>JAUMIR010000006.1:99067699-99667699 GCA_030847615.1 Gambelia wislizenii
GCCACACATAGTGCATCACTGTGATGTTGTACAAATGCCCTTCTATGGCACAAGATAAGGGATTCCTGGAATTATTAGGGCAGGTTCCTTCACAATCACCTGTGCATTCTAGCTATTTTTGAGCAAAGCTGCCCAGACTTGGGGCTTGTCTACATGGGCTATTTACCCTGTCTTGATCCTATCCTTGAGCCCTGCAGTCCAGATAATGCATGGCATTTTGCCCCATTTTGCCCTCAGGCAATCCTCACGGCTCCTGGGACTAAGATGGGGTAGGGGCTGTTTGTCATGCCCTGCTTCCAGAACTTGGAAATGGACTTTGACTCAGAGACTGAAGCAGTGGACATGCCAGGACCTGCTGAACTGGAGCAGGAGGATGTTCCAGGGCCACAGGCCTCAGACAATAGTTTAGTACCAGCTCTGGCAGAGGGTCCTGCCACTTCAGATACAGAGGACAACTTACCTATACCTACCTTCACAGTACAGAGACAACAAAAGGAGGGCTTGAGGTGGTCTCAGCATATTTATAGGAAGCAGCAATTAATTTAGCAGCACTATAAATATACAGCACTGCCCACCAGGGTTGAAGATTATCTGACCAACCCAAATACCCATTGTGTTCCTGCTCTTTGTCTTTGACCTGGACTGTGTTTGTTTACTCTGGACTCTGTTTGCCTGACCTGGATTCTGTTGGACTATACTGAACTCTGTTTGCTGGACCTGGACCTTGTATATTGGACTTTGCTTGTGGACTTGTGTTTTGCTTGCTAGTAAAGTAAGTGTCTGATTCACGCTGCCTAGATTCCTTTGCTTGACTGTGCTATGCCTCTGTTATCAGCTGTGTAGTAATCAGCTTTTGGCTGGTTGCCCAGATATTATTTGGACACCATTACATCATTTTAAAATGATACCTGTTTAAACCCACTCCCACTGGTAAAAAACAGATTGTGCCCCGTGTGACTGCAGGAACCCATTCCAGTTGCTGGCTACCTTGCTCTTCCATAGCCAGGAAGGAGTCATACAGCATGGACCAGGCAGGTCACATGCAGGGGCCCTTGCTCACATGCTGCAGGCTGGCTTCCTGGATGTGGAGAGTGGGACATGGCGGTGGCTGCGACTGCAGTGATGGACTGGCATGGCAAATTCATAGATGCATAGAATCATAGAGTTGGAAGAGACCACAAGGGCCATCCAGTCCAGTCTGAACTTTTTCCCATTTCTTGCTGGTAATGGAGGGATGGGCCTGATCTGCAGGGAGCATACGCTGGTGAATTCTGGCCCATGTAGATGAGCCCACAGTCTTTGTAAACTCATATGCTTCTTCCATCAGACTTTCCTATTTGCAAGTATTGTTAAAAGCCTACATTAGTCTTTTTACTACCAGCTGCTGCAGAACTTTGTTATTCTGCCAGACATTTTAAGAATGGTTTTAGTGCTTCTTCATTTTTGCTACTCTTGGCTTTAATATATATGTGCTGAAATGTGCTGAATATATGTTCTGTACTGAATATATGTGGATATATGTGCTGAAATGTTTTACTCTCTGCTGCTACCTAGTTTTATGTTTTTCTATCTTTGATAATTATTTTATTGCATTATTGGATTGTTATATCTTATATATTTAACACTGCCAAGAGAACTCTGATTAATAAGTGGCTTAAAACAGCAATAGGTAAATTAATAAATAAGAAAACACTTATGAAGTGATGAACTTGTAGTGCTCCAGATGTTGTCAGACTGCAATTCCTATCATCCCCTAAGCCAGGACAGCTAAGGATGAAGGATGATGGGAGTTCGTTCAACATAATCTGGAACACCACAAGTTTCCTAGTACTATTATAAATGATGGCTAGGGATTTGTTGTGTAACTTTTCCTCCAGTATCTTTCCTGAACAACATTCTCTCTGTAGATTCAGGAGAGTCCAATGCAATTGGCAGCCTGGGCTAAAACCAAAACAAAACCCTGGTGTGTTTGTGGCAGAGAGGAAAAGGTCACTCCAAAAGCAGTGGATTTGGTAGAGCCAAACTGCTGCCACACTGCAGAAATAATGCAGTTTGACACCACTTTATCTGCCATGATTCAATGCTATGGAATTCTGGGATGTGTAGTTTTGTGAGATATTTAGCCTTCTCTGTCAGAGAACTCTGGTGCCACAACAAAGTACAAATCCCAGAGGTCCATTGAATGGAGCCATGATAGTTAAAGTGGTGTCAGAGTGCATTATTTCTGCAGTGTGGCAGCAACCATAGTTGCAGTTTTGTTGTTTACACTTCAAATGGCATTACAAATTACAAAGGCCAGAACGTAGAATTTTTTTTGCATTCAGTTAAACTATTACTTGTTTTCTTTAAAAATGCCCTTCATATTGAAATCTTCCCATTTCAATAGCAACTTACAAGAGCTTTTTGAGTACAAATTTCAAAATCCCACAGCCACTAGGATTTGGGGCAATGTAGAAAATTATCAGATGTGTCAAAAACGGCATTATAACAACACCATGAGATCGCAAAAGGGCTTCCTTATCAGACGACATTGTGCCCTAGCGTTATGCAAGCATTCTGCTGCCATTACGAGGGAGTTCTTTTTTATTGTCAGGGAGAAGTCAAAAATTGATCTTCTGTAGCATTTGTGTTCCAGATTTTTGTGTGTTCAAGAAGGTGCCCCGTTCTGCTGGCGTGATTCCAGCGTCAATGGGTGGTCCCATTGTGGGTGTGAATGGGAAAACTAGGTACCGTATGCTCCTTTTATGAACCTCCTTGTCTTGCTTGCAAGTTGCTAAATGTGTATATGTGATTTTCTGATTTTTTTTTTAATTTTTGTGTTTAGGGGCTTTTTAGTGTGCTCATGTCTTCTCTCGAGACACGCTGAAATCTCGTTCATGGAGAAATGTGGCAGTAAGTGGCATGAGTACTCATATTACCGGATTCTTGGGGTGATTTTGTATCATTATCACAGCAGCATGTAAAAATGTGCATCATTGTGCCAGAACACCAACACTGTAAAATATAGTGCCATAATCAGTTTTTTGGCACTCGGCTGATAATCTCTGCAGTCTTCAAAGGTATATTTTCAAAGGTCTGCAGCTCATTATGTGATGTAGATAGCAGGGGTGAATAGCAGCCATTGGACTAGATGTTCCTTGTGGTCCCTTCCAACTCTATGATTCTATGATTCTACATGCAAATTCTGGGTTGTTGTTTTTTAAAGAAGAAAAAAAGCTGATAGCCACAGTGGGTGGACAAAATGAGTGATGTGTTTATTGAGTTGACACTGCTTGCCTCAGACAGGATTCATCTATAGCAACAGAAGTGTAGGTGGCCTGGAATGAGCACAGTTTTGCTTGTCTAAAGGACAGGAACATTTATTGTTGGAAATATTACAAGTCCTTGCTTCACTGTGGATTTAATTTTGCTTTTCATGTTTCTTTGGGAGAAGGTCACTTCTATGTCAATGTTAAAGGCAATGTAAGAAAGGTGTTGCCACATTCCTACTCCCCCTGCCTTGTGGTTTACAGTCCTGCTTTATGAGCAGCAGTCCTGCGAGTAAAGGTTGGGGAAGTTACCTTTTTGAACTACATCTCCTAGAAGCCTCCAGCCAGCATGGCCATTATTAGCATAAGTAATAAATAACATTTTCAAGCTCCATGGGTCAAAGATAAGACTGGTCATTTGGAAAACACATTTTCAACAGGAAACACAACATGTTGTTTCAACTGTGGTTAAGATTCAGCTGAACAGCTCTACAGGCTTTAATGCTGTCATGTGATTATTCATCCTCCAACATTTCTCATTCAGCAGGACCACACAGCCCATAAATATAAAAGTAACTTAAATGACAGAGCAAAAAGAGAGTAAAAGTATCCTTTCTTGTAGCTTTACATTCAATTGTAGTTAAAATTGTATAGTAGTTCTACCTTGATTATTGAAAAAGAGGCTTAACTACAAATAATTAGTTACTCTCAAGCTTTGAACAAATCTAAAGCCATGTAGATATTTGAAGTGAACCCAAAGTTACAACTAGTTCTTAATTTCTGGATTTTTCTGGTTAACCTTGAAAGTTAATGGTATATCATCAGAGCCTGTTAATATATTTTTGGTTGTTATGATACCATTAATGGTCAGTTGTAATGACTATGTATTTAAAACACAAACAAAAGAAAGACAAAGATATGCATTTAGAACATTCAATACAATAATTTTCATCTTTGTGGTTTTAGGAAAATGAACCTGTTCTGAAGTTTTGCTGCACTAAAAAAAAAGAAAAAGAAGAGCCAACTGTTATAGTGTTTTCTTATTTCTATCTTATTTAGCCAGAAAAAATTGTGTCATTCCATAGTAATAATGTACCTAGGGCCTTGTCTAGATGAAGCAATATAATGTGGACTGGTGTGCAGTAATGCCAATTTGCAACAGCATTCATGTGTCTCCACTTTTTTTGGCAAGACTGCTGGTATGTGAAACTATTCATCTTTGAAGTTCTCACAGGCATGCTTGCGAATCAAGATGGAGTGTGTGAGTGAATTACTTGTGTTTTTATTCTCCATCAGTTGCTGCTGCCGAAGAGGTTTCTTTTTTTACAGCACATCTAAGGTGCGGAAGTGTGACTTTCTGCTTAAGTAAGTGCTTTTTTTTTTAAAGCTGTTTTGTCACCTCAACACACAATTGCTACAGTGAAAATCCAACATGGCTGTTCTGGCCACTTTGGTGCTGGCAAGCTCTGCCCCCGGCACATGTCCTACCAATCAGCTTTCCACTTCCACTCTTATTGGGAATATGCTATGATCTGAAACAGTTGTCCCAACGAGCAGGAATGCTAATTTCACTCACATTATTTTTAAAGCTTTGGGGAAAGCTGCGAGGCTTTTCCTGTGCAGTATATGGCGGTTTTGTCTCCCCTCCTTCTGAATATGGCAAATCTCTGCAGGATCCCATTTGGACAAAAGGTATTTTCCTTGAATTCTATGAGGAGTATTTTCATTCTTTAGACAAGCCCTAGGAAGACAAATATTTGGAGGTAGTCCAAATATAGAACACTTACAAGAAGGCCACGGTTGGTATTCATTATAAATTGAAAGCCTCATATAAAAATCAAGCCCCTCTATATTCAGTGCTGAAAATTCTTTGCAATAATAATCCTTTCAAGTTAGACTTTAGATGATTCCAAATCCTATAGAGATATTGCCAAGGAAAAGGAAGTATGTGTCCCACTTTAATAAAGCTGTTTCTCTGAATGAAAGTTTATGCATGTAGAGATTGTGGCTCTTAATCCTGTTCATGTTTAAGTCCTGAAAAATAAGACTCATTTGACAGAACTGACCATGACAAAGAGTAGGATTGTATTCCACAATGCAGCCTTGTTTCGGGGATTTGGTAGTGAGAGTTCTCTGCTGCTTTTTTGGACATAGGAAAAAACCTATATGGTTGCCATCTCATCCCTGAGCGCCAGCATACATCACACAGTAATGCTCTTGTGACATTTTTAACACTGGCAGCTTCTCAATTGTTCAGTGTGTAATCAATACAGTGTCACCATTTTCTTGGTAGCAATATCACCTCAGGAAGGCTGTGTGTATTCTCTAGCCTGCCATAGTGCTGCGCTACAGATACGCACAGTCACACTGTGTTGCCCATTTTATTTACATATTTAAAATATTTTTCGATAGCCCCTTCCCTCAATGAGCACTCAAGGCAAATACAAATAAAAACAGATAAAAGAATAAAATACTTAAAGAAGGTGCTGTTAGGAGATTATCAGATGACCCATTTTAAAACGTTCTTTTGCTGGCATTAAAAAAAAATCTATGCCGGCAAAAGAACACTCCCCCCTACACTTACCTTCCTCTCCTGGTAAAGGCTCCCCATCAATAAAAGGGAGTGAAGAGAACCTCATTCACTTCCTCGCTCAAAATCCCGTGAGACTTTGTCATGCAGGAAATTTAAAAATAAAAACAAAGTAAACACATTTAAAGTTGTACAAAGCACATATACATACTTTAAAGGTCCCAAGTAACCCGGGGTGGGTCATAAAAAGAGCAAAACTTACCTGGATGTCCTGATCTGACCCAGAAGTGTTCACGGTGGACCGGCCATTCTCGCTGCAGTGACGAGATTTAAATGGCCCGAGGTTGCACACGCTGGCAATGCCGGCACAAAAACGGCACGGGGGATTCTATTGATGGCTTCAGTCATCAATAAAAAGGTACACTAGCATAACGCCAGAGAAACGCAAAAAGACATCATCATCTGATATTGGCGTCCTTTTGTATTCCGCTGGCATCATGATCGCGCCACATTTGATGCAACTGATAATCTCCTTAGAGTGTTGGGCTGGGGCTTGGGAAATACAGGTTCAAGCAGTGGTGGCTAGTGGCTTCCATGCCAGTTAGTTGGCAAGTCCAGTCTGGGTTTTAGTCCAGACTTTAAAGGAGCTACCAGGGCCCTGAACTCATCGGGCCCTGAACTTACGGTTCAGTACCTGGAACAATTTCTAAAATGCATGCCAAAAGAATTCAAAATGCATTTTGCATTAGCTGAAGTTTCTGAATGGTCTTCCGCTTCATGGAGGACACACTGCAGTAATCTAAACATGAGGTGATTAAGGCAATGATCACTTGAGTCAAATCCATATCCACCTGAACCTTGAATGGACAGTGTCCAGATACTTCGTAAGGAAGAATAGTTTTTGGTGACAAAACTAGCTGTACTTGTGTAAATTAATTTAGTCTGATTCACAGCCTGGTCACATGCTGAGGGACCCCTGCCTGGCTTCCAGAACAGCCAGGGAGCTGGCAGTGGCAGTGAGGGATGGTGTGCCAGGGCAGATTCCTGCAGATTCCTGCAGACACATGGGGCCTTATCTGTCTCATCCTGGTGGTACCAGATTAAACTGAGTATTATCTTAGAATAGTTTATCGGGCCCTACATGACTTTCCCCCGTCCCAGCCCTGTATCTGCCCCAGGAGTGATGAAGACCATTCGGGGACAGATCAGGGCAAATGCCCTGTGTCATATGGACTGCAGGGCTTTGGAACAGGGGGCAAACCAAGGCATTTAGCCTGTGTAGATAAGCCCTTTGCCATCAAATTCAATGCAACATGGGTAAATGTGCACAGAGGCAAGCTTTGTTATGTAGACCTCCCTCGTTAGATGTAAACATATAAATCCATCCAGAATTTGGAAAAGTTACTGGTTTGGAACAGAACCTCCCTGAATCACCCAACTAGTATGGCCAAAAAAGTAAATTTTCTAAGTTCTAGATTCATTCAAGGTTAGTTATTGGCCTGAAATGCATTTAACCAGTGACCAGTAGTTGTACTAAAGATATCCACCAGGGAAATGGCTATAAACACAGTTTACAGAGGCTAGATTACACGTTTGAAAGAGGCCAATGCTAATTTGATAAAATACACATAGAGCTGGATATCATAGTTAATAACATATTTAGCCACAAGATATTTTTCAAAATGTCCAGCGCTTGTTACCTTTCCCTTCCTTAGCTGCCTTTGTCTAGTCTATCCTGTACAAAAGCTGGTTTGATACCAACCAAGCCCAAATTCCTATCTTCTCTGCTATTCTTTCTGGGGTTGGGGGGGAGGAGAAGCTTGCTTGTATTGTTTTGTACAATTTGCACATTTGTCTTTGTGATTCTCCATGGGTTTGTGCCACTCCGCACTGGATTAAAGTTTGTTAAAATGTTTCTATGAACGTGGCAGGCAAACAGAACCCTTGCCAAGGGGGTGAGAGAAGAAAACAAACACAGACAAAGACTGAGGGCAGCTTTTTTGGCATCTGATGGCTCTGTGCTGTGCAAACAAAGAGTCCATTTATAATTTGGCAGCTGCTGTCAAGCGAGATGGTCAGATGGATAGGTGGTACCTTTCCAGCTAATGAAAATCATACAGGTTTACTCTGTAAAGTGCTGGCCAATTTACCTGGCAAATAAAGATAGAGATACAAAAGATTAAACTCTATAGAGATGTCAGTAGAGACCAAAATGGGATGTGCTATGTGAAAAAACATACAAAGAGAACGATGAACTAAAACCTAGCTAACAGGTAAATTGTACTCCTTTAAGCACACTGTTTAACAATTCAATATTTCCAGAATGACGTGTTTTAACCAGTTGGCTCTGTAGTAGCTTACTTAGTAAGCTCCCTCTCCAAAGTTACAATCTTGTAAATTGTTTTACTGACTTGCTTTTTACTCATAAGAGCTTCCCTCTTATAAGTAAAAAGCAGGCAAGTAAAAAGTATTTGCAAGCTAGAAGAACAGTGGGCTGGCCAAAGAAAAACAGAGAGCTTTTATTTCTCTTTTGCCAGTCCACTGCATTTCCATGCTGGCCATGGATGAAGCAAAAAGCCTTTCCTGCTGCAGCCAGCAGGGAAGTCATGTGGGCTGGCAGAGAAGAAACAGAAAACTCTATTTCTCCTTCGTCAGCCCACTCAACTTCCGGCTTGGCCACAAAGAAAGTGAGGCTCTGCCTCCACAAGCTTGTACAGAAATCAAATAGGATAGTAAATGAAGAACTGAGTATTAGACACACGACGCCTGACCTGCTGGATTATGGTGCGCATATCACAGTGCCAGGTTTAAGCAGCAGCTAAATACAATGCTGCTTAATAGATATAATTAGAAGAAATTTAATAGATATAATTAGAAGAAAGAAAATTAAAGCAGGGCTTATAGCTATAGATACATTTAAAGCTTTTGATTGTGTGGAATTCTTTACGATTCTTTTAGCAAAAACAGTGAGTTCCGTTACTGCAACGGGGAGGGGGTGTCTGCACACACAACCCGTGTGGTGACCCATACAGCCATTTCCTGGCTGGGTCACATGCATTGTGTCTGCTGAGGTCATCACGAGGCACCTAGCCATGTGGCCACAGCCGGGTGCCTTGTTCCTGGCCTCGGAAGATGCAATTGGCATGAGGAAGAGAAGCGCCAGTTCATGCATGGGTGTGAGTGTTGGAAGTGAAGAAGCATCAACACTTTTTTACAGTAGTTGGGGACAGAAGTAAAGTCTAGAGTTGCAGGCCTATCCCTTTGTTCTGTGTATGTGTCATTAATCTGTGTTCTCAAGGTTTTACTTCCTACGTGCATGCAGAGGTCACTTCTCACCCTTGCTCCAAGAGGTTTTAGTGTTTTACAGCTTTGTCCCAAAAGCTAGAAGCTATCTGCCAGCAGACATGAAGCAGCTCAGCCTCAATATGCCTTACATCCACTCATGAGTGTCAGCTTTAGTGACTTTTGTACCCAAGTCAGATAACTATCTTCTATCTATTTTTTCCTGTCTCAGATATATTATCTGCCACAATAAATGTAAGTTTTGTTTTTTAACTTTACTGGAGCATCCTGCATATTTCTATACTCTTTTATACCAGAAGCTCATATTACACTGGGCTATGCTGCACTCTGCTTAAGATAAATGGCAGTAATTTCCTACAGTGAGGACACCCCTCCATTGCCACAATGGAAGGGCAAGTAACACCGGGGGGGGAGGGAGCCATGGGCCCAGGACTGGAATACTTAGGCCAGAATGTGGAGCATTTTGGCCAGTGTAGACAAGCCCTCAGTCAGTCTCTGTTGTGTCTCCTGGCACCGTGTTTTATAACCTCTCATGAAACTTCCACACCTTTCCCCAGTTGTCAGCCCCACTGAGCAATTGTCTCTCATGATCTCTGTTGCTCCTATATGATGTTGACTCCCTAAATGTAAACTAAAACCACCGTATCATTAACCCTTTGTTAATACTCCTTAGCTGTGATGCCCCAATAATGGGAGAGCCCATTATCATACTAAGAGCTTGTCTATAAGGGCAATTTACCCTGTCTTAACCCTATTTTGAAGCTCTGCAGTCCTGATGAGTCAAGGCTTTTGCACCATTTCACCCCTAGGCACTCCTCATGACTCCTGGGGCAAAATTCAGGGCTAAGATGGGGGGGGGGAGACAGGGTAGGGCCTGATAAAATGTTTTAAGAAAATACCTGTTTAAATCCATTCCAGCCAAAATAAAATGGATTGTGCCCCATATGAACCAGAAGCCCATTCTGACATGCTGACCTGACACTATAGCTGCCGGCTGCCTCATTCTTCCAGATCTAGGAAGGGCGCCTGCAGCATGTGACCAGGCTGGTCACATGCAGGGGACCTTGCTTAGGTACTGTTGGCCTCCTGCCTGGATGCAGAGGGTGGGACGCAGGTGGCGGCAGCTGCAGGAATGAACCAGTGTGCCTGTCTGGACTCTGGCCCCTTTTGTCCAGGTAACAGGGAAGAATGGACCTGATCCTTGGGCAGGGTATGCTGGCAGGACGCTAGTGTATTCTGGCCCATGTAGATGAGCCCTAGGGAAGAAAAGCTTGCTCAAATAGTCAAAAACTCTTCAGTTGTGAATATTCCTCTTTCTGTCACTTGCTTCATCATAATGACCCAATCCATTTCCATGTAGCAAATGTCTTTACTATGAAATTGATTTGAAACCATGCAGGCCAACTGGACATTACTATAGTACCAACAGTGGTACAAGTTTTTTCTGACATCAGAGCAATAGACAAGAGCCATTTTAAAGGAATTCAGTCATTCACTTTCACTTTGAATCTATGAGATCTATCTTTTCTCCTTTTCCTTTTCTGCTTTGTCTCCTATGAACTCCCCACTTGCAAATTGTAATGAATCAAACTTGAATAATTATTATGCAAAAATTAAGCATTTCAGGCTACAACTCATAGACATGCTTACTTGGAGGTGAATCCCATTGAACTTAATAGAATCACTTCTGAGAATACACACAGAAGATTGTTTTGGATATATGATTGTGGGGCCACGTGGATCTCATAAACTGTTTAATGATACATAAGATAAGAGACTGCCAATGAATACCAGGTGCAGTAGGCTATACTTCAGAGGAAGGAACTGGTAAAACCACCTCTGAGTATTCCTTGCCTAAGAAAACCCCATAAAATTCATTGGGTCACCATAAGTCGATAGGTGACTTGAAGGCACAACTAATTTAACACCAGTTCTGATTTAATTAAAAGGAAGTGGAAGCAAATTTTTTAAAAAAATCCATAAGGGCTGCATACCACTCCTTCTAAGGTATTCATTTATATAAATGCTACCAGAATAAGCTTGTTCTCATTCCACTCCATTCCCATACTTTCCAGGGTACCTGTCATTCTTGGACAGATGTGTCCTCTGTAGAAAACAGCAGAGGAAACAATCTGCACAGCAAATACTGCACAGTCATAGTAGTATGATGTCACTTTAATGGCCTGGCCCTATCCCATGGAATCCTGGGATTTGTAGTATAGGTTTTTTCTTTCCCTGCTAGAGAGCTCTGTTTAAGGACTCGAAACTAGAGAGCCAGTGTGGTGTAGTGATTTGGGTGTTAGGCTATGTCCACAAGTTCAAATCCCCACTCAGCCATGGAAACCCACTAGGTGATCTTGGGCAAGTCACACCCTCTCAACCTCAGAGGGAGGCAAAGGCAAACCCCCTCTGAACAAATCTTGCCAAGAAAACCCTGTGATAGGTTTGCCTTAGGGTTGCCATAAGTCGGAAACAACTTGAAGTCACATTCGTAAACAACTTGAAGGCACATAACAACAAACTCTAAACTATGGCACAATATTTCTCTAGTAGAGGATTCTAAGTACCTCAGTGAGCAAACTGCATTTCCCAGAATCCCATAGGATGGATCCATGATAGTTAATGTGCTACCAAATGGCTATAATTGTTTAGTGTGGATTCACCTTATTTTGTTCAATATGGTCCTTAAGGTAATGAAATATGAACACTGGGATGCAAACAATCCCTCAGAAGTATGGTACACTGTAATTTGGAGTCCTCCTGAATAAGTGCTGATGGTTGCTTCATTTGAGATACATTATGGAGAGTATATGTTTGTCTTCCCTGCTGGTTTCTAAAATTTGAACAGTCTTGCTGTTTATACTAGGTAGATTAGCACATTTATGCATAGTGTTTGGCAAGATTTGTGTTGTCCCTCTTCATACAAACAAATACACATACTGGTACATTAATTGTTGCTATTTCTAGTAACAAATCTGTAGATATGCCCTAGCAGAAGGCACGCCTCTAAATACATTCCTCTGGCATGGAATCATAGAATCATAGAATCATAGAATCATAGAATTGCAGAGTTGGAAGAGACCACGAGGGCCATCCAGTCCAACCCCCTGCCACGCAGGAAATCACAATCAAAGCATCCCCGACAGATGGCCATCCAGCCTCTGTTTAAAGACCTCCAAGGAAGGAGACCCCACCACGCTCCGAGGGAGTGTGTTCCACTGCCGAACAGCTCTGACTGTCAAAAAGTTCCTCCTCATGTTGAGGTGGAATCTCTGTTCCTGGAGCTTGCACCCATTGCTCCGTGTTCCAGTCTCTGGAGCAGCAGAAAACAAGCCTGCTCCATCCTCAGCGTGACATCCCTTCAAATACTTAAACAGGGCTATCATATCGCCTCTAAACCGTCTTTTTTCCAGGCTAAACATACCCAGCTCCCTAAGTCTCTCCTCATAAGGCATTGTTTCCAGACCGTTCACCATTTTAGTTGCCCTTCTCTGGACACGCTCCAATTTGTCAATATCCTTTCTGAATTGTGGTGCCCAGAACTGGACACAGTATTCTAAGTGAGGTCTGACCAAGGCAGAATAGAGTGGCACTATTACTTCCCTTGATCTAGACACTATAAGTATCAATAGATACTTTGCTAGAAACAACTATAATTAAATGTCTTGCACATACTTGCAACTATGGTGGGTAGCAGTATGGAAAGACAATCTGCATAGAAACATAAAATTGAATGTGGAAAGCTTATTAGGGTGTCATCATCAGTCAATGGAATTCTCAGTTGAGGTTTTTGGGCAATGACACTCAGTAAAATATTTGGCAGTCCAAATATGCTGGATTTTTGTTCTATTTTGTTCATAATAAAATGTAATAAAAGTAGCAACTATTTCTACAATAGCTGGACATTTTAGAATCAGGACAGAAGGACATTGGAATAAAACCAGACAGAAATGCTAAAGCCTGGTGAAAGTGGTTTTGATGTTTGAATACCCATTTGACTACATTCCAAGGCATTTCTTGCAAAACAGAGAAAGTGTTTATCCTATTTTTTCACCACATGAGAGCTGTAATCCTAGACACAGTTACGTGGGAGTAAGGCTCACTGAGCTCTATGTGGCATATTTCTGAATAAACAAGTTCAGGATTGTGCAGTCATTCTGTCTTTACCCTAAGCAAGTAGCCTTTAAAACACATGCAGATATTTTCCCCCACAACTAAAACCAATGCTATTAATCTTCAATTTTGTGAATTTTGAATATGCATCTTGTGCATTTTAAAAGCCTGTTTGTTGAGTTTTGAATTCATCTGTGGCTTGAATAATACGTCTATTTGGTAAACCGTCCAATTACAGAGAGATTTCTAGTTGTAGAATTCTGCATACTGAATTAGATATGAAATTATATCATTTCTTGCTATTTAAATATTTTTTAAAAGCTAAAATTCTGGCATAGCTTTGTTCATTCAAAGGAAAAAAGAATAAAAAGTCTTATTTCAATTATATATATATTGTATCTGTGATAGATCTCTAATAATTGATAGGCTTTGGTTCCATAAAATTGATGATTGAATCAATATTTTACAAAAACTATGGAGATAATCATACAACCTAAATATCTCACTACAGTGATTCCAGGAAATCGCAAAAGGGCTTCCCTTTCAAATGACGTCATCCCTGTGTCGTTATGTTCCCATGCTTCTTTCGTTCTGCCGGCGATCCTTTTTATTCAAGGGCTAAGCTGTGAATTGACCTATCATTCCGTTTCTGTAATGGAATGACGTGTGAGTGAAAAGGTGCCCCGTTATGCTGGCGTGATGCCAGCATCACTGGGAGGTCCCTGCCGAACCCTTCTGGTTCAGATTGGGACATTGAGGTAAGTGACACACTTTTTTTTAACCTCCCCGGGTTACTTGGGGTTTTTAAAATGTGTTTTTGTGCTTACTGTCACTTTTTACCTTTTCTTTTTCTTTTTGAATTTCCCACGCAATTGTTCTATTGTGAAAACGGCTGGGATTTCCTTTCCAGGAAGTGAATGCAGCTCTGTGAGAGCTGCATTCACTCTTGGGCTACTGGAAGGGAGGGGTTGCAGATTTTGTAGCACTATCAAGGTAGATCTGAATTTTTTAAAAAAACATTACAGGGACGGGAGTAGGGGCGGGATAGGAGATAGTGAGACAGGGATGCTATATTTGTCCCTGTCTGATAATTTCCTATGTAGCGAAGTGTGGTATGTGTTCTATTGAACTATGTTTATTAAATTTTGAGCTAATAACGTTTTCTTCCAAAATAAAGCCAAACATCTGGGAGAGTGAATTGATTTTATAAATACTAATGGAGCATCTTCAAATCATTGTACTGGCTTATTGGCCTTAGATTTCATGAAATGGCGGAAACATCTTGAAAGCTTTATGGTAGTGGTGATAGTGCTCTTTATGGCATAACCCAGCCAGACTTAGGCACTTTTAAATCCCATTGATTTCTGTCAGAGAATTTCTATTAAAATTAGTGGTACTTTAAAAAGCCTAATAGGATGGATTGTGGGGGTATGTATTCATGTATTTAATTTCTCTTAATTTTAACCTTATCATATACATAGTTATTAAAGGATAGACTTAAAGCACAGTTACAACAAAAATGCAAGATATAGAAATGTTGCTATTCAAATGCATTTTAAAAATTCTTATAAGAGGCTTTCCATTTGTCTTATTACTTGGGTATAACTGGGTCACAGAAACAATGTTGCAATCCTAAATTACTAATTCTTTCCAGACATCAGATTTATTTGTTCCTTCTGTGTGCAATCCCCATTTCTGCTGCTATTAAACAATGAGCAGGTTTAGATTTTCCAACTGTATCATTCAGCCCAACAAAACAAATAGTGGTTCTGCTGGGATCTTACATTATCCAGTTCCTTCAGTACTGAATTCCATAATTAATGTATGACATTGTATATATCATGTACAATCATATACATGATGTGCACAATATATATGGTACATAGTATATCATATTCTATACCATGCATGACATATGTTGTGGTATTTCAATATTAAATTGCAATATTGTAAAATTTGGGACATATATATATTTTTTAAAAAGTATCAGATTACCACCACATCTCCAACAATTGTCCTGGCCAAATATACAGGTTTCATTGACTCTTTGTGGCATAAGATACCAGCCGTACTGAACCTCCAAACTTTAAGTATATTGATGTCTTAATCCATTTCACATTTTCTGAAAAAGAACTAGCGGCAGTGTCAAGTGTGATTTTCATGTCACAGAGTTGTTCCAATTGTACTTTGGAATTATTACCCATAACCAGAATTTCAAACATTTTCCTCTCTATATATTAATAACTTAAATAAAAGGCATGTCTTACCTGGATGTACGGTTCTCTGTGTTCTGCCATAGGTTTAGTCATTTTCCTCATATGATTGTACAATATAGCCTTATATTGCTTTCTGTAACTCATTGCATTCTTCCCAAATCTAGATAATAACCACACCACTTTAATGGGGAGAGGGGGGAAGAAATGTCATTATAAAAAAAGGGGGCTGAATTTTGATCTGAACTTTCTCTGTACCAATTGAATTCATTTGGTTCATGGGTGGGATGTTATTATTACTTGTTTCCTCCCACAATACCAGATTTTATGTAATGCAGGCCAACCGAATGCATGTTCACCCATAAGTTGCAGTGGGGTCAGTTAGGTTTACTCCCAGCTCAATGTGCAGAGGACTGCAGTCTTCAACCAAGCATTTTTGTTGTCATGATCTATGGAGCTGGAAAGCAGATGATAACCAAGGAAGTAGGAGAAAATATGCCACTGAGCCAATGGAGAATGAGGAAAGGGCAGCAGGATGGCAACTGGAGTCCTGGGAAATGGAAAAAGCATCCTGGATCATTATCCTGGCCATCTGTCAGGGCTGCTTTGATTGTGTATCCCTGCATAGCAGGGGGTTGGACTAGAAGGCCCCCTGTGGCCTCTTCCAACTTTATGATTCTATTAGAACTAGCCCAAGATATTTTACTGCTTGAGGCAAAGCAGAAAGTGGTGCCTTATCCATATCAGGGTGCACACACATATACAGAGGCAGAGCAGTGACAGAGGGAATGTGTATGAACCTCAGTTTATTACCTGCCCAGTTGTATCACTACTCTTCTTCAGCTATATGTGTGGCACTGGTCTTCCTCAGCTATGAGGATCATGACCTGCAATCTCTTGCACACTGGCCCTTTGTTCCCCTAGGATCATTCCTTGTGCATGGGGACTATTTTCTTAGGAAAAGCTTGTTTTTCTCAGACAGATATAGATATATAACTGTGCTGGCTAGAATGGTTTGAAGAGATTTTTTTTTTTTTTGTATAAGAATTGTTGTAATCACAGCAGAACTCAGACCATTCTCTTATAGAGTACATGGGTCTGTTGCACTCCATACTATCTGTTGGATGCAGTGATTAGAAAAGTTTGCCTTTATTCCTTGTGCAGCCCTAGCAGTTTGCCTACTAAATGAGTAATCAGTGCTAGTTGCTTGTGGTTCTGCAATTGAGTGTCTACAGGGTGTCCCAAAGTTTAAAGTGTCCCAGTAAAGATGCTTTACTGTCATTATCACATGCCCCCAAATTTCAGACAGCCTGGAAACAAACTAGAGGCTGCAACAACACTGGCTGTGATTTCATTCTGTGATCTAGGAAAGAACAGAGTTTAAAACATATTTTCAAAACACACAGAACTACAGATTAACTATATTACCTGGTAGCAAACATGTAGAAAACATTCTCCCTTAATCGCTCACAAGTCTTCTGTGTGAGAGAGCATCCCAGATACATGTTGGATGTTGAAGTCAAAGTCTTGGAGCTATGTGTTCCACCATAACAATTTCTTATTAGCCATCTACACCACTTGAATTCACTGCAGGGTCAGTATGGAGAATAAAGCAGTGTCCCTATAAATTTGGCTTCAACTTTTCAAGTACATACACAACAGCATAACATTTCTTCTATGAGATGGACTGATTAGATTCCTTCACAAATAGGTGCTTACTGAGGAACAGGACAGTATGTAAGATGCTAGCTGGACCCTCTTGCATCAGGACTGCTCCAATGCCCCTGTCAGAAACATCTGTAGCCACAGTGAATAGCCTGTCAACATCAAGTGCCATCACTTTTCTTCTCTACCACCAGCAGGTTTTATAAAGTTAATGAATCTCAATTGCCCATTCAGGACCAAGTCATCTGAACCAATTTTTTTCACAATAATAGGAATAGCTCATCAAAATATAGAATTGCTGGGGAAATCCCTACCACCACACACATGCACACACACTGTGAGGATTGTAGCTAAGCTCAGAGGTAATATGCAAGGTTGAGAGGATAACAGATGATGTCATTGTCCCTGCTAATCAGAAGAATCTCAGTGCTCCAGCCCTGCAAGCCCTGACATCACTGTACACAAGGCTATGAGCATATTATGCTATTATTAGCTCTTGCAATAGACACAGTGGCCACTGATGTAGCAGGATTGCAGTGTTTCCTGACAGTTAAAGCTGTACTAACCTTTGATATCTTTTACTTTACTATTGGATCTTTTTTATAGTTTCTGAGCTGCCCTGTGAGAGTGACTCAGCAGGAGTTTCATCAAATGGATTGCACTCACCAAAATGAGTCTGGAAATCTTACTTCTGAATGCATCTGTTAGTAGCAGAGTACATGTGTGTTTATGCATGTGCACATGTGCATGGATGAAAACATAGCAAAAAGGAGAGAAAGAGAGAGAAAAGAAAGCAAGCAAGGAAGGATAAATCACTGATTAATGAAGCAAGGAGTCATTAGTAGATTAAATCAGAAGTGGAATATGGTAAGTTCAACTGATTGTCTACTGTGTAATATTTTCAACAAACTCATAATAAGGTCATACTTAAAATCCTGCTAGAATATTGGAAAATTTCTTTCAAGAAGAATTGGTGCCTTGGGACTGAAGCCTCTTTAACTCTTGTACAAAAGAAAAATGGCATTTGCTGTTTAGAAGAACCTTGGCATTCAGTGACTATCCATATTCTAAATAATGCAAACAGTGTGTAGTGGGCTATTACATAAGCACATGTTTTCTGACTTCCAGCCAGTTAGCATGAAGAACACAAGGGGAAGCAGAAGTACAGCAGACTAGGCCCTGTACTTGCTTCCATATTTCCATACTACCCACATCTGGATGGGTAATTTTTCTTGGTGGGTTGAATACATTTGACTTCCATTAGCTTACACAAAAGTAACCTGTAAGTTCAGCACAGACCGCAGAATCTGCATGATAGCCACAAAGGCCTTTTTGTGTGTGTGTGGGGGGTATTTTAAGATGAACTGCTTCTGCATTATCAGTTTAGGGTTAAACAACTCAAGCCAAGCCAGGGGAAACCTCAGGACAAAATATACAGTAGGGGCATATGCAGAACAAATGATCTCATGCAGTACTTTTGACTCCAAAATGGCATAACAATAGATATAAGGAGCTACCTTAAACTGAATCAGACCAGTGAGGCTTCCTCTTCTTGTCTCATTCCTTACTGAGAGGGGTGCCATTCTCATCCTGTCTTGTTCCTTATTTACAGGGATGCACTTATCGGTACAACTTATTGGTACAAGTCTTTGGGGTAGTAATCCAGGATTCCACTAAACAGAATGAGTAGGGGATACCCAAAATACAGCAAGACTAGCCTGTCACATTTTGAAGCAAGTGATATTCAACATTATCTAAAGGGGGGGGAGGTGCAGGATCCCCATAAAACTTTTACAGCTAGTATATAAAATATCTAAATGTACCCTTACACTCAAGTGTGACAGGAACTCTTTAGGATTTTCCTCTGAAAACTAAGGTTTTCTATTATGTCAATGGAGAAAAAAGCAAGAAAAAGTTCACCTCTTGTGCATAAGGACAAAGAAGGAGCCTTTATGATAAAAACTACAGATGAAGAAAGTAGTTTTCTCAACCTTAGTTGGTAATATGCTACTCTATAACCAAACATTCTCAAGGTGACTGACACAATGAAATAGGTTAAAAACACATTTTAACCAACAATAAATACAACAATAATAAGCCCTTAGAATGTTTCAATCCCAAATCTTAAAGAACTAAAAACTAAAGTATTGGGGAGAAAGGAAATGTTTTTTGCTTGATGCCACAAAAGTAACAGTGGATGAACAATGCAGGCCTGGGGAGGGAGAGAATCCCGTAAAGATGAACTGAGAAAACTTTATAGCTCAGCTGCTTGGCAGCTATAAGTGAGAGGAAACATTCTCCTTTATACTCACTGAGAGCCAAAAAAGACATAACAGCATCAGACCCATATTTTAAAACCCAGTCATCTACAGTTGGAAAACAGTGTGTAGCACTGTATGTCTGGCTTTAAGAACAAAAGGGGTATGTAGCTGGAAAAGGCACTCATCCCATGGCTTACTCTTCCATGGTCCATTGCCCACACTCACTGCACCTGAGCAGTAAGCCATAGAACAGGCAAAGTACCTACTGTTCTGGGACCCATTTATGTTTCCAAATGGGACCCTTCCATCTTCACTTGCTATGTGACTGGTACAGATCCATCCTTAAACCCACCATTTGCTTTGGTCACCTTTGTTTGGTGCTTAGTCACCAGGAGTTCATCACAGAACTTGTTTCTTATGCTTCCTTAGCCCTGGAACATATGAAGCCTCTGAGTACATTTGGGTGCATTTCGTATCCCACTGAGCACTTAACACATTGCCCCATATATCTCAAATGGGAAAAGAGAAGCCTATTTATTTCTGAACCTTAGCAGCACTTTTGATTTGTTTTAAAAATGAAGCACACACATACTGTAACAAAATGAACAGGAAATAGGAAAATAGGTAAGAGCTGCTCATGGGGCTCTGTCAGGAGAAATACTGGGAGACTCTAAGAAGAGGAAGAGTTGGCTGCAGCTGTACCAAGCTGGACATGGTCAGTTAACACTAATGGAATTCTATCAGTACTTTGAACTCTGCAGATAAGATAAGGGGCCAAATTCCACATTGTCTTTTTCTGAGAAGCACTTGTGCTAGGTATTGGCCATCAATGTTCCTCTCAACAATCTTTAAAGTGTTCAAATGCTGTCTAAACTAGTATCTAAACAGGTGCCTGAGAATCATGCTGATTATATGTCTCTGGTTTTAATTGGTATGTTTTATCTTCTCTCCACTGGGATATAAATCTTTAGAGGAAATATGGTCTGCAGAGACAGATACACAGACACTTGGATACACATCCTCTGACTTCAAAACAAATGCCACAGCATGTAATGAACATCTGCACACCTCAGGCCTAACACCATACTTTAGAATGGGGCTAGGAAATCTTTCCCCACTCAAGACCTGCTGGAATCTTATTACACCTGATGTGGCATGGTGCAATCTTTATTACACCTAAGCAGCTGGATTCATTGCTTCTGGTTGTAATTTAATGTGCTGGCGCTCAGCCTCAACACACTAAATGGCTTGGGACTCAAATACCTGAAGGAATTCCTGTCCATGCACCAACCTGGCTGTGTATTATCTTCATTTGAAGTTCTTTTCTATGTTTCTCCTTTAAAGGAAGTATTTTGTTTGCCAGTAAGAAAGAGACACTTTTCTATATTGGCATCCCATTTGTGAAATACTCTGTCCCTAAAACTATGGCTCGCACTGTAGGAAATTTTCGCCTCTCTGTTTTGGTTCCAGGTCAAAACTTTGTTATTTGCTCAAGTATTTTTAAGTTTGGTTCTGTTCTTTATTTATTTATTTAGTGTGCTTCTTTTATCATTTAAGCTGCCTCTGAATTGATTGCATAGTTTGCTGATTTTTTTAAAACTGTATTTTATCTTGACGTAATTAGTTTTAGTCATGCCCTTTGTCTACTACCTGTGCATATGTAAGAATGGGGCAGGGAAGCATTTAAAATGGTTTTAGTTACCTGTTGACCTCTACATTTGCGTAGGAGTTTTTGGAGAGGGTCTGTGTCAAAAACAGTTTTAAAGGCTGAGTATACAGTGGCTATCTGTATCACCCTGTCACATGTTTATTAACTTTCTCAAAGATTCTGTAAATTGTTAGTGAGACCACTGCCAAAGCCATGCTAATTCTTTAGCAAGACTTTTTTTCCTGTGTGCTTGATAATTTCATTTATTAATAACACTCTCCACCAATTTACTCAAAAGAAAGACCAAAATAGCCAGTATGTTTGTTTAGTCCATTCTGAATCTATCCTGGATACATATATTCTTTAAAATAGGTACCACATTGGCTGTTTGTAGTATTATGGCACAGAGGTCAAGTTACACATTGTTATATTCACCCCACTCACTTCATTCAGCTGTGAAATGTTTTAGAAACATGGTGCTTTCCCACTTTTCATTCCTTTCAGGAGGCAATAATTACAACATTATTGTAAGTTTGTGATATTTGAATTTATTTCCAGGCAAGGTACAAAGTGTTAGTTATTACCTTTACAACCCTACATGATTCAGGCTACCAAAAGGATTGCCTCCTCCTGTATAATCCACCCCATATACTCAGGTCCTCTGGGGGACATTTATGAGTCAGCCAGGACTAGGTTGGCAACTATCACCCAACGGAATTTTTCTTCAGCTGCCCCTAGACTATGGAACGACTTGTTGGAAGAGATTTGACAGCTGAATACGCTGTCTGAATTTAAAACAGCATTAAAGACCAGTCTCTTCTGGCATGAATTTTAAACTATGGATTGTCTTAATATGTATTGATTTTCTGTGTTCTTTTAAACTAACTAGCTATATACCCAGTGTAGCATACACCGTTCCCCCCCACGGCCCTCCCCGAGTCCCCCTGTGTGTGCACACACATGCCGCTCCGTCTCCTCCCCCCGCTGCCTCCCCCCCACAGCACCTGCCTCCCCACTGCAGCCCTCCCTGAGTGCTCCCATGCGCACACACACATGCACGGCATGTGCTGCTCCCTCCCCCCGCTGCCTCCCCACGCCCGCTGCACATGCACACACACGCACGTACACACTGCTCCCTCCCCCCACTGCCTCCCTCCCCACTGTCTCCCTAGCACGCACACACATGTGTGCCGCTCCCTCCCCCCCTGCGGCACCTGCCCCCCCAATGTGTCACTATGCCCCCCGCTGCCTCCTTCCCCCCCACAGCACCTCACCCTCCCACCGCGGCCCTTGCTGCCCCCCGCCACCCTCCCCGAGCCCGCCCCACGCACACACACCATCTCACACACACCCCTGCTACTCACTCCTTGCAGCCATGTTTACACTGGAGATAACAGTCCATATGTTCCCGCCCCCAGTGTGCTGATTGGCTGCCCAACCAAGCTGTGATTGGTTGGTCAGTTTCCTAAGCGGCCAATCAGCCCACCGGAAATGGCAACATACCCAAGAGAATTATATATATAGATGTTACGTGTTTTAACTGATGTTATGTGTTTTTAACTGATGTCATGTGTTGTATTTTAATTTGTTGCTGTTCCCCAACTGTATCCATGGGGAGAAGCGGGTAAGAAACTATCATCATCACCATCATCATCATCATCATCACCATCATCATCTCCAAATAATCAGGATGAGCATAGACAAAGGTACACAATTTAATCACTTTGAAAGCAACCAGAGTGCTGCTTTCATATCTATAGGGGGACAGCTAGCACCTTCAGATACTTTTACAAAAGCCCAGCATCAGCACTCTGCCGGCCTCTGATTCAAATTGGCCACAATATCCTTTTGCTTCCTTTTATACAGACACATGTATAAAGTAGGTCTCACTTTGGGTCTGAACATTCTCTTAAAGATCTTTCCTCAATAAGCAATTGGTTAATAATTTTGTTCCCTTGACAACATATCACCAGATGATTAACAAGTCCACGTCAGTGGAAGAGTATGTCTCAGGTAACCTACCCTTTTAGCTGTATTCAAAGAAGTCTAATATGAAAATATTTTTGCTGGAAGATCAGCAATTTCCCATTTGTGTGTTCAAACTCTAGAGTTGATATCATCTTATACCCTATGGCATTTCACAGATGAAAACTAGGACATGTGGCCAAGCAACATCTGAGTGTGGTCAAAATGGCAAAAGTGAGGAAGAATACACAACCCTGAAAATCCTGCAGCATCTTGCTTTGACCTGAGCCTACAGGGAAGGGCAAAAGTCCAGCTTCTCCTCTCCTCTCTTTCCCCCCTGCTAAGTTGAGTACCAAGAATTTTTGCATTTTGAACTCAGTTTGCAGCAATTGAAGGAAGCTGATGACAAAAGGAGAAAGTGGGACAACAGAGGATTAATTGGGACTGTCCCTGCCAAATTGGGACAGTAGAAGGGTGTGCCATCTTTACCTAGTTATTTGATCTATAGCTTGGGCCCAGCCTATCTGAAGGACTTTATATTACCATGTAACCCTGGTCAGGCTTTGAGATCTTCTGGGGAGGCCATTCTCTTGGTCCTGCCACCCTCACTGCTACATCTGGTGGGAACATGGGTGAGGGCCTTCTCAGTAGCTGCCTCCAGGCTTTGGTACTTCTTTCCTAGGGAAGCTAGAATGGTTTCCTCCTCATTGTCCTGTTGGAAATGACAAAGCCACTTTGAGCCCCACTTCTGCGGGAAAGGCAGGATATAAATAAATGGTCAATAATTATAATTATAATATTATTTGTCAGTAAGGGTTGGGATTTGATCTTTTGTCACCACTATTTGCATTGTTCCTAGCACAGGCATCTGCCCTGTATCTTCTGCAGTGAAAACAGATGCAAAGAACTACATTCATATTTCCACAATCTCTTTATCCTCCTTCAGCACATCTTTAACCCCCTTGTTCTCTTACTATCCTACCACCTTTCTAGCTAGTTCCCTGTTTCTGATGTATTTCATTAATTTGATATTATTGGCCTTATTTTTTATAAGTGGTATGAACTGAGCAGGGCTGTTGAGGATAGGGTGACTTGGATGTCTCTCATTCATAGGGTTGCCATAAGTTGGAGTTGACTTGATGGCAGTTAACAACAACAAATGCTCCTCATATTATTTTTGTTCTGCTTTGCTTTTTGCATTCCCAGATTATTTGCTTGCTTTTTGTGTGTGTGCAATCTTGTCTTCCTTTTTGTTCTCATTTGGGCTATTCCTATCCATCTAATAGCTGCTCTCTGGTTTTGTTCTCCTTTAGTTTGCTTCTACCTTGTACTTTGGCTGCATCCTTTTTGAACTGAAATACAGACAGCTTCCATACATCTATAAATCAAAGTGTTACCACACAGGTAGATTTTATGAAGAAGGAAAGGAAACTGTAAACTGTGGTTGTCAATATGCCTAAGACCTGGGATAGGTAACTTGAAAGGAATGCATACTGTTATCTAGTAACATTAAGTTTCAAGGAAGTATGGATGTATTCTAAATAAAGCCTGCACAGATAGCCTTTCATTTTTTTCATATCCATCCAGCAACTTCCCTGTTGCTCATATTCTTTTCCAACTTCCTATTTTTTCACTTCTTTTACTCATCTTTTCTTTTCCTTGCACTCCCCTTCTGCCCTGTCTATTCTTCCTGTATGCATTTTTTCCTCTGTGATGTAAGAATCTCAGGGGCCTAGTCTACACTTCACCTGGGGCATGATTGGACATGGTGAGAGGCATTTGCATATTTATATTTGACACCTGATGTCCAGCATTCATTATCCATGTATTTATCAATATTTTTTCTGCTAACCAGGGTCCCCAGAGTGGTGCATATGCACACACGCAAAATAATAATTGAAAAATCAGATTGAAAACAGTTTTAAAAACTACAGTAGTCTGGTGGCGCAGTGGTTAAATGCTGGTACTCCACGCCACAATATTGTGAGTTCGATCCCAGAGGGCTACAGGTTTGAATTGGGGCCCATCTACATGAGGGGAAAAAATCCCAAATACCTCATACTATTGGCATTTTGCAGCAGCAGCGACCAGACCAAATGGTTTTTCTGGCCTTGGAAGCTCCCATAAGCCTCACATTCCTGATGGTGGCTGCGAGTGGTTTACTCGTGGTAGTTCTTCACTGTTGCATTGCTTGTTTGTTTTTTAAAAAATCATCCCCACGTGCGCTTGTGAGAAAGAGCGATTCTCCAAAGCAAAACAGAAAATATTCTTTTTTTTATTGCCTTAGCAAGCTATCGCTAAAGCGAAAATCCAACATGGCGACAGCAGGCGCTTGCCCTCCAAGCAAGCCCTGTCCCCGCCCAGCGAATCAGCTTTATATTTCCCTTAGCATTTTTTAAATTGTTCAATAGTCCAAAAGAGCAAAAATGCGCACCCACCTTGCAGTTTGTGAAAAAGTACGGGGAAATCTGCAAAGACTTTTACGCTGTTGTTTTTGCCATTTTGGACCCCCCTCCTTCTGAATAGTGTGGATTGGCACTGGATCCTGTTTAGACAGGTAGGATTCCCAGCGAATTCCATGAGGGGTATTTTCACAGTTTAGACGGGCCCTTGGCCTTCCATCCTCCCATAGGACGGTAAAATTAGTACTTAGCTTGGCGGGGGCCAGGGCCGGTTTAAGGTATTGGGGGCCCCCTGCAACACTTTCTTTTGGGGGCCCCATGTGTTTATCTCAGGTCAATGTAACCTAACTTAACCTAACCTAACCTACTCACAGTACAGGATATTCAGATTATTACTAATAATGGGTGGTTTTTTTTTTGTTTTTTTTTTTGCATGAGGAGGGTTATGATACCTCCCCACAATGCTAGGGCCCCCTGTGGCTGCAGGTGCTGCAGGACCCTTAAACTGGCCCTGCTGGGGGCAATTACCTAACACATTGTATACCACTTGGGGAGCGCTTTGGCACTAATAAGAAGTATAGAAATATCAACGCTATTGCGATTTGTGAAGTCGAAGGCTTTCAAATGGCTGGCATCCATAGATTTTCCTTGGTTTTTTTCCAGGCTGTGAGGCCGTGTTCTGGAACAGTTTCTTTCTGATGTTTCACCTGCATCTGTGGCTGGCATCTTCAGAGAATGGTGGAGTAGGAGTGTGCCTGGGGTTTATATGCTGTGAACCCCTGTTGGGGAGTATATGCAAATTTGTGTAATTGAATGGCTAGATTCTGGGTATAGAAATGCAAGGCTATTGCGATTTCATCTTAAGGGGGACCTCCAGAGGTGTAAATATAATGTTTATTGGAAAAGAAGAGAGAGTGATTATAGTGTGTTTAGATTAAGAGGAAAAATGTATTAGTGTTAGGATAGATAGTTTTATTTTTGTATTAGTAAGAAAAGAGAAGAGAAAAATATACAGTTGTCCCTCCACATTCACGGATTTGGCATTCACGGTTTTAAGTATTCACGGCTTGACAATATTCTTTAAAAAATAATAATCCAAAAAGCAAACCTTGATTTTATCATCTTATGTAAGGGACACCATTTTGCTATGCCATTGCATATAATGGGACTTGAGTATTCACGGATTTGGGTATTCACGGGGGTCCTGGAACCAAACCCCAGCAAATGTGAAGGGATGACTATATATATATATATATATATATATACTGGCATTATTGTTATGGCCTTTTCCGGTGGGGTGTATTATTCCGTAGAATAGTTTTACAGTATTTTAAGAAGAAAAAAAATCCTAATCCCCCTATCTAAAAAATTCCAGCTTTGCCCCTCGCCCTCAAGGTCTGCGGTGTGAAAGCAGGCGCGAATGTTGCGTGACAGAGGAAAAGGAAAAGCTGGTTCTCTGTGTGTGTGTGTGTGTGTTTCCTAAGTGGTGGAAGGGGGGAGGAATGGGAAGCGCTTCCCCTACACAAGCTGTGGCCCAAGAACCCGGCGTCCTGCTCCATTTGTGTCACTCACTGGCTGGCTGGCTCCCTGCTTGCCTCCCGCGCGTCTCTCGCTCTCCCTCCCTCCCTCCCTCCCACCACCCAGCCGGGTCATTTCAGGACACAGGCCGCCTCTCGCCCTGGGAAGCGCTGGAGCCTCCTCGGCGTCTCGCTCGGCTCTCGATTGGCAGGTGAGCCCTTCCTCCTCCTCCTCCTCCTCCTCCTTTCGCTTGGCTTCTTCTGGGAGCCACCATCAGTCAGTCAGGCAGCCAAGTCTGTCTTTCTTTTTCTTTCTTTCTTTCTTGCCTTCCTTCTTTCCTTCCAGGCAAGCTTCATGTTTTGCAACGGCGAAGGAAAACCACCACAGGAGAGAGAGAGAGAGAGGGGAAGAACTAGCTGGCATTTATTTGGATAAGGAGGGAGGGGAGAGGCTGAAGGAGAGTTGAAAGCGCGGGGGAAAAACAAAACCAAAACCCCAACCGAGGAAGAGGAGCTGGTGGGGGTGGATATAAATGGCGTTTCTAATTAAAAATATATGGCACTGGGCGGGCAGGAGGCAGGGGGAGACGCGCACGTGGCTGCTGGAGCGCGGAGTGTGGTGGCGAGGAAAAGGGGGGGAAGGTGGGGGGTCTTGGTGACCAAGCGGCCGAGGAGGGGCTCTGGAGCGACTTGGCCGGCGACTCTGAGGTGATTAGAGCGGATTAGGCGGCAGCCTGGAGGGAGGGCTCCTCGCCAAAAGCGCGGCCGGCCTGAGGAAGCGCGCCTGGCCATCCCTCAGAGCCGAGTCCTGGCTGGGGCTCAAAAACTTCCGACCAGGAAGGCGTGGGGCTCTCCGTCTCTTCTTCCTCCTCCTCCTCTCGACACGCGTGGGTTTGGTCTCTTCCGCATCCCAGCCCGCCGCCCGCGCGGTTTTTTCTGAGAGAGCTCACACGCTGAGAAGTAAATCCCGCTCAGGGAAATAGGATTTACTCCCCCCCCCCCTCCCGGCTCATGTGCACGGGATTGCAGCCAGGCCCAAGAGGTTTTCAAACACTGTTCCTCCCTATTCCAGAACATGGCCTCACAACCCGGAAAAACCCCCAAGGAAAATCTAAGTATTCCCTCCCACCAAGTCCACATAAAGAAACTTGAGTGGACTGGCTGCTGGGTTTTACTTCAGCACGACATGAAATGCTGGCCATAATTGACGGGGGGTGTCTCTTGGCATATTGTTTTTCAACCAGTGGGCCGTGTACCACAAGTGGGATACAGAAATAGTATTTTCCCCTCAGTTTTACAGTGACTTAATGGAACTTTTTGTCTGTGTTTACTCTCAACGAGGCTACTGCCACCTTTCATGTGTTTAAAACTTACTATTGAGTGAGAAATATGACAGTATGGCTGTGAGCCAGAGGAGAGTGAAATGCAGCCCATGGGTTCAAGGGTTGTCTGTGCCCCCCACCATTCCACATTTAGGGAGCATGAATAAGTATTTTGTGCCCATGTGGCTCTTGTGTGTATGTGCCTTCAAGTTGCACGTAGACTTAGGACAACCCCATGAATTCCATAGGGTTTTCTTAGGCAAGGAATACCCAGAGGCGATTTTGCTTGTTCTTCCTCTGAAATATAACCTACAACATCTGGAATTTGTTGGTGGTGTCCCATCCAAGAATTAACCATGGCTGAGCCCGCTTAGTTTGCAAGATCAGAAGGGATCTGGTTCCTTTAGGATATTTAGGCCTTTATAAGGCCTCCTAAAGTTTCAAGGTTATGTTATTGGCTATTTTGCTCCATGGGGGGGGGGTATTTGAAGGGGACCCAAACTTTTTTTTTTGTCTGCCTGTGCCTTTTTCCCCGAACAGGAAATGACTACATGGTCACTTCCTGTTTTTTTAAAAGAACCAGGCAGGCATAAAAATGGTAAGGTTTTCTGCCCAAATGCCTGAAAATGCAGAAGAATAGCTCATAGCACACACACCCCTACAAAGGCATGGTGGAGGTTGTTGTAGGCCATTTGGGGACAAAAAAAATCCAGGTCCCCCAAATTTAGGTAGGGTGGGAAGTCATAAGAGTTTGAAGGGATTGCAGTGGCCATCTGCTTCAACCGCCTGCCATGCAGGAATACATGGCTAAATACTGTACTTCTGAGAGATGGCCATCCAACCATTCTTTACAGGCCTGCACAGGTGCAGTTGCCCAAATCTACTAGATATGTAAAAAATATCCTTTTTAGAAAAATAAAAAAAAATTGTTGGGAAAGAATCCAGGTCCTTTGATAACATGATTGGTAGGATTTAAGATACAGAATGTGTATAAACACTGTAATTGTACATGCAGCTCTGTCCTTCGATGCCTAGCAGTTGCTCCCCATTCCTCCATCTGTCATTTTATTCCACCTAATGTTAGAGCTGACCATAATTGCAGCCCATACTTTGAAAGGGTTTTATCAGGTCTAGTGCCCCATCATTCCCATGTGTGACTAAAACCCTGGAAAGCCACTGCTGATATGTGTAGAGATGACAGTACTTAGCTAAATGGACTGATTGCCTAGCTTGGTTGATAAAGAAGTTTCTAATGTTTGTACAATTAGTATCGCCAAGTATTTTTCAAAGAAGTACCTGTGTTAGTCTTTTACAGCCTAAAAATGAGGAAGGGAAGAGGAGAAAAAAATGGCAGCACCTTCAAGACTGATGTAATTTTAGCCTGGGTCTTTGTGGATGTAAACCCACTTCTTAACATGCAGTACAGAGTTGATATTAAAGCCTCAGGTTATAAAGCATATTTATACAGTTGTGGGAGTGGGATAGAGTGTAATAGGATCCAGAAAGATGGAAATTGTGTCCCTTGTCCTAGAGTTTCAAAGGGATGGATGAGATGATACAGGTCTTTCAGATCTTTACAGTGGTCAGTTAGTGTTGATGTGTGAAAGAAATAAATCTGCTTGCCAAAAGTCCGTTTCCCTAGGTTCAAAACTCTTTCTGAGAAGATTCCTTCTGTTATTTGTCCAGTGTTTATATATATATATAGTGCACCATGAAGCCATTGTCTTTGTTCATACCTCTGCTAATGGATTGGAATTTATGAATATAATTCAATTAGCTGTTTCTCTTTCTAGTCTTCTTTTGCAATTTTCTTATTCAAGGACTGTGACCTGTAAATTCCTTACTCTATGTCCAGGAAATTTGGAATGTTCTGCAACTGGTTTGTGGGTATTACCATTTCTAATGTTAGATTTGTGTCCATTTATCTTCTTATGTAGAGACTGTCTTGCTTATCCAATATAGAGTGTAGAGGGGCATTACTGACACACAGTACAGTACAGTATATCACATTGGAGGACAAACAAGTAAATGAGCCTCTGAAGTTCTGGGTGATGTTACTGCCCCCTGTAATATTGCTCCCAGAGTAGATAGGACAGAGTTGGCATCTGGGTTTGTGGCAGGGTCTTGTCCCTGTATTACCATCCACATTATGTATCCTGCTATAAATGAGTAGTTGTTTAAGATTATTGTCAAGTATGTAATCAGAGAGTGATCATACAAAAGTGAAATTTTCAGTGTGAACTCAAAAATTAGAACTGTGAGATCATCAGATGTTTTCAGCATGAGTTGCGTATACTAAAAAGGGTGGTGATGAATAAACCAATTGCAATATATTTGCTTATGTGCTATAAAAAGAGTGAAATCTCCAGGTGAGGACTTCTTTACTGCAAGCACTTCACGGCTGCTTACTTTTGGGAGCGTAACCCACTATCCAGTTTACAGTGCTGAACTTCTGGAGCTGGGGAAAGTTTTAAATACCTTAACATAATAAAGGTGTTATGGTGGAGTGTGGGGGCATTAAAGGTTGCTCTCTTTTGGTTCAGGAGACTTGGAAATATTGGGACAACATAGAGAGGGGGAATTCCTCCTCAAAGTTTATTTAGGACTTAATTCCTTGAATAGAAGCCAGGAACTCTACGGTACATTTGTATATTCCTCCAACTGCTGTGTTGTATGCCCGATGTAATTCTGGCTAGCTGGCCTGCTTAAGTGTGTCATATCTCTCTTATCCAAGTACACATGAGCAAAAATGTCAAGAGAAAAGTGTGCCAGCCCTTGCTCCCTGAAACACTGGTTCCTAAACCGCCTTCCAGTTGACAGCCAGGAACCACAGTGGTTGCTTGATTCTCTGTTCATCAGTATTGTTACTTGCCCACAAGGGTTCGTAATAGCAAAAGTGAAGATTGGGGTTAATATGACTGATACACTCACTGATTAGAGGAAAACTGAGGGACTTGAGTATCTACTAAGTATGAGACATGATTTACTTCCTACTGGTTCCAAATAGTTACACAGCCCCTCCCTGCCACAGGAATGTTCTAAATAAACCACTGGAGTTGATTGTGATTTTGCTAATGGTAGTATAGGGATGTCAGGAACATTCACTTTTTCCATCGGTTTGCTCCAGCAGCTTCTTAATATAACTGCTGCCTGCTAAAATCTGTGTTACTGTTTTGAGATTATATTTTTGTGTGCAAAACAATGTGTAATGCAGGGCTATAATGCCAACATGAGAAAAATGTTTGTTTTGGGAAGCCAGGGAGGTGGAAACCCTTGCATAAAGGAATATTAGATTTCTTCTGCACGTGATAACACTAGTATAGTGGTTCCTTTTGTGTCATGTCTAATTTTGTTGCGAGGCAGTACAAGGTCTTTCCTCTCATTTATTAATTTATTAGGGATATTTATCTTCCATCTTTCATACAAAGAGCTCAAGGCATCATACACAACCCTGTGAGGTGGCTCAGTCTGAGAGTGAGTGATTGACCTGAAGTCAAAGCTGAATTTCTCAGTCACTACATTGCCTCACACTAATTCCTGACTTTTTCCTACAGACATCCTTCCAGTAAAATACTTAGCGTTTTGTTGATTAAGATGTATTTCCTCATGTGCTTGCCCTGATAATTTTGATTGAGGAGATTAAAATATGTGTTAAAATAACACATTTTCAGAGAATCTCTGCTATAAGATGTGGTGAGGACCACTAATTCAGATGGTTTTTAAAAAATGTATGCAAAAAAGTGTCAACACAGATGTTATGCTCTCTCTCTCTCTCTCTCTCTCTATATATATATATATATATATATTAAAATAATTGAGAATTGAGATGTCCCGAATGCAGAGTGTGAGGTTTTTGTTAAACAGAAAATATAAGCAGCTCTGACTATAGTAAAATATAATTGCAACATCATTCCTGATCTTTCACAGTGTCAGTGTCACAAAAGTCTTTTGTGATTCCCTAACTTTTTGGCCTGAAAACCCCAAAGGCATCAGATCCTAGCTGATCTTGGAAGCTAAGCGGGATGAGCTCTGGTTAGTACTTGGATGGGAGACCACCAATGAATACCAGGTGCTGTAGGCTATATTTCTTGGGAAAGGATTGGCAAAAACACCTCTGTATATTCCTTGCCTAAGAAAATACTGTCAAAGTCATAGGGTTGCCATAAGTCAACAGGCAACTTGAAGGCACACACCACACACACACCTTTTACCGTTAACAACACAACAACATTATAATAGACTCTATCACTAAGATTCTGCGCTTGAAGGCTAAATTAGTACTTATGCTGCTTTATGTAATACAGATTTTAACATGTAGTACTACTTATGAATGAAAATAGTTTTATTTTTGGTGAAAAGTTCAGGCAGGTAAAGGTTTTGCTGAGGTTTTCACAGCAAGACTCTGGGAAATCTGTAAAGAGCATTACATTTCCATAGTCAAGACAAAATACACACTGGTGATACCTTTACTAGGCCAACCAGAAGGTGCAAAATACTTTATGCTTACTTTTGAACCTCACTGGCTTCTTCATCAGGTGAAGATGGTACAGAATTAATGCAGAGAAACACAGGTGTTGTTATTGGAGTGACAGGTTGCAGGTCTGAATCTTGTTTGTTTTGATATTACAGAGTATGTGTTCATACAGGCATAAAAGTGAGGAAGGGAGGGCGAGGGTAAAAAGGAAGGTAGCAGCATCTTTAAGACTAACTGCTGGTCCATTCTTTTTTCTGCTTTGCCCCTCTCTTCTTCCTTTTTATGCTGCAAGAAACTAACATGGCTCCTTCTCTGAAAACTTCATGTAGGCAGAAAGGTTAGGACTTTATCACACAAGGCCTTTATTGTGGAACTAGAGCAGGATAGTAGCATTATTGGGGAGTACTTACTGCACAACATCGTCTTCATCCCATTGGTGGTGTGCACTTCAGTCATTTCTGAAGTGCACCTTATCATTGATAGTGGGGGCTTACCACACTTCGAAGAAAAGTGGAAAGGCAGCAGGAATGTTCGGTTTTCCATGCTGCCTTACTTATCACATGGCATTGTTGTTTTTTTTTTCATTCTGAGTAAAACTGTGTCTTTTTGCTAACTGGAAAAACCTGTTAGCAAAAAGACAAGGTTTTTGTTTGGTCCCACATGGGACCAGAACAAAAGAAAGCTGGAAAAACGTCAACATCATGTGGTAAGGCAGCAGGGAAGACAGAGCGATCCTGCTGCCTTGCTGCTTTTCTTCAGAGTGCAGTAAGCCCTAAGGAAAACCCACCAATGAATCCCAATAATGCTCTTATCCTGGTAGTCCCCCTTGTGCAGTAATCTCTTCCACCTTGGAAACCGAAGAAACAGCTGTCACATGGCACAAGGGGGTGGGATTCTCCTCCTCTTCCCTCCTTTTTAATTTTTTTTGGCTGCTCTGATCTGCTGCCCTGATCTGACTTCCTCCACCCTCCCCATCCTGATCTGGCTTCCTCCACCCTCCCTGTCCTGATATCTCCCCCCCCTCCACCTGATCTGGCTTCCCCTAAATATGTAGGGCAATAATGGAGGCGGAAGCGGGCAGTGTGGAAGGAATGTGCAGCACCATACCGATATTGAAGCTGAGGTGTGATAATTATTGTTCCAGTACCTCTATGTTTCCACTTGCTTCCAAAACAGGATTGCTGCAAGATGACTGCCTTGTATAATAAAGTCCTTAGTCTCCATCTTCAAAACTGAGATGAAAAAGCAAAAGGAATGAAGGCTGTAAAAGAAGGCCATAACATTTCATTCTCCATTGCAGCTATAAAGTCTCTTCCCTTGAGATCTTTTCTCAACCTGTGTGCTGAATCCCAAAAGCCTCTGTTTTAGAAGAGTTCAGTGATCTTCCCAGGAAGATCTGTGTGGCCAAGTCTATAGAAAAAAATTAGGTGTGACAGGCATGCCTGTCAATAGAAGCCAATTTAGATTGCTTGGTTTTCTTGAAAATCAAGTCCCTGTATATGATGACAAATAGTCCACCCTTTTCAGGTTAGGATCTCCCTGCTTCCCACTGATTTAGATATCTTCAAATCTGAAAAATGCAGGAGTAGCCATGTTGACCATTTAACAAATCCCAAACATTGGTATTTAATATTCAATCTATCAAACTTTTTAATAGGACAACCAGAAGGCGCACACACACAAAATTATGATAGCTTTTGGAGCTCTCTGGCTTCATCAGCAGGCAAAAGTTGTAGGGGAAAAAAATCATGCAGGGAGAAACAAAAGGGATATTGTTGGAGTTACAAGCATTCAAGTCTACACTGTGGTTTTTTTACCATCTGAGTTGGTTTCAGCATGGCTACTTCTGCATAGTCAAGACAATTATGTCTCAATCACAGCATAAATATTCATTTTCCAGATACTGACCGCATTACAACTAGAGTGAATGAAATTATCAATCTGCAGTCATGGTACTGATGACACTTATCATAATAAGTTGAGAAAGTTATTTGAAGCAGGCCAGCACATCATGTAACCCATACGCCATTCATAATGGCATAACTGTATATGACACCTTACCAGATTCTCTAAGCCTGAGGCTACAAACCCAATGAGTTCTTCTCACCAGATGAGACATAGCCAATGTACAGGGCTGCATATAGAAGACCTAGAAGTAAAACAAATAAAATGTATTGGTTTCCATAGTCAGATAACTTGAAGCCTCATATTGCATAAATCTTACCAATGTTTTACTGGCAATGAGTAACCTCCTACAACTGTGCTTATGTTTTACAAAATTGGTCCATGCTGTGGTTCAGAAATTATGGATTTAAAAGACTTTCAAGGTGTTCTAAAGATGTCATGAAAGCATAAATGGCATGTAGGGTGGCCTCCCCCTGCCCCTTTTAGCAAGAAAACATTGCTGAAAGTGACAAGTGAGCAACCGGCTATGCATGAAGGTATGGTTCAGAGGTCAGTGATATGTCAAAAAGGATTGCTTCCAAATTAAACATCACCTAAGTGAAAATTACAGTGACAGAATGGGAGTTTGAACCACTTGCAGAAAATAGACATCTGTTTGGGTTTTTTCTTTCTTGCAGCTAGTGATATCTCAAAGAGACCCTTTGTAGCATCTGCAGATGGAGATTTCAAAAAGGGATAATTGTTAATGTATTTAAGAAGTACAGCAGAGGTATATACATTAATTATTCAAATTTAATATTTCTCTTATTGTGTCTGTTCTGTTCTTTTTGTGCATGCTGAGATGGATACATTGGAACTAGCACCTTTTAAGAGATTAGTCCCAGATTGAGAGAGAGATGATAGGAGGGAAGAAGTGGATGGAGATGTACTTCATCATTTGTCTGCTCAACAGGAGACCATTGTGCTTCATCCCAGGCAAACAGACAAATGAAAAATAGTTTGGCTGTAGTAAATGTGGTATCGTAGCAAGGATGTTACACTTTCAGATGTATTTCAGTAACAATTCTGTACAACTGTATACCTCTGTACTCACTCATAATGTTGTACAGCTTACTAATTTTCTTTCTCTTCCCTGTTTTAAAGTGAATTAGACTTAAAGACCATGTTCTAATTTCGTTCTAGAGCTTTCTTGATTGGACACATTGACCTAATTAGACATTTAAGAAGGTTGCCAAAGCATGCACTAATAGGTTGTTGCCAGTTTTCCATCAATTATTAATAAACCTCATTTAGAGGATCAATTAGCATTTTGAAAGGGGGATTTTGAAATGGAATTGTTGTATCAGAGAGCACAATTTTGTTAATGCTTTGTTCTGTGTGAAGAAGTAGGTACCATAATTAACAGTACATAAGCAACTTGTTTTGGAGAAGCATTTTTGCTTTACATTCAGATGAGAAACACGACATTCTAGTAATTGCTCAGTCACATTTAGAGAGCCTTCTCTCATTTTGCCTTCACAGTTTTGGTGGGGAAAGTGCCAGTTGTTTCTGAACAAGCACTACAGCTGCTAATTACACTTGGCCCTACCTCCGGCCCACCACCTACCCAACCTCATCTAGGGCCAATAAAACTATCACATGTGTGGAATCTCCTTAAACTGTATTTCCCTAGCTAAAAACATCAACACAGGTTGTCCTTGCAGTCACTTCCACCTTTAAAAAAAACAGGACACGTTCTTTTTTTCTCTTTCTGCTACTGCCTTCTCTCTCCCTATTCCCACACTTGATGGGTTGCTGAAGGGCCTGGAATTGATAGTACTATAGAAGGATTTTGAAATTATGCAGAGGGCTGTATCAGATCATTGAGGGTAGTCTGTGGCCCCATGGCTACATGTTGTCCTCCCATAATCTATATTAATGAAGTGATGGAGTGACAGATGACGAGCTGGAGGAGTAGCAAAGCTGAAGTGAATTTGTAGGCAAAAGTGCTTTCTAAGTAGTCATCAGCAAGATGTATTCAACTGCATAATACTCTGTGGCAATTAGAACAGTAAATATGTTGGGTGTAATTTTTCTGAGTTTGTACTTATGTGTACAATAGAGACAGAAACTATTATATTATTTTATTATAATTGCACTTTGCAGCCCAGTATAAGACATTTGCTCTCTTTTTTCCTTATGTATATCTATGCATGCAGTCCTCTGAGCTTTGCACACAAAAGAAAGGGCTGGGGAGAGGTTTACTATTGAAATCTGAGGGAATACACACCATGCAAAAAGAGTGTGGCTTTGCATTGTGCTTTTCTTATGCTTGTCATTTTGGAAGGAAAAGGGTACACTTTTTCCGCAGTAATGGCAATTCGCAGCAGCTGCTTTTTTTCTAAATGGCTTTTTGGGCAGATTGCAAGCATGTGAAGGTATCCGCATTTGCTGTGCAAATGGGCATGCCTGCGAATCAAGATAGCAGCCACAAGTGAATTACTCACATTTTTCCTCAAAAATTTGCTGCTGTCAAATTTTTTTGAAAAACTATACCCAAGCTGCGATAGAGCTATATTTTGCCTTAACAAAACAACAACCCTCCCTGTTTTATTGCCTTAGTGCTTGCTGACTAAGACAAAAATCCAGCATGGTGGTTTCAGGCAGGCATTTGCCTTGTTAGCAAGCCCTGCCCCCATGCTTGTCTGTCCAATCAGCTTTCAGCTTCTGCTTACATGGGAAAGTGAATCAATTCATGTTGCTTGTCCCAATGAGCAGGAATGCACATGCCATTTACTGTTTTTTTAAAACTCTGGGAAAAGTCACAAAGGCTTTTCCTGCAGAGTATATGGCATTTTTGCCCCCCCCCTTCTTCCAAATACAACAGAACGATGTGGGTTTCCATTTAGACACTTCATATTCTTGCATTCCATAAGGAGTATTTTCGCCATTTAGACAATCCCTTTGTTTCCTCTTGAAAAAAAAAATCTAAATGGTAAAGAAATGATAAAGCATGATAAAAGAAAATGGTACAGAATGATGTATGTTTTAAGATTATCCACCATCTCTAATAATATGTGGCACAGCAAGAATAGCTGTTTGGAAAAATATCAGCAGTAGCAATAATGATAGAAGATGCCAATGATAAGGATTACTGTATTAGATTGCATTGATGTTGCAAAGGGTGACAGACTGTTGGCAACAGGCTGTATGGAAATTTAGCCATGATATCTCTTGAAGTATTGCTTATAATTCATGGCACTGTTAGAAAAATTCCATGTATGAAGCGTTTCAAAGTAAACATGGATTCACAGCTTCATGCTCAGCACTGTGTTCTATAACTGAATGTAACATTAACTCAGGGATGACTGGAAGCTACTATTGTTGCCACCCAAGTTGGTATGACCCACTTACAGAGATATCAGTCAGGTGTTACATTAAGTCCAGTGATAATCCCCTATGTCAGCATCTGTACACCAGCCAAGTTTTGAGAAGGTGGGGCAGGAGGGCGAGGAGGCTTTGGTGTGGCCCCTTGTTCTGCATAAGAAATTGCTGTAACACCCTGAAATTTATTATGTTAGCACTTATTCTCCACACAGACAGGAGAGTAAGTGGAAGCATTAAAGCTTTGCAAGAGTACAGGATCCTTCTGATTACTTTGGAGAGTGATTGTGTGCAGGTAGTTACAAACATAGAAAGTATGCACCTTTGCTAGTAGCAGTTAAAGAGAAACATCAGCTGTCGTATCCTCCCTATCCACGGATTCAACCATCCATGGAAAACACCCCTTCTCCAAAACAAATTCCAAAAAGCAAACCTTGATTTTGCTCTTTTATATAAAAGGGACACCATTTTACTACACCAATGTATATAATGGGACTTGATCATCCATGGATTTTGGTTATCAAGGGCGGGTCCTTGAACCAAATCCCAGCAGATACCAAGGGCCCACTGTACATGATCTGCTACTTGGTGCCTGTGTGTATCAAGCAAATATACATTAGCTTATATTTGATATTTATTGATTATCAACAAATATTGATTATAGGAATAGTTTTGTGTGACATCATTGTGAAGGATAAATCAAGAGTATAGAAATGTGCATTATTCAAGACTGGTAAACTTGCCAACCTATATACATGCCGTATATCCTGTGTACAGTCCTACAAATGTTAAATGTACACTGAGGAAGATTTGGAAGCTGCAGCTAATGCAAAATGCAGCAGCTTGACCACTGACTGTAATATCGTATCGACAACATATAATGCCAGCCTTAAAATAATTGCACTGGATGCCAATACATTTCTGATCTGAAATCAAGGTCCTTGTGATGACATTTAAAGCCCTAAAAAGCTTGGGATTTTGATACTTGAGGAAACACCTCTCCCCATATATGCCCAAGGATTAAGATATGTGGGTGGGGGTTTTTTTGGTCCCACCACTGATACCAATTGCCCCAACATAATTCCCCAAAGCAGAAAGCACAACAGAAGGTCTCCTTGGGTGATGTTTCCGAGTTGTGATTCTTTCTGCGTTGTCGTTTCTCTTCAAGACTTGTTCGGCGTGAGTTCTCAAATAAGGCTGCAGCATTGTGGATAGTGCGTCTCCATGTCTCCCGATGTGAAGCCATGGCAGACCATTGTTGGTGATCAATTTGGCCAAGCTTGAGATGTTGTTTCAGGGAGTCCTTGTATCGCTTTTTTGGAGCACCCCTCTTACGCTGACCTGTGGCGAGTTCACCGTAGAGTACTATTTTTGGGAGGCAATGGTCCTCCATCCTAGAAATGTGCAGGTATTAATTGGATTGGGCTGGCATTCACCTAGGCACTGTTTTAGTGCCAGAACTCTGTGCAGCATGGCTATAGATAGGTGGCCCTATACTTCCTGAAGCTGTTGTTGTTGTTGTTGTGTGCCTTCAAGTCATTTATGACTTATGTAACCCTAAGCAGAGGCAGAGAAATACACAGAAGAGAGAGAGAAAATAAGATCTGGTTAGTTTTGCTAATCATGTGCTTGTTGTTGGTAAAATAAGAATCATATGCTTAGAAACTGTCATGCCATGAAAATGGGCAGTAGCTGTAATTTATCTGTTGCTGCAACTAAACACTATCATTTATTACTGCCAATAGTGGTATTAATACACCATGAAGTAGCTGACATTACTGTGGAAGAACATGCTGTGAAGAGAAAGTTAACATAATAAAAACAAAGCACTAAAGCATGACTTCTCTGTTCATGACACATCACCACATGCCTACTTTTTGATAATTTGAAAACAGTGTGTATTCATCATTTCAGTGTGTTGTAATCACCATTCAGCAATTCCAAAAAAATAAAAATAAAAGGGTGATGTAAGGACAATGGTATCTTGTTGTCCTTGGCTAATCCTATGTGACAAGATTAACTCACTGCTACCTTTCTTTTGTAAGTATGAGTCACTTAATGTTTTACTTTTTTGATTTCATTTTTCTTTGATATGCTCATATAGGAATAAAGATCTTTAAAAATTAAGGCATACATTGATTTTCTGATTGTCAAGGGACTGGTTCCCTGTTCATACTAAAGGTACAAACAAAATATACTTTACGGAGAGACCACTTTTGTGCATTCATCATGGCTGCTCACTTCCTATTGATCTTTCTAGCTACTATACATATTAAAAAAATAATGTGGGTGCTGTACAGTTAACACTAAAAGAAGGGCTTCAATCAACAGAACAGAGAGGGAACCCCATTCACCCTCAAAATCTGCTCTGGAAGCTTGAAGGATGTTTTGGAAGTGGTGACACTGGATTTTGCTTAGTTTCATTAGACATTTTTGAAAAGCTCAAACCCCCCCCCCCATTAGAGTTCTTTTCATTCCTGGGTTCATTCTGTTTGTAGATGACTCATTCTTGCAAGAAGGAGAGATACTCAATTTATATTTTTTAATTCAATCTTCTGTGTTCAAAGTATCTGAAATTGCAAGTAGCATTAAATATTCCTATTGTTCTACTTTGAAGGTTAGTGTCCCTCCCCCAGAGTCTAACAGAGCCTTTCCTTCTCCCTGCTAACAGTTCATTTTTATGAAGAGTATCTTTTAATGCTCCTCCAACCTACATAAAGAATCCATATCTAATGATAGCTACTGTGATCCCACAGACACAATACTGGATTCAGGTTTGAGTTGGGTTTAATCTAAGCTTGGTTATGGGTAGATCTGCCTTTTGGTCGTTTGTTACTTCCTTGTCTGTGAAGTGGAAAGTCACAAGAATGATGTCAGTATGAATGAGATGAAATTGAAAAGCACTCCGTTTCATACCAAATAAAAGTCTAGACCAAAGGCTGGCAATTTTCATCCCAGGCCCATCTACACGAGGGGAAAAAATCCCAAATACCTTGTAGCATTGGCATCTTGCAGCAGCAGTGACATGTCCAAATGGCTTTTCTGGTCTCAGGATCCCCCATGAGCCTCGCATTCTTGATAGCGGTGGTGAGTGATTAACTCATGTTAGTTCTTCACCGTCGCTGTTTTGTTTTTTTAAAGTTGTCCCATGGTTCACTGGTGTGATAGAGCGATTCTCTAATTTTATAAGAAAACAAAACAGAGAATATTGATCCTTTTTATTGCCTTAGCGAGCAATCCAACATGGCTGCAGCAGGTGCTTGCCCTGCTAGCAAGCCCCGCTCCCACTCTTGCTTGGCCAATCAGCTTTGTGCTTCCCTAAGAGTTTTTTTATTGTTCAGTAGTCCAAATGAGCAAATATGTGCACCCACCTCGCGGTTGTGAAAAAGTATGGAGAAATCTACAAAGGCTTTTGCCCCATTTTTGCTGTTTTGGGCTCTCTTTTTCCAAATAGTGTGGATTGGCGCTGGATCCTGTTTAGACAGGTAGGATTCCCAGCGAATTCCATGAGGGATATTTTCACTGTTTAGATGGGCCTTGCTTTGCATTTTTATTATCCTCCTTGTATGCCATTTTTCTTGATGTGATGTAAACATGATGCCAGAATGCAATGGACTATGGGGCTTAAACTTCCCATACAAAAGTGCGAATTTTTGCTATATCCACTACATCACTTCAGAGACAATAGCTTATTTTGTATGGCAGAAAGTTTCCCATCAGGACTGAGAGTAGAACATGACCATGCACATCAATGGAATCAGATTTCCTTTTGACCATACATTTCAGTGGAACTACAATAGGGCCCCTGTATCCGTAGGGGATTGGTTCCAAGGAGCCACACAGATAATGAAATCTGTGGATAATTGCGAATGCTCCTGTTGCCATTCCCACCAGAAGAGTGATCCTGGGGGTGAAGGGAGAAGGGAGGCGAGATCTACTCTTCCCACCCTTCATTCCCGCATCACCATTCCCACCATGGGAGCGATCCCAGCGAGAAAGAAGGGAGATTAGATCTCCTCCTCCCCTCCCTTTGCTCCTGCATCACCATTCCCATATGGGAGTGATCCTAAGGGGTGATCCCGGAGGCGAAGGGAGAAGGGAGGTGAGATCTCCTCCCCTCCCTCCCCCATCCACCCCCCCCATTGTCGCCATCCATGGATAATTGAATCAGTGAATCAGTGGATATGGGGGTGCTACTGTAAATTTTCTTGCCATCAGCTCATCTTGTCTGCTTTTGAAACTAATATACAGCCAGACCCCTGTATCCATTGAGGGCTTGGTTCTTGGACTTACTGTGGATACTGGAAACAGTGGATAACAGTGAAGCCTATTAAAATAAAGACTTCTGGTACAAACATATCATAAAGTTGCATTGGAGGATCTAGAAGATGTCTCTCTAGGCATTTTCCAGCATGATTCTATGGTATGTGTCCCTATTTTTTCAGCCGCGGATAACTCAAACTGCAGATATTGGTTCCGTGGATATGGGGGTCGCAATGTACTTACCTACCAATTTTATATAAGATATTACACACACACACACACACACACACACACGGAGAGTTGAAATATTTATCTGTGTTCTTATTAAACATGCAAGCAAATGGGAAAACCCACTAAAATGCATGAGTAGTGTAATGTTGAAGCTACTCTGTGCATGGGGGATATTGATGGTTTGTTGTTGCTATGTACCTTCAAGTAATTTCTGACTTATGGAAACCCTAAGGCAAACCTATCACAGGATTTTCTGAGGCTGAGAGTATGTGACTTGCCCAAGTGGGTTTTCATTGCTGAGCAGGGATTCAAACCCTGGTCTCCAGAGTTGTGGTCCAGCACTCAAACTACTATGCCATGCTGACTCCATATTGATGGTAGGTTTGTCTTATTACTGAGAGAGAAATGTGGAGACTTAGAGTATACTAACTTACTTGAAGGGACCAGCTTACCATGGCCATCTCCAGAACTTACAAAAGTTGATATGTTGAATTACAGTTCCCAGAATCATCAGTCAGTTGGGTGACATTCCATGCTCTGGCCATTGCAGCACTTTAGTGGTGTGCAAGAATTCCCTGTGTCAGAAAATCTAATGTGGAAGAGAGGAATACATGTGCAAAGCCAGAAAAGAGCACACTTTATAACTGCCCTAAGAGGTTTTGCATGATTTGTTTCTTTGCTTGCTGATAAAGGGATTTACAAAGACATATTTTGTCATCATTGGTCAACTTAACGATGTGCTTAATGACCATTCTGTAAGTTTCCCACACATAACAGTCTAAAAGACCAGTAGGAAATGTGACTGGGTAGATTTACATGTACATATTCTGTTCATAAGATACATTCCAAGAAAAATCTGATTAGGCATCTCAGAAATTGATGTCTTTCTGTTTAAGTTCTGGCATCAGAGACAATACAGTATTTATTTCCCATTTTCTAAAATGTGGCTTCCATATAGACATTTTAATTGTTTGAATCTTGGAGACACTGAATATTTTTATTTCCAATCCAAATTTTCACTTAATTTAATCTTCAATTTTTTTTAGTCTTATGCTCTCTGTCTCTCTTGACATTTAGTTTCAATTTTCAAGTACAATAGGACCCCCATATCTGTGGGAGATTGGTTCCGGGCCCCACCATGGATAGTGAAATCCGTGGATAATAGTGAACTCCCTTGCTGCCAATGGATCCCCCCCCCCACAGAGAAGGGAAGAAAGGAGGCAAGCTGCCTCCTCGGCAAGCTCCCTGCCCACCCCCCACCAGCTCCACCATGCCACTGGGCTCTATGCCTCCACAGAGAAGGGAGAAAGGAGGTGAGCTCGTCTCTTCCCTCCCTCCCTCCCTCCCTCCCTCCTTTCCCCACCCCCCACCAGCTTTGCTGCACTGCCAGAACCCTCCTGGGGGAAGAGAGGGGGGAGATGAGTTTACCTCCCTTCTTTCTCCCTCCCTCCCTCCCTCCCCCACCCACCTCCACCAGCTCCACTGAGCCACTGGAACCGACGCCACTGGACCCCCCTGGGGAAGGGAGGTGAAGGTGAGCTCGCCTCCTCCCTCCCTTCTCCCATCCACCCCCACCAGCTCTGCTGTGCCACCGGAACGTCCTCCCCCATAGAGAAGGGATAAAGGAGGTGAGCTTGCCTCCTCCCTCCCTCCCCCTCCCTCACACAAGCTCCACTGCACCACCAGAACCTCCCCCCCCAAGAAGGGAGAAAGGAGGCAAGCTCACTTCCTCCCTACTTCTCCCACCCACCCACCCCACTGTTGCCATCTGTGGATAATTGAAATCAGCAGATGGCGAATCAGCGGATGCAGGGGTGCTACTGTACTTTAACAATGGAGACTGCACTTTGAATATTTATGATGCAAATTGTTTGTACTCACTTAAGCATATAAATCATCAACTGAGTGGAGGGTTTCTCCTTCCCTGTGCAGCATGAACCATCCAGGGTCCTTTAATGATATTGTAAATCTTTGTTTGGAAAAGCTTTTGTCTAGCTGACCTTAATGAGACTTTTATGATTCTTGTAGTATGTGGGGAAATAATCATTGTAATGTAAAAGCAATCTTGTGTACCTCATTCACATCCTAAGATAAGTCTAGGGTTTTTTCCCTGCATGCCTTTTGTTCTCCCAAGTTCCCTTTCTCTTATTTCACTGGGCACTTCCAGTCAACTGGAGTGCTGGGTCATTCAACACATGACCTAATTTAAATTTTATCGTTCTGTGTAAGTTCTCTTTTAAGTTTGAGTCTCCATGAGGCTGGAGCCATCTTATGCCATCTTGGACATCTTTAGCCATCTTAAGCTATACCTTCTTTCCTGTAACCATGCAATGATGTTTACCATGCAGCCTGTAGGCTGGGTGAGTTTTCCTACCCTAAATATTCTTAGTTAGGAACCTCTTTTTAAAGTTTGTTTCAGTATGTAGATTGAGATTGATATACCTTCAGTAAACTTTTGATTTGCATTTTAAACTGACTCCTTTGTTTTGTAATGAGTCTAATTTAACTGGGTGATCCCAGACCTCTGAACACACTTTTCTTTTAAATGTTAATTGAGCTTAAGTCAGCATTCTTAAGTGCACTCTGCATGAAGTTAAAAGTAAATGAATGATTTTTAACTCTCTTTTTCAAAGGAGATAATTCTTGTTGCTTTTTAAAAGGACTAGATCCTGGAATTTTTAATACAGTTTTATTTTTAGACTCATTACTCCTACAATTCTTCAGCTTTGCAATGGAGAATGTTATAGTTTCCAGGGTGCGCATCTCTACCAGATGGCTCCCCAGCCCATTCCTGAGCTGTGGGTTATCCAGGAGACTGCAATTCTGTCCTTGTGGAATCCTTCCGTATCTTTATAAGCTTAAAGATAATAATAAATCCTGCAAGGCTAGAGCAGCATGCGAATCATGCTGCTAATGGTTGGTCATCTTGGTTTGTTGTTTTTAATGTTTTGTTTTTAATGGCATTGAATTGCGCAAGTGTTCTTAGTTTGTTCATAGCTTGGGAAAGTAGGTCATATAGATGGGGTTTCTCACACTATATAAACTTTACAGCTTAGGTTTGTGTGTTCTTATTTTGATGTTAGTCCCACTGAGTTCACTGGAGCTTAGTACAAGTACAGTAAAGGTGCTTAGGGTTGCAGCTATAGAGGCATTTAGAGATGGAGCCCATTTCATTTTAACGATATATATATATATATATATATATATATAATTCTCTTGGGTATGTTGCCATTTCCAGTGTGCTGATTGGCTGCTTAGGAAACTAACCAACCAATCAAAGCTTGGTTGGGCAGCCAATCAGCACACTGGGGGTGGGAACATGAGGACTTTCAAGTGTTTTGTAAACATGGAGTTTAAACATGGAGGAGGTGTGAGAAGTATTGGGGGGAATGTGGCATGGTGTGTGTGCACGAGGGGTGGCAGTGAGGGGCAGCGGGGTGAGGGTGGTGAGGTGGGAGGGCGGCGAGAAGTGTGATGGTTGTGGGTGGGGAGGGTGCAGAGGAGTGCGTTAGAGGGTGGCGAGGAGCATGCAGCAGGGGGGAGGGCGGTGAGGAGCATGATGGGGGTGGAGTGGGGAGGGCACCAAGGAGCATGGTGGGGGGTGGCGAGGGTGGTGAGCAGCACACGGCAGTGGGGAGCGCGGCGAGGGAGGGCAAAGAGGAGCATGGCAGGGGGTGGCGAGGAGTGCAGCAGGGGGGAGAGTGCTGAGGAGCACAGTGGGGGATGGGGAGTGGGGCAAGGAGTACAGCGGGGGAGGGTGCTGAGGAGCGTGGTGGGATGGGGAGGGTGGGGAGGAGCACACGGTGAGGGAGGGCAGCGAGGAGCATGGCAGGAGGTGGGGAGGGTGCCAAGGAGCGCAGCGGCGAGGGAGGTGGGGAGGGTGGAGAGGATGAGGAGGAGCATGGGGGTGGTAGGGGGTGGGGAGGGCACCAAGGAGCATGGTGTGGTGTGGGGAGGGCGGTGAGGAGCAAGGTGCTGCAGGGGGGTTGGGGAGGGCAGCGGGGCCATGAGGAGGGCAGCGTGGTGGTGCAGGGGGGCACATGTGTGTGTGTGTGTGTGTGTGTGTGTGTGTGGCGCGTGGGGGGAAAGGTGTATGCTACACTGGGTATAGCTAATTATACATATATAGCGGACAGAATATGTTAGTTTACAACTTGCTCCCACACTTTATTTAACATGTTTATAACATACGTGCCTAGTGTTAAGATTGGTCCCAAAATGTGACTTTCTACTGCAAAAAACCATTGTTAATGCAGTGTGTTTCTATTTCTGTGCTGGTGTTTATTATTTGCATTTTTCTGTGCTTGTAACAGTCTGTGTTCTACAGGGAGACAAGGGAGGGTGGTATGTGTCTGGAAAACTGGACGAGTAGACTTTTCCTACCTGCGGAGAGCTGTGGGAACAGTAGCTGGTGTCCACTCTCAGTGAGAAAGGGGAGTGGGGTTGATGGATAGCCAACGCCTGTATAGCCAATCTGCTTTTTTAGACTGTAAATACTTTTTATTCCACTGTTTTGTCAATAGTTTTCATTCAAAGCAACAATTTTGTATACTGTAATTTGTTCTTTAGATTTCTGTAGCAATAAATCTTTTATTGTTTAACTCTGAAGCTGCTGGTTACCAAGTTTGAGGGAGGCAGTACATGACAGTTTGCTTCTAATCCCAAACTTTGAAAAGAATCCTGTTCACCATGGTAGGCAAGTCTGGGGAGTGGTATCTTGCAGACACCTTTGGTGATCTGCACTGGGGAGATTTGCCCAGACCAGCATCCCTAGCTGGAGCAGCAGGAGGCAAATGTGAGGTGTCCAGTATTGCTTCCTAGTATACTCTAGCAGGTGCAATGCACTCACTGGGGCAGCTCTTGGGGCTGGAGCCTGAGGAGAGATGTATGAGCTGGAGATAGCAGTGGACCAGGAGGGATGAAGCAATCCCAACTCGGAAGCATTGGCGAGGTTGCTGTGAGGTTGAGGTTGGAGGTTCCAGACCTCCATAGCGACCCCCAACAGCTGATTATGGAACAGTGGAAAAAAGAATACTTTTAAGGATTGACTTTTAAGGATTGAGGTGGATCGGGGGCATTGAAGAGACAGAGGGAGCCGATGGGGCCAGCACTCCCTGCCCTGACCAATGGTGATATGTGGGGGAGAGAAAGCTGAGGGCAAGCTTCAGTGGTGATTTGGAATTGTTGCTATACTTCCTGAACCAGGTCGGAGGGTTTCTAGCTGAGTGGGGATGCACTTTCCAGGATAACGTGGCAGCGATAAGATGCATCATGGCTTACTGAAAGGCAAGGGTACGAAGTGGATGGTGGAGCTCTCTGACAGTCATGTGGTAGAGCTGCAAAAACTTCCAGGATTCATGGGAGCCCTATGGGATCATTTTGATGACCCTCTGAGGTGAGAGAGGGCCAGAGAGAAGCTGCTGGACTTCTCATGGAACCAGATCAGTCAGTCAGTATGCAAATGAATTTCACAGGCTAGCTCTTTGGGTGTGGGGCTGGACAGAGGAGATGAGGATGCAGCAGTTCCACTGGGGACTGTGGCCCGAGATCCTGGAATGGGCCCTGATGCACAGTGAGCTGGTTACACTAAGAGAGTGGATCAAGCAGGCCAGTTGGGTTGAGCTACAAGTGCAAGAGATCAAATTGGCCTTAAACTCATATTTTAAGAACTGGTGTTCTGTAAAATACTATGACGGGTTTACAGTACATTTTTATATCAGTAGTGTAATCTGTTCTCCTTTACGGGTCTGAAACATGGATCACCTATCGCCAACACTTATGACTCCTTGAACGCTTTCATCAGCGCTGTATACACACAATCCTAAATATACACTGGACTAACTATGTGACGAATGTTGCTGTCCTTGAGCAAACAGGGATCACCAGCACTGAGGCCATGATATTGAGAACACAGTGTGCTGGGCAGGCACGTTTCTAGGATGGAGGACCATCGCCTCCCAAAAATAGTACTCTACAGTGAACTCGCCATGGGTAAGCGTAAGAGGGGCGCTCCAAAAAAGCGATACAAGGACTTCCTGAAATAACATCTCAGGCTCGGCCAAATTGATCACCAACAATGGTCTGCCATGGCCTCATATTGGGAGGCTTGGAGATGCACTATCCACAATGCTGCAGCCTTATTTGAGAACTCATGCTGAACAAGTCTTGAAGAGAAACGACAACGCAGAAAGAATCACAACCCAGAATCATCACCTAAGGAGACCTTCTGCTGTGCCTTCTGCAACCGGACTTGTTTATCTCGGATTTGCCTTTTCAGTCATCAGCGCTCTTTCAGAAAGCACGGGATGAGTCTTTCCTGAATCTTTGTGAAGAAAAGCCAGAGAGAGAGTAATCTAGAGAGCCAGTGTGGTGTTGTGATTTGAGCATTAGACTGTGACTCTGGAGACCAGGGTTCTACTCCCGACTCAGCCTTGAAAACCCACTGGGTAACCTTGGGCAAGTCACACTCAGAGGAAAGCAAAGGCAAACTAGCTCTGAACACATCTTGCCAAGAAATCCCCTTGATAGATCCCCCTTAGAGTCACCAGAAGTCAGAAACAACTTGAAGGCATACAACAACAACAACGTGTGATGTAGGATGTTTTGTTTGTTTCTATATGCTAGTGTGTTGAATTTTCATCACCACAAATAGAATGGAAGCTAAAATTACAAAGAGCTGCGTGATGCCTTAAACACTAAAATGATTTTATAGCAGAAGCCTCTGTGGACTATATGGAGTGGTAGGTTATTCTTGATGTTTTTGGACTACTGGTAGTTTGCAGGTAAAGAAAGAGAAGGGATGTAAGCACCCCACCTCCAGCCTGCTTCCATAACATCTTGAAGGGTGGAGGATTCCCTTGAGTGCAGAGTAGGGGAGCAATTAAAGTAAAACGAAACACCTTCCCCCTCTGGCAGTTGGAGAGCAGCCCAGGTTTCCTGGGGGAGTTGCAGAAAGGCAGAGTTGTCTTGGCAGAGTTGGGCACTGGATGAAACGAGACCGGAAGACTCCTGCAGGCGGCGAGGTGGGCTCCTGCCGAGTTGCTCCCCTCTCCTGCCCGGATCCTCGGAGGCTCCTTGCTCCCTCCCTCCCCATCTCCCCTGGCCGCGGGGGCAGATGAGGGAAGGAGGGCAAGAAGAGCGGAAACCCTTCCCGGCGAGGCACGTGGCGGCCCTTCTCGCGTGTCCCTCCTGGCTCCGCTTGGCTCACGCCTTCGCCATGGGCAGCCTTGACTTGGAAGGCGCCCTAGCCGGGCCCAGGGCAAATCCGTGGGCTGAGCCCGGCATCATCATCATCATCATCGGCGTCTTGGAGGGTTAGTTCCCCGCGCAGGGCGAGGCTGAGCCGGACTCTCGCTCTCCCCTCGCGTGTCGGTGCCCGCCCGCCCGCCTGCCTTTCCCCGTCCCTCGTGGGGCGGGCGTGAGCGGAGTTCTTCTGTGCCGCGCGGGGGGAAATCAGGTCACGGCGCCGAGACAGGCACACCGGCTTGGGGAGCGGGGGAAGCGGACGGGCGGGCGGACTCGGCTCAGGTGCTGCTGCTGCTGCTGCCGCCGCCGGGGGCGTGGGGAGGCCGAGAGAGGGGGGGGGTCTCCGCCGGCCCATCACCCCGGCCCCTTGGCTCGCCATCCAAATCAAGCCAAAGGACCCGGAGGCGTCGGTAGAGGCAACCCTCCCCTGCTCCAGCCCAGCTGCGGAGTTGTTGGCGGTAAGTGGGGGATCATGATGACGATGATGGTGGTGTTGCTTTTTTTAGTTCGCACTACAACCCGGCCCGGAGAGAGAGCCAATGCCCATGGCAAGAAGAGTCTCCTGACCCGGACTCTCCCGAGCAGGACTTCACAGCTGGACTTGGCCGAGGAGGAGGGAGGGAGGGAGGGAGCAGCAGCTGGAGGGGGGTCAGAGGTTGGGAGGCGAGTATTTTTAGAACCGGCTGGGCTCCGCTCGTCTGAAAGGCATCAGATAGACTCAATCGCTCGGGGGGGGGGTGTTTTCGCCCCGGGGGGATGGAGGAGGAGGAGGTGGATGGTATTGTCGTCGCCCGGGCTTTGAAGCGACCGAGGAGGCTGGCCAAGGGGGACGCGAGCCTTGCTTGGGTCGTGGCTCTGAAGGCGAGGCAAACCAGCGCTCCCGTGGCCTCTCCCTGCGCCCGTCCCTGTGGAAGCGGGTTGGAGTCCTTCCTCCCAGCCGCCCACCCGGGTTTTCCAACCCACGAGCGTTGGATGCGGCGGAATCATTCATCATCGGGCTGGGGGGAGTTGAGTGTTTGTGTTTATAAGCCTATTTAATAGAGATTCAAAAGGCATCTGTGCGTCTGCGTCGGTATCTATATTTAAAAGCCTTGATGGCTGCTTACAGGCTATTTTAAAAAAATAAATAAATAAACCCGGTTGTTGTTTTTCCTTAAAAAAGACCTCTCTCCCTCTGTCTGTCTCTTGGCATGGTTTTGGGTGCGGGCGCGATGCGCGGAGCGAGTGGAAGTTTCCATGATGAGTAAGTTATGTGACAAGGAGGGCTCCTGAGCAGCAGCAGCAGCAGGAGGGGGTTTGCTGCAGAGTTCGCGAAGAGGGGGGGGACCCCCAGGTTTAGCGGGGCTCCACAGAGCGGGACGGGTTGAGAAAGAGCAGGGAGCCTGCGAGGCTGTCTGGCGGGCTTGTGTGGGCGTGTGGGAGACGCCTCAGGAAAATGGATGGCTTTTTTTTTTTTTGGAGGGAAAAAAAAATGTCCTGGCCTTGACTTGTTGTGTTTGTCAGTGGCAGCCCTAAGTGATTTGCATTCTTGAAAAACTGCCTCTCTTAAAGCTTAAGAGTCACATATAAAAGGAGCAACCCTGGGCTAAACTTCGACCCAGAGTAGTCCCCATTGAACTGAATAGAACGTCTTGGTCACAAGGAACTATAAATCCTATTGATTTCAAGAAGGAGGAAGAGCAAAGAAGCAAAGCAAAATGTTTAAATACCAAACCAAACCAAGGAAGGGGGTATTCCAAAACTTTTATCTATCTATCTATAATTCTCTTGGGTATGTTGCCTTTCCCAGTGTGCTGATTGGCTGCCTAGGAAACACACCCAGCCAATCACTACCCACATGCAAATTCCCTCTCCACCTTACAATTCACTCCTGCCACTCAGTCTGTGGCCCAGACTGCAACCCAGAGGCATTAAACTGATGGTGGTGGCAGCAACAGGCTGCCTGTAATGGGACCCAGGCAGTCAACTGGTTGCGGTAGCAGCACAGCAACAGAGCGAGTCACCCTCAGCAATTCCGGGAAAAGTGTGGAACCACCAGCCTACCTTACAGGGTTGTCGTAAGGTCTACCAGACATTTTGGGGGAGCTTTTCAACTGTGTTTGGTATGCCAGGTCCAGCTAGTTAGCAGTATTTAGTGATTGTGCAGACTTAGTCCAACACCAAAATCACACTAATTCTTGATTAAAAACAACACCGCTACCACAGGAAGATGCCTTATACTGAGTTGGATCTTCGGCCCATCTGGCCCAGTATTGGGAACTCTGATTGGACTTTCCTAGACCAAACTGGAAATCCGTAGAATTCCCTGGTGGTCTGCCCCTTAAGTACTAACCAGGCCTGACCCTGCTTAGCTGCCAAAACCAGAGGAGACCGGGCATGTTCAGGGTGGTTATGGTGATTTAAAAGCAGAAAATGTGACAACAATTTATGAATGAAATGTTCTTTTCTTTGGGTTACTGCAGAAGCTGGATGAGGTTATTTTCATTAATCATTCTCCTGATAAGATCTGTAGCTCTTACTTGCTTTCTAAGAAGAGTGTTCTTGAAAGCCATAGTATCTTTACAGACATTTTGTCCCTGCTCTACCCTTCTCAGACATGTGGCGCAGATCACTCAGTGGTGATGGAAAGGATTTGAAGCATGCACAATGGACACTCCCCATCCTTGCTAGTACATCATGTATTCTTGGCGTTTGCAGGGAACAGTTTCTGCATCTGAGTGACCACACTGCAAACTTACATTTTATTTAACAAATATTCCCTCTTCCCAGGCCAGTCTGGGAAATGGATTTATAGGAGATATTACTGCTAGGATTTTCAAATGGACTTATTAACACTTTCACCAAACTACCATTTGAGGGGTTGTTTTGGTTCTTTAGAAACCATGAAAACTAAAGTGGTATAAAACCAGTGTAACACTTAATAGGCTTGTATCTCTTTGGGTTTGTTGTTGTGTTCTTTCATGTCATTTCTGAGTTATAGTTACTCTATCACGGGGTTTTCTTGGCAAGATTGTTCAGTGGTGTGTGTGCGCCTTTGCTTTCCATTGAGGCTGAGAAAATGTGACTTGGTCAAGGTCACCCACTGGGTTTTCATGGCTGAGCCAGGATTCAAACCTTAATCTCTAGAGTTGTAATCCAATGCTCAAACCACTACCACTTTGGCTTTCATTTCTTTGGGTACATTTCTGTTATTCAATATACCACAGCTCTATACCACAGTTTTCTGCAGTACTTCCTCCAAACAATCCTGGGAACTGTTATTTGCTGAGAATGCTTTAAATGAGAAATTCCTGGTTCTTCTGTCAGGCCTTTAATTCCATGGGGGTGGGGGGAGAATGACTTGGATGCATTGAAATCTCATGTAGGTATGATGGGTTATCCTGCTTCTTGATAATTGCATATTTGAATCAAAGGGGCAAAGAAGTGATTCATGGAGTGAAATCTATAAGTGCAAACACTTTTCTAGATTAAAGTCCCTTGATTAACTGTTCTTTGATGTGGAACCAGGTTTATGGGTCCTAACAGTCTACAAGGTCTATAAAACAGTGAAGGTCTATATCTGCTATCAAATAAGGCTTAAATAGCTTCTGAGGTCTGCTTCCTACACAGTAATTACATGGTTTCTGCAGTTTTAGAGTTATATAGGACTTCAGTGGTCATGTAACTACTCTCCTGCTCAGTTTGGGAATAGTGAAGCAACAGGAGCACTGTTGCTGTAGCTGCATCAGTGATACCATCTGTTGCATCTCTTTATGTCATTGTCTACATCACGGATGGCCACCCAGCTCTGCTTAAATACTTCAAACAGTTAAGAGCACATCATCTTCCAAGGTGTTGTGATCCCTTCCACACTGCTCCTAATAATATATGCAGTGTTACCCATGGGATTAATTAGATGGTTCTGTAATGTGCTAGTGACCCCATGTTATATGACTTGTCATAGCACGAGTCGAAATAGAATAAACAAATAGGAATGGCATGGAAGCAACCTACAGGCCAGTGACAACTATATTAAGGCCAGTAACATATGAATTGGGTAAGGGTGAATTCAGAAAACATGTGCCAAGATAATTTCCTGGTTACTTGTTATTTTTCTTTTTAAATCAACACACTAATCATTAAATTTTAGTTTTCTCCCCCCCGCCGCCCGTTATAATTTTTAACCCATCTTGATAACATAACATATTTTAACATTCCCTAGGGAAGGGGGAGGAAGGGAGGTAGACAGATAATTAGAATAAAAGAGACTGGTAGTAATTGTTGGTATTTATGTTCTGCATTAAAAGACAGTAATTTCTTCAGTAGTCAGTAGAATAATTTCATAGACCAAGGCATGGTCCTAGAGCCATGAACTGATAACCAGGAAGGGCAATGACTGTGATAATGTACAGTACTGTGTGTTAAACAAACTTTTAAATGTCTACTCTCGGCTCAAAGGTGCCTGACTGACAACATGAGACACTGTGTCCTTTATTTAGTCATAAAGCAAGTATTTAATGGACCTTAGCAAAACAAGATTCCTCTGGGTAGGTCTGATCCTGTGGTTAGAAGATTTTGGAGATCAGGCCATCAACTTCCTTGGCAGTAGGCCTTCTCAAATATAGTCTGGGAAAGATGATGGGAAAAATATAGTTGAGTCTCCATAGTAGTTTGTGCAGCTTTTGGAGTCTACTTGCTTGTAGTTAGTGACAGCCAGTTTCAATCATGGTTTTTGTGGCATGGTGGTCTAGTCAATAACATCTGGCTGGAGTCTGTTAGCTCCTATTTTGTTTTGTCTTTTTAAGTTACAGACTGTTTATTGAATAAATGTTATTCCATAGCTGTTCCGCTGATTTTTATGGGCATATTGTGAAGTAAAGAGCTCATATTTAGTATCTCTCAATTGATTTGAACTTCATGCATCATTGTTGACATCAAGCACTTCCTGCTAATCCCTCCAACATGCAAGCACATGGCACACTTCCTCCACTTTAAATTTTGCACCACCTGAGTTAATATTAAGCACTGTGACAATGTATTACTGGTACATTAATTCTGCTGGGGAAAGGACAGGGGAATGCAAAATCTTAACTTTGGGGCAGAGTTTGAGCATGTGAGTAGTCCAATTTTTTTGACTCTTATTGCATGGAATCTGAGTCATCTTATACCGATGATTTCTCTCTCTCTCTCTTTTTTTAAAAGGGAAATACAACAGGATTGTTGCATAGGTAAATGAAGATAATAATTTACCATTCAAGCACACTGCTCGCTTAGAATTGCTAATCCCCAAAGTACTGCTGCACTCTTCACTTTTCAACATGACTTGTAGACACACCGTTTCAGGACCCACTGATTTCAATAATAAACACTCATTTTTACACAGTATACATTTTTATACATCACACACAAAATGAATTTGTCTCCATGAATTTTAACTGTCCCCTCCACACTTAATATTTTTGAAAAGGTTACAATATGACATAAATAAAACTAGAATAAAAGCAGTAAAGTTCTCCCCCCCCTTTTTTTTTTCCTTTTACAAAAGCTAATATTTAAGTATAGAAAAACAAAAAGTAAAATTATCCTATGGCATTTATGTTGTGGATAGAGTTGGTTCCATATATTTTCCACACACACGAGATTGTACATTCTCAAGAGTCCACCAAAAGCCCCGGGTCTTCTTTTTAAACATTTGTTTGTTTAACCATACAGTATTTAACCATCCTGTGGAATCCTGGGATTCGCAGTTTAGGGAAAAGCATTGAGAATTCTACTCTTGAGAGCTCTAGTGCCTCAGCAAATTATAAACCTCAGGATTCCATAGTGTTACCTCTCCTTCCACCCCTCCCATACAATAATTTATTAATTGGCAATAATTCATATATTTGGCACTAAACAACAGTTCAAGTAGTCCCGGTTGACCAGGACCTGCACAGAAGGGTTCATGTAAAGGTCACCCAGACACCTAATGGAAGTTGTCTCAGAAAATTCCCGAAACTCAGACACACTCAGGGCTGGTTATGTGAAGCCACCTTAGACAGGTTGTTAGGGAGGAATGTGCTAATCCACCCTGGATGCACCTGGCCAGGAGTCATACTCCAACACAAACCATTATTCTGCAAAGGGCTTCCTTTGCACCTCTCCCTATCCAGCAATAGAAGGCCATCTCAGACCCATCAGTCTTAATGTTCCAGCCGTTAAACAGCAATTAACAAAGCTGAAGCTTCCATTATCTAAGCTCTAGGAAGCTCACTCAGACATTGTTCTCCACTCAAAATACCCCTTAAGAGTATGATATGGGATATAAATATCATCCCAAAACACAGTCAAAGTGTGCACAGTTTTCCAGATGTCCTTACTCTGTCGGTTTGCTGTGTCACCCAGTGTGCATAGCTGTACTTCTTTGCTGCATGGACCTCTGCTCTTCAGATAGGTCAAGTATAGGCTATCATTCCCTGAATCTATACCTCTATTCCAATACTTCCTCCTAATTCTTTGCTAGGCTTGATGGTACGTTTGAGTGGTTCTGTGATTATTTTCCAATTTAAAAAAAATTATGTTACTTTTTGGGTTTACTGGTATACACAGGTGTAAAGATCTCATAGTTACCCGGCCTCTTGCTGCCATATTTGAGCTAATTAAAATTCCTCATATTAATATCTTAAGTTGAGTGACATGAGTGGGTCTCCATGGATCCCATGTAATTTGGGTAACAATAGGATTCAGACATGGCAGTTAAAGTGGGATCAAAGTGCTATAACTGTGTAGGATGAAAGGGCCCTTGTATTGGACTGTCTTTCAAATAGAGGACTCATTCAAAGGGACAACAGTCCTCCGCCAGTTCTTCAAATAAAGAACAGTCTTCTATAATGGAGGGCACATGATTGCCCTAAATAGATGCCATTGTTCCTTACCCAGCTTCACCTATGAACATAAGTAATAAATTTAGGCACGTTTCTTCTCCTTTATTTCCACTAATTATTCATACCTAAAGAGCAAAATTTGACATACTGGGCTAAATATCCTTTTCCTTTGGTAGGCTGTTCTGGGTCACATGGGCCTCCTTGGAAATAAAACTTTGCAGGGGCATGATTTTGGTTTCTGTGTGTAGGACATTGGCCAAGTTTGTTGGGTTTCAGCATCATTTCATAAGATGTAACAGTAAATAGAATGTATACAGTGCTTATTTTTCAGCTTCATATTGCAACGGAGAGGCCTATCATGGTGGCAAAGATGTCTTTGAAACAACTTTCTGCAGTATTAAAGAATTTACTTTTGGTCCCTAATCAGCTTCTATACAATGCCCTGGCCACACATCTTACTGAGGGACCCTTGAGCACATTTTTTGATCAGGGCTGGGGAATGTAAGACCCTCCAGATATTGTTGGTGCTGGACTGCAGCTTCCACTTGTCCTCACAACTGGCTATGATGGCTACAGCCAATGGAGGTTGCTGGTTAGGAACACCTGGGAGGCCAGAAGATTCCTCAGCCACTTTCTCAGCAATGGCACAGATTCTCAGAACACAGTCTGAAAAATACTGAGGGAAGCTGCAAGCTCCTGAAGGGGAAAGCTTTCTGAAAAGTAGTAGTTGGAACACTCTTTTGTGGAGCTTTCCTATTTGGTCTTCCCCAGAGAGCCCTCCTTAAAAGCCAGTGTACATGTTACTTTTTCCGCTTCTTTGGTGTAGACATTGCAGTAAACACCACTGCAGTACATCAGGCTCCAGACCGCATAGTAAATCCAGCAGGCTACCATACTTGCTGGTGATGTAACATACAAAATAATAATGTGTTTATTGTAAAAGTCTTGGGTAATCAAACATGCATCAAATGATAACATTACATAATAAGTAACGCTCCCAATGCTCTGGTTTTGTTTTCCATTTGCCTGCATGCAATCCTTAAGAGAAATTTTAAATAGGCTTGCATAAACTGCTTCCCTCAAACACTGAAAACATATGACACCGATTCTCTCCGATGTCCAATATGATTAATTTTAAAATGCTTACTGCTAAAGGGGGAGAAAATATAGATTTCCAAGAGCAGATGCATGTTCACGGATGTATATTTTCTTTATAATAATTTGTTTGTATCCATTCTTGGTGCACTTTCTCACCCATGCATGCAAACATACTTCATCCCTTTCATTTATTTTCATTATTTTGTTTTATTTAAATTAATTTATATATCACCTTTCTCCTTGCACAGGACCTAAGGCAGCTTTTGCTGTTTTGCGTCTTCAAGTCATTTGTGACTTATGGTGACCCTACCATTGCGTTTTCTTGGCAGGATTTGTTCAGGGAGGGTTTGCCTTTGCCTTCCTCTGAGGCTAAGAGAGTGTGATTTGCCCAAGGTCACCGAGTAGGTTTCCATGGCTGAGCAGCTTACATCCAGTTAAAATAAGGTACAGCTAAACATCTTTGTGGACTTAAATTCTAAAGATTTTTTAAAAAATTTAACCAGGCTTTTATTTTCTTAAATAATCTTATTGCTACTCCCTTTATAGATGTTTTATGAGGCTAAATCAGTTTTTAATCCTAATTAAATTAGACCCATTGACACCAGTGGAACTTACATAAATGACGGCTAACAGGTTCCACTTGTTTTCATTGATCCACTTAAGTTGGACTTGCCCCATTATGTTTGTTATATTGTTCTGGTCCCCCCCCCCCAGTGGTCCAATGTTACAATGAATTTTTCTTAGAAGTTGTTTTATGAGGGTTTGCCATCATAAATGACCTGGAAATATATTAAGATAGGAAGAAGAAAAAAAAACAATCCTGTTATTTATTTATTTATTTCTCAATAAATAATTAAATAAAACTATACAGCAATCTTATCATAAATATTTCTAAATAAATAAATAAAACCTGTGGAGCCATCTTAACTCTTAGTTCTACTGCCTTGCTAGAAAGTTAAGTCTGCTTGTAAATGGGAGGGAGGATGTTCAGCCTGGTGTTCCTAATTATGACCACAAAATGGTCCATAGATATAAGCGTACCACAGATGGTTTTCCTGCTGGTGACAGAACCCTTGGTTGGCCATGGCTAGGACAGAATGTTGCACTGAAGAGACATTTGATCTTGGGGGTCAGTTACACAGCAAAATAAATCCACTAAGAATTTGCCAAGAGTCCTAATAGTTCCCACGTCTTTCAGATCAAAGTCACCGTATTCAGAAGGAGGGGGGCAAAAAAACCCATAAGTCATGCGATAATAGCTTTTGCTATTTCCCCCAACTTTTTTTGATAAAATTCGTGAAAATGTGCACAGTAGGTGGTGTGAACTACCTATTCACAAAAGGCTGTGTGATCTACCAGCATTCTTCCCGAAACAGGCTCACAGCAGAGCTGAGCTGTGATTTGTTGGAGCTCAGAGGGGGTGGGCTTGCAAGGGATGCCTTTGGAATGCAGGATCCGCCATTGTTTATTTGACACAGACTGGGCAACCCTGGCTGCCTGCCTCCCAGCTTGCATGTTGCCCACTTCTTGCTCGCCTCCGTGACTGTGGTCAGCTATGCAAAGGGAGGAGAGAGGGAGGGAATACCCCTCATAGAAGATCAGCCTCCAAGGTGCTGCCACTCAAGAGACTCTGGCTAGCCCCCCGCTTGGGTGGTGTGTGTGTGAGTGTGGCCGGTTCATTCGCTGGCTGCTTGCCACCTTGCTTTATCCCACGGGGGGGGGAGCTTGCAGAGTGCAGGGACAGTGCGCAAGGCTGCAGCCTCTTCCTCCCTGACCCCCCTTCCCTGTTCGCCGGCTGCTGGGACGAACAGGGAAGGGGGGGCAATGGAGGATGAGCCTGTAGCGGTGGACAGGCGAGCAATGGGACTGACAGTCCCATTGCAAGCCTGCCCCCTGCTGCAACCTCTTTCTCCCTTGCCCTCCCTTTCCCATTCACCAGCTGCTGGGACGAACGGGGAAGGGGGGGACCAAGGGAAGAAGACCCTGTAGCGGTGGACAGGTGAGCAATGGGACTGACAGTCCCATTGCAAGTCTGTCCCCTGCTGCAGCCTCTTTCTCCTTTGCCCCCCCCCTTCCCCATTCACTGGCTGCTGGGATGAACGACCTCTCTGCTGCAAGCCTGTTCCCCGCTGCAGCCTCTTCCTCCCTTGGCCCTCCTCTCTTCTCCATTCACTGGCTTCTGGGAGGAAGAGCCTGTAGCAGCTGCTGGGGTGAATGATCTTTCTGCCACTGCTGCTCATTCCGCCTGCAGGAGAGATAGGCCTCTGTGACGGTCAATCATAGAGGCCATCCCCCCACCCATGTGAACTGCAAGATCACAACTTTATCAAGAAGTATCGGAAAGGAAAAATGGTGTAAACTGCTCAGCACTGACTCAAAATGGAGGTAAGCCTGCATTTTTCAGATTAAGCATGGTCGTGTAACTGACCCCTTAGACAGCATTGTTCTTCTTGTGTTCCTATGTAAGCTGGATTCCATAGTTGGAAAAACAGAATAAGCTTTAGTGCTTAATTCAGTTCTAGGACTCGTAGGTGTCAAGTACCATCAATGATTTTTAGGGTCTTAGAAGTTCCAGCTTCTGGATATAAAATGAGTAAAGTTGCCAGGTCAGCATCCTGGGGATTGTTTTTCTTTCTGAAGCAGACAGTTGGCAGTTCTAAGCAATGGCCAACATGAAGGCAGCTTCTTATTTTTATATCAGGAAGCTGTGATGGCCTCAAATGGATGTGGGGGTTAATTCAGAGGCAATGGTCAGATACAGCTATTGGCCCTAGGTTCACAAGCTGGATTGGCAGCTTGGGTGGGAGGTAGAGCCTGCCAGCTTCCAACCTGGCAACTAGTGAAACCTGCTCATCTTTGCATGTGGATGGACTTAAGGATAGAGGTAAGCAAAGGTGTGAAAACAAGCTGAGAAAACAGAGAATACAGTATGTCTCGAAAATCATTTCTGTCAATATTGTGATATTATTAGATGTTGTCTGCTCAGAAAGGAACATAGAGGACAGCTGATTTTTTTTGATAGATTGTGAATGTGTTTTACATAGTGGTGACACTTGTTACGCACAACAGCAAAGATGATGAGTCAATGCTTTATTTTTAACACTGGTTCACAGCAACAGAATAAGTGTCTCAAGTTCTACAAAGGCTGTGCTGTAGACTTGTGATACCAGGTGATTATTTAGGATTTTAAAAAACCCAGATCATGTGAATGAACAGCATATTCATATAGACTCTTATAATGAGAGTCTTCAAACTACTTGTTTTAGGTAATGAAATTATTCAGGAAGCAAGATTGCAGACGTGTGTATCATTAGTAATAAGCCAGCAAGGGTGTTCCATAAGCATGGCTAGATTTTTGCAAGCAGAGCTGGTGTGTACACTTAAGGGTGTGATATTAGCTAGTACAGTTGTTCTTTCTGATTCCCACAGCCCACCACAGCTGTTAGAGGACAGAGCTATGTTTGACACACAGTTTGCTCTGCACCAGGACCAGCCCTACTATTAGGTGGCTGCCTCAGGTGGTGGATTTTGGGGATTATGAAAAGAAAGCAAATTGTTAGTAGACGGAAGGTGCCATTTGTTTCTTTGCCTCAGGCAGCAAAATATGTGGAGCAGACCACTGTCGTGCAGTGGCGGTTGTGGAGAGGCCAAACTGCACCAGGTGACACTGTTGGAGGGAGGAGTGACACTAGCCTTAGTAATGCTGCAGCTGTTATGGTTGCTAAATGTTTTTTAGTGATTATTTATTTATTTATGCCCCGCTCTTCAGCCACAAGGCTATCAGAGTGGCTTACAAATTGTTTTAAGCAATAGCAATTTACACATCTACACTGCATTAAGCAGTTTCCAATGTGTATTAGCTAATGTGTATGTAATTTGTTGGACTGTAGCCACATATAGCAAGCATCCTTGTGGAGTCCGTCCATCTGTGATGATCCTCATATTGTTTAGCAGATATATAAAACTATTGTGTCACATTGTCTGGGATTGTCTGGTAACACTGGTATGGTGATGACTCCTGGTTCTGTTTCTTGTTTCCACCAAACTCCAAGGAAGCTGTTTTGGTTCTAAACTGATAACAGACTTGATGAAGTTGAACAAATTGGTGCTCAGTCAAAAGGAAACAGGAATTCAAGCTGTGCTGGATAGGATTACTCTCCTCCTGAAGACTCAGGTCTTCAGTTTGGGTATATTCTTCTGCATTTAGCCCCAAGCCTGGAAGCTCAGGCGTTTGCAGCAGCCAGGACTGGGTTTTCACAGTTAAAACCAGTGCAGCAGATATGCCTGTTCTAGGAGAGGTCTAATTTGGCCACAGAGAGCCAGTGTGGTATAGTGGTTTGAGTGTTAGACTATGACTGTGGAGATCAGGGTTCAAATCCCAACTCAGCCACAGAAACCCAATAAAATTTCTTTTTGTTACTTTTGTGTTTTGAATTTGCCCGCTGTAAATATGTAAAAGGTCAGAGTCCATTTGACTTCGCTCCAAATACTGATGTGTGTGTGTGTATCTATCTATCTGTCTATCTATTAAAAAAATGAATGATGTTAACTCTAATTTTATTTTATTTTATTTATTTTATTTTATTTTTTTGTTCAAAATAACTTCTTGATCAAATTAATATTGTCTGGTGCCCTTTGAAATTCTAACAGTGTTTTCCCAAAGAACTAAATGTGAAAGTACTTTGAAAACCAGAGTAGAAACCAGAGTAGAAATCAATGCTAATTACTTTTCTTGTCTGAGTCAAATAGTTTATTCAGAACAGAGTTAATTTGTTATTCAGAATCTTTAGAAAAAGAAAAGTAGAACAGATATGTGGAACAAGTACAAGGAAATAGCTTTTTGGGTTCCAATAGCTCTTGTGTAAGCAGCAACACATGGAGAGAAGTTACTTTTCTGGGTTTTGGATTCCTGGAATTATGGTTCCAAAATTACTTTTCCAAGTTCAAGTTCTGAAGAGCTGTTTACTGTTTGCACACCACACCATACTGCCCTTGAAGATGCACCCACATCCTCACCCCTGCAGCTCAGCTTTTCCTGCCTTGGCAACTTTTGCTGAGCTCTGCCCTGGTGTGTGTGCGTTTGTGGGGAGTAGCAGTAGAAGGGAAGTACAAGACTCACTCCTGAATAGCCTCTGACAGCCAACCAGCCAGGCTTTCCAGCAGTATGATTTTCTGGTTGCAGAACATCCATTTAAAAGGTTGCAATTTTATTATTATTATTGGCTTAAGGGGGATACAGCTCACCTGGGCAGAATTTCCTGACCTCATCCGTGGCCTGAGACAAGACTTGATTCCTGGAGACAGAAAAGTCCTGTGACTCTGGCAACCCTAAACCCAAGACAAGAAATAATGGAGAAAGGTGCACATATAATATGAGACTATGGTTTCAAAAACAAAGTTCTAGTACCTGGGTGGAGCCTGGGTGAGACTAGGAGGTGAAGACTCCTGTTAAAGGAGGAACTGATGCAGATGGGCTGAGTCCCAACTAGCAGTAGAGTGTCAGATGCCTCAAAACTGGCCAGACCAGTTATATTCTGGCTGGATGGCAGACTTAGAGCAAATTGCTTTTCAGTGACTTTCTCATTGCACTTTGTGCAATCTGAAACATGGCTGAGATGTGGTAAAACCTGACCTACACATTAGCCAATGAGGTTGAAAGCAAAAGTCTAGTTTTCATCTGTGCAATAACTTTGAGTTTTGCTTTTCCCCATATGAGTAAATAACAACCATTTGTTCCTATCAGGGGAAAGTGGAATGCTATACAGTACTTGTGAAATAACACTGCACAGCTCAAAGCCTGTCTTCTAACACTGTCCTCCTCCTTCCCAGGAGTTTTGGTAATACAAAGGCTCTGTCTTACCTTGTAATATTTCATAGATGAAAACTGGGCCACATGTAGCTGAACAACATCAGAGTGTCTTTAAAAGAGTGTGTCCAGGCAACATGACGACAAAAGTTATTAATGAGGGAAAACACACACAACTACTATTTTAAGCAGACCCCCACCCCCCGGAATTTATGTACTGAGTTTAGGAAACTCTGAAAAACAAACAAACCCAACTGAGCCAAGTGGGAAGAATAAGATTCCCTCACTTCTTTTTTTCTCTCTGATTACATTAAATGAGTGGAAAGTATTTTTTAAATTTGAACCCAGTTTGAGCAACTGAAGTAAGCGGATGATAAAAGAGGAATGTGGAAGGAGTATAGAGAAACCAGGACATTTTAAAAGCAGCTGAGAAAGTGGAACAGAAGTGGAATAGCCAGAACTGTCCTTGCTAAACTGGGACAGATGGAAAATATGCTCTGTGCAAATGCACAGAGCTTGTTGGGGGCAATTAGCTAACAAAAATGTAAACTGCTGAGGAAGTGCTCTGGTACTGATAAGTGGTATAGAAATATCAATGCTATTGCTATTGTTATTGCTCTGTGCAAGTGCACACACACCACAAACATTTCATAATGGTATTCACTTTGCTAATGTAATATATGCTAGCTGCTAATTACACAACAGTCAAAAGACATTTTGATATGGCAGAGTTTACATAATGGTTGAATTATGTGTCATATAAAAGTACATATTATCCGTGTCTTATTCTTCAAACATCCTATAAATAGAACATCTACTGATCATGCCTTTAAATGTTTGTAGAGCAACTAGTATAATGATCACTGTTTTAAAATTGGGTCTCTTGGTGCTAAAATCCTGCAAACATTGAATGAAAGCAATGACTCCTAGTTGAAAAAGGACTTTTAACTATTTTATGCTGTTAAATATGCTGTATTTTATGCTGTAAAATAAGTTGTAATCATTTTTAGGTAGCATCTTTTATTTCTCCATCTTTTATTTTGTGATAGTGTTCATTACACAAGGCTAGAATAAATATTTTTGCTTAAGCTTCTCCTCTTCATTTCAATTTTAATTGTCTATGCTGGCTGGGAATGATGCAACTGGAAGGCCACTCATACCCCAACCCTGGCAGAAGCTCTCGTGGACTACACAGCCCCAGGGTCAGAATATACTGTGAGACTGAAGTGTGTGTGCTTAAGAACTGCAGTTTCTGATATTGGATTTGTACTCTTTTTTGTGTGTGCATAAATACTAACATGTTTGTATGGGGCAATTCTGACTTGATGATCATCTGTTGCTTACTACGCTTTCTGTGTACAAAACATTATGTAAATTATGTACTTCCCTTTTGGGCCTAAATACCCTAAAGGCACCGGATCATGTTTGATCTTGTAAGCTAAGCAGGCTCAGTAGGGTCTACTTGGATGAGAGACCGCCAATGAATACCAGGTGCTGTAGGCTATATTTCAGAGGAAGGAACTGGCAAAACCACCTCTGAGTATCCCTTGCCTAGGAAAACCCTATGAAATTCATGGAGTAGCCATAAGTTGACAGGTAACTTGAAGGTACATACACACACACTTTCCTTTTGCCCATAGTAAGGCTACCATTACTTATATTTTACAGATGAACTCCAAAGTAAAGTATGTGCTTCAAGTCACCTTCTGACTTATGGCAATCCCAAGAAGTTTATGGCAAGAAATACTCAGAGGTGGTTTGCCATTGCCTTCCTCTGAATATTGCCTACATCACCTGGGATTCCTTGGGGGTTTCCCTTCCAGGTACTAACTAGGCCTGACTCTACTTAACTTCCAAGATCACACAGGATTTTGTGCTTTCAGGGTATTACTCTCTCTGGCTTTTCTTCACAAACGAAGATTCAGGAAGGACTCATCCCGCACTTTCTGCAAGCGCGCTGATGACTAATAAGGCCAATCCGAGATAAACAAGTCCAGTTGCAGAAAGCACAGCAGAAGGTCTCCTTGGGTGATGTTTCCGGGTTGAGATTCTTTCTGCGTTGTCGTTTCTCTTCAAGACTTGTTCGGCGTGAGTTCTCAAATAAGGCTGCAGCATTGTGGATACTGCTTCTCCATGCCTCCCGATGTGAAGCCAGGGCAGACCATTGTTGGTGATCCATTTGGCCGAGCCTGTGATGTTGTTTCAGGGAGTCCTTGTATCGCTTTTTTGGGGCACCCCTCTTACGCTGACCTGTGGTGAGTTCACCGTAGAGTAGTATTTTTGGGAGGCGATGGTCCTCCATCCAAGCAAACTACAAAGGGCAAAAATTTAATGTAGTTGTGAAAAAAATGCAGCCCTCCAAATGATGTTGGATTGCAACTCCCATCAGCCTTAGTTAGCATAGGCAGTCATGAAGGATGCTGAGAGTTGCATTCCAACAATATCTTTACTTTGACTATTCCTGGTTTAATGGTTTATGAAAGGAAATTCATTTATGTATGGCAGTAAGGATTTGCATTCAGTCCAGGTGGTATGTCTGGCTCTCCTGATGTTATTTAACTGCAACTGCCTGCATTCTGCACCTTTTGCTGTACTGGCTAGGGCTAATGGAAGTTGCAGTTTAATAACTTCTGGAGGACCACTCCTTCAGTAAGGCAACCTAGTCTTGCTGGATTTATTATGATGTGGGACTGAAGTGTTACAGTCCAATACATCTAGAGAGCACCAGGGTGGGATGGACTGTAGTAAACATTTGCATTTCACAAAGTGGAAGGGGGGGGTATCATGTTGGTTATAACCTTTAAAGCCCTATATGGCTTGGGTCCAACTTATCTCTGGGACCGCCTCCTTCCGTACGACCCTCCCCGCGCACTTCGGTCCTCTGGGAGGAATCTGTTACAGCCTATGAAAACAAGGCTGTCGGTGACCTCCCAGAGGGCCTTTTCTGCTGCCGCTCCCAGATTATGGAATGGCCTGCCGGACGAGATCCGTCTTATTACCACCTTAGACAGCTTTAAAAAAGCTGTCAAGACGGATCTTTTCCGGCAGGCTTTCCCTGAATAACTATCCTGGCCCAAGACTCGGCTGTCCTTTCTAAGCGGCAACTAGATTTTTTAACCATTGTATGTTTTAATTTTTGTCTTTTTAATTTATCTATTTTAAATTGTTGTATGCTTTTAATCTTCTATAATTTAATATTATTTTAAGGGGTGGGTGGGTTAGGGTACTGGGACTATGGAATTTTTATATTGTAAGCCGCCCCGATTGCGTTGCAGAGGGGCGGGATAGAAATAAAATTTTATTATTATTATTATTATTATTATTAGCTAGGCATGCCTGCCAATCTTACTTGGGTTGTCAGATGAATGGTGTGAATGGTTCTGAGGTTCTTTCCTTGATTGATAACTAAATGTATCCATGTTAAATTTGCCACTTCACCAACATGCTCATACATTCCATCTAGACAACATCTAATTAATGCGTAGTAGCCCCATTTTAGTCAGTTGCACCATCTTAAACTTAGAGGTACTTAGGATTACATCCACAAACTCCCCCTCCCATCTTGTGGCATTATAATTAATCAGCTGTGAGTTTGGCAGAGAGAGTCTTTCCCCCCATGCATACTCATATTATCTGTCATCTTATGTAACAAGGCATCACAGCTCACACTGAATGCTGTGCTTAAAATAATTGTACAGAAGGCATTTTGCGTTTTTTCCACACTGAATTGTACCTTGATTATAGTTGAACTTTACATTTCTTTATTCTTTGTGTATTTGTGATTTTTATTTATCTTAACACTGACTCCTCGTAAAATGACTTTGATAGATGCATAACATTTAGGCAATTGTGCATATGGAATCTGCCATGTAGGTGGTTTTTTTTTTTTTTTTTTTTTTTTTTAGCAACTGGATTTGAAATGACTAGTATTTCATTTACCTTCAGTTTTCCCCAACCCACCCCTAATTGATACTTAGTGGGATTGTTTAGATTAAAAATCCATTTCATATCATGTCAGATGTGGTTAAAGCTTCTTTTAGTATTATAAGCACCCCTTTAATACTGCATTTCTGACCTTTCTTGTTAGAATGTTCAAGCTCCTTCTTTGTGGGTTTAAGCTAGAAGAGTACATGCTCTTAGATGTTATCATAAACTAGTGTTTGAACTATCTTCAGCATAACCAACCCAAATTTGTTTGACCAAGCACTTGTATATTAATTTAGTTGTTGTGAACGATTTATTTTTTATTATGATTGTTATTATGTTCCAAATAGTGCTGCTTGCTAACCGTGACCTTCCTCAGCAAGGTTCACACAGGTGTTGGACTACATGTCCCATCATCTTTAACAATGGGAAATATAGTCTAAAATGGGAAATATAGTCTATATGTAGGATGCCAGGTTTCAGTAGGCTGAACCCAACATACAGATATAAATGTGATGTCTATAGACCAGAGATGAGCAACTGTAGGAGGCCAGGGGGCCACACTATCCCCCTATGAGACCTTGGGGGGCAGTCACAGAGACCCAGCATTGTAGTGGTGTAGTGGTTTGAGTGTTGGACTATGGCTCTGGAGACTAGGGTTTTAAATCCCTAGGCATAGAACAACAATCCCAAGACAAGCCCCACTGCAAAAAAAAAAAAAAAAAAAAAAAAAAGCTCTCAAATGTCCCCCCCAGTGCCTTCTATAAATCTATTTGTGCTTTTGTTGTTGTTATTACCTTTATTTAGATCCTGCCTCCCCCCCCCCCACCTCCAAAACCAGGACTCAAGGCAGCTTGCAAATTCAGACAAATACAATACAGGTCCTTATCCACAATGCTTTGGACCAGAAGTGTTTTGGATTTTTTCAGATTTTGGAATATTTGCATATTTGGATTTTGGAATATTGGCATATCTAAACACAACATTCATTTATGTATCATATACACCTTATACACATAGCCTGAAAGTAATTTTATACAAAATATTTTAATGATTTTTTTGCATGAAACAAAGTTTGCATACATTGAACCATCAGAAAGCAAAAGTGTCACTATCTCAGCTACCCATGTCGACAGTTTTGGATTTTGGAGTATTTTGGATTTCAGAATTTCTGATAAGGGATACTCAACCTGTATATATAAAATGTACACCTATGTACATATAAATTGTATAGAGATTAGATGTTAGTTACACAAGCAATGTAGTTACTTGCATAATGAAATTACTTGTCAAAAGTATGATTGAACAAGTGTAAACAAATTTATTTGTTGACATAAAAAACGACTTAAACAAATTCTGGCAGGCTTTTGGCAATTGACTCAATGTTGAGGAAGGGATTTTATTGTTGCTGTTATGCTTTTAAAATGATGTGTTTTAAAACTTTTTAATTCAACTGTCTTTTAAATATTATGTGTTTATGTATTTAATTGTACATATAACAAGACCTTTTGTAGAGTGCTTGTACAAGAGTAACCAGCAATGGAACAAGTAACTCAAAAACTTACCTTTTAATAACCACTTTAGTGGGTGAAGATACGTTACAGTACATAATGAGTTTTACAAAGTAACTTTTCAAGCTCTAAAAAGATATAGGGATAAGAAGACGTGTGTGGGTGCAGCAGTAGCAAAATACTAAACTTAATATATTCCCATGACTGTGAACTCGAGTTTGTTTCCTCTTCCCCTTGTTGAAGTTAGAGGATGGATCTTCGTGAGAAAAAGTTGGCAGAGTTGATTTGCTCACTCAGTTGAATTTCCAGGTCATAGCCATTACCTGCAGTGTATTTATAAGAGATGTGGCAAATGTGAAAAGTACATTAGTTGAACAGATAATGGAAAGTTCAGGGAATCATAGGTTAGAGGGAACATCTAGTCAAACCGCTGCCATGCAGGACAATTGTCAAAGTACCCCTGATAGATAGTCATCCAACATCTGTTTAAAGACCTCTAAAGGAGAATCTACCACCCTCCAAGGCAGTCTATTCCATTGTAGAACAGTTCTTACTGTCAGGAAATTCTTCCTAATGTTTAGGTAGCATCTCCTTTCTTGCAATTTGAATCCATTGGTTTGTGTTCTAGTCTCTTGAGCAGCTGAAAATACTGTAATCCTGCTCCATCTTCAACATATCATCCCTTCTTTTTTCTTGTGCGTCGATTGTTGGAACTCTATAACTCTTTTCCTCTGGGGCTCATTCAGATAACCACCTCTAAGCCTCCAAAATAGCAGTTAATAACAAAGTAATAACTTACTTTCCAGCCTAAAAACAGTCAATGTGTATTGTGTCCCTTGAGCAGAATCCATAGACACCCGGGGGTGGGGGGAGCATAGAGGTGTCATTTCTAAACAATGTTATAAGTACAGTACAGTAATTTAATATTGGGAAAGCTAAATAAATGACAATGTATTTAAAGTATTTTCTAAGTATGTAATGCATTTTCCTGATTGGTTTTCTGAAAGTGCTATACAAACTGAAGTCTTTGATTGTTGTTTGGCAAACTATATATTATTAAAAGTAGAACACAAAAAGCAGAAGTCAGGTTAAAGAAAGAAAACAATACAGCCTGAGTGCAAATAATGAGACCCTTGGACATGGAAGTGAGGCTTAGGGAATGAATGTCCACAGCCTAACGTCCTCAATCACTCCCTCTTTCTTCCTTAGCTCTAATTTTGTAACAGGAATGGGGATTGCCACCTGAAGTGGAAGGCAAATCAAGGCACCACTGGGAACACTGAGCTATAAAGAGGAGATTGGAGTTAGCAGTTATGCAGGGAAGAAGGCTGGATCCTCACTTATAAGTTGCTGTCTCTTTGAATTACTGTCAGGTCATCTGTTGTAAAACAGCTGAGGAGATCCCACTATGGTTACCAGGGTGCTACATTCTTATCATGTCTCCCCGCTCCCCCTTTCTGACAATTAGTAAGGAAAGTAGTGAATAACAGTGAAATGAAAGTCACTACAATCTGGCATTCAGTTTTGGCCATATGGAAAAAGCTCTGTGTTCACTCCTCTACTATTCTAGCTTTGATAGCAATGGAGGTAGGAAGGTCAGGAGTTGAGAAATGGTCAATCACAAGGCAGTGTACTGTGAGATCATGGCAAGTAACCTGTTCAAGAAAGTGGGTTCTGATGAAAGATGTAACTCAGCAATATAATATTTTAAACTCTGAGGGATATAGCTCCATGCAAGCTCAGCCATAGCCTCCTATGGGGAAAAAGCTCTTTAATTCTTTCTTCCCTATATGAATGGTAACGGAAGCTTCAGGAGGGCTGCTTTTGTGCATGAGCCAAAAGTAACAAGTCTATCTGTGTCATGAAAAGGAAAGATCTCTGCCACAGATGTTGTGTTTAACAACTAAATCATGAGAAGCTGAAGTGTATGACGAGGTGCCTAGTGTTCACTTTGGACTGGGCAACATGCCAGGGGGTCAGTGGACAAGTCACTTGGGTAGAATTGAGCCTCTAGGTAGGGCCAGCCCTAACATTAGACAGAGTGAGGCAGTCATTCTAGGCAGCTTATTACAGAGGTCATGAGATAGCACTAAAAACCTTTCCTCCATAAGTCATGCCTTTGGGAACTGACTGATGACAGGTAAAGGGCTTTTAATAGTGTGCTGTATTGTCTATATTTGTGATTTTTAATTATGTCCTTTTGCTTCTATTGATAGTTTAGTTATATTTTTGTATATTTTTAGTGAACTTTTATCTGCATCTAATTTTTGTTAATTGCCTTGAGTTCCAGGGCTTAGAAAAAGCAGAATGTAAATTAATTGAATAAACAAATAATCTAGTTGTTAGTAATGTCATTTGTAAATGCCATTTTTTTTCTGGGAGAGAAGGTATGTGTGATTTTCTGTCATAGATGTGAAATGCTTTGATTTGACCCCTATCTTAACATTTTGTTAGTGGTGAAAATGGAAGTTTAATAATGTTATATGTCTTAATGATCTTCTAGCTGTGTCTGTTTTGATCTCTGTAACGTATCCCGTATTCCATAGCTGGCGGGAAAAGACAGGAAATCATTAAATCACCCAGTTATTAGGAATTCCATTGTAATGGCCATTTTTGGGGGGTGGGTGGGAGAGAAGGTTTGTGTGATTAGATGCCAAAATTGGGCTCAGGCAGCAAAATGTCTTGGCTTCTCCCACTGACCACTAACACAGAATTTTGTCAGTGGTGATAATGAAAATGCTTTTTGAGCTCCTTTGTTCTATTTGTTTTGTCAATGCAGGAAGGAGAGCAAGGCGATAGCAATCTTGGCATCAGATATGCATTCTGTCCAGTGTAGGTTTTGCATTTTCCATATGCACAAGACAAATGAAACAGGGAGGTAGTGGGGAGGAACCTTTAGTGTCTCATATGAAAATAAAGAAGAGAGGCAGAGGCTTGATGATAAAGTTGTACTGAGCGTGTGATATTGACAGTCTTTGGGCATTTTCAGACGAACCTTGGAGTGCAAGGATCAAGCGGGAGAGCTTCGTAGCTGCAGCGCGGCAGGGGGTCCATTTCGGACGACGCCGTCCCTGCGGCGAAATCGTCCATGTCTCTTCCGTTTAGGATTGGAGCCTCCCATGCCATATTCAGCCAGATTTTATTCATGGACAACCTAAACGGAAGAGATCGTCTGAAAAAGTCCTAAACGGATAATCTGAAAAAGTCCTTTGTCTTGTAGCCTCACCTTTTCCATCATTAAAAGAAATACATTCTTTTGTTCTATAGCTCCCAGAATCCTCTGGGAGTTTCTGGGGTGTTGTCTAATAAAGTGAAAGTTCCATGCTCTGTCAGGGAACACTTGAATTGTATCTTTTAAGAACAGTTACTTGGCATAGTATTTAAAACATAGCTGTGATAGTCTGGAATACTATATCAGTATGCAAAGGGATCTTGTAGCATCTTTGAGACTAACAGAGAGAAAGAAGTTGCAGCATAAGCTTTGGTTGACTTAGTCTGCTCCCTCAGATGCATGGAGTGAACTAGTGCCTAGGAACAGACATTATAAGCAGGCTGTAGGAATATCCTTAGAAATGCAAAACTTGTGGGTATGGTGATGAAGTGACAAGTTCAGTTTTAACATTGATCATTGATGGACAAAGGTTGACTAGTTACAGTGGGTCCTTGGTATCTGCTGGAGTTTGGTCCAGGAACACCCACCCTCTAATGGATACCAAAACCTGCGGATGCTCAAGTCCATTATATAAAATGGGATAGTAAAATGGTGTCCCTTATATAAAATAGCAAAATCAAGGTTTGCTTTTTGGATTTTTTTAAAAAATATATATTTTCAAGCTGTGGATGGTTGAATCTGTGAATGCAGAATCCATTGATACTGAGGGCTGGCTGTACTATGTGTATTATAACCCTAGCCTCATGAGGGTGCTCTTGGCCATTTTATCACATTTCCTTTCTGGTTCCCAGCTGTCACTACATTCTGTAACTTCCTCCACCATTCATATGGTCATCCACCCACTCTGGCCTTAGGCAATATCTTTCCTCTTGCCTTTGTCCCTGAATGACCATAGTTAAAACTGAACTTGTCACCATACCCACAAGTTTTGCATTTCTATGGCTATTCATACAGCCTGCTTATAAAGGCTATTCCTAGACACTAGTTCATTCCATGCATCTGAGGAAGTAGACCAAATCTATAAAAGATAGTCTCAAAGGTGCTACAAGATCGCTTTGCATACCTGGCTTAGTATGTCACATCTCTTCTGAAACCTATCTTTGTGTCAGCCTGGAAATACTGTGTAATTTATCATGTAATAGCACATATTTAAGTTCTGTAACATATTCAGGAAACCCCATTGAAAATGTACTCTTACAATTGAAAATACTTAAAGAAACATACCTGCTTGCTTTTTATTGGCCTTTCCACCATTACACAGTAAATCAATAAGAAAAAGTGGCAGGTGCTTATTAGGGAATGGTTCCTCTCGTTTTTACAAATGAATTGTGCACAAAAATGCCATCTAAGGAGGCAATTTTCCAAACAACTCTACAATCACTGACAAGGCCAGAGGGAAAGGAAACAACCAACTTTATTTAAGTATCCTTCAGCACTTACAGTACATTTTCTTCCATGTAACACACAACTGAAATATTTGATGTTATATGGCAATTACATACTATTAACAGAACAGTGTGAAGACAGGTTTCAGAACAGATCTGACAAAATATGCTGACGAACTCTTCAAAGTAGATTATTCCCTAATGATGAAGTGGCTCTTTGCCTTGACAAATTGAGAGGTAGAGCCAGAAGACAGGTAATTTATATTGTCTCCATTACACAAAGGTTGGCAATACAGACAGCTTCACCCTCCTTCGGGAGTGTTTTTACAATTCCATTATTTCTAGTTCCCATTCTACAGCTCTTGAAAGCCATGCATTGGGTCTTGCTTTGGGAGAATCATTGGCTATTGAGACTGGGCTTTAGTGTTGTGAGGTGGCACAAGTCTGCAAGGACACCCAATCAGTCTGTAGTTCAACTGCAACTTTACCCTGTTTTTTTTTTTCTTCAGAAAATGTACAACCCTGTCCCTATGAACCTACAGGTCACTCCCTCTCAGTTGCCTCTGGGATGTTGTAGATAGCTCTGTGGCATTGCTCATAAGCATTTAGCTCAATGAGTGTCTGTCATAGTAACTAGCTGTGTGAACAATATTGCAGTTTCTAGCAGGTCTACTAAACAAGAAAGGAATGGTCATATAATGTCACATCTCTGTTTGAAGTTGGGCTAGAGTGCTTGAATCTAAAAGATATCATAGCTAATAGAAGGAGTGTGAAAGAAGTCTCTTTCTGATCTCCTAGGACTTTATCAGACGTGTGAAAAAGACACAATGATAACACAAAAGGGCAAAATTATCAGATGACGATCTCATTCCACCATTCTGGGGCTGTAGCACTGGTGTGAATAAAGTGTTACTTTTTATTGATGGCTTAACCAGTCAGTAAAAAAGTGACACCTCGTCTACACTAGCACTATGCCCCGGGAATGAGTGAGGACGTGGGCATCTGATAATTTTGCCCTTTGGATGTGGTTTTTTGCCGCCTTTTCCTGCGTCTGATAAAGTCCTTAGAGGACCAGATGAGGACAAGAGAGCTGAGACCTACCTCACAAATTAAGACTACTGTATTTCCATGTTACCAGGGCTTTGAACAGAAAACGCCTAAACACAGATATGTATATGTGTATATGCCTAAATACTCTTTTAGATTCAACTAGAGGAGATCCACTGAATCCATTAGATTTATCTGTGTAACTGACTCACCATTCAACAATTGATTGAAGGGATTTCGTTGGGACTAATCATCAAGATGCCAGCCGTTACGTGTTTGTTGGCCAACAGAACAACTTATTAGCTGCTTGATATAACCAGTATTCATCAGTGGAGTCTGATGATTTGAATGTCAGTGGGTTTTATTTTGAATTGAAGTTCATGTTTGGGGAAGTTCTAGTTTGGCATCTCACACAGCTCCTTTACACTTTGGGTTAAAACCCTGAGTGGATTTACTGCCTTTTTGACATGGAAGCCACTAAACACCATTTTGTGTGGATGATAGCCAATTTATTTTGGGGTTTTTAAAAACATCATTATATTAAAGAAAGATGTTGGCACTTTGGTTTAGAATGGATGAAAAAAACCTGCTATAAATTGAGTGAAATAGGTTAGAGAAGTCATCTTAAAAAGTTAAGGAGTGGGTTGGAAAAAAAAAGTTAAGGAGTGGGTAAAATCTAAAATGTTAGCTTAGATCTTTACCTAAGATTATAACTGATGATGAGAGCCCAACCTGAGTGTCATTAATGGATTTTCAATGCAATAATTACATGATCTTATGTTACAAAAATGAAACTTTGAACTGATTGCTTCCATGGAAACTGGTTTTTGTGTGTGTGTGTGTGTGTTTGAAAAATAATGCTTGGTGTGACCAATAGATTTCAGCATTCAGACAATTCTGTTTTAAAATCATAATTTAATTAGCCATGAGAGAATGATGACTAAGTACCATGACATGTTTGTGTCAAACTATTACAGCTATCACGTAGTTACTCATTAAATTAGAGCAATCCCTTTTTATTCCATGCATTCCATGCATTCATGAACTGGAGCATTTAATTTCCTCCCTTGTTCTGAAGTAACATTATAGGTAGATATAGCATCGATCCTAGTATATAATTATCAGTAAAATTCTTAAATATTTTTTGCCTCTTTTAAAAATAGTATAAAAAAGAGCTTACCCTTTTCACATTGCTTTGACTCTGTGGTTTAGCCACACACACAAGTTCATTAAATGAGAAAGATCTAAGCTTAGATTGAACATTGGTTATAAATGAGGGCCATTTTTAAAGAAAAACACCAGTGATTTGAATAGGCTTTTAGATAAAGGATTGTAGTCCATTAACTGAAATGGGAAGTATAATGCTACAGACTTAAAACTGATAAATGGATCATAAAATTAGATACTTTGGAGTATTCCAGCTTTTACTTTAAAGACATATGTGTCCAGTCCAGACCTTAGTTTAATTGGCGCATTGAATCCTGTACCTAGTGAACTAATAGGAGGCAGGGGTGGAGTCACAAAATATATTAATCACTTTAAGGACAGTGTGCTGTGGTCTTTAAGCAAACCACATATTTCAGCAGGCTTGATATACAAATTCAAACATTTAACTTGGTGGGATTAAAATTGGTGATGATTACATATTATCATTTATTTAAATGGCACTTCATATGCGCTTATGGAGAATGCAGAAGAGTTTGAAACCTGATTTGGAAAGTATATGATATAAGTGGGCTGACTAGAGAGAGAGAGAGAGAGAGAGAGAGAGCTTCTGAATCATTCTGGTACCCCAGTTCTCCAAGATAACAATGTCTATGTACATTTACAGAGTCATTCTTAGAATCTGTTAACAGTCCAAATGCATCTATGTTTAGTGATACTGACTAAATTCCTCTTAAGACCAGCCTTACTAGATCAGACTATGGTCTACTTAGTGCAGGCTTCTCTGCAAGAATCTCAGCAAATTGGAGTGCTGAAAGGATGTGGTCAAGATGGCAAAAGGTATTGATGAGCTGGGGCTGGTTTACATGGCAGATTTATTGCGGCAACTTGCACTTTAATTCTTTTCTGCATCTGTGCCAGTCAGGTTTTTTTTCTAATTATGCCGCTTTTTCATTCAGACTTGAAAAAGTGTGGGGGGTGTGGCCTCCCAAGCAGACAAAGGCTGTATGGGGAAGGGCATAGACCCTCCTTTGAAGCCTTGCATTTCCGAGACTGCCAAAATAGCAGGGGGGAAGATCAGAGAAGTGGCTCTGTCTCTTCTCTAAATCAGCCTGTAAATGAACTCACTCCCTGAAGCAGAGGGAAAGACCTCGCTGCCATGCCATGGATCCTAAGGTGAACCTTTCACAAGTTTTTCCAGCACGATTTGTTTAGTCAGGGTTCACAGACTTGCAAAATAGCAGAGGATTTTTGACTCTCCCTCCCTGGTCCCCCTCCCTCCCTCCCTCCCTCCCTCCCTCCCCCAAGTAGAGCTGACAGATGGGAACTTTATGACTGAAAGGTCTTGGGAATCCTTTTTCTTGGCAGACCTTCTGCAAAATAGCAGAGAGGATTTTTCAAAGTTTCCTGATGCTACTGAATGCAGTCCCTCTCTTTTAAGCCCGCCCTTTACATCGTAGCAACCAATCACAGTAAAGATCTGCGGAAGCCCTTAACGGAATGGTAGTTTACACTGCCAATAAAGCGCTACATTGCAAATATACCGGCAAAAGTAGCGACATCCCCTGGCATGCTATATTTGGGTGTTTTACGTTCCCTCCTTCTGAATGAGGCGATGCTGTGCTGCGATCCGTGGGAACTATGAGCTATCTTAGCGGTATATTTAGAGGAATATTTGCCCATGTAAACGACCCCCAAGAATGCATAAGCTAGGAGAGCCTGCAGAAGTTTGCTTTTGTCTGAACCTACTGGGAAGGGCAAGATTCCCCCTCCACCCTGCTGAGTTAATTGAGTGCAAATTACTTTTGCACTGTAACTCAGTTTGCAGCAATTGAAATAAGCTGAAGGCAAGGGAGGAATGGCAGGAGGAGAGAAAAGCTGGGATGAATGACTGAGGGTTAATTGGGACTGTCCCTGCCAACTTGGGACAGTTGGAAGATGTGGAAAGGCCATGGGAAATTGGTGTTTTGTTGGATCATAAGCACTTTGAAATGACTTGTAGAAAAGACTACGAATGTTGATCTTACTTTAAAATAATAAACAAGTGCTGAAATTTAAATTACTGAACTGTTTTTCTTTAGAATCACTTTCTTTTAATTGAAGGTTGTTTTGTTTTTCACAATTGAGGGGTCTATGACTCAGCATTTGCACATTTAAACATAAATTCTAAAGATGACTCAGATTTCTTTCTTATCATACCAAATTCGATCTGGTAATTTTTATTACAATATTACCCTTGTTTCTTTTAAAAAACCTAAAGTGCGGCAAGAACAAGTCCTATTTTAACTTTGATCACTCCTGCTCAGTGTTCCATTTCATGCATGTGTGATTTCTAATTTGTACATACAGGTTCCAGATGATTAGGAATCTTGAGAGCTTAGAAAAATTGCTTTTGGGATTGGGGTGGGTGGTATTACAGCTGCCACAATTCTCCACTGGCCATACTGGCTAGGGAATTCTGGAAGCTGTGGTCCGAGCAGTTACTTTTCAAAGTCCCATTCAAAGTCACTGGAAGGATCCAGTTTCTCACAGAGTTTTGTGCAGGTTGAATCCCTCCACAGAAATGAATGGGAAAGCTTGTTGACTTCTTAGAGGAAACAAGTACAACTTGAATCACTGGAGATTATCAGACGCGTCCAAAAATCACAAGAGCAGCACGCAAGGATGTTACTGTCCCATGAAAGGACCTGGTTTCAGATGTCCTTGTCATCATCGCATGCTGCTTCTGTGTTGCAGCTGCAAATAAGGCGTCATTTTCAATCGACGGGGAGGTCCCATCAATGAAAAGAAACACCTCATGGCTGCAGCACAGGAGCAACATACAACAATGACGTTGTTGTCTGAAACCAGGTCATGTTTGTGGGACAGATGTTATTTTGTATAATGTCTTATGCGTTATACATTTAAACAATTTAAGTTGTCATTTTTTTCTTTTTGAATTGTATGGTAATAAAAATATTTTTTAAAAAATAGTATAAGAGAAGCCATAAATATGATTGCATTAATATAACTTGTCATTTTTCCTAGATGGGGTTACCTTTTATTTTTATTTTGATCTCAGCATTGTAACCCCACAATGATTACTAACAACCCTGCTTTACTCTATTACAATAACCACAGCCCTAGCAGTGCAACATCACAGATAATGGTGTTGCACTGGTACAAGCAATATATGCCAGACAATGCATATATGCAACAACTCAGAATGGTGTGATATGGCATTATACAAAGATTTGCATGTGTCAAATTGGGTTTAATGAGTGGGGAGGGCAGGATAAGCAGTAGAACTGGCAAGCATAATCCTTTTTACACTGGTAGGACTACTGAAGACTCTAATGCATAACAACATTACTCCGATAGCATGACAACGTTACTTTTTTTCGACTACAGCTCCAGAATCCCTCAAGCCACTGACTGTATTGGCTAGGGCAATTTGAAACAGTAGTCCAAAGACATGGTTTTTCCATGCTCTAGCTCAAAATGTAAGTCACATATGGATGCTTATAATGCAAACCTTTATGAACAGCAATACATGCAGATCAGGACTGGGAATCATGTGGCCCTCCAGGAAGTGTTGAACTGCAATTCCCAGTATTCCTCACCATTGGCTACATTGGCTAGGGATGCTATGAGTTGCAGTCCAACATCTGGAGATCTCTACCACACAGGTGAACAAGTAAAACCCTGATGCAGTTAACCACAATAGTTCAAAACAAGGGAAAAGACAGACTGATGCTAGTTGGTAAATGAACTAGGTCAACAGCCTCCATAGCCAATGCCAGCTCATCACAGTTCAGAGGTCATAACAGAACCAAATAGGAAGAGTATATATCCAGTCATCTACTATGCAAGTGCTAGTATAGCAACAGTTCACTGCAGAAAACACTGAACTGAGATTATAAATAGACTAAGGGTAATTTGAAAAAAAATATTTGAGTGTAATTAACTAGAGCTGTGGCTGTTATTACTAATCCTAGCACTTAACTAGGCAAAACTGCACATGATAGGCAATTTTGTGCTGCTGTCTCTCTTGTTTTCCCCTTTTCCCAGAAAGAAAAGCAATATGCACATTTGTATGTGTTATTCAAGTGGACAAATAACAAATAGGAAAGCACTGAACGCACCTCTTCCTTGTCCTTTCCTCCCAGTTTCAAACCTCTTGTGGCTGCTTTGTTTATGTGTTTTTACCAAGTATTGGGAGGAAGAATTCTGGAGCTGCCCATCATGTGTAGTTTGGCCTACTGAAAAGCATAAACAAAAACAGTGAATGAATTTATAAACTGAATAAACAGGCATTTTTCATGATAGTTTGAATGAGAGATTGTTCTGAATGGGGCACATCTTTTGCAGCACATCCCTAGTATATTAAAAAGGAGTGGTTAACATTTCAGACACTGAAAATATGCCCTTAAAGATTGGATTTAGTTACAAGGGTAAGTATCATAAGGCTTTTGTGTTTTGATACAAATGATCAGAATAGAGATAATGAATGAATATGAATATGAATATGGACCACTTCCTTCCATATAATCCTCCCCATGCGCTCAGGTCCTATGGTAGGTATCTGTTGCAACCTTTAAAAACTAGGCTCTCATCGACCTCCCAGAAGACCTTTTTGGCTATTGCTCCCAGATTATGGAACAGCCTGCTAGATGAGATCTGTTACATTACCACCTTAAATAGCTTTTAAAAAGCTCTTAAGACAGATCTTTTCCAGCAGGCCTTTCCTGAATTGATACCCCGCCATCTTAATTAGTCCGATCCCACCCAGCTTTTTATTGTGTGTTTTTTTAGTATTTTTAGTATTTATTGTGTTTTAAATGTTTAATTATTTAATTATATTTTAAGAGGTGGGTGGGATGGAGGGGTTGTATGTAGATTTTAATGTTGTATGCCACCAGGATTGCATTATGTAGAGGGGCGGGATATAAATAAATAAATAATTATTATTATTATTAAAAGTGAGATAAAGATCTCATAAACTCTCCATTCATATTTCCTAAAAATACCTATTGAAAAATTGCATATACAGGTTGCCCCCGTTTATGTAGGATCAATACAACTGTTTTCACTTGTCTGCTGTTGGGGGAGAAAGGTCTCTCTAGGCTTCTGGAGGATCATAGAGTCATGCTGGAAGTGATCTCTCTAGGCATCAGGAGGCCCTCCAGCACAACTTTTTCTGCTGGAAGTTGACCATAGATTTATGATGCCTAGAGAGGTATTTTCTGACTCCTCTGGTGCAATTCTATGATTTAATATGGTGATTCGCTATTACATGTGGTTCTGCATTGTTACCCTCAGAGGTGGGGGTGCTTTAGAGCCCCACCTGTGATGCCAAAATCTTCTGTAATATCTGGAGGATTTACAGGAGGCCTTTGAGAGGAGGGTAACTTTGGGGATCTATGTATACCAGTACTAACTGTAGAGAGCAAAGTAAAACAGAGTATTTTTTATTGGAAATAACACAGGGGATACACTAACATACAAAACATATACTCTTGGGAACCATACAAGGCTATTGAAAAGAAAGGCAGGAAGGTTGGATAGCAAGAGGTCCAGGAAGCTAGGGTGATAGTTACCAATCTCAAGGAGGATAGTTCCGTGCAGTGAAGATCTTCTGACTGACGTCTGAGGGTGGCACAGAGAATTTGGCAGAGTAACAGAGTTTATCTGTGGCAAACTTTCTTGGGGTTTGGGCCCTAATATTTATATGATATTTTATATCCTGAAGGGGTACTCTGGTTACGACAAAGCCTGGATGGCTTTCCCACTGGATAGGCAAATTGTTTCCTCCTCCTCCTCCTCCTCAAGAGCTCCAGGAGATCCTGTTATTAATGGCCCTGCTCATGTCTTGTAAACTCAGGTCTGTAGCTCCCTTTATAGATTAGAGGGGGAAGATTGCTACCGTTGAGATGTTGTTTGGTTGCAGTGTGCAGAAAGCCTAGCCATTTTCGCCAACAGTGAGGAATGCTGGGAATTTCAGTCTAACAACAACTGGAGGGCTGCACTTTACCCACCCTTGATGATAGATAGAGGAGGACAGAGTGACTGCAATTCAGTTTTGAATGCCAGATTTTCTGACGAGCCGCATGTAGAGGTGCCATGTGTCCTCCTTTATCTGCCCCAGAGTTTCTCCATGTTTTGACTGGAGTAACATCTTTTTCAGAGCACATCCTTTTTGGAGGATAGTTGTCAGTTCATTTTGGAAGAGTCTAACATACAAGCCTCGCGTGCAGTTACTATTGTTGCTGTCTTATGACAAATGAAGACATGGAAGAGAGGATGCCAGATTCATACTGTGAGAAATAGACAGTGCAGTGGAGGAAAAATTATCTTAGGTTTGCTGCTTATATAATAGAAATAGGAAAATGCCACTGTGGATTATATTAATTTCACTAACTTTTTCTCTATTAGAAACATCATTGTTTTTACTTCCAGCTACACTGGAATGTAGGGCTATCATTTTCTCCACAGCAGTGCTAGGCTAAAGTAATTCTAGTGTAGTTCATTTTCCACCTTTGGTGAATGGCCTATATTCATCAATCTTTTGGTGCTTGCAAGGAACCATTGATGCAAAAATCGTACACAAGTAGTGGGCCTTTGTCCAATTGAGTTCTGTGCGTTGCCCTTGTATTCTCATCACACAAGAACTCTGCTGTCAGGCACTACTGAACAGACATTTAGATCATAGAATCATAAAATCATAGAATTGCAGAGTTGGAAGAGACCACGAGGGCCATCCAGTCCAACCCCCTGCCACGCAGGAAATCACCATCAAACCATCCCCGACAGATGGCCATCCAGCCTCCAAGGAAGGAGACCCCACCACGCTCCGAGGGAGTGTGTTCCACTGCCGAACAGCTCCGACTGTCAAAAAGTTCCTCCCAATGTTGAGTTGGAATCTCTGTTCCTGGAGCTTGCATCCATTGCTCCGTGTTCCACTCCCCGGAGCAGCAGAAAACAAGCCCGCTCCATCCCCAACATGACACCCCCTCAAATACCCAAACAGGACCATCATATCACCTCTTAATCGTCTTTTTTCCTAAGTCTCTCCTCACAAGGCATCGCTTCCAGACCTTTCACCACCCCAGTCGCCCCCCCCCCCCGGACACACTCCAACTTGTCCATATCCTTCCTGAACTGTGGTGCCCAGAACTGGACACAGTATTCCAGGTGAGGTCTGACCAAGGCAGAATAGAGTGGCACTATTACTTCCCTTGATCTAGACACAATACTTCTATTGATGCAGCCCAAAATCGCATTGGCCTTTTTAGCTGCTGCATCACACTGTTGACTCACGTTCAACTTGTGGACTACTAGGACTCCTAGATCTCTTTCTCATGTAGTCTCATTCAGCCACGTCTCCTCCATCCTATATCTATGCATTTCATTTTTTCGCCCTATGTGCGGTATCTTACACTTCTCCGTATTGAATTTCATTTTGTTAGCTTTGGCCCAGCTCTCCAGTCTATCCAGGTCATTTTGAATTTTGTTCCTGTCCTCTAGGGTATTAGATACTCCTCCCAATTTGGTGTCATCTGCAAATTTGATAAGTATGCCCCTAATTCCCTCATCCAAGTCATTGATAAAGATGTTGAATAGCACTGGGCCCAGGACAGAACCCTGTGGCACCCCACTGGTCACATCTTTCCAAGACGAAGAGGAGCCACTGCTGAGCACCCTTTGGGTTCGGCTGGTCAACCAATTACAAATCCATTGAACAGTTAACTTGTCTAGCCCACATTTTACAAGCTTTTTGCAAGAATGTCATGGGGAACCTTGTCAAAGGCCTTACTGAAATCAAGGTATACGATATCCACAGCGTTCCCTTCATCTACCAAGCTGGTCATTTTATCAAAAAAAGAGATCAGATTAGTCTGGCATGACTTGTTTCTCTGAAACCCATGTTGACTTTTTGTGATTGTGGCATTGCCTTCTAAATGTTCACAAACTCTCTGTTTAATGGTCTGCTCTAGAATCTTCCCTGGTATTGATGTCAGACTAACTGGACAATAATTGTTGGGATCTTCTTTTTTCCCCTTTTTGAAGATGGGGACAACGTTTGCCCTCCTCCAGTCTGCTGGGACTTCTCCTGTTCTCCAGGAGTTCTCAAAGATTATTGCCAATGGCTCTGAGATTACATTTGCCAGCTCTTTTAATACCCTTGGATGTAGTTCATCTGGTCCTGGAGATTTAAATTCATTTAGTTTAAGAAGGTATTCCTCTACTACCTCTTTGCTTATTCTGTGCTGGCCATTCCTGACACTGATTTTCTGTCAGAACTTTCTTGGGCAAAATCACTATTGTAATAGCAAACAAGTTCATGGCATCCTTGTGAACTTATGAGCATACCATACTCCATGGTGCCTCTTAAATATCTCAGAACACGTTTTAACCCTTGCCAGTCATTTTGAGATGGCTTGTTTACCTTTCTGGATAACACATTGATTGCATGTTCAATATCAGGGTGTGTCCAGTTAGCAATATACAGTAAACTTCCAATTACATAATGGAATAATTCAGGATATTCAAACATTCTATCATCAGTTACATTGACAAAATCAACAGCCATTGGTGTTTTTTCCACTTTTCCAATTGTTCATGTTACAGTCTAACAACAATTTCTCAATCTTTTGGGTCTGCATCATTTTGAAACCTCCAGTTTCAAGTAAGAGTATAGCCTATTGTATTAAAATACTTTCAGCCATGTTGGCCAGATCCTGTGTGGGGAAAACTCCCATTGAATCCAGTTATTTTCTCAGATTAATATCCTGGACACAGTTATTTTTGGCCATTAATGTCACTAAGTTTTGTTTGCAGCCAGAGTCGGATTGCTAACTCCAGCTAGTCTGGGTGAGGCAGAGCAGATCAAACATTCTGAGATGAGGTTTAGAGTCAAGCAACAGAATGAAGGGGTCCACACAGGCAGATCCCAGCAGTATGGGAGCAGAAAAGGCTCTGTTTGTCTACAGTGTCCAGCAGCTATTGCATGTACTTACACGTCCCTTGCTACCAGACAATAGATCTATACATGATGTTAGGCTAACACAGATAATACAGCCCAAACACTAACTGTGCTGGAAATTACAAAACAAGAAGATCATCCCAGCTGCAGGGATTACAGAGAATTCAGAACCAATGCAAAGCTGCTAGTTGGCTGAACTTGAGCCAATTTCAAATGAGGTTTTTATATTGGCATCCCTTTGCTTATCTTGGCTGGTTTTTCATGCAGCCTTTACAAGACATCAACCTCCACTTGTTTAGCTGAATTTTTAAGCTGAAATTAAGATGAATTTTCCCAGTAATTTCCCTTAATTAAGAAAATCTGGTTTTTTTTCCCATTTAAAGTTGCAATGAGTTGGAGGTGTTGCAGAAGACACAAGACCTTTGATGGGGTATCAGGACATCAACATGAGATAATGTTTCTGAGGGCTGTTTTTTCACCTTTAGTTGCAGCAAGGGAAAGGAATCGGTACAATAGCAGCAGGAGCAAGCTGTGCCTTTCCTGTGTAAACTTTATAAATTTTATCCCCAGGCATAGATTAACTGCACTTCAAAGTAATGCCCAAAGCAAGGTAAAATAGTAGAAGGAAATGGAAGAAGGCACCTTCAGCTCTACTTTATGGACAATGTTTTCTTGAAAAACAAAACAGCAGAAACACTCTACAAACTCATTGAGGGGAAAATGGAGGGTGGGGAAGGCTATGTGTGTATCCCCCATGCACACAGCTGTGTTATTTCACAGCAGTGGCAATATAGGAGAATGCAACCTAAAATGGTGGAAATGTGGAGAACCTTCAGTGCAATTCCAGTTGCATTTTATATTGGAAAAGGAATGATCAGTTAGTACTAGAAGCCCACTGCATGAAAGAGCCCTGAGCCATAGATGACAGGTCAAGTCTCAATATATGTTGTATGGTCAAGAAATTATCCATCAAGGTTAAACTAATACTGTCCTCCTCACACACATCATCTTACATACATTCTATGTTTTCTTTTAATCCAACCCTCTCCTGCCTAGCTCTGCCTAAATAACCTAAAGGTACCAGATCCTGTCTGATCTTAGAAGCTAAGCAGGGTCAGCTCTGTTTAGCAGTTGGATGTGAGGCTGCCAATGAATACCAGGTGCTGTAGGCTCTATTTCAGAGGAAGGAATTGGCAAAACCACCTCTGAGTATTCCTTACTTAAGAAAACATCATGAAATTCATGGGGTCACCTTAAGTTGACAGGCAACTTGAAGCCACAAACCCATAAACACACTCCAGTCTGGGAAATATAAATATTCCCTAGCTAATTAATCTTCTCAAAAATTGCCCCAAAGAATGAAGTATGCATATAGGGATATTATGTTTGTGAAGCAGTCTAATTTGCATGTTTTCAGTACTCCAGCATCATACCATTCAGTCATGTTAAGCTTGTTATTCACTATAAATCTTAAATCCTTTTTTGAAAATGCTATTAACTAGCCTGTAATCCTTCCTTTCTCCTTATACTTTGGTTTCCTCCCTGCTTTCTGATGCATTTTCATTTGTTCTTGTTGGATTTTGTTTCATAGCTGATGTAGAATTTGTGGAACGTTTAACTTGCATCTGCCAATCACTCAAGTTTTATGACACCTTCAAACAGGCAAATCTACATATATGAGAAGTTCACTCAAATAGTGACCCCTTAAAAGAATCCATTTTGGTTTTCTAGTTTGAGCTGATCGGTTACGATATGACTACTGTTTTTTAAAAAGCACATTTATGTATCTGTATTATGGTGGCTAAGAATTTCTGAAGACATCTGTCATGTGGAGCTAAGTCAAGCTCTTGCTGCAGTGTTCTTATATGAGCTTTCTGGTTTTTAGTAGTGGATGCAAAATTTTGCAGTTGGTAGAATTCAAACCCACTTTGAAATGGGAGCATACTCTTCTGTACGGGCGATTTTAGTCACAATAGTTTGAAACCCCACTTTAATCCACCTCTGCTACCTTCTCCTTAATCCTTATTCAAAAGTTAACTTTCAGGGAACAGCTTGTGCTAGGACTTCTGTGAGCACTAAGTTCCAATTTATAATGGGGAACACGTGGCCCTCCAGAAGTTGTTGGAATTTGGAGACCTCCCAGTGGAAAGAAAATTTGGAAAGTTACTCTTAAGAAGAAAGCAGCTTGACGTGGATACTCCAAATTGATACCTCACAGCTTATGCTTCCTTTGGTGTTGCAATCTGGTGAAAGAAGACATTTCTATTCCTTTCAGGTGATGAGTTTCCAGACTTATCCATATAGCAAGACAGAGGCAATTAGTAATCAATTGAGGATGCTGGGGAACAATTAGAAGCATACATTTAAGGATAACTTTTCTGGCTTTGGGTACTGTGCATCTTGATCTGGATAGGTGAGTTATGCCATTTGCTGCTTTGCCTCATGCAGCAAAATGTCTTGGATGGCATTGGCAGGTTGAAATAGAATGATAGCAAGCTCACAAAGAAAAATAGAAAGGAAACTAATCACATACATTCCAATTATTCCTATATTTCAGGAAGGGTCCTTTCCCCTAGTAATTGCCCTTGTTGAATCACTGCCCTTGTATTTTTGCATATTTATTTATTTAATTTATATCCTGCCTTTATCCTTGCATAGGATTCAAGGTGGCTCATAAAAAAATTAATTAAGAAAAAACCCTATAGATATAAAAGTGTAAAAAGAATTAAATCCAAGTTTTGTTTAAAGCATGCAAGTTAAAAACTTAAGTTACGAAAAGTTTAAAAAGCACATTTATAACATAATAAAATAGAAACACCCCCCGCCCCATTAAAAGCTGCATCTGTTGCAACAAATTAAAGGCCAAATGCCTGCCTAAATTAAAAAAAAAAGGGCTTTGCTTGCTCGCGGAAAGACAGCAAGGACTGGTCCCACTGAACCACTCATGGAAGGAGGTTCCACAATTTATGAATACCTCTTGAAATATTGTTAGGCTGAAATGTTTAAATTGTCATCCTCAGAGTCCCTCCAAATTTCTGAATGAGACGGGTAAGTGGATACTTTTTGTGTCTGTTCAGACAAGCAAGGGCCAGAAGTAGCGCTTGGGAATAGCTAGTTCCAAATAATGATATACTTATAAGCAGAGGTGAGGAACATTACTCTTTTAAGCACTACAACTCCCAGAATCCCCCAACTAGCATAATGCCTCAGCCGCTGATTATGTTGATGTGGGGGATGCTTATAATTAATGGATCTTTTTTACAAGTTACATTATAATTGTAACATCATGAAGGATAATTTTCTCAATTTCTGGTACAACTGTAATTGCTTAATTACTTTTTGACACGAGATTGTATTAAAGCTACAGATGGTATGTGGTTTAACTACTTCTGTTTTGCATCACAGGCCAGCAGCTTGTAGCATTCTCTTTTTTATTACCCAATATAGCTACAGTAGGACCCCCATATCTGCTGGGGATTGGTTCTGGAGGGGTGTGTGGATACTGAAAACCGTGGATATTAGTGAACACCATTGAAAATCATGGGACTTCCAGTTTAAAATACCATAGAGTTGCCTTGGAGGACCTAGAAATGGCTAGAGAGGACACATTTTCTAGGAGGACTCTTGGTAGGTGTGCTATTTTGTGTCCTGTGGATAATTGAATCAGTGGATAATGAATAAGTGAATATGGGGGACCTACTGTACTTGTAACCAGGGCTGGTTTAAGGCACCTGCGGTGTCCGTATTTGCCGGTGGCCCCGTCGTGTAGGGCCCCCCATTGTGCAGAGCCCCCCAGTGACTCTCTCTTCATGCAGGGGCTGGGGAGGGGTGGCTTTCAGAGTTACTGGCGCTAGCAGAGAAGTCCACGGGCAGAGACAAAGAGCTTTTGCCCTCACCTTCCCAGGCTGCTGGTAGTGTGTAGTGTTGATGGTTCTAATGGTCCTGCTTGGCCTCCCTCCCTCCCTCCCTCTGTGCAAGCACACAGGGGAGCCACCAGAGGTGAGTGGAGCAGGAGGGAAATCATCGGCTGCCCCATCCGCAGGCGCCAACCCAGAGGGTTTGGTCAGCCAGGGAAGCTGAGTGGGCTTTGGCCCTGTCAGCCAGGGCTGCTCCAGGGCTGGGGGTACTTCCTATGGCGCCCCAGGAGATCCCACCCAGCCACCCCCAGGCCCTGCGTGCCTTGGTTTCTGTGGGCCCCTCAAGCTCTTGGTGCTCCTTTTGGGGCTGAAAACATGCCGAGCAGAGCCCTGGGTGGGCAAAGGGAAGGGACCTCCCCGGTTTCTGTCTCTGATGGCTGGCCGGCCGGTGTCCCAGGGCCACCCCCTCCGCCCTCTCTGTCCTGCTATGGGTGGGTCCGGGAAGCCTGGTGCCTCTGAGCCTCCTCAGTCTCGGTAGCAGCAATGGCAGTGGTGGCAGGGCGAGGGATGGGCAGCGTGCTGGTGACCGGGGCCAACCGGGGCCTGGGGCTGGAGCTGGCCAAGCAGTTTCTGGGGAGGCCCGACCTCCCCCCGAGGTGCTCTTTGCCACCTTCTGGGAGCCTGAGGGGCCCTGGGATCAGGTGAGTGCCGGCAGGCTCCACTGGCAGGCTTCCCGGGCCCTGCGGGTGAGAAGAGAGGGGGGCACGGAGGGCCAGAGAGGAGGGAAGGGCTGGTGTGCCTCTGCCATGCAGGGCTGGTTGAAGGGCCCCACAGCACTGGCAGCCGCAGGGGGGGCATCATTGTGGGGGGCATCATAACCCTCCTCTTGCAAAAACATGACTAGTAACAATCTGAATAGCCTGTACTGTACTGTGAATAGGTCAGATTACATTGACCTGAGGTAACCATATGGCCCCCCCAAATTCCTTAAACCGGACCTGCTTGCGACTAAATATTTTGAGGCATCACAGTGAGTATGAACAATGTTACTTTATTGGAGTAATGAATAAAATTTTGTAGCAACTTTTGAAGTTTCTTTTTGAGGGCATTTTGAGGCATTTTACGAGAATTTTGACTGATTTTTTTTAATGTTATGGCATTCTGTTAGGAAACCTGTTTCTTTTTTTTAAAAAAGCAACAGAAAACAACAAATAAAGCCATGGGCAGTGCAAGAAGGAATACAGTAGGACCCCCACATCCGCTGGGGATTGGTTCGGGGGGGGGCGTGGATACCGAAAACTGTGGATAATAGTGAAGAATAGTGGAAATAATGGAACTTCCGGTTCAAAATACCATAGAGTTGCCTTGGAGGACCTAGAAAACGGCTAGATAGGACACATTTTCTAGGAAGACTCTACAGTAGATGTGCTGTTTTGTGTCCCATGGATAATTGAATCAGTGGATAATAAATCATATTATTATATGGATATAGGGGTCCTACTGTATAAGAAGTTGTTGTTGTGTGCCTTCAAGTTGTTTCTGACTTATGGTAACTCTAAGGCAAACTCTGGCCTCCTGTCCTACTCAAACTACTACACCACACTGGCCCTTTGCATAAGAAGTTACTTTTTCAAATTTTAATGAGTAAGAATATCAAGCCTTTTTCCAAATGCTGTAATGAAAAAAAAAAAAGATTTTCAAGCTCAGTGAACAGCAACAATTTTAGTTACTTTTAAATAGTGATAAAGCAGAGAAGTTCGTTTTAAATGTATTTACAATTGTAACTGACTACTTCCATAATCTTGGGGCTATAATGGTTACTACTTATTTTAAAACGTAACTTTTCAAATTCGGTGGTTCCCTGCCTGTGCTTTTGCACACACTACGGCTGCTGGGTGGTATTGTTGACCTACATAATGCAGTGCAAGCCTGTGTTGTTTGTCTATTATATCTTTACTAAAAGAGCAAATATTATCCTGGCATTAAATCAAAGGAGGTTAGCGCAGACAGAGAGAATGAATATGCTATGGAGCATGCAGAACAGAGCCTTTAAGAATGCATAATAGCACATATGTAGGCCCTTAAATCAGGAGCATATTTATGTGTGTGTCCAGACCCTGGAAACATTATTTTTTTTCTACTACAGGTGCAAGCAACCATGCTGGCTGAGGGATGATTTTCAGACAACACTGTTATAGTGTTACTATTACACTATATTTGCTATGGCTGCCTCCTGTTGAATCTTGGGATTTGCAGTTTAGGGAGGGGCATTTGCAACTCTCAGCCAGAGAGCTCTTAGGCCTCACTAAACTACAAACCCCAGAATTCCACAGCAGGAAGCCAGAGCAGTTAAAGTGGAATAGTAACACTGTAACAGTGTAGTCTGAAAATCTCCTTAGAGTCATAATCCCCGCCCCATAAAATACTATTTTGCAATTTGTATGTTACGTTACTCTTCTGTGGCTAATAAGGGAGGGATTTAAGGTATAAAACTTGTGTAAGGGCAAAGCGTTCATTTATACCATTGTACAATTGCCACATGGATATGAGACCACCAATGAAAACCAGGGAGCTGGAGGCTATATTTCAGAGGAAGGAATTGGCAAACCACCTCTGAGTATTCCTTGCCTAAGGAAACCCTATGAAATTTACAGGGTCACCATAAATCTACATGTGACTTGAAGGCACATACACACACAATTGCCACAGTACAAACTAGGAGACTCCACTGATAAATTTCGAAGAAGAAAAATCCTGACAGTGAACTCCAAAATACAGTTTGTTTGACCCTGCAGTAAGTCACAAGTGTTCCAGAGCCAAAAGGTATACAAGAAGACAGTTTAAAAAAAACCCCAACAACTTTGAGATATTGAAAGCTGTACTTGGAAAAAAGTGAATTCTACTGATTGGGTGGCAGGTATTGATCACAAAATAATAATTCAAAGAAATTTGCAAATTAAGGATTATTTTAAAAGACTATGAATCCTGTCCTCCTGGATAGGAACAAAAAGTATGAAGAGAGAAACTGATCACATTTTCAGATGTTATGTGTGACTGTGATGATTAATAAAAAATGTCCAAGTGCTTTTGGGACTGAAGTCTAAGAAGCTTGAATGTAGGTGTGAATTCTCTTAGCTTAGAAATCTATGTGTTTTGCTTACTTTCTTGTCTACTTTTTGCTGGGGGTACTGGGTATGCATGTATTATATATTTATTTATTATAATTAGCAATATGTATTTATTTATTACATTTATTTCCCACCATTCCTCCAGTGTGCTCAAAGCAGCTTACATGTGGTTACTAGACACATGGTTCTCTTTTATTGCTCATATAAATATTAAATCAGCAGTACCAGCCTCTCTTCAAACCATATTTTGGAACAATGTTATCTGAACACCTATGGACATTTCTGTATCTTCCTAGACTGAGTGCCCTCAAAAAACTTGAATTGCTTCAGTCAACATCCACTCCTCAACCCTCTCTTCAGTCCTTGAAATTTAGTCTCTTTAAATAAAAAGTGACGCAAGACACTGTACTGTTTTGTTTGGTCTGTCTGCCTTTGGTGCATTTGTATTTACCTTTCTGTTATTCCCAAGTAAACATTTTTAAAAAATTAAGCAGCTGAAATGGCTGTCTTTCTTCCTAGTTATGTTTACAATGGTCCTGTGGAGTAGGTTAAGCAGAGAGAGGGGGAGGAAAGAATGGGTCAAGGGCACCCCATGAGTTTCCTAGCTACATAGGGACTTGAACCTGGGTTTCCTACGTTCCACTCCAACCCCTAGTCCAGGGTACTTTTCGGTAATTGCCCCCAATTTATGGAATGGCCTGCCAAACGAGACCCGTCAGATAACGAGCTTAAGTAGCTTTAAAAAAGCACTAAAGATGGATCTCTTTCGGCAGGCCTTTCCTGATTAGATCCCGGCCTCAGGAGCTGCATTTCCTGGCCTTTTTTAATCTTGTGTTTATTTGTTTTAATGTGATTTTAGTTAGATGGTTTTAATTTTATATTGTTTAATGTCTTTTTATGGGGGAGCATGGGGGTGGGTGGTGCTTTTAGTCGTTATTACAATATTTTAATTGTTGGAAGCTGCCCTGATTGTTTTTAGCAGAGGGGTATAAATAATTTATTATTATTATTATTATTATTATTATTACTTAACTAGGTTTCCTGAAGCCCTAGGATTCTGCAAGAGCTCACTAGGGATTCCACAAAAGATCAACTTTTGTTTGAGCTGTAGATATAATAATTTTTATGCAAGGGGTTCCCTGAGACCTGAAAATTATCTCAAGGGTTCCTCGAGTGTAAAAAGGCTGCTCTACCTTGTGATGGCTGGCGGGATGAGCGAATGGGGTAGTGTGTTCCAGGAGCCAATCCTGTGGCAGGAAACTGAAAGGGGAGGGGCTTCTGGGTGTTTTAAGGATGCATGGCAGTTGGAGGGAGTCAGTTAAGAATAGAGCCAGTTGATGACAGTTGGCTGGAGCAGAAGGCTCCGTGTGTGTGTGTTGTATGAGAGGCTTGGATGAGGTAAAATGTTTTGCAGAGATTACTAATTTGGAATAGAGGAGTGAGTGGACAAAGAGTGAATGAGGCTGGGAAATAAGGAATGATATTATGAAGATATAAGTACGGGTTAAAACAAAAGATTCCACTCTGAAGAATGTTTATTCCCTTTAATAAAGTTGCCCTTTGTTATTAATATAAATATAGAATCTGGCTCATTCCTACAAAATAAAGATAATTAAAGGCAAGCTACCATAACACACTATCCACACATTTAGGGTAAGGGTATGCCCTTGGTTAGAAAGAGGAACTAAGGGAACCTTATAGGATTTTAGGTGGGAGGAACAGAGGGTAAAGAGGTTGCCAGGCTGAACCCTAAGGTTAAAGTGGGGCTGGCGCTTTGAAGTTTGCCCTCAACCACCTTGATGTGATGTGTGGGTTAGATTCGAAAGGCCCCTGCAACATAAAAGTGGTGGCAGTGGTGGGATTCAAAAGGCCCCTGTGTCACATACCTATTACAGCATACTAGGTTTCAATGGCCTCTGTGTGCGTGTGTGTGTAGTGTGGCATGAAAACAAATTACCACTCTTGCGTTCTCCCACAGAATGATCTCCTTTTTGAAATCCTTTTCTAAATTTAGATAAATTTTTGAAATATCTAGGTTTGGGACTGTATTACTTCAAGAGGTCTGTGGCCTACTGCAAGATGAAATGGAACGCTTTCTAAGAAAGAAACATGCTTGACTTTGTTTTCAAAACATAGAGCTTTCAGTTGCTGAATATAATCATTTAATTTGCAGGAATGAAGTAGGCCGTTGACCTTGAAGTGCTTAACTTAAGTAACTTAACTTGTAAAGAGGGAAGAGCAGCAGCTCGTGACTCTTAATAGCATGTGTGTGTCTATGGCCCTCCAAAGGTTTTTTTGGCTTTCAGCTGATAGTGAAGGATTGTAGGAGTTGCAGTCCCCAAATATCTGGAGGGCTAAAGTTGCTCACTCATATTTAAGAGAATGGAATTTAGAATGGAGAATATGGGCCTGTGAGTATATGAACCAGGTTGTAAGTCTGTTGCTCAGAATACTCAATGTTGAGAACTATTTTCTCAGGATTATTCGTATGTCGTGCTTTACAGAGGACAGCCCTCTATTTGAATGGCTGTCCAGACTAATTCTGGTTTAAATGTAAACAAACATAAGAAATGAGAACAGAAGCTTCAATATTCCTCATCAACAGTGTGAAGTAGCCCTGGCCTCTGTATGTGCATGCACACACCACATACACACACCTTAGAAGCCAGGCTACTTTTTGTGATCTATTCAGGTGTCCTCCTTCCAGAGAACCCTCAAGCTGGATCCTTCCAGACACACTCCCAGGGATTCCCCTAGCCTGAAAATCCCAGAACTATGTCTCTCTTGCCACCACCACCTCTTGATTTTAAGATCCTCCCTTTTAATGGACCAGGAGGAGACGGTTGGGGTACTTAGGGCCTTTCCAGCCCTGGCTGAGGTTTTACCAACCCCCCTCCCTTCTCTCCAGAAACAGAGGAGTGTATCAATGTAGCATGACCCAAAAACAGGCATGTGCAAGCTTGGCTTAGATAGGAAAAATAAAGGCTTACTTATTCAAGCAAGTATATCACGTTTAAAAGGTAATCATTTCATGAAGAAAATGCTTTTTCTCCAGGTTCTGCCTAAAGTTACAGAGAGAGAGTAAAAGTATAGAATTACATCCAGTCAAGGAGAAAAACAAATGCAAAGCCTTGACGCGATCTAGCTAAACTGTCCCTACACAAAAGGAATAATCTGGTGTTCAAGAGTTGCTAGACCACATGCTTGTCATAAGCCAGGCCAAGCAAGGCTCTCTGAAATCCATACCCTCTCAGAGAGCTCCTTTGTCTATCCTCATGGTCAGACTCCAGCAATGTGTCCAGAACAAAAGCATACAAAATTGTTCAAATTGCCATTGCCAAAATCTGATTGGCCAGTTCAGTCTGGTAATGTGATGTCATTATGATGTCATCCAAGGAGATAAGCCCCACTTCCCACTTCCCTTAACCCCTTGTTTACCTGTTCATGATGATCAGATAATTCCTGATTGCAGATAATGGGAAATGTAGTTCTTGCACATGGTGGGAGTTGCACCACCCTGCAAGCAGGAGGATGAAACTTCATCATGACAAACAGTTAATCATATACAGAAACCACACAGGTTACTTATTCACAGTTTAGACCATGATGGTGAGATTTAGGGTACTGACTGCAATAATTATTTCTAAATTTGCAGCAGTAATTATAAATTAGCATGCAAATTTTCTATAGACCTGAGCCATCTCTCTCTCTCACCTCTCCATGATGCATTTCTTCTTCATCATCAGCTTTTTTGTGTGTGCACTAATGGATAGCCCAATTCTAGTTCACTTTCCTTTAACTCACTACTTTTGCATCCATGCAAGCATCTCTGAATTGTACAGTTGGCCCTCCACTTTTGTGAGGGTGGGGCAGATGAATAAATCAAAGAAATGGTGACTATAGGCCCACTATTATTATTATTTTTACCAAGACAATACTTCTCTAAGCATTTGTAGGTTCTCCAGCATGATTCTATGGTATGCTTCTGCCAGACGTTGACCATAGAGTCGCACTGGAGTATCTAGAGATTCCTAGAGAGAACACTTCTCTAGGCATCTGTAGATCTTCCAGCACTTTTCTATGGTCAACTTCTGGTGGAAGTGTACCGCAAAATCACACTGGAGGACGTAGACAATGCCTAGAGAGAACATATTCAGTAATCAGTGAATAATCAAATCTGCAAATACGTAACCCACAAATTTGGAGGGATGACTGTGCTACATGAACATCACATTCTTTTTATACTGTATAGTATAGTGATATGAGAAATTATATTTAAAAATGATCTTTTGCATCACTTAACAAATGCAAAACAGGTTGGTTTTACTTGAGAACACATACAGATATGTCCTAAAGTTGATGTCTCCCTATGAGAAGCTTGTATGTCATCCTTGGCAATAATTAAGCAAAAATTTTTTTTACACTCCAACTCCATCATATCAATGAATCACTTTGCCTAGTTGCGCTGATTCATTGAAGCCCCCAGGTGATGCTGATGGTAACCCAGCAGGTGCCAGACTTTAGATTCAACTGTTAGGTCTTTTATACACCCACCAGCATTGACACCTCATGTCTGAGGTTCTGTGAAAATATTTTTGCTCCTTACTCTGTACAAAAGCTGAACTGATGGGCCTTCTTATTCCTGAGAGCTTATCTGTATTATCAAGCAAGAACTTCTCCATCTCTCTACTATTCAGCATTGGATTTAATTCTATCATCTTGCACTTTTGACACTTTGGAGATTTTCAGACACGGAAAAATCGTCCCTTGCCGCGCGAGCAGCCTCCCGAAACTGCTGCGCGGCAAGGGTCTTTTTCGGACCGCGCTGTGCCTGTGGCGAAGCCGTCCGTGTCACTTCCGTGAAGCTTGGGACGGCTCCGCGTCATATTTCAAGCACGGAGGCTGCCCGTGATTGAAATATGACGCGGAGCCGTCCCAAGCTTCACGGAAGTGACACGGACGGCTTCGCCACAGGCACAGCGCGGTCCGAAAAGGACCCTTGCCGCGCAGCAGTTTCGGGAGGCTGCTCGCGCGGCAAGGGACGATTTTTCCGTGTCTGAAAATCTCCTTTGTCACACAAAGGATGCCTTTTTAAAAATGACAATTAGTGGTATAGGATCTTCTGCACAGAAGAAATGAACCTGAAGAAATAACAGATTTTTCTTTCTCGACAGAGACAGAGGTACAGCTTCACTGGGCTGACTAGACCCCTGACTTCTCCAAAACATTGCTTATTGCAGCATCAGTCTTTATTTATTACCATGTCAGTTGCTCCTCAAGAGCTGCCAATTGTCAAGGATCTCATTAATAATCCATACCCTGTGTGCTTCTGTTTCCTAGATGGCAGGAGGCTGTAGTCAACACTGATCTCTCTAAAGCTGCCATCTCCTGTAAGACTGGTGCTAAAGACCCCTGTATCCATAGATTTAGTATCCACGGCTTTTACTTATCCCTATCTGAAAAAATATGTTTTCTCTAGGCATTTCTCAGTCTTCCAACATGATTCTATGGTCAACTTCTGGCGTTCATCTAATTGAAAATAATAGGATTCCCCATTATCCATGGTTTCAGGTATCCACAGTGTGTGTGGGTATTGGAACATATCCCCTATGGATATGGGGGTCAACCTGTACACCCCTCTTCTTTTGTGGATGAAGGTGAAATAACTGGGGAAAGGCACTTAGTTGGAACACTTGTTCAGAGGCTTTTCACTTATCATGTCCTGTTCCTCTTATGGACTCCATTTGTAATTTAAAGGGAGTTCTAAATTGTTGTGTTCTCTCTCTCCACACACATACACACACATTTACATGCATAAACCCCACTAAACTGCCAACGATACTGCCATTGCATCATCATCATCATCATCGCCGTTGCTGTTGTTGTTGCTATTAGTGGAGGAATAAATCAAAGGCAGCAGTTGATGAAAGAAAGCCTATGCTAGGCTTTCCTTCTTCAGGACTTTTTATGCTGATACAGCCTAACACAGCTATGTCTTCGAATATAGCCAAAATCCTCAATTAGTAAAGCTAAAAGAGACTGGGATTGGGAGGGGGGATGCTAACTGCTAATACTCAATACAGAGGCCAGAGAGGACTTAGCCCAAGGAAGTCTGTAACCTAGCAACCAGGGCTTGGCCTGCAGTTTGAAAAGTGCCCTTTACTAGCCCATGCAAGGAAATACCTAAGAACTACTGTTGGTGCACACTCACCAAGATACTAGCCCGTGGGGCTGTGACTGCACCTCCTCCCTCACACAGCCAAGCAGCCCACCCCAAGTTCAAATTAAACAACAGTGGAAATGAACTACAGCTACCTGATATCCAACTGCCTAGATTAGCATATCATATCCTCAAAAGGCCCAGCGGGGCCTACCTGTCCTGGCAGGGCCTACCAAAGTCCAGCGAGCCTCACCCAGTCCCAGTGGGGCCTCCTTGGGCCTAGCAGAGTGTACCCAGGTCTACCAGGCCTATGAAAAGGCCCAGCCACGTCTACAAGGTCCATAGGGGGATAATAAGGCCTATCGGCCTACGGGGCCTACGTAGGCCAAAAGAGGGAAAGGTACAAAGGGGTACCATAGGTCAAAACTGGGCCTCACAGATCTACCTATGCCTGCCCGACCTGTAAAGGGGGTCTAGTTGTGCCATCCTGTCCTGAAAGTGATGTTCAAAGAGGCTGCAGAGAGGGACAGACAGATCTTTAAAAGCCTCTGGTTCCACCTCTCAATGCACAGGATCATGCTGCCTTGCGCCTGATGCTAATTAGCATTGGCCTCTCCTCCATAGAGGCAATCAGAGACAACCCCCTCCTCTGCAATGCCTTGCGCTACACAGGTTTGGAGTCACATTCCTGCTGCTGAATGTAGTAGTGTGAGGAAAATGCTGTGTTATTTCTGGTGCTACAAAAACAGAAATAAAAACAGAATTTCTTCATCTAAATAAAACTGTGATAGATTGTGGACCCCATATGGTAATAAAAGCCATTGAGAGCATTGTCTGCAGTGACACAGTCAGACTATCACATTTCTGTGTAGGAATCTGAATACTTATGTAGAGATCTATTTTCACTAATTGAAGCAGGTAACCTCAGTTCTCATGACAGAATGGACATGTCTGGGGTCGATTTCTTATGAAGGGGCATACTTTTCATTTTTTAGAATTTGGTAACAAGTTAAACATTTCATCTGAAGCCAGGCGAACAATTTCACTGTGGTTTGCACAATTGTGATTAAGGCTGGTCCTATACATATTTAGAGCTTGGAGCAGTTACAGTACTTTATAACCAAAGCTTTTTAGAAAGTTAGAGATTCTGTAAGGTATAGTCTAGAAAAGCTTATCTCTTCTAAGTTGTGATAGAGACTAAGTTTCATAGCTCAGTAGAAGGGAATATCATCTGGCATGTATGTGGTAGATAGAGTATATGCTCTTACAGTCCTGGCATCTCCAGTTAAAAAGGTCTGGTAGCAATTTATGTGATGGTCCCCAGCCTGAGAGTTTTTCAGAGTAGAGAATTTTAATCTTTATGGGCAAATAGTCTGATTTGGCATAAGGCAATAGGATTTAGCTTTGAATAGGCATGCCTAGGATTGCACTGTGAGGGAAAAACAGAGGAAATATGTTAGTCTTTATTATGCAATAGGACTTTATTCCTTCAGAAGACTTTAAAAAGCTACCCCTCTGAAATTTGATTAAAAATAGTCACTTTTAAAAGTGAAATATATGAAAGCATCAGAGTTCAAAATGCTCAGATCTCAAACTTTGTTTTGATTGTGAATTCATGTGAATTTCCATTCTGTTGGATCATGTGTATTTACTGGTAGACATCATCCTATGAGGAGGGGAGGGGAAGTAGGGATAAAGTCTAGGTGTGAATTACAGAGCAGTTGAGACTCACCATGCTAGATCATCACTACATGTCCAATGAGATGGTGAGCATCAAGTACAAGCATGCCTTCAGATTCTACTGTGTTCATACTTAAATGATTTCCTATGACTTTTCTAGCACATTAAATATCTTTGAGATATACATTTGTTGATTTGTGCTATTTTTTTTAATCATCAGATGTTAAGAACAGAAGACCTGTGATCCCTATATCTGCACTTACATTTGAAACAGATATGGTTTCTGACAACCTCCTGCTGATTCTTGTCTTCAGTTTACAGGACCGTTCTAAGGTCAGTTTTGACAGTGTTTAAATTTGGTTGAATGTTTTCAAAGAAAGGCAGAGAAAAATTCATGAATATATAAGCAGTGGTTTCCTCCACAGAAACAGATGCTCTGTTCTGAAATACAACTTTCAAATTGTTGTGCAAGACATCACAAAGTAGCATTCCTCCACACACCCCTGCCAGCCAGTCATATAACTAAAGCAACTTAGGAGAGCAAAAACAATGTAATTAAGGGAAGCGTACACATGATTCATAGAATCATGAGGTCATAGAATCTTAGAGTTTGAAGGGACTATAAGGACCATCTAGTTTAACCCCCTACCTTGCAGGAATACACAATCAAAGCACTCCTGGTAGATGGCCATCCGACCTCTGTTTAAAAACTCCAAAGAAGAGACTCCACCACACTCTGAGGCAGCATATTCCACTGTCGAAAAGCTCTTACCTTCAGGAAGTTCTTCCTAATGTTTAGGTGGCATGTCTTTTCCTGTAGTTTGAATCCATTGCTCCATGTCCCAGGGCCTGTCTAAACTGCAGAAATATATCAGTTTGACACCACTTTATCCCACATAGTTCTGTCCTGTGGAATCCTGGTATTTGTAGTTTGGTGAGGCACCAGAATTTTCTGATAGAAAATTTTAAACTCCTTTTTTAAACTCTAGGTATGCAGTATGATTTATAGAATCAGAGCTTTTTTGGACTACAGCCCACATTCCATTCTGGCTGGGGAATTCTGGGAGCTGTAGTCCACAAAGTAATTTCAGTTTCTGTGCTAAAATAATATGAGTGGCTATATTGAGCAGAAAATAGCTGCAATTCCAATCCTACAGTGGCCTAAAACAGAGGAAGCATCAGTCTTTTAATTGATAGGTTCCAGCATCCCATCATAACAGGTGGTGGAATCAGGTTCCTATGCAATAATTTCTACTTGGGGACCATCCCAAGGGCAAATACTGCAGATCCCCACAGTTGGACAATGGGTTCCCTGGGCTACGGTACATCCCCACTTCCGGCAAGGCAACTGGAAAATGAATCCCTGGGGCTATATATGACAGAACCAAACAACAGAAATCAAAGGAGATTTTCACACAGGGTTAAAAGCCCCGATTCTGTCCCGCCACCTCCTCTCCCGTTCTTGCAATGGAATGGAAGTAAATGTTCGCACACTTTCCTCCATTCCGGGACAGGAATGGTCCTCCTCCCTCCTTGCCCGACCGGCCATAAATGCAGCTGTCGTAACTCTGCTTTTATGACCGGCCGGGGGAACTCCCGCCTGTTCTCGCGAGAGAATGAACGGGAAGGAAATTCAAATTTTAAAAAACCCAGCTGTCAAAAGAAAGAATTAAAAAAATTAAATACAAGTAACCCGGGAAAGGAGGTGGGAAGGGTGGCACTTACCTGGCTGTCCAGATCGTGGCAGTCACAGTGCCTGCCACAGAGCTCCTCCCCCATCCCTGTCATTCCAGAACAGGGACTGGATCTGATTCGCACACCCATGATTCCGTAACAGTAATGGAACCGGGTGCTTATTAATGACTTCTCCCCGTAATTACTATATCACGGGGAGAAAACAGAACAGGCACAACGTAGGAACAGAACAGGGTGGATGTCATTCGAAAGGGAAAACCTTTCCCGACCTTCCCCCGTTCCTGCCACAGGATATATAGCCCGTGTGAAAATCTCCAAAATGTGCAGGTGTGACCCACCATTCATCCTAATAGATATGGGAACAGTACAAACAAGTTGCTAACAGGAAAGTTTACTTCCCCATCTGTTCCCAGCTGACTCTATATCCTTGAACCAGTGGCGGCACTAGAGGGGTATGGAGAGGCCAAACCGCATCAGGTGGTACCATCGGATGGAGAGGTGAAACCAGCCTTAGTAATGCCACAACATTCAACTGCCAGGCTAAAGCACAATCCATCTAGCAGGGGCTACCAAACATGAAATAACTCTTTTTAATGCTAATCCATAGCTGTTAGCATTTGGCTATGTTGGTATAAAGATTCTAGAACCCATCTGCCTGGTGACAGGGGCAGTATCCACTACAGTGGCCAAATTTGAGCTTTTGGCTGAGTGAGGATCTGAATTAGGGTGCTTCCATGATCCTAAGATGATAGGTCAATCTTTACATCACCCTACATTTCTATGAATTTTCTCCTAATATCCACTCTGAACACTGGAAAAACATTGTCACCTCTCCCAAATGCTTTTATTCCAGTTGTTCTTTCTAACAATGTCAATTTAACTTTTAGGCATTTGTGCTTGGGGTTTGTTTTTTTCTTCTTTCCTCCCCATTTCTTTTTCTTTTTGTATTGTTTCTGCTTGATCAGGGATGGCCTTGTTTTTGTTGGCTATGTGTAATGCTTCACTTTAGGAGGTTTTTCAACTGGAGATTGGAGAAAAACGATTTACATGCATGCATACATATCAGTGAAAGGCTTGCAAAGCAAGAGGTACTAAATTTAAGAACATGTTAGTTAAAGGCAAAATACTTGATAGTAATTTGATTGTCCTAAGGATATAATTTTACTTTACTTAACTAGGTGGTTGATAAGCTATTGAATAACATCTGCTGAAGTTCACATAGAACATATTAACCAAGAAACTACTGTATATTGTATGATTTTTTTTTTTTAAAAAAGGCACATCTTGTCTGGTTACAATAAGCTCCAGAGAATGCTATGGTGAAGTAAGGGACAGCCTAGAATGTGGAAAAATTACTTTTGGGGCTACAACCTCTAGGACCCCCCAGCCAAAATCCACCGCTTCTGGACTATTGGCTAGGGCTATGTAATTTTCAGGAGGAATGTAACATTAAGTTCTTGCACTGAACAGAATTCTGTTTTAGTTCTGCCAGAGACTGAAGCTAGCCATCTACATATCTAATGGCAGCCATATGTGTTAGCCAACTACAGAACTTGCATAAGTTATTCTTTTGGAAGACAACTCCCTAAATCCTACCCAGCTGGCTATGATAGCCAGGGATTCTGGGAACTGTATTCCAAAACTCTGGGCCCCTGACTCACCTGAAACATCATCATAATAATGCTGTTTCCACTAACTTTCCTACTTTTCTTATGCTGACCCATGAACACATGATTTTTTCCTTCAATAGGATTGGCTTTCTGGAGATGTTTGAGCTTGTATGTTGTGGCCATTGTCCCATCTGTCCTCTCTCAGGGCTAAGTACTATTATTTAACTGGATTTCACCTGCTCTGGTAATTCTAAATTATATAGCCTGCAAGAAAAAAAGAACAGGAACACCACATTTTATAAACTTTCTTAGCCACAACCCCCAACAAGTAAACATGTCTGGAATGTCATTAAAAAAATGCTCCTCCACATTTAACCTTTTAATGACAGGCGGGCTCAAATGTAGCCTGACAGCTATGAAAAAAATGTGTTAAACTTTTTTTTCAGTTTCTACAAGTGCATGTTCCCTGTAGTCCTTAACCATGACAAGGTGTGAATAGTCATATGGTGCTTAAGAGCTTCTGCCCCTTTATTTAGTGAAAAAGTATGTTTTTACTTTTATGGTTTTGAGGGTTAGTGTCACAATAAGTGGGAAAACTGACGAAACATACGCATAAAAGATGGGGTGGGTGGGTGGGGGAGAATGACCCTATCCAATGTTGATTAAATTACTCACAGAGTTTGGAAAATTTAAGTTTTGGGCTATAGCCTCCAGAATTCCTCAGCCAACATGACTAGTAACTAGAAAACATGCACATCACCAAAAGTAATATTGCAACCTGTTGTAAGATTACATTTGAGATATGACTTTGTTTAATGAGGCTCCCCACTTGTTAGAGATAGCTGCGTTAGTTGTACTGTAATACTTTATTTCCAGTTCTGAAAATGATAGTATTTCTCCCTCCTTCAAAGAGCATACATTTGTGAATTCATCCGTACTGAGTATGTTTAAAATCCCCTCCATACCACTGTGTCCATTTATATTGGGCATGTGTGTGCTTGTGGGTGAGGAGGTCAGAGAGCAGTCCTGGGAGTAGATGTTGGTCCAAAAGGTTATTTTTGTGGTCCTTATACCTTCTCCCCCCCCCAAAAAAAAGAGAAGGAGTGAATTGACTCTCTGGGAAGCCTCCAGAAGTGCTTACAGTAGGGCCCCTGCATGCACGGGGGATTGGGTCCAGGCCACACTGCAGATGGTGAAATCCACGGATAATAACGAACACCACTGTCACTGAGCCAGAACCCTCCTCCCACCCACCCGCTGTGCCGGAACACTCCCTGGCGAGGTTGCCTCCTCCCTCCCTCCCCCGTTCACCTGCCAGCTCTGCTGCACCAGAATCCCCCCCCCCGAGAGGTTGCCTCCTTCCCCCACTTGCTCGTTCGCCATGCCATAATCCTCCCTGGCAAGGACGTCTCCTCCCTCCCACCCCCACCTGCAGTGCCACCACACTGCCACAGTGGAACTCCCCTGTGAGGTTCCCTCTTCCCTTCTTCTCCCACCCACCTGCCTGCCCTGAGGTCGCCTCCTTCCCCGGCCTGCCTGCCTCACCAGAACTACCCCCTGCAGAGAAGGGAGGGGGAAGTGAGCTCGCCTTCTCCCTCCCCCTGCCCACCATGCCGCAACCCCCCATGAGCTCAACTCCTCCCTTCCTCCCACCCACCCTGCTGTCGCCATCCACGGATGATTGAATCCGTGGATGGTGAATCAGTGGGTGTGAGGTACTACTGTATTTGTCTTTTAAATGGTTGCAAGCTCCCTATGCGCTCTTTAACATTAAACAAAAACCTTGTATTTCAAAGCCAGAAGTGGACTTTCAGTTAGTTCTGTGTTGTTGGGTTTTTACAGGATGGGGCTTTAGATTTTTTGGCAGTCTGTATGGTCCTGGTGTGGTGTAGTGATTTGAGTTTTGGATTTGGATTCTGGGAAACAGGTTTGACTGTCTCCTCAGCTGTGGAAACCTACTGGCTCATATTGGCAAGTGATACTCTCTCAGCCTAAGAGGAGGGCAATGGCAAAACTTCCTTTGAATAAATCTTGCCAAGAAAGCCCTATGAGAAGATCACCATAAGTCAGAGTTGACTTGAAGGCACACAGCAACAACAAATGGTCTCTGAGGGTCATAGTGATAGAAATTTGCCCGCTCCTTCCCAATCTGCTGCAATACCTCTGTAGCCTCTATCTTCCATTAATTCCAGTCAGCATGGTTGATGGTCTGGAGTGATGGGGACCTTCCCCTTGCCCCCCCCCTCCAATAAATGGATCTGGAAAAGCTGAAATTTAAGCAATAGAGAAAAAGAAAAATACAGAATGGAAAGAAATCTGTTGTGTCTAAATAAGAATATTCTTAGAGGCTGAGTCAGCTTCCCTTCCCACTATTTCCATCCAGGAAAAGTAAGCTTATTTGGATAATTGTCTCTATATCTGTTGATGCTTTTAAGGGCAGCAGAATGTATACCATGTGCTTGTTCCTGGTTTTGGCAGGCACATCTGAGCACATGTTTCTGTGGGTGGAATTGCCATATCAGGCTTTTTGGCAATGGTGGTTAATTTTTAATCCATATTTATGTCCTTTTTATGGTCTCCCTTTAAGAAGTTGTTAATACCTAGCAGCTGACTGAAATTACCCTGCTTTTGATTAACCAACAGCTTAATTATCCAGCACGCTTTGTTGTTCCTTGAACTTGGTGGATGAGTGTGGTACAATGTATGCTTGTCTGGAAGAGAAGTCTTCTTCCTGTTGTGATACTAATACGATGCTTCCTTCTAACTTATTTGGATCAATGTATTAGTGAGAATCAAACCCATGCTATGCCTGCATTCATACCCGTCACAGCTTTATCACACATACACGCACACACACACACAGCATGAGAAAGGTGAACTGGATTTGGCTTAATCTTTTTTTCTGTAACAAATATAATAATAGCCCAGTGACACCTTGGGTAATCTGCACTGATAGGGCCCTTGTAGTTTTCTCTTGCATTCAGTGTAATATGCACATAGCTCTCCTTATTTTGGCTACAGGCCATGTTGTAATTATTAATCAGTTTAACTAATCTATTAGTTAGCTTAGATTTTAAAAATTGGATTACATTTTAAGAAAGGCTGGATTCATTGTAACTATACCATTGGAATTAGTTATTAGGTTTATTGTGAGTGTTAAAGATAAGTCATATTCTGACCAGTTATAGCAAAGCATTTCTATGTGTTTATTCAGAACTATATCCAGCTGTGTTCGGTGGGGTTTACTCCAGTGTAGGAGTAAGTTTAAAAAACAACCAGTTTCTGGAAAATAAGATGAAATAGCTTTTTTTTTTAAAGGAACATTGATGAACAAGTTTATTTGGAATATAGGAAACAAGGCAAAAATGGTCCTCCATGAACAGGGACTCCAGAACTGTTTTGAAAGTGGGAAGGGGGGGGGCGCTCAAGACTGGCAGGCAGGTCATTATGAATTTTGTGTACTCAGATGTATGTTTTTTGTGTGTGTCTTCAATTTATCTTATGAATTTCATAGGGTTTTCTTAAGCATGGAATACTCAGAGGTGGTTTGCCATTGTCTTCCTTTGAATATCGGCGGCAGTGCCTATACCTTCCCTAGCAGTCTCCCAAGTACTAATTAGACCTGACCCTACTTAGATTCAAGATCAAACAATGATGCTTTCAGGATATAGTGAATCATCATCATCATCATCATCATCCAAACTAAAGCAATTACCACTGTGACTGTCATGAAGACAATGTCAAAATAATAAATGAAATATTATAAAATTGTTTAAAGTATACATTAATATATCTAGGAAAAGAGAAAATACATGAGACCCTATTAAGCAAATGCAAAGAAAAACATGTCTGATGGAATACTTCTGATTGGTTGTTCTTCAGGAGGCTCAACTATACAGGTCCTGATCTTGTTGGTCCAGAGCTTTGTGCCTGATCATTTTAGGGAGACCTCAGCTCTCCAACCTAAGCCTTGTGGGATGCTGAAGTCCCCCTACCCTCTCCCCCTGTTCCACAATCCAGGAGAAAAACATTATTAACATATAAATAGTGTATTTATTGTTCCAAAAATGGTATTTTGCTTTCTTGCTTAGCAAATATTACTGGATACACAAAACAACTGAAGTAATTGCCCAGCAGATCGCTTTTGTTGTGTGGGTCCTTTGGCTGCCATGTTTCCTGTTAATATTGGCTGGTGGTTTCTGTGTTAGAGAGGCAGTGAATACTTTGTGGTTTTCCTGAACTTTAAAGAAATGATCCAAGGTGCTGAACTCTGTCCTGCAAATAGGTTCAGCACCTTGCATAACTCCTTTAAAGTTCAGTTCTGGAGCAGATCCACTTCCCCTCTGATGGGGAAGTTGCCAGATGCCACTCTTTCCTGCTGCCTTTTCACGAACTTGTTCATATAACTGAAAGAGAACTGGTGTGTGTGTGTGTGTCTGAGAGAGAGAGAGAGAGACTTTTTACCATTTATATATCTAGTATTAGATAGTTGCCCTTGATTCCTTGTAAATCTGTTATGAAGACAGTAAGCAAGATTCTCTGCACCTGTTCATCCATCCATCCATCCATCCCACCCATCACCTTTTTTATATCCTGCCTTCTTCCTAGACTAGGACTCAAGGTGGCTTACAAAAAAGGCAGAAAATACAATAAAAACACATATAGTCAAAAAGACACCAAAATAAGATTAAAATGGTATTAAAGAACAACAGAAAACCATTTAAAATATCACTTTAAAACAAAGATTAAAAACCATGCAGCACCATAAGAAGCCCTTTTCTTGTTAAAAATAAGTTTCCACAGACTTTCTGGCAAAGAAAGGTCTTAACGTGCCACTTAAGGGACAACAAAGAAGGAGCCATCCTAGCTTCCCTAGGGAAGGAGTTTCAAACCTTGGAAACAGCCACAGAGAAGGCTGTCTCCCACCTTCTCACCAACCATGCTTGTGCAAGTAGTGGGATAGAGAGAAGTGCCTCCCCTGCAGATTTTAAAGCTCAGGCAGGCTCATCTGGGAAGATAACAGTCCTTCAGATAGCCTGGGACTGAGCTCAGGATAGCCCATCAGGATAGAAAGAAATGTATCTCATATCCTGTGATGTAATGGCAGAATTTTAAGTACAGTACCTCATCATGACAGTCCCTATAGCAACACCTCTAGGAAAAATCCAAAAATGAAGGAACTTTGTTGATCTTAAAAAAAAAATCCTTTCTATACTTTAGGAATAGTATTAAAGTATATTAAAAAAAACCTTTATACCTGGGGAAAGTAGAGGATTACTGAAACGTATAGATTTAAGGAGAAACATAGTTCTGGAATCTAGAGTTAACCATTTTCCATAGTGAAGCATTAGTTTTTGAAATTATTGTCTTGGTATCTGACTGTCTTATTCAGTGGTGATTTATTAATTAGTTAAGACTTAAAGAATGAAGACTTGATCTGATTGGGTGTATGGTGCAGGGGGTGTATGGTGCAGGAGAATATAAAGAGGAGTGGAGTTAGAGGAGCTGAAGGAAATTGAATGGTTAAGAGGGAGGTTGGAAAATATAAGGTTGATATAAAGGTTGATATAAAATAACAACGGGATACATATTAAATTAGGGACAACATAAGAGAAAAGATAAATAAGAGTGAAACTGAAATTAGAAAGAAAAAACAAAATATAATTAAAGATGCCAGTAAAAAAAAAAAAAAAACACAAATCCAGACTTTAACGACAACAAGAAGGCACTCAATAGATACACCAGAGATACAGCAAGTTCTACTACAAGAATTCAGAAAATTTAGAGAAGAAGTGACATCAGAAATGAAAGAAATAAGAAAAGACATTAAGAAGGAATTAGAAGATTTTGGTAAGACATTAAATAAAATAACAGCAGATGTGGAACAATTAAACGCAAAGGTGGAAGAATTAGACATAAAAACGAAAAAAATTAGAAAAAACAATAGAACACTGGAAATCAGAACATGAACAAGAGCAGATAAAAGATTTGGAGTTTGAGATGAGACTAAGAGAAAAATGTTTAAAAATAAGAGGCTTGATTGAAGTGGAAGAAGAGGATCTATATGAAATATTAATACCAGGGTTGGCGGAGTATGTTGAGGTTCCTCTGGAAAAGATGGAGGGGGATAAAATATTTAGAATAAACTCAAAGGTAGCTACACAAAAGAAACTGCCTAAAGATATAGTAATTTATTTTACAAGAGGAAGGGTAAGACACAAAATTACAAAAAAATTATGAAATAAAATTAAGGATTGGTGAGAATGAAGTGGAAATATATAAAGATGTTCCACCCCAAGTCTTAAAAAGAAGGAAAGACTATCAATTTATTACTTCTAAATTACAAAGAAAGGGAATACAATATAGGTGGGAAAGAGTAGAGGGAATATCATTTACATATCTCCAAAGGAGATTTAGATTGAATACGATAAAAAAGGTGAAGGAATTTCTTGGAAAATATGGGAAAGACCTGAATGGAATGGATAGAAAGAGAAGAGAAGAAGAACAACTAAAAAATGAGCCACCTAAAGAAGAGAGGAGAAAGCAGAGAGGGGAAACAGAGAGAGAAATTGAGAGAATGAGAGGGAACAAGGAGGATGTAGAAGAGAGTGAACAGGAGAATAGAAGTGAAGAGGAGGAAGAAATAGAAGTGGAAGAACAAGAAGCAGAGGAAGAAGGAGAGGAGGAAGAAGAATTGGCAGAAACAGAAGAAGAAGAAGAAGAAGAAGAAGACAAAAGGAAGAAAGAGATAATTAAACACAAAATAAGATAAATCAATAATTATAGGATAAAGAACTAACAAAAAACTGAATCTCAAGATAATTTCATGGAATGTAAGAGGGATGAATTCTCCATACAAAAGAAACTAGATATTCCACCATTTAGAAAGAAATAAAACGTTCTATCACATGTGGTGGTCATGTAGAAGAGCAAAAAATTTTTGGATTACTATTCACAATTTGATAAGGAAGATATTGAAAATAAATTTGAGGTTCAAGCCTGAAATATACTTATTGAACATCATGGATCAAGATTTTCCAAAAGAACTAAGGAATATTATGCTATACATGATCACCACAGCAAGAATTATCTATGCCAGAAATTGGAAGCAAAAAGAAATCCCAAAAGTAGAGGAATGGATGGCAAAGTTATTAGAGGTAGCACAGATGGAAAGATGTACTTGCTGGATTAAAAATAAAACACCAAACGAGTTTAGGCAGGATTGGGAGAAATTGATAGACTTTTGGAAAATTGAGTGGAGTGATAATGTAATAACTTGGTTAATGGATTAAGATAAAATAAGATAAAAGGTGGAAAATAGAGAAAATAGTTCAGAAAGATAACATAAAGGAGCTGTTAAGCAGCACTGTTAGAATGGTTATGAATGGAAGTAATTTATGAATCCATAGGAGATGAAAGGTTTTTTCATAACTGATATAAAATTGTGTGGTAACAATTAAAGAGTCAAATAAATACAACAATATGTATAAGTAACATATAGTAATATATATTGAGGAAAAAATTGAATGATAATTGGAAAGGACAGTAAAGAGGACAAGAAACAAGTTCAAAACCTGTTGAAAGGAAGTACTAATACCTGTATGGATAATTTGTAATTATTGTATTGTTTTGTCAATGTATATGAAAATGACTTTGTTGTTTGTTTTATATATGTGATTTTATATGCTGAAAAATAATAATAAAAAAATCCTTTCTTTTCCACCTGGAGCAAGTCTTTTGCAAAGCTAATGCATCCTGGCTGCTCAAGACCAAGCCTGTCAAAGCCAGGAATCACTCATAACAATACTGAACAAGGTTGTGAAGTTGAAGTCTTTCACAGCCGGCATCCATAGATTTTCCTTGTGTGTTTTTTTTCTTTCTGGGCTGTGAGGCCATGCTGTGAGACTGTGTTCTGAAATAGTTTCTTTCTATTCCAGAACACGGCCCCACAGCCCGGAAAAACCCCAAGGAGAATCTACTGTACAAGGTTGTTGGGAAAATATTTTCTCTCTTCCAGCTACTGAGAACCTTAGCAATTAATCTCAGCAATTAATCTCAAAGAGAAAAGAGGAGTCCAGGATGTGTGTTGCAGATGAATTCACAGTCCTTGCTAATCAGAGTCTTTGGGGCTCTGATTCTGTGAGCCTTGGCTCCATCATATCAATGTTGTTTTCCCACTCTCCTATCCTACCATGCCCTTTCTATCCTTTGGCCTCACCTGGTTCAGATGGGGTTCTGCAACTTCCATTTCAGTTTCTGGTTCTATAAATCCAGTTTCTAGTTCCAATTATAATAATCCTATTAAATCAGTGAGAATTGCATAAGCATTGATTTACCATTTGTCAGTTGGTTCAATAGATGTATTCTAGTTGGTACAAGCAGTTCAGTTTAGACCTAAATGTTTTGATTTCTCCATAATTTTCTGAAGATTAAATGTGATGCTAAACCTGATAAAGTGTTTGTTTAACTGACTCATATAGAATGAGAGAATTCAGACATCACACTAAATCAGCTTCCCCCAAGCAGACTCAGTCAACCAATGGTCAGTGATGATGGGAGTTCTAGTTCAAAATCTGACTGCTTGAATAAACAAAAGCTTATTGGGACAAGAAGAAACTGTAGTAAACCTTAGGCTTGTGTGGTTTCTCTTCTTGTGGCTACATCAGAAGAGAAGAGGGAAAGTATGTGACATAACATGCACTGCTTCTTCTTCTTGCCACGCTGAGCTATAGTATGGCATCTGAATGTGTTCTGCAACTGTTAGTGATCCCAAGTTCTGATGTCACATTTCAGAAGATGTCCTGGGAATCTTGATGAAAATGGCTTGTTTCCAACACTGGATGTCTGCTCTTACAACGGCAGAATCCAGCATAAGTGGACAGTAGTGGCTGGTTTCGGTCATAGCAGTAAGGCAGTAAATCCACTCTGTGTTGTAGTCTAGACTTTAGAGGAGGTATCCAAGGGGCAAAATAGGTTCACCAACTTGGACAGGTCCTTTAAAGTTCAGAGTAAAACCTGGAGTAACTTCACTGATCACTGATGGCTAAGGAACTAATTTTCAGGTTATTCTTGGAGAAGGTTAAAAGGGAGCGGGCGGGGGGGGGGAGTTCTGTAACATGCCCAAGCCACGTGTTGGGTTTACCCCTTGATGTTCATGCTAGCTTACAAAGAAAGTGGTTGGTCACTAATGCTGTGTAAGTGTTAAAGGCTGAGATGCTTCTCCACAGGACTCATGCTCATTTCCATTCTGCTTTTATTTCCTCTCACCAGATGCTGTTAATTTGTGCCAAATGTCATCTGATCTGGTTTTTATATTTCTGTTTTGAAATTTATATTATGCTAATGGAGCAAATGAGCTCAGATAAGAACTCCTGGTCCTGCTGTCACATGTTAGCAGCCACATTCATTTTACCTCAGCAAGCAAGCTTTAGAGTAAGAGACGAATTAATTTTACTAATATCTGGATGCCTATCCCTGTCCGGTTTTTCTTAACAACAAATTGAGCTAGCCAGAGTTCAAAGAAAAGGGAAAGGCTGATGGATGTGTGTGTGTGTGTGCGCACGTGAGCACGTTTGCACATGAGAGAGTGAGTGGGTGGTGGCAATTCATTCTGGCTTTTTAAAGTACAAGGACCAGTTTTTTTTAAATGTCCTTCATGACATAACTGGTATGCATGAGCTAATTCTGTGAGATACAGTTCTGAAATATGTTTGCTGTAGCTGTATCATTTTCAGTGATTGGTCTACAGAGGGAACTAATGATGTTATCCATTCAATGCAGGCATATTTTTATGTGTTCAGAATTATGAGGCCACCATGAAATGGTAAATCTAAAAAAATCATTCATGAGGGCTATGTGTTGCCCTGACATGTGCCTCAAAACTACATTTATTGCAGATAGTGTTGTAGCCTTCCAGCTTTTTAGTGGAGATGAACCAATACTGCCATTTTTCAAGTATTCTAAAGTATCAACAATAACAACCAGCTCTTTTAAAGTCTGTGAATTACTTGGGTCTTGATCATCTAAATGTTATCTTCTCCAGTATAACTTCTCCCACTTTTATTGAATCTCTAATGCAGTGGTAGGAATTGTGTGACCCATGGGCCTCCAGCACACTTCCAGACCCCCCTCCACAGCCCTCACAGCCTCCAATCAGAAAACAGTATTTTAACCTAAGAATTATAGTGTTGTCTCAAAAGGTACCAGGAATGTGATTGTACATTTTAACACAATTATCTGCCCCGAATTATTTATTTACTTGGATCAAACCAGAAATAGTAATCCAGTTACTTCAGGTTTTAAAAAAGAAAGAGATGGATGCAGCTTGTGGAGGTCTGGGACAGGATTGAAAAATGGGTTGAGGCAGTCGTCTGTCCCTCTGCAGTTGTTCTCCTTGCTCTAATGAGGCCCTGCTTCAAACTCCATTTTACAGAAAGATTAGAGTAGGTTTGACTGGAAGCAGGACTTTATGTAGCTGCTGACATTTTCAAATTCCCTTCTACAGATTTCTCTTCTAGAGAAGCCAGAAAGAATCTATCTTGCTACAGCTACAGCTAGAAATTATTACTGACTGGCTATTTGCCATCCCTTACTGTGGGGTCGCCTCTTGACTTTTAGTTATTTAATTGTTGGCTTTTATTTGGAATTCTGGATGGAATTGTTTGGAATTCTGTGATGAATAGAAGTAGTCAAAAATTAAATAAATAATTTTACAATGGTATCTTGATCTTGAAGAAGTTACTATCAAAAGAAGGGAATCTGGCTTTAAATTTTGTTTTTGAATAAACTATGTGACAAATTTTTACCATCTTTTAACCTGCCTTCTTGCTTCCCATGTGTTTTGTTCAATTCTTTATCACACTTACTTAGAATAAAAAACTAAAACAAACAACAACCCAAAAAATGAAACAAGCAAACAAAAACAGATTCCTGTGCCCTTTCCTTAGGAACTTATTTTTAAAACTTTCTGTCTGAACCCATGACAAAAACAGAATTTTCTATTGTTCTAAATCATGCCATTAAAATGATGGGCATTTTATTCTTTCTAAACAATGTCATAAAACTTTACTATTAAAAAATGTGGAAGCTGGAAGATGGTTCATTGTCAAGTACTCAATAGGCTGCGGTATCCAGAATGTGGAAATATTACTCTTCAGGACTACTAGCTATGATGGCTGGCAAATTCTGGAAGTTATAGTCCCAAAAAGTAAATTTTCCAAGCTTGGGTAGTATGACTGTAACCCTCTATAAGCCTGGATTATTGTTTAGGAAGAACAAAACTCATGCTGAGCATTATCTACAAATCTGTTGTGTTTGCCACTGGTGACAATAAATATTTGGGCCACTTGAATGTGGAAAGTATTTCATTGTCACAGGAATACCAATATGATTTCTATCAATGACCTCTGTGTATTCAGAGTACATGATTTCAGCCCACCGAGACTTCAGGAAATATCAGAGTGTAAGTTCTCTGACTTTGTTACTGTGTGTTTTTCCAGGCTAAAACAGGTATCCAAGATTTCATAAATATAATTCAAACCAAACAAATAACTATTTGATCAGCAGCCCTCATTCTTCTCTGTTGTTCAGTGAAAAAAGAGAGCAGAAGTTCTTAAAAAGCACAAAGGATGAGATTACATCATTGTAAAGTGCCTATAAAATAATTCAGGTAAATTCCGTGATAAAATATGACTGTTACAGTGCCTGAATTGCATGTGAATTTATTGGGAATCTAGACACAAATATACAGGAAACTGACATAATAGGTATGTGCCAGCTGTTTATTGGATGTCAGTACAGAACAATACAGAATAAATGTAACAGATAAAAAAGACTGCCAGACCAGTAAGCTTTACTATACGAAATGATGGGAGGGGGGGATCTTATTCTTCATTTAAGGCAGTAAAATGTCATGTTCCAACTCTGCCTACTGACACAGAATTCTTAGTAATACATATCCCATGATCCTAATAGTTTGGGAAATTGACATGTGATGGATCACTTCCTAGATGATATTGATGTTAATAAATACATTCTAGTTGTAGCTATGAACTAGAGAACAGCAATCATAAGTATGACTTTTTGGAAGTAGGCACCACTGAAACCATTGAGGCTTATTTCTGAATAAACATGGGTATGTCTGAGTTCTAAAAGAGACAAATCCAGCCAAGAATTTTGATCAATGTTTCTGGTATTTGGTTGATGTAAGAACTGTGTTTCAGATTTCCCACTTTTGAATGTTTCTCCCAACACTTTCCCAATTAATGCAGGAGTGTTGTTTTGTCTTTCCACCCATGCACTGTTCTTTCAGTATAAATCTATATTTGTCAATCGTTTTGGGGGTAGAGGGTCATCGTTCAAATTCACATGGAGTAGTGCCAGTCAAGTACATAAAGATCACCTTCCACATTTTGCTGTGTCTTGGAATAATTTTACATCTAGACCACTAAACTAGAGAGGGAAGATGAGCCGAACTGTAGAGCAGATGCTAAGCTGTAGGGCCAGCCCAAGACATTCCACTGCCTGAGGAAAAGAACAAGATGGGACCTCTTCTGTTCCATTTACAAAAGATGATTGAACTGGCAGTTGACTCTTTAACTTTAGTGGTGGGAATGTGTCCTCCACTACAATTGAAGACAACAGGCTCATTGAGGGATGCTGGCCAGGCTATGTGACACTCAGTGTTTTCCTCCAAGACCTTGGCTGCAGGCAAAGGCTAAGATATTTGTATAGTTAACAAAGTAGATGTGTTCCTGGGCTTTACTTCTTGAACAGAAACTTTGGTACCAGAGGTAGAAATAACATAGAAAGAATAGGGATGGGTTCTCTCTCTCTCTCTCTCTCTCTCTCTCTCTCTCTCACACACACACACACACACACACACACAAACACACACCAGTTCAACATGTTTCTAAAAACTTTCTATTCAAAACTAACATTATGAACATTTGAAATGAAACAACCAGGTCAGGTAAGCCTTGCATAAGTAATATTTTGAATTTTCTAGTGACCACTTGGAAGCTTCTCCAAAAATGCATTCAGGAATGATTTTTTTCCCTGTCAACAGTCTCCACTTGTCTTACAATTTCCATTTAGGTGGAGAAGCTTATAGATCCATGCTTTTTCAACATGCCATGGCAGCTGGTGAGGCAAGCTAATCCTTCTCCACATTTCTTTCTGTTTTGCTTTTCACACATGCTCAGTAAGGCATTCCGGGGATCCCTGTTTACCTTGGCTGTTGTATGTAAGCTTACAGAGCTACAGTTTCTTATACAACAGCAGCTGGTGGTTCTAATGTCAGTGAGGTGGTGAATCCATTCCAGGTTTTACTATAGACTTAAAAACAGGCACCCAAAGTGCTCAGTCCTAGCCCCCAATAGGTTCAGCACCTTGGATACCTGCTTCAAAGTTCCAATTCAGGAGCCACACACAGCAGAAAGTCCTCTCACATCATCAGGCAGCCATCTGCAGTGGAAGTATCTTCAAAAGTGCTTCTCTTGTAAATCTTAATAACCGAACAGGTCCTAAAAGGCTTTAAAAGATTAAATCAACATATTGAATTGAGCCTCGCAAACAACTGACAATCAGCAGTGATTTTTCATTTTTAGAGGCAAGCTTGGAAGATTGGAAGTTATTTGTGTGTGTGAGAGAGAGAGAGACAACACCCAGAATCCTTCAGCCAGCATGGGGTACTGGCTAGAGAATTCTGGGAGCTGTGATACAACAAAAGCAAAATTTTCAAGCTCTGTATTAGAGTAATGTGATCCTGATCCTGACCATTGTTCCATGTGTTTGTTAATACATATGTTGTCTTACTATTTTTTAAAAAGTGAGTCTTTAGAAAAGAAAGAAAGTGGAAAATAGTTCTAGGAATTTGGGGAGGCTTCTTGGTGACATCATGGAGGCCAGCCAATAGCACTGTGCTTAGCCAGTGAAACTGGCAGAATGGTCTTTTTCTAATCCTACACCTGGATAAAAACATAAAGGAAGGTTTTCATGGCATTGCGTTATGTTTATTTGCTAATTTTGTTTTGTTCTACTTGGCTACTGATGGCAAAATCTAGGCTGTGAAATTCTCTAAAGCAGGGATTTGGAAACTTTGGTTGGTTTCACGCCATCTTGCCAGATTTATTTTTTCCACACTTTGGTTCCGTTTTGACAGTTAGCTTGTTTATCTGAAAGAAGAGCTTTTGGGTATTCAGAAAGGAAGTACCAGCAAGTCCTTTTTCTTTTTTGTGAAAACAAAATACTTAGAAAAGTGCTTTGTAGTTTGGGATATTTGTGTGTGCTTTCCTTGTTGCGTAGATACAAGTGTGCGTGTGTGTAACACCCTTCAATGCTAATTAAATCAACATGGATAAATAACCCAAATAAACTTCTGAAAGGAGAAAGAAATGCTTTAAAATATATTTTTGTCATTTCTCTATATAAGTAATGTATTTGTATATACCATATTGGAAATTAGGAAGCAGAAAATAATTAACTCACATATGACATGGCTTAATTTCTCCCTTTTTATTAAATTTCTTAATGGTGGATCCAACGATCCCTTTCTTGGCTGCACATTTGCTTATATGAAAACAAACCTCTTCACGTGTTCACAACAAACAGAATGGATTTCTTTACAAAAGCAACAAATAAAAATCTGCAGAGTCTGTCTCTCCATCCCTATAAAGTATGCTTTGGACTCTTGCAAGAATACAATGTTCTGGACTAGGGACAAGTTCCTAACATTCTTTTAAATAGGGAATAACTTCAAGTATAGCCTTAGTGCATTTAAAATTGCCATTTAACAAACAAATAAACAAGATGGCTTACACACCTTATTTACCTTTTAGGCTGGTTTCTAGTAAAGTTGTAGGAAAGTTCTGGGGTTTTTTCCTCATTAATTTTAAACAGTGTGTGTGTTTTATGTGAAGTAATTCCTGTGCAATAAAAGCATATGCAGATACAGTATATGATTCACATTTAATGCTCTGAAGTGGAATGATGGGATATTGTATTCATATATGTGTGTATAATTTTAATATTGGAATGACAAAAACATAATTCAATATCATATCCTCTGTGTTTAATTTAAATATAGATTTTTTTAAAAAAAAAGTATCATCAATGTTAAGCAACTATGTTTATACACATGAATCCTAGGTTTGTCCCATTGTACAATAAATCACTGTCCTAAGTACAGTATTTCATTTTTTAATTAGACCTGCCTGGTTCTTAAAATCTGTGACTCCAGAGTTCTACTTGGCAGCATTTTAAAAGTTTGGGGAGTTTGGGAATAACTTTTTAATCTCAATTAGTTATAGTTCCAAGCCTCATACCATAATTCGTTACCTTGTAAAAAGGACCTCCTATTATGGCAAAACTAGAATGGACCTCAGGGATCATCTAAACCAAACCGCAGCCAATACAAGAATCGACTCAGCAAAGGCAAACCCCTCTGAATAAATGTTCCCAAGAAAACCCCATGATACTTTCTCTGTAGGGTTGCAAACAACTTGAAGGCACACAACAACAACAATCAATATTTTTTTAAAAAAACACACACACACTCAAATCCAGTGGGTGTTTGTACAAAACAAAATCTAGTCGTGTTCATCTCATTGTTACCTCAGCACTCTCAATGGAGTATGAGGCAGTAGCACAAAGAGCAGCATAAGACAGCCTGAACCATGGCTCATTCCTCCTCTTCTATTTAATGAGGCCACATCCTCTTAACTATGAAGACAAAGAAATGAATTACAAGGGTTGGCTATTTCTTTTAAAACAAGTTTTAAAACCAATGCAGATCCCTATATACGGCCGGCCATCCATATCCATGGATTCTGCATCCACATATTCAACCATCTAGGGCTTGAAAATATTCCCCCCCCCCCAAAAAAAAGAAGAAATCCCAAAAAGCAAACCTTGATTTAGCCATTTTATATAAGGGGCACCATTTTACAATGTCATTGTATATAATGGATCTAGATCATCCACAGATTTTGGTATTCACAGGGGGCCCTGGAACCAAAGCCCAGCAGATACTGAGGGCCCACTGTACTAATATTATTGGTTCATTCTCGAGATTTTTCAGCATTATGTTTCCCTTCCTTTTGTTAGCTATCACAACTTTTAAAATTCCCTTCAGAAAGAACCATAAACCAGTCCGCCTTACTGTAGATAATAGGAAATGTATTTGGAGACCAGTGACTGGGGAGACCTGCATGAAACAAAGGACCAGTAGGGATGCTGCAGGCGATACTGTATTTGGGATTTATTATTTTCAGAACCTTGGGGAAATACCTCAATTAGATTAGCTGTTGTCCTATTTATGGCATTTCTTCTTCAGCATCTTATGTGCATCTGTCTTATGGATTTGTGTTAGCAGAGGGGCTGGAATTTTTTTAAAAGTAGGGAGATTGGGCAATTTTGACATGTTTTGGAGGCCCCCTGGGTCTTTTGGGCTCAGAAGAGGCCTTTTTATATCCAAGGAATAAACCAGAACTGAATTCCAGTTTACTTCTTGGCTCAAAAAAAGGCCTTATCAGGGACTTAAAATTGCTCACCAAATCCCTTAGAGGGTGTAGAAAGTATTTTGATTATATTTTCAACAATAATTGTGAGGAATGGGGGATGGCAGGGGGTGATGTGACCTTGTGAGGTCTGGGGAAGGGCAGCCTTGTATAATTGACCACCCCTGCAATATATATATACTGGGTGGAGAAGCACCAGTTTCAAGTATTGTGTATTTGTTTGTTTAAAATATTTATCCCTTGCCCCATATAATAAGATCCCTGGACAACTTAAAATAAAATAATTTTTAAACAATGATTTGTTTAAACAATGAAAAGAATGACGATTTAAGGTGACACAAATCATTTAAACATTTTAAAAGCATATTTATAATTTTAAAAGTTAAAACAATCTAAGACCATGTATTTATATAAATTTATAAAAAGCCAAGTTTTAACTTGGCACCAGAATGAGACCATTGTTGCAGCCAGTCAAGAGGAGGGCATCCCACAGTAGAGAAGGCCAAGTCCTATTTCCTCACATAGTACATTGCTCCCATTGGAGGGTCATTCCAGCAGAACTCAGCTTTGGGTAGGCTTATATAGAGAGATGCATATCAGGCTTCTAGCCTGCTGAGAACTTTAAAGGTCGTTATCAGCACCTTGACGTCAGACCCAAAATGTATTGGCAGCCAGTGCAATTCTTTAAAAACCAGTACTGTATTGTGTGGTTTATATAAACTATTCCAGTCAGCAATCTAGCTGCTACATTTTGCTTCAGCTGCTGCTTCATAGTCATCTTCAAGGGCAGTCTTACATAAAGTGCACTATAGTAGTCTAACTAGGAAGTTACCAGTGCATGAGCTATATGATCAGATTATCTCTGTCTGGGAAAGGCCATGGTTGCAGAACCAGTTGAAGTTGGCCACAAGCATTTCAAGCCACAGAGTCCACTCAGGCTTTCAGTGACAGAGATGGATCCGGGAGTACTCCCAAGCTATGCACCTGCTCTTCCAGGGAGACTGCAGCTCCATTAAGTTACCAGACCCTGGAATCACCAATTAGTCTCCATCTTATTGGGATTCAGCTTCAGTTTATTGGTCTTCAACTGGTCCATTATAGCATCCAGGCCCCTGGTCCAGTACCTTCACAGCCCCACCTCACTATGACATTAAGAAAAGATATTGCTGAGTCCCATCAGGATGCTGATGACACCCAAAACCAAACTCCTAATGACCTGACCCATTGCATACATATCATCAACTGCATAAACACAGTTTATGATAACATTGGGATTCTTACATGCTAATCTGAGCAATGGATTAAATAATACTGTAAATCTAAACTGTATGCACGTCATTTTCAGGAGTAGTTATGGTCATGCTGGGAAGAGTCATAGAGTCTCTTCACATCACCTGGAATTGCTAAGTGTTCTACTTGTCTTTTGATATTCAAGAACATGAGATAGCATATCAAAGTTACTGGGATCAGCTTGGAAGCCTTTGGGTCTGATCTGGTCACCACCTGATTTCTGAGTCATGCTTTCAGGTGTTCTTTTCTCAGTATTAGAACTTCATTTTATCAATCTGCATCAAGACTAGAGCGTTCATGTTACATGCAGCTTCTGTGCTTGACTGTAGGCACAATGTTCCTTTAGATTTTTAATGAGACCCATTAAAGAGCATCTAAGGCAAAAAATCTAAATTGAAGGCTGATGAGGCTGTGCTGGTTGGAGCAGAACTTGAGGATGGCTCTTTTGCCAAAATTCAATTGTTATGATGTGTCCCCCCCCCCACTTATTTTGAACTGATCTATGGTCTTTAGGAACGTTTTTTAAAGCAAAAGTGTAGCTACATTTCTTAAATGAGGTGTATTAAAGTTATTTGAATCAGTAGGCTGCACATCTGTACATACTGTCAAATATTTAACAAATACCAACTTTTGTCTTCTCTCCCCAGCATGCGAGAGATTCCAGGACTTCAGCTTTCTGATCAAAGTAAGTGATCTTGAACAGAAGTGTGAAAGGAGATGTACAGTTTGAAATATAATTGTCCTTCCATATCCACGGATTTGGTATCCATGGATTTAAGTATTCATGGCTTGAAAATATTCTTTAAAAAAAGTACAGTTGTCCCTTCACATTCACGGCTTTGACACTCACAGTTTTATTATTCGTGGTTTTCCCTCACCCACTGCCCGTCTCCTGGGTCTTCGCTTTTCTTCACAAAGGGAACGAAGACCCAGGGAAGCTGAGGGAGTGAGGCAAAACCTCTTAAACCTTCCCTCTGCTCAGCCTTTGCTGCCTTTGCAAGGAGGGCGAAAGCCCAGCAGATGGCCAGTTTGAGAGGTTTTCCCTCACTCCCTGGGCTTCCCTGGGTCTTCACTTCTCTTCACAAAGGGAACGAAGACCCAGGGAAGCCGAGGGGGTGAGGCAAAACCTCTTAAACTGCCCCTCTCCTGAGCCTTCACTCCCTTTGCAGGGAGGGCAAAAGCCCAGGAGAGGGCAATTGTCATTCACGTTTTTTTCACATTTGCGGGGGTCTGGCGGCCCTAACCCCTGTGAATGTGAAGGGACGACTGTAATCCAAAAAGCAAACCTTGATATTGCTATCTTATATAAGGGACACCATTTTGCTATGCCATTGCATATAATGGGACTTGAGTATTCACGGATTTTGGTATCCACGGGGGGTCCTGGAACCAAACCCCAGCAAATATGAAGGGACAATTGTACTCTCCATCAGAGTGGGAGGGCATGGAATATTAGCCAGGTGTGAAAATGGTTTTTCATGTCTTAGTGTTAATAATATTTATGTATTTATTAGTTGACAAATTATACATTCTGAGTGTACTTACCACTCAGGGCATCTAATAGCAATTAAAGCTGAAATGCAGTAACATTCCAAAAGAGTAACAATAATTTAAAATCAGACAACAGGCACAGAGGAAACCTGGGATAAAACTCATAAAGTTAACTGCTGTCTAAACAAAAAGGTCTTCAACATTTTGAGAAATTGTGTTAAAATGAGACCAGGCTAATCTCCTGGAACAAAGAATTGCACAATTAGCCTTTGACTATTAGGTGTCTAATAGAGCATAGAGATGTTGGGATTTTTGGACCACAACGTCTAGAATCCCTTGGTAGAGATGTAGTAAAAAACAAGAACAAAACTCTTTTAAGCTCGAGGTAGGCCAGAATGTAACTAGCAGGTAGTGATAATACCACTATCCTTGAGCATAGCCTGAGGCAAATAATCAAAGATCATGTGATATATACATACACCAAATTCAAATGGTGAGTCCCAATTAGGGTTGACTCATTAAATCTATTTTATTAGAAATTGCGTTTATCCCAAGGGAAGTCAACTGTGAATGGCCAGTGGCCAATTTCTCCCCTGCCCCCCATGGATCGCCCCCCATAGCAAGACCCCATCCCTCTCAAAGTGGAAACAAGAAGTTACATTGTGTCACTTCTTCTCACTATTTCGAGAGGGACAGCAGAGCTGATCAGATGTACCCAATAAGATTTCTGGGTTTGGCAAATGTGGAAGAATAGATATATTTAACTGAAAGAGGGATCACTGATAGAACCCCTGCTTTGTATATAGAAGGATATCGTTTGACCCCTGGTGTTCCAGGTAGGGCTGGGAAAGATCTATTCCTGAAAACCCTAGAGATAACTCAGTAGAGACATTACTAAACTAGATGGAACAGTCTGACTCAGTACATGAAATGGTGATTCATGCTCTAAAGTACATGAAATGGTGACTCATGTGCTAAATGTGCATTGTCGCAGTGTGATAACACTGAAGAGTTCAGCTGACAGGGAAGAGGAATGATGACAGTGAGAAATGCCTGCTATTGGTTTTCATTAAGAACATCTAAGAAAAGTGGATTAATGACAAATGCCCTACATTCCTGCCAAGAAAACCTTCTGGAGAATAACAAGAAGCCTACAGGCTAATCAGTGCCACACCTCCTGGTATGAGAAACTGACATGTTCCATTTAATGGAATCCAGCTCATATACTTTGGCTTGTCCTGTTCTTGTTTTTCCCATCCAAATATTTTTTTAAAGGGAATGACTTTATAGCTTCAAGAAATGAGTTGTTACTGTTGAAGGAGAAAACCCTAGATATCTGTGTTATTCAGGACATCTCCTAATTTGACTATCCTAGGGACAGTGTTGTTTATGCATTGTCATATAGGTGCTGCATACAGAAGGTAGGCTGAAGCAGAAATACAATTAAGCGAATCAAGGTTAATCTACTTTCAGTGGACAACTGGCTTTTAATGGGTAAGAAATAGAAAGCAAAAGGCATGCTGGTGGAGCCAATTTGTAATGTACCCATGTGATACAGGGTACAATATCAGGAATATTCATACATTTTGCTAGGACCAACTCATTTAGATTGTATCTTTCATTGCTTTTGATTTGTATTTTGCAAATTAATGTTGGTTATGCAAATAACATTGTGTTGGTAGCCATGTTGGCTATGGGATTCTAAAAGCTGCAGTACAAAAAGTAACCTTTCCTGGCTGTGATTGCTATTTTATTAGGTAGTTAGATCCAGATGTAGATATATTTTAAATGGTTGTTAGACTTCTGACTTCATATTTAAAATAGATGCTTTTTTCAACCACCTCAAAGGTGGTCTTCAGCAGCCAAACTTTAGAAAGAATATAGAAATGTTTCTAATGCTAGTATATAATATCAAGATAGTATTAGATATATTAAGTGGTATGGAAAATAATTAATTAATTGGCACCCTATATCTGTGCAGTAATAGCAGAAGAAGAATAAACAATGTGTGCTACCTTTTCTTTTTTAAAAAAGATGGGAAATATGTTTTTATACCCCTCCCCCGCCACTCTTTATCGTCACTACTTTACATCAAAATGCCCTCCTGAGAGAAAGCCTTGATAAGACTGATTTGTGCTCGGATCTCTAACAAGTGGCACCAATTAAGCAGCCCTATCTGCTGTGTGGTCTTCCTGTAATAGGAGAGGCAGCATCAGGAAGCAGTCTTGTCAAGCAGAAAGAATCTCAGGAGCCTTGAAAGAAGTGTGTGGGAAATGAGGCTCTAGAGAAATGACTCACCATTATGGCAACTGTATAATTAATTTGAATACAAAGACGATAATACTGTTAAGCATTCCCCACTTCCATCAGCCACCACTCAGGGTATTACAGGGACAATAGTTTAGTTCCCTCCTCTTGAGAGACCACTGGAAAAGTATGGTGTCTTAGTAATCCTTGCTGCTTTATTTAGGAGTATATAGTTGTTCCTCCACATTCACAGGGGTTAGGGGCGCTAGAACCCCGCAAATGTTAAAAAAAAAACTGCAAATAAAAGATGCCTCCCCCCGCCCACCCACAACCCCCCCTCCAAAGTGGTGATCGGGCTTTTGAAACCTCCTAGACACTTCTCAGGCACCACACCCGCCCTCCCAAAGCTGCTCTCCAAACAGAGTCAAGCCCCAAGAGAGCAGGGAGATCGGGTCTAAAGTACCCACCTCCCTGCTTCTCGGGGCTTTGGCTCTCCAGTTCAAATGGAGGCACGCCCTTGAGGTGGATGGAGTTCCCTCCCAGAGAGGGGGAGGAGAAAGAGGAGAAACCGCGAATACTCAAAACCACGAAAGACAAAGCTGCAAATGTGGAGGGACGACTGTAGAAACAAAGCATTTTGGAAGCAAATAGACTACTACAGCCCAGTAGCAAAACTTTTGATCCAGCATTAGATTTCTAGAGAAGAACCAAACCTTAAAGTGCTTCAGCTTCTTGCAATGTAATGGCTGTTATTTCTATGCACCTTCTGCTAGCTAAAGGGTGTCACTTTTCCATGACAGAGTTCTAGAAACATTGTTGTTTTTGTTGTTGTGTTCCCTGACCACCTGTCTGTTGCCAGGTGAGAGCTCCCTTTCACAGCATTTGAGAAAGCCACTCACATAACAGAACAATAGCAAATAAGTACAGGCATCCCCCACTTTTTGACAACTTGTTTTTTTGATGTTCTGCTGTTTTGACAGATCTAAATTATAGCCATGTACCGTGCTTTCAATACTAGGTCCACTCTTTTGACCTCAGTCAACTTGGCATGCTGTCCCCTGCCCGTCTACTCTGCCTGCTTTTTTCTCTCTCAGTCAACTTGGCGCAATCTCGTATTCAGTCTTTAATTTAGAAACTAAAAAAAATTCCACTTTCAACAGATCCTACTTTCTGACAGGGCTACAGTCCCTAACCTGTCAGATAAGCAGGGGCTTCCTGTATTAATTTGGAAAAGTCATTTACATTATTATCATTGTTTGCATGAAATAATGTTTTAAATCAATAACAACATAAAATAAAAATGGACATGTCGCAGTTCTCCCATTCTGTCTGTCTCAATGTAGGTGTGCTAAAGGAGAGAATGAGGGGGAAATTTGTTAATCAAAATTGTTGTGTGCTTTCAAGATGTTTCTGACTTATAGTGACCCTAAGGTGAACCTATCATGGGGCTTTCTTGGCAAGATTTGTTCAGAGGGGGTTTGCCTTTGCCTCCTTCTGAGGCTAAGAGAGTGTGACTTGCCCAGGATCACTCAGTGGATTTTTACGGGTGAGCGGGGATTTGAACACTGGTTTCCAGAATTGTAGTCCAATGCTCAAACCACTACCCCATGTTGTCTCTCAATCAACATATTAGCCATCTCTTATTCCTGTAAAACCAGTGTAGACATAAAATGAATGGAATTATTCCAGTGACTGGCCCATGAGCTTTATAAGTTATCATGGATTTTCCTTGTCTGACACTCTAACCAGATTATGGCGAGGGAGTGGGATAAGGTGAATATTAAAATATGTGGGACATAGGAGATTATCACATGGTACCCTAGAAACTGGGACTGTCCCGCTACCCCCCCCCCATTACACTCCCATCCCACTCCCATCCCTGTAACAATAGGAAAAAAATGTTCAGACACTTACCTTGCTGCGCGATCTAGAGTGCTCCCCTCCCCTCAGCAGCCCGGGCATGAATGGAGCTGTCGCAAAGCTCCTTTCATGTCCCAGAAAGCAAATCCCATCCGTTCACTTGAGAGAATGATCACATGGGTATTTTAAAAATAAAAATACCAAAAAAAAAAATTTTAAAAATGACAGCGAGCACAAAAACACACTCTACACTTAAAAAGCAACCTGGGGAGGGGGAAAAAAGGTGACACTTACCTGACTGTCCCGATCGTACCCAGAAGGAGTATTTTCACCATGTGGACAACCCCCCAGAAAATCTTCCTAAATATTCTATAGCAGGCTTTGGATGGGAAATGGTTACCATGAAAACCAGGAATGTGCGTGTGCCTACTTCCCTGCCTTCTTTAGTTTACTGTTTTTTAAAACTATTTCTAAATCTATCTCACTTTGGTCTCTTCCAACTCTATGACTCTAAGAGCAAGTAATACAAAGCTCTGTTAAACCGTCTGCTGAAAATGATTTCAAAATAGCGGGCAAACTAACAGTGTATATTTTAGCATCCTATTTTTGAAAAACTATGTTTTTCCTCAAAATGTTGCTTTCCCTGATTCTGTGTGGACAATAATCCATTGAGACTTCTTCAGCAATGTGCTTCTAATGCCTTCTCTTGGGTTGTCTAACAATAGTGGCTGTAGGCTATGAAAAGCATTCTCTTCTCTCAGTGGCTGATGGGATTGGCCGTGCAATGAACTCACCTTTGTTAGGAAGAGTAGGCTCCAGAGCTGTGAATCAGCCATGTATGAGACACTTGTTCCTGGAATTTATTTTGTGATTACTTGCAATCTGGGCATCCTTCTTTCCTTGGTACAATTCTTTGAATATTTCAGAGGTTGAAGAAATGTGTCACAGAACCAGTGGAAATGATGTCAATTATGTAAAAGCAATTTAGACTGAAATTGTTTTAGAGAGCAAATGTGGCTACACTAAAGGGAAATAGTGTAGATCTGCTATATTATTTTTATTTTTATCTTATACACATATATTCTGTTTTTCCACTGAAAAGCTAAAAGATGACAATGTCACAGTAACATAAACTAGAGTACCTGTATAAATGAAAATAAAAGATCAAACTAGCTACAAAGCAGCAGATTATAGAATTTTATCACATGATTATGATATATAGAAATCCTTTGAAATTGTCAGCCTTTTTCTCTCCAGCAATCCTGTAATATTTTTGGTTGAGAAACAAATGTGTGCCTTATTATTGCACCAAAACCTGATCTTCTTATTGGAAAATATATCTCTTCATATGATGATGGTCACCAGAATTGGAAATATGGTAGCTCCCAGAAAATTCAGATCTCTGGAAACTCCTGCTTCTACTCAACCCACCAGTCAATGCTTTGTACATCATTGTCCCCTGAAATAAACCTCAAATAAACCCCAAGACCTGCTGCATCTGACAGCACCTGGAAATCTGGGGTCCATCTATACGAGGGAATAACATGGGGATTGGTGCGCAGTAACACCAATTTGCAGCAGCTTTTGTTTGTCTCCACATTCCTCCCCACCAAGATTGCTGGTGTGTGAAGCTATCCATGTTCACTATTCAAGCTGGCATACCAGCGAATCAAGATGGAGGGTACACTCATGCCGAACAAGTCTTGAAGAGAAATGACAACGCAGAAAGAATCACAACCCAGAAACATCACCCAAGGAGACCTTCTGCTATGCTTTCTGCAACTGGACTTGTTTATCTCGGATTGGCCTTTTTAGTCATCAGCGCGCTTGCAGAAAGCACGAGATGAGTCCTTCCTGAATTTCGTTTGTGAAGAAAAGCCAGAGAGAGATTTGCCCCAAGTTGCTGCCGCCAAAGAATTACCGCCCCCCACTAAATCCAAGGTGCAAAATGAACTTGTTAAATGAACAAACAAACAAAAAAAAGAAAGAAAGAAAGAGAAAAGAAAAGAAAAGAAAAAAGGAAAGGCTGTTTCGTTGCCTCAGCACTTGATTGCTATGGTGAAAATCCAGCATGATGGTTCCGGGCACTGCCTTGTTACCAAGCTCCACCCCCTGTACAAACTACAGGAAAAGATATTCCACCTAAACATTAGAAAGAACTTCCTGACAGTAAGAGCTGTTTGGAAGTGAAACACACTGTCTCGTAGTGTGGTGGAGTCTCCTTCTTTGGAGGTTTTTAAACGCAGGCTGGATGGCCATCTGTTGGGAATGCTCTGATTGTGTATTCCTGGATGGCAGGGGGTTGGACTGGATGGCCCTTTTGGTGTCTTCCAACTCTATGATTCTATGTCCAACCAATCAGCTATCTATTTTGGGAATGTGCTGCAATGCGATTTGGTTGTCTTAACGAGCAGAAGTGTGCATTTCCCCTGCAGTTTTTAAAAAATTCGGGAAAACTCCCAAAGTCTTGAAATGATAGTTTTTGCAGTTTTGGGCTCCCCTCCTTCCGAATACTGCAATTGAACTCGGGCTTTCCTTAAGACAGATGGAATTCCCCATGAATTCCATGAGGATTTTTTCCCCACCATTCAAAACAACCCCTAGGTCTTCTTCCCTAGGATCCAAGCATAGGGAAAAGCCCTAACAGACTCAAAAGTCCTCTTTCATGCCTTTCAATATGCATATATGATGGTGTGGTGACATGATCCCTGCTGTGGCCTTTGCCAAAGAAGCGGAGAATGCTCTCATAGGCAAGCAGTGTTAAGGTGGCCCAGAAGCAGCTGCCTGAGGATACACTTATGTGAAACTAAACATATCTTTAATAGGGTTTTAAGAGCTATTAGCATCTCCCTGAGAAGGTACAATACCCTTGACTAAATTTAAAGCCCAGTAAGCAGAACTTGAAGGGGCCTGCCAGTAGCTTTCCTTGAATATCTTGACTGCCATGACTTCTGGCATTTGCAGATTTTAAATTACCTCTATCCACAGGGACTTGCGGGCTGGAGAAAGGAATTTGGAAGCCCTCCCTGAAGCCCTCACACAAATAGCTGGTGGCTACAGTGGCGGCACTAGGGGGGTCAGAGAGGCTGAACTGCACCAAGTGACGTTGTTGAGGGGGGGAAAGGTGACACCAGCCTTAGTGACATCACAGGGTGGCTACTTTATTTATCCTAAAAGCACTAAATCCCATCTGATTTTGGAAGCTAAGCAGCATCAGCCCTGGTTAGTACTAGATGGAAGATTGCCAATGGATACCAGGTACTGTTGGCTATATTTAAGAGGAAAGAACTGGCCAAACCACTTGAACTGAAATTGTAAAGATAATTTTCAGATACCCTATAGTTTTACATAGACTGATATCTAAAGCCATCTCCGGTGTTCTCATAAAGACCAGTGGCTGTTTCCTAGAGTTCAGAAAAGTTACCTTTTCAGACTAAATGTCCCAGAATCTTCCAGCCAAGATAAACAATGACCATGTTGGATTCTGGAGGTTAAGCATCCAAAAAGTAATTTTTCTAAGCACTGCTATTTCTACTGGAACTCGTGGCCATTCTGGAAAACTGGGAACCTTAGTACAAAACACAGGCATTCTTTAACTTTCCCCCCAAATTCTGCTTTTTTGTTTTGTTTTGTTTGATCTGTCTCTTGGTACACACTTAAAGCCTCCATAGCTTTTTGTGCCAGATTTTTATGTGAGTCATGAAAATAGATTAATGGGCCTAAATCTAGTTCTTAATCAAAACTAGAGTAAACCTGTTGAATCAATGGCAACTTAGGATATCAACATTTATGTAAGTTCCATTCAACCAGCTTACTCTAATTTTGACCAAGATTCCTCTAGTTGGGACTAATTGGGTTTAGACCATGAGATCTCTGTGGTCCATTCTGTTTTGGGGATAATTTAAGATGCTTGATTTGCATTGAAAATAAAGGTGACCTAACACAGTGGGATATATTAAGAGAGGGCTGTGTTATTTCTGCAGGAGAAGGATGGTGTCTGGAAGAAGCTTACATTGATTTAATTTGCACGCATTATGTTAACTGGCTCAGCTGCTGTTGCTAATGCCATGTTTTAGCTAAGACACTCATTCAAATTCAAGAAAGCAACTCTGATCCTATGACTGAATGACTAACATATCAATTCCAGGCAGACTAAAGATCCTGTTCCTTTCAATGTGGGATGTGATGAACCAGATTGTCCCCAGCCGGTATGGGAGGGCACAGGATTGGGGAAGGTTGTTTTAAGCAAACCAAGACTTTACTACTAGTTCTTGTGAATAATAGTGAGGACAGGGAATCTATATGTTTACATCTCTCTCTATAAAACTCTTGGGTATGTTGCCTTTCCCAGTGTGCTGATTGGCTGCTCAGGAAACACACCCCACCAATCACCACCCACATGCAAATTCCCTCTCCACCTCACAATCTACTCCTGCCACTCAATCTGTTGCCCAGATTGGGACCCAGGCAGTAAACTGGCAGTGGCTGAGGCTGTGGTGGCAGCAGGGCAAAAGAGCAAGTCACCCTCAGTAATTTTGGGAAAATTGTGGAACACTGAGAAGGGAGAGGAGGAATTTAAAAATCCACCTGCCTACCTTGCAGGGCTGTCATGAGGTCTACCAGGCGTTTTTTTGGGGGGAGTTTTTAAACGGCGTATATTGTGCTAGGTACAGCTAGTATATAATAATTTTGCTTAGGTTTATATTAATCTCCTTTGTAGGCTTCTGAGATGCCTCACTGATCTGCATTGGCCAGAAGAATTAGTCTGATAAATACCTGCTGATTCATGACTGCCTAAAATCATGTAAATCCATTCCTATAAACTGTATTTATCCTAGAGCAGACTGTGATCCAAGAGGCTTATCTGACATTTTGGGAATCGTTCCTCCAGAATATACCATGAGCAGTTGGTTCATTTATCCATGATTTTGCTTACATGAAGGAAGATTGTTATCTTATGCATTCTGAAGGCCAATAACATGGATAATATAGCATGAAAAACTGCCCTGAAATCTGGAGAAGAAAGAAGTCAGGACAATAAATACAGCTCTGTTTTCTGAATCAAAATTGCAACTAATGGTGCTAGTGTTCTGTAGTCAAACACAGGGCACAGGTTTTTATTTACAATACAACATTCAAATTTATGAACCTGTGTACTTTCTGCAAGAAAATTATTAGTGATTGTTTGTATATTATTACCACCCAGTTTTATTTCAAACAGCTAACAGGATAATCTTATGCACATCTATTCAGAAGTAATTTCCACTACTAAACTTACTGCAAGGTAAGGGTGCATAGCATTGCAACCTAAATTACTTTTTATTTAGAAGATGAATCTTCATTTCTAGAGGAAGAAAAAATTTAATAGAGACCCATTCATCTTGGAAAAGCACTTGGCAGTTTTACAACATTTATTTTCCTGAGCCTCTGCCAAAGGATGAACACATTATAATTGTTCATAACTAGAATAGGCAAGAAGAAACCTGAACTGAAATACTTGTATATGTTGAAACAAAAACCACAGAGAAAAAGAAAACATTACCATTAGTGTCCTTTTAGCAGTGTCAAAGTTTGTGATCTTATATTGAAAATAACATTTAGTCATGTCTCCTGCAGCTGTGATCTTTACATTTATACTGAAAATGATTGCATGTAATGGTAGCTACATGTTTACCACTGAAGTAATGCATTAACAAATACAGTGCACTATCCACATTTGCTAGGGTTAAGGGTGCAGGACCCCCGCAAAAGTGGAAAAACTAAATACCTCCAGCCCCCTCCCCTATTAAACACACAAAAAAGTATGATCCATGGATTTAACCCATTGTGGATGCCCTTCAAGGCAGCAGGGTTCCTTCACAAGGCAGAAGTGGGTGGCTGGCATGGCTTGCCACTACCTCCACTGCTGCCCTATGTCATTTTTATCAGGGACTTACAAGCCTCGCCTCACTGCACACTTGCAGTCTCTCCAGTCTCGCAAGGCCTGCAGTTCCTATTAAAAATGGCACAAGGCAGCAGCAGAGGCGGCAGCAAATAATCAGCAAATAATCATTCTGCAAAAGTTAAACCCCCAAATGTGGAGGGCCAGCTGTAATGGCATCACCAGTAACTTGTTATTTGTTTTGTAAAAAGGAACTAATACTGTACTGGTACCTTTCATATAAAGCATAATTACCCATCATTATTGTACTTAGATTTTGAGGTGATTTTCAGAGGAAATGTAATATATTATGTAATTCCTCATAAAATGACTAACAAGCAAACTTGTATAGTTAGTTAATGACTAGTAGCAATTGATAAAAAAAAGGGAAGTATCAAGTAACAAGTCACTTTTTAAAATGAAAGTGTAACTTTCCAAGTTCTCTTTTAGTTCTCGGGCTTTCACACTTCATCCGCCTGGCCTTCACTAGTGCAGCCACCAAATATTATTTTAGATATGCCCAAAACCTTAAAAAAAAAAGTTTTCTTTTTTTTAAACCAGGCAGCAAAATTAATTCTCTGATTATCAAGCTGGTTTGTTTCAACAAGCCATAATTAAGCTTAAGCACAGTTTACTAAGTTTGAACATGGTGAGCTCTGGCTAATAAAAAATGAAAGCAAACATTTCAAGCTAAAATAACCATACCCTATTTTACTCTAGAGGAGACAAAGTACAGTTAATCTAAATATGTCTAAATCTGGATCTGGGCCTATAAAATTGTCATTAGATGGAGTTATATGTTAAGAAGATAGCAGCAGCATTTCCTTAGAGAACAAAGGGAAAATGGAACAAATGGAAAATGGAATATCTGTATTTATTTTCTATGGTGGGCAAGCAGAGGTCCTCTCCAGTTCTATGAGAAACCACACTTGCATTTATATAAACATTCCTGGAAGAAAATCTGAAAAGGGCAGCTTTGGAGAAAAAATCCTGCTGTTAACTGTGAATGTAATTGTAATCTTATGGCTAAATCTCATAGTTCCAATTAGAATGGATCCATTAAATCAATGGAAAATTGATGAATCAGCACTTATATAAGTTGTATTGAATCACTGGGTCTACTGTATTTGGAATAAGCCATTAGATTTAGGTCTGTGGGAATTGTGGGAATTATCTGGTCTTCCAGATGTTGCTGGACTAAAACGTCCAGCAATCGCCATTGGTCTGTTAGCTAGCCAACTGGCCTATGAATTTAATTCAAGTAATCAGGTAATTTTATAGTGGAGAGAGAGAGATACAGATACAGATACAGATACATCCATTTGGTAAATTTATATTTAACATTTGAAGTTCTTTCATTTGTATTATTTTATCATTATTGAATTTTTAAATTATGTTTTTCTTTACCATCCTCATAGCTGAAGATGAAGGATGGTGTAAAATATAATACATAATTAAAAGTAAGAATGGTACGCCACCCTTCCTTAGTTTCAGTTCTATTATCTGAGGAAAACTACACCAAGCTATTAGGAAGTCCTGGAGAATACATGTCCATGCTTTACATTTGTTGTGATGATGAAGGGAATGTTATTGTCCAGATGTTTCTTGACTGTAGATCCCATGAGCACTAGCCAGCATAGCCAATTGTGAAGGATCATAAGATTCCAAGTCCAGCAATATCCAAAAATTGCCCACATCTGATATAATATAATGTTCAGTATATCACATGCATAATTCAACTTGTTTATTAAACCAATATTGCATAAACAGGACAGGCTGCCATTTTATTATCAGCCATTATTTAAATTGTCTAGTTGTTACCATCCATTATCCTTACCTATTAAGCTCTGAATAAAGGATGGGGGACAACCCTAGTCCTACTTCAAAGGCCAGATGGGGCAGTGCCTTTTCTGTCATACTCAAGTTGTGAAAATATTTCCCTAAAGAGATGATGATGATTTTATTCATTTATATCCCGCCTTTCTCCTGCCAGTGGGACCCAAGGCGACTAATAACATCATTAAACCATACAGATTTTTCCTTCTTTGTTCACTTTGGCAGGCCATTAAAAAATGTTTGATTCACATGGCTTTTGAGTGGTTTTTAAATGAATTAGCTCTTTAATCCCCGCTGCTTGTTGTCTTTAAGATATTGTTTTTCTCCTGTTTTAAATTTTGCTGCATTGTATTTTAAAGTTTTGTTAATTCTTTTCCATTGCTTTATATTGTAGGTCAATGTGGGGACCCTTTCAGGGTTGTGAGCAGTTCAATTTATAACTAAAGTAAAGTAAATACAGTTCTCTTATAATAACGATAATATCATTGCTCAGCAGCAGCAACCTAAAGTTCCACAGCAAAACCTTCCATGTCTTTAATTGACCTTATTGTGGAAAAAAGTCATTACTACTTTTTGACTGTTATTTATGCAAACCTAATGAATGCTTAGTGTAATATATTACATATGGAAGATGATATTTACTTTAGTGACCTTGCAGATGTTTGCCACTGGAACACTGTATTCATCTGTTTTATATGATCCTTCCCCATTGGCCATCTGGCTGGAGATGATGGAGGATTTTAGTGCAACACATGTGGAGAAGGCTGTTTTTATATGCACATGATAAATGCTTTCTGGAGGCACACAAATAACAATTGAACTGCCTGTATTAATGTAGAGCAGGCATGGGCAACTGAGGCCCTCAGCATTTTGAAGGGCTATGAGACTTCCAGCAATCCCAGCCAGCAAGGATAGTAAGGAGGAAATTATGGAAACAAACAAAACAAAACAAAAATACTGTACATATAAAAATCTAGTGGACCACAGTTGTCAATTCCAGGTCTACAGTTAGACTTTAGAGCAGCAGAGTACAATTATCCAGGTTGGATTTTTGTATCTCCTTTGAGCAGTTCCAGTTTTTCAATATTGCTGATTGAAGGCTCTATATTTTCTGTGGCTTTCTCTACTGAAAATCCAAGAGGATAATAATACATCTCTGGAGCAGAAATGATTTACAGTAAAAGGAAGATTAGTTAATAATAGATAGAGCAACGTCACAGAAAATAACCAGAGCGTGAAGCAGCTATAGTGCATGGCCTGTACCTTCCACAGACTGTTTCTGGCTCAGTTGGTGCATTGTACTGAACTTTGTCAGCATATTCTTTGCCTCTCCCATTGCGAGCACTGGCACAAATATCCATTATAATAATTTCAAGTTACACTCCCCTCCCCCTGGTTTCTATGAGTTTCTCTGCACAGCTGTTAGAGTAAGAATGGAAGGCAATGGTTCTCTTCCTCCATTCTTTATCTATTGATCAAGAAAATCAAGAAAAGCTAAACCATAGGGAAACTCCATTACTGGAAATTCACAACCAATATCCTTTTTGGAGGCAAAGAAGGTCAAGTCAAGTCAAGTCAATTAAGTCAAGTCAAGTCAATTAAGTCAAGTCATTTCTGACTTATGGCAACCCTAAGATGAACCTATCATGGGGTTTTCTTGGCAAGATTTGTTCAGAGGGGGTTTGTTGTTGCCTCCCTCTGAGACTGAGAGAGTCACTTGCCCAAGGCCACCCAGTGAGTTTTCATGGTTGAGTGGGGATTTGAACCCTGGCCTCCAGAATTATAGCTTCAACCACTACACCATGCTGGCTCTCCATAAATAGTATACACCCAATTAACTCAGCAGAGGGGAGACAAGTGAAGACGGTGGAATCTTGCCCTTCCCTGCAGACTCAGGTAAAAGCAAACAGCCTCTCCTAGTTTGTGCATTCTTCCTCATTAATAACATTTGCCATCTTGACCACATTCTGATGGTGCTTGGCACCACATGTCCCATATTTCCTCTGTGAATTGTTGGAGAGTATGATATTGCTTCATTGTGTCAAATGGATTCAATCTGCACATGACTACTATATATTGCGGCTTGACTATCCTGCATTGGTTTAGCAGGCACCAGAAAATAAACCATTAATTCTTATAATTGGGTGATAAGAAGGAGCTTCTTGCTTTCAGAGAAGCTATGGCCTCCTTCACCTTGTTTTAGTTTTTTTTTTTAAATGATTGTTTTATATTATATTGTTTGGATTTGATAAAAAGCAGGTTATACATTGAATATCGTATAGATTTTATCTCTTGGAGTATCTGGCTGTAACCCACTACCTTCAGCATCTGTAATGGTAAATATTGTTGATTTCATTGTAAAATGCAACCCCCAGGAGCTTCCTATTATGTTGGAAAGTAGAGAATATCAGATACCCTCACATTAGTTGGATAGATGTGTGTTCTAGTAAAGAAAAAAGAAAAAGCAGCTAGGAAGGCAGTTGGTCCATTTGATGTCAACAAAGTTAAAGAAATAGTAAAAGTGACAAAGAAGCTAGATGAATTATTTTCATCTGCCCCCACTCTAGGAGATGTAGGATAGATACCTGAGCCTTGAATGACATTTTCAGGAAGGTGTGTGAGTTGCTGAACTGAACATTGGCATTGGTTTAGAAGTTTTAGAACAGGGTAACCAACACCTTTCCCCTTAGTGCCCTATGACATCATCCTCCATTGCAATCTATGTCACCAAATTGCACCTGCTACAACAATCAGCACACAGGCTCTGTTCTTTTCCCTCCAGAAACAGAACACAGTGAGATACTCTACTTTTTACTCTCACACAGCTCTGTGATATGGGAGGATGCTCTTGCAGTCTACTGCACTCTAGCACCAAGGCTGTAATCACAAAAATTTGGTGCCATCTGTGGGACCTGCCACAACAGAGGAAGGGTGCAACTTTTAAAGGCTCCCTTGGTAGCCAAAGAAGCTGCCTGATCTATTTTTATTGCTTTTATTGATATTGGTTTTAATTTTTGTAAGCCACCTTGCATCCCAGGATGATTGATGACAGCGACGACAATGACAGATAAATTAAAAGCTATCAGACTACCTATATCCAAGAGTTCCTAAGGGGCTACTGTGTCTGACAACTGCATTCAGTTTCGACGAACAGAAAAGAAATTACAGTTGTTTGTTCACTTCCAGTGATAGTCATGGAAAGAACAAAGATCTGTTTTGTCCAAATCCAGATTTCAACCCAGGTTGAATTGGGTGGCTCTAAACTGGTCCAAGCTGAAGTTGACTGTTTTCCATGTTACTGAATTGGAGTTCAAATCTTGGAGTTCACACACATGCTAGGAATGTGTAGTTAAGTTCTGAATCAATGTCTGATGGTAAAGGTTGACTTTTAATAAACACAAATGCTATGAGGTTTATTCGCAGAGAATTTGCAGAGCACTGAAATGAACTGGAAAATAAAATAGGAAAACCCACTGGAACTGAAAGATTGCATCTAACACTCATAGTTTATAATTAACATTTTGGTAATTGTGGCAACTCTACTGTCTAGATGAAATAGTGAAAATGGATCCTGTGCCAATAATATTTGGAGGTTGGAATGGAATTTTTGAAAGACTGAATATTTATAGGCGCAACCTGTAAAGAGCACCTACTCCATTTGATAAGTAATCTCTGAGAGGGGGTAGGTTTAATATATACCACCTTAGAAAAGTTACTTTTTGGACTGCATCTTCTAGAATCTGCATCCAGGGATTCTGGGAGTTATATTGAAAGAGTGACTTTCTAAGCTCTGTTCCCTACCTTCCATTGTTTGAGTCTACAGCACCATAGCTATCTGATGGAATTTGTTTGGTAACTGCTAGGCCTATTCTCCTACTTGCAAATGTTCTCATTCTGTAAAAGCAGTGCATATGTGTTAAAATTTAGGAAACTGGAAAATATATGATCACTCTGTTTTCAAACAGGCCATTTTGAATGTTCTTTCAATTTGTGATAATTTACTGCCAATTAATACATAATGCACCATGAAATACAATACATTTTCTAATACTTTTATATTTTACAAGTTTTTGTGCCTGTATGCAATGCAGAATGCAGTTTTGTATTAGCTTCTGCAAACATCAGAAAAACATAGTTAAAGCAAGTGATTTGCTAAAGCAAGTGGCAGCAGGCATACGGTAACTGTGGTCTATTTATAATGACCATGTTAAATTTCCCTCACTGACTTTTCTCCGTACACAAAAGGGAGCAAACTGTTCAATGTTGGCATAGCAGCTGTTTGCTAGTAACTTCAGTGCATTGCCAAAACTGAAATCCCTTCCTGTACACCTGCACAGGGAATGGAGAAGGATTCTTGGCAGAATCTGAGTTTCCACCCTTGGAAGGGTAAGGTCTAAATTGCTATTACATATTAGGGATGGTGCAAATGCTCATTGCTACGGGAAGGTAACTGAAAATTGCCTTCCTCCAGGCAAACAATGCATGTTTGGCCACTTACTTTTGTAAGGACTCACCATGTGACTTGGCCCCAGCATGTTGTAAGATTCTCTGCCCTCTTCCTATATGGCCATTGGTAAGATGCATGGAAATGATAGTTGAGTCATGTGGTGAATAGTTGTGAATCCCATTGGCTAGGGAGGGAGCACTTTATGTTTAGCCTTTTCCCTATATCTCCCACCTTTTTCCCAGCCTTGGGATACGAAACGGCTGGCAAAATTTAAAAGAGACAGATAAAAGTTCACTTCATAGGACACATACAAAATTTAAAATGAAATTAAACTGTCAATAGAATTAAAACCAAAAGTTAAAAGTGTTGTGGTTATGGTAGTCCTAAAATAAACCTATCATGGGATTTTCTTGATAAAATTTGTTCAGAAGCCATTTGCCTTTGCCTTCCTCTGAGGCAGAGAGAGTGTGACTTGCCTAAGGTTACCCAGTGGGTTTCCATGGCTGAGCGAAGATTCAGACTTTGGTCTCCAGAGTCATAGTCTAATGATCAAACTACTATAGCACGCTGGCTCTACTGAGCATAAATGAAACAAGCTGAATTACCTACACACTGTTGCATTTTGACACCCTGAAAATGAGACCGTGTAGCCCTGGAGGATTCTATTAGGGCAAAAACTACTACCAAGAAAATCAGAATTCACATATCATCATCATCATCATCATCATCATCATCTTTATTTCTGTCCCGCCCCTCTGCAATGCAATTGGGGCGGCTTACAGCATAAAAACCCTAACCCACCCACCCCTTAAAACAATACTGGACAGGAGTAGAACAGTGAAAGTACCGGGCAAATAGAAAATTAGGATTACAGATTGAAGTACTGTATAGTGAATGGAATAGGAATACAGATCCTCTGTGATCTCACATACCAATATTCAGAATAAATGTACTATCCAGTTTTCAGAGCTGGATGCTTTCGTTCTGGAGTAGACTTAGTGATCACACTTAATGTACTACATTAGAACAAATGACATCCTTGCACATTTTAGCAAAAAATGCTACCTTCTCTGGTCTAAGCAAAATACATTGATGGTACTTTGTTATTTTGCTATTAATGAAATATATATTAAGGTCCAGTAAGCCTCTTGTTTTGGCCTTGTGAGGAAAAAAAGGGGCCTAATGCATAAACAGCTTAATCAAACTTTAGCTGGCATCCTGTAAATGACACAAATGCTCTTGCCTTTGTGCTCTATCCCAAAACTTGTCCTACAGGCAGCTGTCAAGCCCCTGGTGGGGTGCTTCTACCTCTTACTGGTGGGAGGAAAGGGAGTGGGGAGGCAATTCAGACCCTGAAAATATGGCTGTTCTGGGCTCCCAGAGGAAGGAAAAGAGGGTACACTCCATCCATATCTGTACCCTAGTTTCTCCCCGCTGCCCACTGAGTTGAGTCCAGCTACAACTTCGTGGTCTCAATTGTCCCCCTCTCCCAAGCAGGCAGGAACAGCAGCCCCTCCCCAGGTTTGAGAGCAGCTGGATGATTGGCGAGGAGGAAAAGACATGGAACTATGTGGATAGTGTCATGCTGTGATGTAGGATCTTGGCTCTCATCTCCTTATCCTTATTATGGAGCACAAAGAGCATCTGTCGCAACAGGAATCAGAAACATTTTAAAAAATAAAATAAAAATCAGATCAGTAAAATCCTAAATTTTAAATGAAGCTACTTGGTATAAATGGCATTGCACTTCCATGACACCTATTTCTAAGCAAGAAACTTTATGTGATGAATAGACACATTTCCATACATTCATTTATGAAGTTACAATAATTCCAGTTAATTGTGAGTCACAGCTTATGAGCATAAACAGAGTCTGTAGCATCCCCATCTCTCATTTTTGTTTGGAATTCACATGGCAACATGTTAGGATAAAAGTGACCCAAAAGAACAGGAAAACTCACATGCCCAACCTTTGCTTTCAAAATGGTCCCAAAGCCTGCTGAGTTATATTTATGACATGCTTAATACAGAACAATGTGAACGTGCGATCTGCTCACTTTTCACAACTAGGCCAGGGACGCACTACCATTTACCCTGGAATGGCTATTATAACCTGTATTAAAATTATGGCTGTGCAAGGCCTTCTAGTTCAGTTCACACAATATGGTGAGATGGACTGTGCCCCAATTTGCTTCAGACCAGATTAGCAAAAATTCAGAAATCCATATCTTCATATCTCCCACTGAGTTGCGTTGTGAAACCAAAATGGCCTTCATTTTGTTTTGTTTTCAACACATAAGTGCAATTTGGAGTGATCTAAACTGGCCCGATTACCCAATAAAAAGCAGCAAATACAGGAAATGCAGCAAATATGGAAATACAGTAACCAAAGGCCTATCAAAACAAAATAGTATTCATATGTCACTGAAAGGACATCATGGAGGAGGACAGTCTAATTGTGTGTGAGAGAAAGAGAAAGAGAGAGATTATACTCATTTACTTTGAAAAAACCTATTCTGCACTGGTTTCAGAAGGAGGCAAGACCATAACAGTTCTTTTTTCAAATAAAGTTAAGAATACAGTACTTCGTAGAGTTGTAAACTAGTGGTACTCCTTATAGAACAGTTGCTACAATCTGAACAGTAGTATTTTGTATTTGAAGTGGCAATTCTTGAAGTAGGAATTTGGCAGAAGGGAAATGAATGCACAATATATTGCAGCTTTCACTAATCTGATTCCTTTAAGGTGTGGGACCACAACTCCCATAATTCCTCTGCCATTTTATGGAAGGTTCATAGGAATTGTACTCCAACAGGTTTGGAAGGCACGAGCCTGGGGAAGGCATTGAATGTATCTGTACATAGATTTTCCTTGGGGGTTTTCCAGGCTGTGAGGCCGTGTTGTAGAATAGTTTCTTTCTGACGTTTCACCTGCATCTGTGGCTGGCATCCTCAGAGAATGGTTGTGTAGGTGTGTGTATGGAGTTTATATGCTGTGAACCCCTGTTGGGGAGGATATGTAAATTTGTGTAATTGAATTGTTAGTTTCTAGGTATAGAAATGCAAGACTCGTTAGTGTCTGTTTGGCTAATGGTTGGTTGATGGGCCATTAGCTGCTGGGAATCTCCCTATCCCTGGGTGGAATTCTTTTGTAAGTGTTGAGTTTTGATTCTATTGTATTTCAAAACTGGGAGCCTGATTTTGTTTACTTTTAAGGTTTCTTCTTTCCTGTTGAAGTTGTCTAGGTGTTTGTGGATTTCAGTACAGTTGCCCCTCCACATTCGCGAACTCGGCATTCGCGGTTTTGATTATTTGCGATTTTGGGAGGGGCCCTCCCAAAACCGTGACACGAGGCCTCCAGAGGCCCTGTGAAGGCCCTGTGAGGGAGCAGGGAGGGCCAGGGAGGCCCCGTGAAGGCCCTGGGGGGAGGGGGGAGGGCCAGGGAGGCCCCGTGAAGGCCCTGGGGGGAGGGGGGAGGGCCGGGGAGGCCTCCACGGGGCCTTCGGAGACCCTTCAGAAGCCCCGTGAAGGCCCTGGGAGGTAGCGGGGAGGGCCGGGGAGACCTCCACGGTGCCTTCGGAGACCCTCCGGAGGCCCCGTGAAGGCCCTGGGAGGGAGCGGGAAGGGCTGGGGAGGCCTCCACGGGGCCTTTGGAGACCCTCCGGAGGCCCCGTGAAGGCCCGGGGAGGGAGGGGAGAAGGCCGCAGAGGCCTCCACGGAGCCTTGCGCGGCCCCGTAAAGGCCTTGGGGGGCTGCAGAGGCCTCCACGGGGCCTTCGGAGACCCTCCGGAGGCCCCGTGAAGGCCCTGGGAGGGAGCGGGGAGGGCTGGGGAGGCCTCCACGGGACCTTTGGAGACCCTCTGGAGGCCCCGTGAAGGCACTGGGGGGAAGGGGGAGGGCCAGGGAGGGTCTCCATGGGGCCTTTGGAGACCCTCTGGAGGCCCCATCAAGGCCCGGGGAGGGAGTGGGGAGGGCTGCAGAGGCCTCCACGGGGCCTTCGGAGACCCTCCGGAGGCCCCGTGAAGGCCCTGGGGGGAGAGGGGAGGGCTGGGGAGGCCTCCACAGGGCCTTTGGAGACCCTCAGGAGGCCCTGTGAAGGCCCAGGGAGGGAGGGGAGAGGGCCGCAGAGGCCTCCACGGAGCCTTGCGCAGCCCCGTAAAGGCCTTGGGGGGGAGTGGGGAGGGCTGCGGAGGCCCCTGAAGGCCTTGGGGGGAGTGGAGAGGGCTGCAGAGGCCACATGAAGGCTTTGGGGGAGAGTGGGGAGGGCTGTGGAGGCCCTGTGAAGGCTTTGGGGGGAGTGGGGAGGGCTGTGGAGGCCTCCACGGGGCCTCGGGGGGGAGTGGGGAGGGCCAGGAACGCTCCGTAGGCCCCATTAAGGCCCTGGGCAGGAGGGGGGAGGGCCGGGGAGGCATTCCCAGGGCCTCGGGAGGGTCTCCGGAGGCCCCGTGAAGGCCTTGGGAGGGAGTGGGGAGTCCGGGGAAAGCGACCATGGGGCCTCCGGAGGCCCCGTGGTCGCTTTGGCGGGGGAGGGGGGGCAATCAATATTTGCAGTTTTTTCACATTCGCGGGGGTCCGTGGAACCTAACCCGCGCAAATGTGAAGGAACAACTGTAGTTTCTCTGTGCATTTTGACATGATAGTTGTTGGCCTGGTCTAGAATTTCTATGTTTTCAAATAGCATTTTGTGTCCAGATTGGTTTACCACATGTTCTGCTACTGCTGATTTTTGTGGCTGGCTCAGTCTGCAGTGTCTCTCATGTTCCTTGATTCGTGTTTGTACACTGCGTTCAGTGGTCCCTATGTAAACTTGTCCACCACTGCATGGTATGCGGTAAACTCCTGCAGCTGTGAGAGGGCCACTTTTGTCCTTTGCTGAGCATAGCATTTCATGGATTTTTTTGGTTGGCCTATAGATTGTTTGGAGGTTGTGTTTCCTCATCAGTTTTCCTATTATGTCTGTGAGTCCTTTGATGTATGGTAAAAATACCTTCCCTTTGGGTGGCTGTTTTTCTTCTTCATTCCTGTGGGTTTTTCTGGGTCTTGCTGCTCTTGTGATGTCTGATCTGGAGTAACCGTTAGCCTGTAGGGCCCAGTTTAGGTGCCCGAGTTCATCCTCCAGGTAGTGGGGTTCGCAGATCCTTTTTGCACAGTCTACCAATGTTTTTATTGTGCTTCTTTTTTGTCCTGGGTGATGATTGGAGTTCTTGTGTAGGTATCTGTCTCTCTGTGTGTGTTTTCTGTATACTTTGTGGCCTAACTGTTGGTTTGGTTTGCGGATGACTAGGACATCCAAGAATGGCAGTATTCCTTCTTTCTCTTTTTCCATCGTGAATTGGATATTTGGGTGGATGCTGTTCAGGTAGTTCAGGAATGAGAACAAATCTTCTTCTCTGCCGTTCCAAATGGTGAAAGTGTCATCCACATATCGGAACCATGATCTGCGAACCCCACTACCTGGAGGACGAACTGAGGCACCTAAACGGGGCCCTACAGGCTAAGGGTTACTCCAGATCAGACATCACAAGAGCAGCCAGACCCAGAAAAAACCACAGGAATGTAGAAGAAAAAGAGCCACCCAAAGGGAAGGTATTTTTACCATACATCAAAGGACTCACAGACAGAATAGGGAAACTGATGAGGAAACACAACTGCAGGGGGTTGGACTGGATGGCCCTCGCGATCTCTTCCAACTCTACAATTCAATGATTCTATATAGGCCAACCAAAAAAATCCATGAAATGCTATGCTCAGTGAAGGACAAAAGAGACGCTCTCACAGCTGCAGAAGTTTACTGCATACCATGCAGCTGTAGACAAATGTACATAGGGACCACTAAATGCAGTGTGCAAGCACGAATCAAGGAACATGAGAGACACTGCAGACTGGGCCAGCCAGAAAAATCAGCAGTTGCAGAAAATGTTATAAACCAACCTGGATACAAAATGCTATTTGAAAACATAGAAATTCTAGACCAGGCCAACAACTATCATGTCAGAATGCACAAAGAAACTATTGAAATCCACAAACACCTGGACAACTTCAACAGGAAAGAAGAAACCTTAAAAGTAAACAAAATCTGGCCCCCAGTTTTGAAATACAATAGAATAAAAACTCAACACTTACAAAAGAATTCCACCCAGGGACAGGGGGATTCCCAGCAGTTAATGGCCCATCAACCAACCATTAGCCAAACAGACACTAACGAGTCTTGCATTTCTATACCCAGAAACTAACAATTCAATTACACAAATTTACATATCCTCCCCAACAGGGGGGGGGGGTTCATAGCATATAAACTCCATACACACACCTACACAACCATTCTCTGAGGATGCCAGCCACAGATGCAGGCAAAATGTCAGAAAGAAACTATTCCACAACACGGCCTCACAGCCCGGAAAAAAACCAATGAAAATCTATGGATGCCGTCCGCGAAACCCTTTGACTTCACAATGTATGTGTACATTTGCAACATTTTTTAGAACCAACATCCTCCACCAAAGGTTGCAAAGAGGAATAATGATTTTTCAGGAAGAGTCAGTAGAAAATATTTATGTTGTAGAAGTTCCATCTGACAACAAGTAAGCAACAAGCAAAGCAATAACGCATAATGTATAATTTTGGTTTGTTTGTGTTTTTAAAGTCAGGAGTGACTGAGGGTGCATCCACAGTACAAAAATAATCCACTTTGAAATTTGATTATTTGCCATGGCTCCTTCCTGTGGAATTCTGGGATCTATAGTTTGGTGAGGCACTAGCACTCTGTGTCAGAAAAGCCTAAATACCTTATGAAATTACAAATTCCAAGATTCAGTAGGAAGGAGCCATGGCAAATAATCCAGTTTCAAAGTGGATTATTTGTGTAGTGTGGACTAGGCCTGAGGAAAGCTCAGGGAGGACAGGATGTAAGATGTCTACTTCTTAGGCCTTCGATGTTGGTGCTGCTACTGTCGCTGCTGACAAATTTAGAAATTTGGAGCATATGAAATAGAGTGCCCTTTCTTGTTCCCTTTTGTAAATTGCATGACTAGACAAAAAAGGATGCCATCTCAGTTTGTGTTAATAATGTAGAAGATCTGGGAGACAGTGCTAAAGTTCTTAAAGAAGCAACATCATACTGCTTCTCTATAGCCATCAAGCGTGGACAATTACTTTATTTAAAAAATATTTTTGAGGGATATGTAAGTAAATCTGTACAATTGAGATCTGTAAGTAAATCTGTACAACCATAAGGGAAAGTGTGACATATTTATTATTAAATGACACATCATTTGAGTTGGTCCCTTCCACAGTCCCTAGAGAAATGGTTTATGTGTATAAGTTGTCATTTAGCCAGTAGAAATGGAATAAATCAGAAAAGTCAATGTGGAGAGGAGCCAAGGTCAAATGTCATAATTCTGTTATTCAACAAGTTTCTTTTTAAATTAGATATACATAAGTATCACCATGTGAAACAGCAAGTCATCATCTTAATGAGGAACAGTGATTTTGTTTTCTGCAGAAGAACTGATGTTAATGAGATTATAATCAGTGGCAACTAAATTTGTCTTAAACTTACTTCTCAAGCTTTGTATCTAAGCAGACATTTTGCTATGACACGATAGGCCATTTTGGAGTGGGGGGGGGAGAGTTGTGCCCCATATAATATGGACGAATAGATTTTCTGAGTCTTCCTGCTCCCACTGTGCTGTATCAGAATTCAGCCCCTTACCTGCGTGTTGCTTGTAGTGATGACTACAGAATGCCGGCCACTATTTGCCCTCTGAGTAGAAGGAAAATAAAAACAAGAAGATTATTGGTTGAGACTAGTGGTAGGTTTGTCCTGGTGGAATGTTTAAATTATGAGATTAACGGGGGGGGGGGTTCTTTATGCTCTTTGTGAATACACTCCTATTATAAATTTGCCCTACTTTTATAGTGGTTTAACTATTATGACAGGACTGGGCAACCTCTGGGCTGGCAGGTTTGGGGATTACAATTCCCATAATCCATTACTATTATAGTTGCTAGTTTAACATGTTCCAAAGCCCTGAGGTTTATGGGCCAAAACCTGAGAGGCCTAGGGACAGTCGCTGGTGATGTCATTAAGCATTATACATTAAGTACCAGCCACAGTTGCTTGCAGCATGTCATTCAAACAAACACACACACTCATATACAATAAACCATATGTTCCCATTTGGAAATTATGACAGTAGTCTTCAAGGGGCTATTCCCAGATCAAGGTGAAATGAGATTATTCCCTTTTTACCTAATTAGCGAGACAGGATGAATATTTAATCTAACCTGCTTGCTTCTAACTGGAAGGTGGAGGCAGAGAAGTACAAGAGGGACAGCCCTTGCAATACAGGGATTGGGAGGGAAGACAGAAACCAACTGGGTAACTACTGTACATAGATTCCCTGAAGAGTCTTTGGCAGTTGTAGCCACAAATGAATAAAACCTTGCAAATTATAGCAATTTGTACACAGCTCTTTCCTCTTGCCTGGAGCAAACCCCTCCCACAACAAGAGAATTTGCCTTCCTGGAGATAACCCCTGAAAACTGGACAAGGTTGTGCCCCATTAAGTATGGATGAATAGATTTGGCCCTGAGTTCTGGCAACCATAGTTATACTTGGCAATATTGGGAAATATGAGAGATTGTTGTAATCTCTCAAGCAGAGCATCTGATACGCTAGCTAGGCAGAAGTTTTAACACCTCACCAGCCCATTCCATCCCATGAACAAGATCTAGCAAAGAAAGAAATCAAACTTAGTCTTCATAAGGCATATAAAAGTAGTTGTACTCATGAATACTTGTTTATGATCAATACAGGTTCATCTTTTTGAAGAAAGGCAAGAAAAGAAAGAGTACAGTACTACATAGTATCAGGAAGTTACCATAAACATGCTATGCCTAAAAGCCTCTAGGATGCAACCTAACTACCAGTGAGTATAGGCAAGCAAAGGTTGCCAACTCCAACAGGCAATGCTGGGTACAGCCAATTAGAACTTTTATTCCAAAACGTCTGGGAGGGCCTAAGGTTCTCTACCCCTTCACTGTAGTTTCTCTCCAAATAATCACTGAAATTATAATTTTTAACAAAGAAGCATTAATCATCCATATTCAAATATCCCAGGATTGAATGAATGAATGAATGTAAGGGGGAGCAAAAAAATGTTCCCTGTGCCAGGGGCACCTATATGTTTTATAATATTATTTATATATTCATTTATTTATTTGATTTATATCTTGTATTTCTCCCAATATGGGACCCAAGGTGTCTATAATTACATTGCAACTGTTCAAACAAGGAAAGTATTCTGCAAAACATACAACAGTAGATTACTAGTATTCTAGTGTTATGCAAATGTGCTAGTACAGTTCGTGTTTTTGCATATTTGCAGTTTGTAGCTACTGCTCAACTAGCTAAAACTCCAAGACCTCACCCTTCTCCCCTCTCCTCCTGTCCTGCCAACAACACAACTCCATCTTGCTTTCTTATCTTACACCAAAATAGCACTGCCTGTTACTTTAAACCTTACTGTTTTAAATGGGCAGCACTGTTTTGGTGCAAGGTAAGAAAGCATGATGGAGGTGTGTTGTTGGCAGGACAGAGGGAGGGAAAGCTGGCGGGGAAGCGAGTGTGGGTGAAGGGCATGGTTTGTCTGCCCAGGGGCAGGTGTTGCTACCGTGGTGGCAGGTATTGTCAGTCCTGTTGGCGGGAGAGGAGTCTACAATACTGTAGTGTAGTATGCATATTGGGGGCGGGGCTTAACTTATTTGCATTTTTTTCACTTTTGTGGAGATGCTGCACCGCTAACCCGGGCAAATGTGAAGGGACAACTGTATTATGAATCTTACAACAGCTTCTTACTTATAGAACTATAGAGTTGGAAGAGACCACAAGGGCCATCCAGTTCAACCCCCTGCCATGCAGGAATACACAATCAAATCATTCCCGATAGATGGCCATCCAGCTTCTGCTTAAAAACCTCCAAAGAAGGAGACTCCACCACACTACGAGGCAGTGCATTCCACTTCTGAACAGCTCTTATTGTCAGGAAGTTCTTCCTAATGTTTAGGTGGAATCTCTTTACCTTTAGTTTGAGTCCATTGCTCCGTGTCCTTGTCTCTGGAGCAGCAGAAAACAAGCTTGCCCCATCCTCATTATAACATCCCTTCAAATATTTAAACATGGCTATCATGTCACCTCTTAACTTTCTCTTCTCCAGACTAAACATACCCCGCTCCCTAAGTCACTCCTCATAGGGCGTGGCCTCCAGACCTCCCACCATTTTGGTCACCCTTCTCTGGACACATTCCAACTTCTCAATATTCTTTCTGAATTGTGGTGCCCAGAACTGGACACAGTATTCCTGGTGAGGTCTGACCAAGGCAGAATAGAGTGGCACCAGTACTTCCCTTGATCTAGACACTATACTCCTATTAATGCAGCCTAGAATTGCATTGGGTTTTTTTTGCTGCTGCATCACACTGCTGACTCATGTTCAGCTTGTGGTCCACTAGATCCCTTTCGCATGTACTGCCCTCAAGCCAGGTGTCACCCATCCTATATCTGTGCATTTCATTTTTACTGCCCATGTGTAGTATCCTACATTTCTCCCTGTTGAAATTCATTTTGTTAGTTTTGGCCCAGCTTTCTAATCTGTTGAGGTTATTTTGGATTCTGATCCTGTCCTCTGGGTTATTTAGCTACCCCTCCTAATTTGGTGTCATCTGCAAACTTGATAAGCATACCCTCTATTCCCTCATCCAAGTCATTGATAAAGATGTTGAATAGCACTGGGCCCAGGACAGAACATTGTGGAACCCCACTGGTCATTTCTCTCCAGGATGAAGAGGAGCCATTGGTGACTATGCTTTGGATTTGGTCGGTCAACTAATTACAAATTCACCTAACAGTTGCATTGTCTACCCCACAGGTTACTAACTTTTTTGCAAGAATATCATGGGAGACCTTGTCAAAAGCCTTACTGAAATCAAGATACATTACATCCTCAGCATTCCCTTCATCTATCAAGTTTGTAACTATTAAAAAAGAGATAAGATTAGTCTTGTTTTTGAGAAATCCATGTTGACTTTTAGTGATCATGGCATTCCTTTCTAAGTGGTTACAGACTATCTGTTTAATTATCTCCTCTAGAATCTTTCCTAGTATTGATGCCAGGCTGATTGGGCGGTCATTATTTTGGTCTTCTATTCTTACCCCTTTTAAAGATGGGAACAACATTTGCCCTCTTTCAGTCTGCTGGGATCTCTCCTGTTCTCCAGGAATTCTCAAAGATTATTGACAGTGGTTCTGAGATTACTTCTGCCAGTTCTTTTAATACCCTTGGATGAAGTTCATCTTGCCCTGGAGACTTGAACTCATTTATACTGGCCAGATATTCTTGAACTACTTCTTTACCCATTCTGTGCTGTATTTCCCCTACTGCATCATCTGCTGCATTTTCCCCAGGTTGAGCACTGTTCCCCCCTTTGGGAGAAGATTGAAGCAAAGAAGATGTTAAGTAGTTCTGCTTTTTCTCTGTCACCTGTTAGCCTTTCACCATCTTCTCCATGCAGCGGCCCTACCATTTCCTTGTTCTTCCTTTTGCTATGGACATAACAAAAAAAGCCCTTTTTATTGTTTTTAACCTCTCTAGTAAGCCTGAGCTCCATCTGTGCTTTAGCTTTTCTGACTTTCCCCCTACATGAGCTGGCTATTTGTTTGAATTCTTCTTTGATGCTTTCCTCCTTTTTCCATTTCTTGTACATGTCCTTTTTATTTATTTATTTATTTATTTATACCCCGCTCTTCAGCCACTATCAGAGTGGTTTACAAATTGTTTTAAGCAATAGCTATTTACACATCTACACTGCATTAAGCAATTTCCAATGTGTGTTAGCTAATTGCCCCCACAAGCTGGGTACTCATTTTACTGACCTACGAAAGGATGGAAGGTTGAATGAACCTTAAAGCTCAGTTGAGAGTTCTTTTTACATTCATACTAGTTTCTTTAGACACCTCCCCTTTTCCCTCCTCATTGGAACTGTTTGAAGTTGTGCCTTCAATAGCTCACTTTTAAGAAACTTCCATCCATCATGAACTCCTTTGTCTTTTAGTATTCCTGACCATGGAATCACTCCCAGTAATTCCCTGTTTTCTGAAATCAGTTTTCTTAAAGTCTGGAATGCATGTCTGACTATGCTTGGCTTCCCCTTTCCTCTGTAGAACATACTCCAAGAGAACATGGTCACTCCCCACTAAGGATCCCACCACATCCCCATCATTAACCAGGCCATCCCCATCAGTTAGGATCAGATCTAAAATAGCTGATCTCCTTGTTGCCTCTTACACCTTCTGGACAGTGAAATTGTCTGCAAGGCACGTGAGGAATTTGTTGAACCTTAAATTTTTGGCAGAGTTGGACTTCCAACAAATATCAGGATAGTTGAAATCCCCCATTATTACTACATCTCTCCTTTCTGAATGTGTGGCCATCTGTTCAAGGAAGGCATTATCCAAGTCCTTGGTTTGCTTGGAGGTCTATAGTAGACCCCCACAATGACATCCCTGTGTATCTCTCCCCCTTAATTTTTATCCAGATGCTCTCAACCTGGCTCCCAAGATTTAAATCATGCATCTGTTCACAGGTGTATACATCCTTAATGTATAATGCTATTCCACCTCCCTTCCTGTTTGGTCTGTTTTTCTGAAATAGGTTATACCCCTCTATTAGGACATTCCAGGTTTCGGTGATGCCTAATATATCATATTTGTTTTGCTGTGCTAAAAATTCAAGTTCATCCTGTTTATTTCCCATGCTCTGTGCATTAGTATAGAGACATCTAAGACCATAGGCCATTTTCCCTATCTGCCTTTTAAAGGGTTTATTTCTCCCATTGTTGGGTTGTTGTGCTATTTGTCTTGTTCTCTGTATAACATTTGGGCTATTATCTCTAGCCCTCGATGTATTCCTGCCTTCAAGAGTACTGTCTCCCACCCCCATACAATTCAGTTTAAAGCCCTCCTGATCAGATCTTTCAGACTCTTAGCAAAAACGTTCCAGCCAACCACTGTGAGGTGCAACCCATCCCTTGCCAGAAGTGCACCCCCCCTAAACTGCACCCCATGGTCCAGGAAGTGAAATAGTTCCCAGTGGCACCATCTGTGGAGCCAGTTGTTCACTTCCACTATTCTTCTCTTTCTTCCTGGGCCATGCTCTTCCACTTTAAGGACAGACGAAATCGCTATCTGTGCATCCAGGTTCTTCAGCTTCCTGCCCAAAGCCTCATAATCCCTTGTGATCTTCTGAAGGCTATTCCTTGCAGTATCATTGCTTCCCTCATGAAACAAAAGGAAGGGATAATGGTCAGAGGGCTTGATGAGTCTTGTCAGCCTCTCTGTTACATCTTGAATTTTTCCCAGGGAGACAGCATACCTCCCGAGATATTTTGTCAGGCTTTCAAACTACTACTTCTGTTCCTCACAGCAGGGAATCCCCTACCACCACCACCCTCCTCCTTCAAGTCTTGGCAGAGGCCACTTCATGTGCTGGATCTACCAAGGTTTCCTGTATGTTCCCTAAAGTCTGGTACTGCTGCTCTTCCTCTTCTTCTCTGGAAAGAGAGAGGACTTCAAATTGATTCTGTATCTTCAAGCTGGCCGTATGAGCCCTGGCCCTTCTACTTCTCTGTGTCAAATTCCTCCAAGTGTTCATTTCCTGTGTATGGGAGGTGGCCTCCTCTGCAGACACCTCCCCAATGTGTTCTGCATCCATAGAGCTGCTGATAATCCTGTCAGCCTCTTTTGTCATTGCCCTCTTAGTGGATATTCATTATTTCCAGTCCTTGAACAGACTATACAAGAGATGGAGAATGTGTAACAATCCACTGCAACTCCATCAACTCTATTCAATGTATCTGGTGGTCAGGAATTGCTGTCCATCAACATTTAGAGAACCATAACTTTCCCATCCCTGCCCCAGGACAACCAAAACTTCCAACCATGACCTTGGCTAAATATGATTATGTGTAAGAACACAGCAGTTCACAACTTTTGGTCCTCCAGAGATTTTGAACAGAATTTCTATAGCAGCATAGCTAATGCGCAGGGATTCTGGGATTTGAATTACAAAACATCTGGGGACCAGAGGTCGATAAGCTCTATAATAACAGACATATGCAGCAGCTTTCCCTGTTTCATGACTGTATTTGCCTTGGTACTTGTCATTGTAGTTCCTGTGATGTTGACATTTGCCACTGCAGCAGTTCTCCTCAGCTCTCACCACCCTTTGAAACGGCATAGCTGCAAAACTGGTGACAATAGTCTTTTGTGACATGGCCTTGGTTTGAGTACTCTAAGCCCTGTTCCTGTACAGCCAAGCTGAAAGAGACAGCTGATTGCATACTTTGTTTGCATATCACGTGAATCATCTATGGAACTCTTATAATATAATGATGTCTGTTGTTCTTTGGTTTTAAGAAAGCTGTCAGCTCTGGATGCTGAATGCTTTCTTGTAAGGTAGCCTCTTTTTAAAACCCGCCTGGGAATAAACTATGACTAATCACCTTGGTTAATTCTGCTACTTCAAAAGGTTCTTCAGTTATATTTTTTGTTGTGAACAGTGAGCCCAAATTTTAAAGTACTGTATTTCATTCAAAGATATTTCTTTATTGGCTTCATTTTTATAGATGGATTTTCACACACAGCTTGCTTATAGGCACAAGGTTCCTACTTAAACAGGAAGCCCTTGACAACATAATCGGCTTATGGTCCTGACAATCTGATTGTGGTTCTGACCTAACTGGCTGATTACAGTCAAAAGCAACAAGGAGTTTTATAAACTATAAAGGCTAACAATGATCAACCTTATAGCCAACTACCGTCAGATATGTAAAATGGGGGAATGCCATCTTAGCTCAAGGGAGAATAAGCTGTAGAGAGAATTAGGCACTAAGTTGTCTTTATCTCCAGAAATGCCCTTCTGCCAGCCAACCCCTCTTCTGTTGACTGATCTCAGAGAGTCAAATGACATGCAGGTGGTTGTTGTTGCTGTGTACCTTCAAGTTGTTTCTGACTTATGGAGACCCTAAGATAACCCTATCACAAGATTTGTTCAGGGGGCTGGGATTGCCTATGCCTTCCTTTGAGGCTGAGAGAGTGTGACTTGCCCAAGGTCTCCCAGAAGATTTCCATGGCCAAGCACGTATTTAAACCCTGGTCTCCAGAGCTGTAGTCAAACGCTCAAACTGCTACACCATGCAGACAACTAATGAGAAATGTATATAAGGCAAGAAAGTGATGATTGCCAAGGTCAAAGCATGCAGAATGTAACTCAGAATGTGCAGCTTTGTGTCTGCCCCAGAGGCAACTGTTGGTATGTCAACCCCCTTTCCCTTCTAACTGCAGAACTGGTTGTACAGCTGGCACTGCTTACTCATCTTCTTCCTCCCTCCCTCTCCAGTCAGTAAACGGCCGGCCGTGGCAGTACCCCAGGGCCTAAGACCTGCCCCTGTGGGGTGATTGTTTTGGGATATTGCCTCAGAGCCCAGTGACTAATTCCTGCTGTAACATCTATAAGAGACATATGCATACTTTACCGTGAGTTATTATGCACATGTACGTCACTAGCCCACAGCTCAGATTAAATCCAAGTGGCATAGGGACTTGCTGATGAATTCTAATTCAGCAGTTTTACACTAGACAGTCCTTCAGAAGTCTATTTTGAGGTATGGTAATTCTGAGGTGAGCAGCAGGGTGACTTGAGAGATTGAAATGACTGAAATTCATTGGTTTCTGAATTCTTTCACTTTTAACTTTAGACTTATCTCCAACTATTCCCTTGCATAAAGAATAGCCTGTTTCATTTTTAAGGACAGAAGAAGGGCTGTCTAATTGCATATGTGCATGTTTGCTGATCCTGTTAATTGTTTATCATCTGAATGAGTAATTTGGATTTAATGAAAACAAAGTGAGATCCACCTGCTAATTTTTATTAGGTGACATCTACAGAGTTATCAGAATACTGATAAGGTTATACTTGTGCATCTGTTGATGTTACTTTATGCATATTTACTTGTAAATGAATCCTATTGTATAAATCAATAGTGAGTCCAATGTGACATCTGGATATATATGTTTTAAGATTTCCCATATCAGCCTCCATGATTTTTAAGCTCAATGAGTTTCTATTTAATGGATAGTCTGTTTGGTGGAGGTTAAACAGCAGTGAAATGTAAAAGTACAGAGAATTTGCCACATAGACCAGGAAACAATAGGTCTGAACCATGCTCTGAAGAAGAAGCTTTCTAGGTCCCCTGTCTGTGCAATATGCACCTCTTTTCCTTTCCCCATTCTGATGTAATTTAGTTATGCTCAGACTTGGGAAAAACTTATTTTTTTTGGCAACTATACCGTGAGTTACCCAGATAGTGGTCATGCTGTCTGAGGTATCCTGGGAATTGTAATGCAAAAAGTATAAGTACTGGTTATGCTACAGTATGCAGACAGATCATGCAGGGAAACTGCTCCTGGATTGCACCATTGTAGAGTACAGATGGAGTGTATGTGTATTATTAAATGCTCTACCATATAGAAATTTCCACACACATAAGCATACCAGGAATAAAGTTGGGCCAGAACATTTATTTCTGATATCTAATGCTTTCTACTTGCATGAAGTTTTTTTGGGGAAGTGTCTGTATAATTTAAACATACCACTCTCCATTTCCCCATTGAAGAAGCAAAATTGAGGAACAGGTTAATTTACACCAGGGTTTCCAAATATGCTGTTACACTGCAGCTCCCATGATCCTGTGCCATTGGATGTGCTGGCTAGGGTAGCTGAGAGTTACAGTGCAACAACATCTGGAGGACTACATGTTCCCCACTCTGATGTATCATTTGTGTAGATTAGCTGTCCCCAATCTAATGCACTTCAAACAGAATCTAAAATTACTTTGAAGAAAAATGAATATACTGACATGTTGGAGCCAACCATACCTGCAAGGGATTCCAGAGCATCATCCTACCACTGCTCATTTATGAGTGGTTTTGGCAAGTCATTACAGTCCTTCTTCTTAAAAGTAACAACTTAAGTGCTGCATCTGGATGCACGGGACCACAGCTCCCGTCACCAATGGAAATGTTGTCTGGTGATGGTATAGCCCAGTACCTCTGGGAGGTGCCAGGCTGGAGAAGTTGGCTGTACAAAAGCCTTAGCTGGAAACAATCCATGCAAGAAGCCCTAGACTGAACAACACCACAGGAAATGTAAAGGCCAGAGTCCTTTGAGGTGCTATACTAGTGTAAAAAAGGCTGCATAAGTAGTTGTGCTTTATTTTTGTTGTGTTGTTATGCGTCTGCAAATAACTCTTGACTTATGGCAATCCTTCTTCTTATGTGCCTTCATATCAACCCTGACTTATGGAACCCTATTGTAGGGTTTTCTTGGCAAGATTTCGCCAGAGGAGGTTTGCAATTGCCTTACCCTAAGGCTGAGAGACTGTGACTTGTGCAGCCATCTCTGCAAGCATGCATACACTTACCATTCTCAATTTTGACTTAGTAGGTGAGAAGCTATTTGTTGTGCAATGGCTTAGCTCAAGACTTGGCTCCTATTATGCAATCTGTGTAACTGTGGAAACCAGTATATATTCCACTATGTTAAAAGTATACAGGATCTTGTCTAAAGTCTCCTTCACCAATTGACACCACCTGGCTGCCAAACCCAATTTTAAAAGGTGCTGTTGGCAAGATGCCTAGTTTTTTTTATTCTTTGGTTTGAACAAAAAAACCCAATAGTAATGCAATGTCAAGGGAAATGCTACTGGGACAGAAAAGATACAAGTTCCAGCATGACAGATAAATGTTCATTGCAGCAGAAAAAGCAATTGCTCAGCAGGAGGCTTTCTCTTCCTTATTACTGCGTATACCTGATACCAACCAACTGCACATTTCACTCAAGGGCCTCTCCAACACTTTTGGAAGGTGGTTCCATAGCAATGCACACAAATAGGGTACTCTTGATCTCCCACTAAATACTTTGGGCCAGTTCTCACAGCCAAACAGAAATACTTGGCTTGAGTCTGTTTGCTCCACTTCTGTCATCTGAAGAACTCATCTATAGCCTGTGTGAGCTTTGTTCTTATGGCCTATGAGCTGACTCAGACTTTAAATAACTGTAACCTGACTTGTTTGTATATTTTCTTCTTGGCATTTTCTAGTTAGCCCTGCCTTCGTCAAAGTTCAATAATTCAATATCTGGGTTGCAGAAGCAAAACCAGAGCTCTGAATAGTTATTTTGTCAGATGGTATCTCCAAGTTTTGCTACATTGGAGGGATGTTACATTGGTGGTGTGTTGGTTCTTCCTATGGCTATTAAAGGCAATATCAGAAGTACTGGACATTTGAGAAAGGAGCTGCTTTCTGACTATCTCCAACTTGACATCAGGCTTCTGACATTAGATTACCTCTGTAGGAGGCAGCCATGCTGCTGAAGCCCCATGCCATAAAGGTAATGTCAGGAAAGGGCCATGTTTGTAATCTTATGCACGCCTAAGAGGAGCACAACTGGGCTAGCTGGCCTTCCTACCTTCCACATTTATCTATAGGCCACTGTTTAACAAAATACTTCCCTGGGTGACTTCCAACATAAACAAAAATAATTTTATTTTAAAAAACTGTTATTCCTGTATAAATATATTGGCACGTATGCATGAAATCTGCATAAGGGTAATTAAATCCTTACTTCTAATTAAGCTTACTAGAGGCAGTACCAAAACCATCAATTTTTTTTTTACAACTTTCTCCATCCCACCCAGCCCCATTGCTGCTAACTAAGTCTGCCACCAACACAAACATGTCATCAGGTTACCTTAATATAGCCACGTGTATTGAGTAACCCATTTTATCACTTAATCCAGTAATATATGCTTCAAAGCCATTTACTTATTTAATTTTTAGATTAATGCTCCACCATTTGACTCAAAGAGTTTTCAAGACTGCTCATAGAATAGCTTCCTCTCCCCCAGAATAAACCTGAAAACGGCATTCTGCAGCTTTACTGGTTGGACTGGTTGGCAGTTGAAATTCTAATCTCAGCTACCTGTCTTGTTCTTTCCCTAATCTTCAGATTGTGTGCTCATTAAATATTAATTCTTTCATTGTGTTATTGTAATAAAAGGAACATGAGTATTCAGACAGCTACAAAAGTCACTCCAGTGAACTAGAGCTGTGACTTCACAGTTGCTGGTCACTCAGCGCTACACACAGCTGGATTCTGCTGCAGTCTTGCAGACCCAATTTTTGTCTGTCATTCCTGACCAGGCAGTTGTGAGTGTGCTTCTAGAATGATTCTACCAGTTTGACAATGTATGTCTATATCCACGTTCATTAACTATGGAAAGTCTGCTTATGTTGCCAAAGCAACATTTAAAATAAGACTGTTGTTGTTGTTGTTTTTAAAAAGCTCAGGTGGAAATGGAAATAAAATTATAAAGTTGGAAAAGGAAAGTATCAACACAAGGAGAACTTAGAATTGTATAAATAAGGCTGATATTGTGGAAGAGTGAAAGAACTCTGCTAGTGATTTTCATTCTGAACCATTTGACAAATCAGTTGTCAGGTTTACTTACCATCACTCTGATCTCATGGAAAGTCTTTACTTGCTGAAGGAAGCAGCCATTTTATAATGCTTTCTGCTGTTTTTAAATCCCTAGCATAGATGTTTTGGTGAGTGTAAAGTTATCTCCAGTTGCTATATACTGTATATTGTATGAAGTATGTCTGTTCTGCCTGCAGACTTATTTGGAAGGCGTCCTGTCAAAATAGTGTCTACTGTGCCTATGTGTCCCCTTTGCCCTATTTTAAATGTCCTTGTGTCTAATGGAAAATTACACTCCAAGATATGCCTTCACATTTGATTAATGGCCTCCCGTGGCACAGACTACTTTTCAGCATTAGCATTATTTCTCCATTTTCGCAGAAGACTGTTATTCTGAGAAGGACTTCAGTGGTCTGACTTCGTACATCACCCTAAAAAGAGAGTCCGCTAACAGTAGCACTTGGTTTTGTCTGGAACAATAATTGCTTCCTGGATATTGCCCAAGTGTCACTCATGATTTACATGAAGGCCATTTTCTCCTGTTATTTTCTGTCAGTCAAGTTGCCTCTTCTGATGAGTTTAACTGGTGAGTGTTTTGAAATTTGGCTCAGCTAAGAGATGGTATTCCATACTAGATCATCACTCCAGATAGAAACCAAAGCCTTTTAAAAAAACAAACAAAAACCAGATTCATCTAGAAGACTATAAGGCTGTCCTGGAAAGGCACAACTCTTTCAGTGTTCTTCTGCCAAAAATGTACAGTTTCCTAATGACTAATTTGTACTAAGGATTATGACATAAAACTGGCTTGTTTACATATTCTGCAGTCATTTAAAACAGTGTATTTAAATAGACCCAGATGACTACATTAAAAACTGTCCCCTGCCCCTTTCCCCCATAAAGATGTCATGGTAAGTCACTTGTATTTATAGACTGGAAGCAAAAGTATCCCAAACTGCCACTAATTTTCAATAAAGACTCTCTGAGGAATATTCTTTAACCTGGGAGAAATCTGCCCTTTGAACAGATTGAAATTTATTTCCAGGTAAAGATGTACTAGCCATTGATTCTCTGCATTGGGATGGGAATCTGGAGGTCATCCAGATGTTGTTAGACTATGTTCCTTACCGCTTACTGCTGGGAGTTGCAATCCAACAACATCTGGAGAGCCATATGGTTCCCAACCTGTCCTACACTATAGAATGAGTGAGAAGCAATGAAAGCATTTCCAGAGTATTGACTGCACCATTGTAATTCAACCTAGTCTGCTTGGCCAGCCATTGCCTCCTTAGGCACAGTGTCTGAAATGGGGAATGGTCCTCAGCCCCTTCTTTAGTCTCTCTGTTTTGTCTTTCTGAAATGTGACAGGCAGTTCAGGAGTGCAGGATGAGCTCTCTTAAGGAGCCTCTCCTCATTAAATGTCTTTAGGAAGGAGAAAACTACAGTACTTTGAATAATTACAAGGATTGTTCTGTTCAATAAGAGAGACTTCTTAATTTTGGTACAGTGAACTTCCAAGGAGGTTTGGAGCTGTTGATTAATTTCTTTAAAAGTGTCTTGCAGAGGATGTGGGTGGTGAGAGAGAGGGAAGACAGGTACAGCTGAACTTGCTTGATGGAAATAAGTCGACAGGAAACCTAAAAAGAAATCTCTGAGCCCATTCTTAGCAAGAGAATTTAAGTGTTTATGGACAAAAAAAATCTAACTCTTCTGAAGCAGGGCTGGACCAGAAGCAGCCAAACTAGCACACTGCCTGTTCCAGTGTGTTCTAACACAATTTCTGTTGGGTTTTGTATATAACTTCTATAATTTTAATTAGAAATGCAATGCATCTCAATATACTAGGGAAAATTGAGACCAGGCAGTTGGTCTCTGTTGTATTCCAGTAAATCTCAGAAGATCTGGACACCTTCTAGATATAGGGAAACAAATCTCATGGAGCAGAAATTAGTAATATTGCAGTCTTAGAGATTTATTTAGAATTAGAAATGTACATAGCTAAAGTCCAGCAAGAGTATAATATACTCTGTTATAATATTCTTTTAAAAGAGAGGCATTGGAATAAAGCATCCACTTGTCTCTATTGGAAAGATAACATTCTCATGGCTGTCAGAGTAGCAGCAGCAGCATTCTATGAAATTTTAAAGTGAACAGTTTGACAAACTGAGATAATGATATTGCACATTTATAAATGAAACATGGGATGAATAAAATATGGGAATCACATTAAGCTGCAGTTTCTGGGAGAAGAAGTGCATGTTTGAAAAGAGACAGCCTTGTGCCAACTCCTTTTTGTCTCTCTTTTTCTTTTTCTTTTTTTTTCTTTTCTTTTCTTTTCTTTTCTTTTCTTTCTTTCTTTCTTTCTTTTTCTTTTTTTTTGTTCTCACAGTAAAATTTCTGTCATAAAACTTCCCACAGGCTTCAGTCTAACAGATCTGTGATATGAATGGTGGGGTGTGTTAAACAGACAGTGCTTTAGAAAGCCCTTCTTCATATTCTGACAGTACTCTTTGTTTCATTTTATTAATTTCATTTAAACATGTTTTCACCTAATTCATTTAGTTACATTTGGATTTCATTTAAATAATAAAAAACAAATCTATTTTAAATAATTTTAATTAGTTCAACAAAATCTTGTTGTTATAGAAAATAATTTTAATTAGTTCAACAAAATCTTGTTGTAATAAAAAATTATTAACTACAGCTGTAGATCGAATTCTATATGGAGAGAATATTCACCATTGTTCATTTCCTGGCCAAAAAACAAAGAACAGTATTTCTCAACAGTCAGAAAACCCAGTTGGGAAGAATAATACAGTGGCAAGAATTTTGCACTGTTTTTGACTGGCATTCCCTTATCCTGAAGTGTTTCAGGAATCATTCTGTGTAAAAATATACATGGGTTGTATTTTTCTTGCATGAGAGTTCTGGGAGTTTCTGAAAAACAACAACAACACTATTTCTAGACAGCCACTGGTGTTGTTTTTTATGCAAGGCTGCTGTTTCCTACACAAAACCAGCAAAGTTGCACAGCAAAACATCTTGCATTAAAAATTCTTGCACAAAATGCAGCATTCTTGCACCAAAAAAAAATTAAAAAATAGCCACATATTTTGTTGTGCAGGATTGTTGTTTTCTGTGCAGAATGTGTGAATACCTGGTGAAAACTGCACAGTACAGAGAAAACTGTGGAAATTTTTCGTCCGCACATGTAAGGATGAAATAGTCACATATTAACATCACTAGTCATCACAACAAAACATAATAACTTGGTGAAGACTTAGGACTTAGGACTAAGTCTCTCTATTTCAGTGAGACTTAGGACTCTCCGTCATTTGAACTTGATCCATTTGTTTTAGTCACTGTGCTGTGCTCAGCACATTTCCATAGACTGGCAACCCTAGATGATTTGGACTACAACTTCCATCAGGCCTGGTCAACATGGTCAGTAGGAGGGTATGATGGGAGTTGCCACCCGAAACTTCAGAAAGAGGACATTTGGTTGAGGGAAGGTTGATCTATAGGTGTTTGCACCATGCACTTGACAGCATCTTTTTCACTGAAGAATAGGAAGACTGCCTGAAGACTTTTTGGTGCCTGTGGTGAAGCAGCAAGTAAAAGTAATATTATCCATTGTCAGCCGTGTTAGCTTATTACCTGCAGGAGAAAATCCCACAAATATCTCTTCCTCTCTGTGGCAGCAAAAATACAATAAGAATAAATTAAATGACAAATGTTTGCTGTCCTTTCATAATATCCAAAATCATCATCTTGTGGCAGCTGCCTCACTCAGATGACCTCTGTCCTTATATAAAGCACATGAATGGGCCACTGTGTGACAGTCCAAATGTATAAAACATGCCACCAAACTCTGCTTAGTTTATTTTCCTCTAAAAAGAACTATTAACTTTGCTAGCTCATGGGTAATGTCAATCATATAGAAAATAAGATGGTTTCCCCCACCCACTCCAAAATATACAAGGTTCTCTCTCTCTTGGTACCCTTATTCATTTTTGATAAACTCTTGACAGTGTGAGAAGTCACAGAATGCTAGGTAGAAGAGTTGAGTGTTCACGCATGCTCAAAATTACACTGATTTTCATTCACATGTGTTACGCTCTCATAGTTCATTAAACCCCTTGAAGGGTCCGTTACTGTGTAGTCAGTAAATGCTCTCTCTCTCTTATTTGTTTTTTGTATAAGTACTAACATTGAGATGCAGAGTGTACAGAATGTCCCACAAGTACACATTTAAAAAAAATGATTGAAGTTCTTTAACACACAACACAGAACAAGAAAAATGAAAAGACAGAAAGAGAAACAAAATTTACAAACAGAAAAAGAAAATTGTTTAACTAACAATAATTACGTAGGTAACATTAAATAATGGCAAAAGACAAATAATCATATTTCTATTACATAACCTATCACATTTAACCCCTCCTCTCCCTCCTTCCTCTTGTAAATCCCCCCTGCCCTTTCCCACTAAAAAGACCTCCCACTCCTTTCATAAAATGAGATAATTATCTTTATAAGTACTCCCTCTATTTCTACTAATACAACTCTAAACTAATATCATATAATATATATGATATATTATTTACTCATACTGTTTCACACTGTTTCATTTTATTTTACATTTACTCTATAAATTATACAATTATATTTACATTCATTCTATTTTAATAGCTTTCATTTAATATATACAAATAATACTTTATATACTCAATATCCATATCTAACATATAATGATCTCTACAAGAATTACTATTTTTCTTTTATTAAATTCTGGCTGCCCCAATAATTAATTAACATTTACAGCCTATGTCTCTTATCTCCCCTCTTTGCTCCTTCATAAAATCTATAACTGGTTTCCAACTGTCTATGAAGAAGTCTAGGGATCTCCCTTTAATATAATTTGTTAACATCTCCATTGTCGCTATCTCTAATATTTTTTCTATCCATTCTTTATAATCTGGTATTCTATTTACCTTCCAACTTTTTGCAAAACTAATTCTTGCGGCTGTTACCATATACCGAATCAAATTGCAAAATCTTTTTCCATCTTTATCATCCTTATTAATCATGTTTAATAAAAACAACTCTGGTCTTGGTGTGATATTAATTTTCAAAATTTCACTCATCCATTTGCTCACTTTGAACCAAAATTTCCTAGTCTTTTTACAAGTCCACCACATATGGAAAAAGGATCCAGTCTGTGATCCATATTTCCAACATAGGTTGCTAATTCCTTTATGCAACTTTGCTAATTTCTCCGGTATGATATACCATTTTAACATCATTTTATACCAATTCTCTTTTAATGCATACTAGCATGAAAATTTTATTCCTTTAGTCTAGATCAGTTATTCCCAAAGTGGGCGCTACAGCCCCTTGGTGGGTGTTGCAGCGATCCAGGGGGGGGTGATAGCCACAGGTGCATTTGGGGGTGATGAATAACTGTAAGGGGGTGGTGAAAGCATAAAAGAAAGAAGATTTAGAAAAATTGATCTATGTATTCCGTTCATAACGCTTAATTTTTATTTGAACAACGTACTGAACGTTGGCTCGGTCCCGCATACTCCCTCACTTGCATTGAGGTATGTGCAATCACACACTGCTACTGTTCATGTGGTGCCATTGAATTGCCGTTCCAAAACACGTGAGCACTACGAGCATTGCTGCAGGCAACTGCCACTCGTGCGATTGGTTGAGAGCAAGGCCAAAGCCTGGAACGGCAGCAGCAGTGCTGGCTACTGGCAGTACTACCAGCAGATTTTGGAGCACGCTATGAATCAGGAGATTTCCCGTAATTATTACGGGAAAATTATGGCGTAATATTACTCTGAGGACTTTTTCAGATGGAGAAATACACCGCAAGAAGGGTAATCCCTCTTGCAACGCTGCTGCATGGCAGGGGTGTGTGTTTTGTATGATGCTGTCCCCCTGCCGATTCTGTTCCAGTACAGATCGCAGCTCCAGCGTCATATTTGGCTGTTTCTTAATCACGGTCAACTTCCGTGATTAAGAAACGGCCAGATATGATGCTGGAATTGCGATCTGTACCGCAACAGAATCGGCAGGTGGATGGCATCATACGATACGCCCCCCCCTGCCGCACAGCAGTGTCGCAACAGGGGCGACCCTTCTTGCGGTGTATTTCTCTGTCCGAAAAAGTCCTTAAGTTAGATTGTTGTGATTTTGTGACAAGTTAAAGTTAACCAACAAATAGTGTGACTATAATTGGTGAGTATTATTTATTTATTTTGTAATAATTATATGCGCTTTACAATTAATAATATCATGTTTATTTATTTCATTAGTATTTATTTTAGTTTGTTTTTTACAAAAATATTTCAAAAAATTACAAAAAAAATTAATTAAAAATACCTCCATACATTTTTAATTTTTCTACAGATAATAATGGCTCAACCAAAGAAAAAATGTAGACAATATAATATCGAATATTTGAAATATGGCTTTATTGAGTCGCCTGTAAAAAATACATTACCAATGTGCCTGATTTGCCAGAAAGTTTTACCAAACGAAGCTATGAAGCCTTCCAGACTACAAGAATATTTGACTAAAATTCATGGTGATAAAAAATATAAGGATTTATCTTATTTTTGAACACTAAAAGAAAAATTTATCAAACAATCGACATTGGCAAAACTCTTTTCAACTGCAACCACACAAGATGTCGATGGCTTGCTTGCTTCTTACAATATTTTGTTATTGATTGCCAAATTGGGAAAACCTCATACTATTGGTGAAGAACTAATTATACCGGCTATAAGTGAAGTAATACGTACTGTGCTACACAAGCCAGCATCTGATATTATCAAGAAAATTTCGTTGAGCAATAATACAGTGCAAAGAAGAATTGATGAAATGGCTCAAGATGTTGAAGATTCATTGTGTGGCTATTTAAAAACATCTTGGTTTTCTATTCAACTTGATGAGTCAACTTTGTTAGGAAATGAAGCTTTACTTTTAGCATACGTGTGGTTCACAAGGAAGAACAAATTTGCCAAGAATTATTATTTGCTAAATATTTGCAAACTGATACTAAAGGAGAATCAATATTTTATGCATTGGATGAGTTTTTTAAAGAAAAAAAACACCTCTGAGTAATATCTTATCAGTAGCCACAGATGGTGCTCCAGCGATGGTAGGGCACTACAGGGGTTTTCTTGCATATTTAAAAAAGGAGGTGCCAATGCATTCACAGTACACTGTATCATCCATCGTCAACATCTAGTTGCCAAAAATTTAAGTGCACGCCTACATAATTCATTACAATATGTAATTAAAGCTATCAACACAATCAGAAGCAAATCATTGAACGACAGATTATTTAAACAGCTTTGTATTGAAAACAATGGAGAATTTAATTGTTTGCTGCTTCATACAGAAGTTCGTTGGTTGTCAAAGAGTGCCTGTTTAGATAGGTTTTATAAGCTGTTTAACTCAGTGCTGGAGTTCTTGAAAGATAAAAATGATTCAATTTAATTCATTCCAAAAGTGACATCGCTTACTTGACCGACTTGTTTCAAAAATTTAATGAAAGCAATCTTCAGCTTCAAGGTGATGAACTGAATTTAATAAAAACAAAATCTGTTATTTCTGCATTCGTGACAAACTTCTGTACAAATGAAATTTTGGATGAGGGGAATTCAGCCAGTTCCCAAATTTATCAGGAGCAGGAAAAAAAAGATGAAGACATACTTTCTTATTGTGAGCACTTGGATGCTCTCCATTCAGATTTTAATCAATGATTTGATGATATTTTGACAATGAACATACCTGATTGGATTTTGGATCCTTTTCCAAGTGCAAACACAGAAGAATCTCCACAGTTACAAGAAGAACTGATGGAAGTAACTACAAATGATGAATTGAAATTTAAATTCAAAAGCAGCTACCAACAATTCTGGCTGCAAAAGGAGATCCCTATGGCTTATCCTGAAATATGTAATTCAAAAGTTCTTTATTGCATTTCCTTCATTATATTTAGTGGAACATGGATTCAGTGTGGTAACCAATTTATTAACAAACAAACAAACAAAAAAGAAACCAATTGCAAATAGTCAATCGCGGTGATTTAAGATTACTGCTGACGAAAATAGAACCGAGGATTACTAAATTGGTAGCAGCATACCAGGTTCATCCTTCTCATTAAGATGATTTCGAATGTTTTAACTTTTTTTGTATTACCTTTCTATTCTTAGTTCAATAAATAGTTTCATAATTTCATACTTCAATGTTTCTAATTTACACCTTCTTTACTATATTTTATGGAAAAGGTAGAAACATTAATACATATATCCTTCTGTTTAATTGCTATTAAAATTTTTAAAAAATTAATTTCCAGGGGGCGCTGAGTAATATTTTTTCTGGAAAGGGGGCGGTAGGCCAAATAAGTTTGGGAACAACTGGTCTAGATGTCCTCCCATTTTTCCATATAAATTTTGTGCCCCACATATCTTGCCCAGCTTATCATATATTCCTTAACTTGTTCCTCTTCGGTGTCAAATTTCAATAGCAACGTATATATTTTACTTATCAATTGTTTTTCTCCATTGCACAGTAATTTTCAAATTCTGATTTTGATCCCCATACTGCCATTTCTTCAAATCTTCCTTCATTTTCCCTCTTATTTGATAATAAGTTAACCAGGGAAGCGTAAATCCTTCTTTTTCTAATTCAGGATTTTCTTTAATTTTCTATTCTCCCATAACTTTTTGAAATAAAATTCTATAAGTTAACCAATTGTTTCCCCTTAATTCCCTTTTACAAAAGGCTTCTTGTGGTGAAGGCCACCCAGGTATTTCCCGATTTAATCTATTTTTATATCTACTATCTTTACCCGGTGTAACATACACCTTCAAACTTGGCCCCTCCTGTGCCCACTCCGATACCAGGCACATGCCACCACCTCCTCGACACCAGGCATGCACCCCCACCCCGATGCCTGGTATGCACCCCCACCCTACTCCCCACCAGGCGCAGGCCTCTACCCTGAAGCCAGGTGCTGACCCCCACCCCCTGCTGCCAGTTGCAGGCCCCCTACCCACCTAACAGCAGTCACGTGCCCTCACCCTTATGCCAGGCACACCCCCCACCCCCCAATGCCACATACCCCCTGATTCCAGGCACAAGCCCCCTACCCCTCCCACCACCAGGCACACCCCCTACCTGTTCTACCACCAAGCCAGGTATTCCCCACCCCCCAACACCAGGCACATGCTCCCACACTCCCAACACCAAGTGCATGCCCCCCACCCCCAGTGCCAGGCACCCCACCGTTGCCCCCACCAGGCATGTATCCCCCCCCAGGCTCATGCATTCTGCATTAATTTTAATTTTATTGTACCACAGGTACTCATGCCAGCCCATTTTTAAATCATGGCCCTCTAGTTCTAACTCCCTCTCATTTTCTAAAGTAATCCATTGTTTTAACCAAACCAGACAAGATGCCTTGAAGTAACATTTTAGGTTAGGTATGGTTAGGTACAAGTACACATTTTAATTCTATGGAATAACCTATTTTGATGCTTGACATCACAGTGGGCACTTCCCATCCATGGGGGTTCAGTTCTGGCCCCTCCCTACGGACGGGGAAAACATGGATGCTCAAGCTCCATATTAATCCATGATGGTGCCTGCATGTGACTGTGCACTGATACACCCTCATGTACGTGCCGCCATTGAATAATATGTGACCATTCACAGACACGCCAATCTGTGAGTGGCGAGCCCACTGATACAAAAGAAAAAAAACCCTCTTCCTTTCCTTTCATGGCAGTTGATGTTTCTGCGCTTAAACCCCCCCCCCCAAATCAAACCACCACAAGAGATGCTTTCAGATTGGAGAGCTCCTTCAACTAAAGTTTGGTGTCTCTGTGTGTATGTGTGTGGGGGCAAGGGATAAGGCATTAAAACACCTTGTCATTGTAGCATTGCAGCGACTGACTCTGGATAGGAGCTGGATCTCCTCTGATCACTATATACATTTCCCCACCCCAAACCATGCCCACTGACCAGCCCCTGACCAAGAAAAATAAATAGAAAAGCACTATTGAACTACTGCATAGGCAAAAATCGTGTGACAGAAGTGTTAAAGGAGGTCATTATTGGATTATTTCTGCAAGTAAAAAGAGCCACTTTTACAATGATCTCTCATGCTCTAACAACAGACCAGCAATGACGTCATGCGGGATGTGGGAATCAAACACTCTGTTATCCTGGTGCTTTACTGGCTCCATGCAATAAGCTCATGAAAATAATACAGCAGAGGGAGGGCAAGAGGAACACACTTTCTTGTTTGCATTGCTCTTGAATAAAACCACAGTGGTGTCTTACAAACTATATTGTAGGATACTCTTAACTAGAGTTACAAAACTAAGTATAATGTACTCCACTTACTAGGGTGACTGCTTCTATTGGCCACAGTTGAGCAACAGACCAGATTTCGATAAGTATGGACCATTAACAGTTTAGACTTGCTTCTAGAAGATGGAAAGACAAGAGCTTGGGGGATGGGTGGGTGGTTTGGACTACAATTCCAGGAATCCCCCATGTCCATGCTTGCTGGGCATTCTGTTCCAAAAGGTAGCTTTTCCTGGGCTCAGAAGAGCCCTAGTTCCCCATTCGCTGTTGCTTCTTGACATTTAAATAATGTGGACTATTACCTGTGATCTGTAGAAAGGAATGGATTTTTAAAAATAATATTTATATATTTCATGCATTTATGGATTTGCTGAATTCCCCTTGTGTACCATCCAACACTTCACAGATGAAAGGAGGAATACATTAGTAAAACAACAACAACAACTGTTATTATTACTGCTGCTGCTGCTACTACTACTACTGCTACTATTTACATCCCTACTGTATATTAAAAGAGTAAGCTAAAACCACAGGCACAAGAGAAGTCTGGAGCTGAAATATGTAAAACAGCTCAGGTTTAGGATAATGACCCACTTTCCCCCCTCCAGTCTCCTGGTGAGGGTTTAAGAGCTACAAGCTGCCACTACCATGTGACAGAAACCCTGGCACCTCTTCTACTAGAAAGCAGTGGCTGTTTGCTTCTCCCAATTTTAAATGGTTAAATTCATGTGAAAACTTGAGTGAGTGAGTCAGAAAATATGTGAGTGTGGTTGCATATCTATGCCCTTGGGTAAGCAGTATGATAAATATAGCTGATAGCTTGTGTGCACTAGCTTGGAAAACTGAAGAAATGACTAACTGAAGGCAAACTTCTATCATGCTGTCCTTCTCACCGCCTTCTGCTCAGACAATGGGTATGTCTGGACTACACAGTTAAAGAAGTTTGATACCATTTTAACTATCATGGCTCCATCCTATGGAGTCTTGGAATGAGTGCTTTGGGAACATAATAGAACTCTCTGCTAGAGAACTCTAATGCTTGTCTACAGGAATTATAAATACCTCATGAAACTATAAATCCCTGGATTCCAAAGGATTGAGCCATGACAGTTAATGTGATATAAAACTGATCTAACTGTGTGATGAAGGTGCACCCTGTGTTGTGTGTGAAAGAGAGAATGATCTGTGTGAAATATTTCTCTAAGCCTTCCTTAATATACACCAATATTAGGATCAATTGAACCAGACATGGCTTGTGGTCCTAGAGGGTGCCTCATCCTTCCACTGCCTCATCCCTCCACTGTGAAGGGAGACCCCCCTCAGTGCCTGGTACTGTAAACAGTAGGAACAGAGTCTGTATCATTGCGTTGAGAGGGCTTGCAATAGAACTCTGTAGATCAGACATTAGCTCCTTGTACCACCTGCTGGCTGAAGAAGAGAAATACAAGCAGTTCCAGCTGAGTATCTGCACCTGCCAATCCCGTTCAGGGCAGAGATCCCCACTGGTCTGGCTAGGGCCTCACATGGTGCATTTTGGAGATGGATTGAAAAGGCTTTTAATCACAAAATACAGGCAGAGACTGGGGAGTTTTATTGCAGATCTGGGAGCTCATCAGCCCCCCTGATCTGCAGCAGGTGCTTCTTTCATTGCCAGCTTTTAGGGAACTTTCCCCCAGCAGACCCTGCACTGCTCTTCTCAGGGCTTCAACAACAAGGAGCCTCACAAGCCATGATGATGGCATTGCACTTCCTGCATTTTTCCAAAGGGCACAGTGAGCCCCAGTGTTCATACCACCATCTCTCCCCCAGTCCCTTCTTCTTGCACCTGGCAGTCTGATACACCAGTATCAACAATGGCTCCTCTTCATCCTAGAGAGAAGTGACTAATGGGGTGCCACAGGGTTAAGTCCTGGGCTCAGTGCTATTCAACATCTTATATGACTTGGATGAGGAAATAGAGGGCATGCTTATCAAGTTTGCAGATGACACCAAATTAGGAGGGCTAGCTAATACCCCAGAGGACAGGATCAGAATCCAAAATGACCTTAACAGATTAGAAAGTTGGGCCAAAACTAACAAAATGAATTTCAGCTGGGAGAAATGTAGGATACTACACTTGGGCAGTAAAAATGAAATGCACAGATATAGGATGGGTGACATCTGGCTTGATGGCAGTACATGTGAAGGGGATCTAGGAGTCTTAGTGGACCACATGCTGAACATGAGTCAGCAGTGTGATGCAGCAGCTAAAAAACCAATGTGATTCTAGGCTGTATCAGTAGGAGTATAGTGTCTAGATCAAGGGAAGTAATAGTGCCATTCTATTCTGCATTGGTCAGATCTCACCAGGAATACTGTGTCTAGGTCTGAGCACCACAATTCAAGAAGGATATTGAGAAGCTGGAACCTGTCCAGAGGAGGACAACCAAAATGGTGGGAGGTCTGGAAGCCATGCCCTATGAGGAGCGGCTTAGGGAGTTGGGTATGTTTAGTCTGGAAAAGAGAAGGTTGAGAGGTGACATGTTAGCCATGTTTAAATATTTGGAGCAGTGTCATACTGAGGATGGGGCAAGCTTGTTTTCTGCTGCTCCAGAAACTAGAACACAGAGCAATGGGCTCAAACCACAGGAAAAGAGATTCCACCTAAACATTAGGAAGAACTTCCTGACAGTAAGAGCTGTTCAGAAGTGGAATGCACTACCTCGTAGTGTGGTGGAGTCTCCTTCTTTGGAGGTTTTTAAGCAGAGGCTGTATGCCCATCTTTCAGGAATGCTTTGATTGTGTATTCCTGCATGGCAGGGGGTTAGACTGTTTGGCCCTTGTGGTCTCTTCCAACTCTATGATTCTATGAGAAGCGAAGCAAATATACATAGACCTTTGCATTGACCCAGAGAGTGTGGCACCACCTGGGGATGTGTAGAGATGGGTGCTTAGGCTTTAAGGCCACCTTACATACAAATACCAAGCTTTCTCCCCTTCTAATGCCACTCATCTTGAGCTTCATCTCCCTGTGTGGAGAGCTAGGGAGGCACAGCAATTCTCTGAAACTTCAATCAGTGCCCTTAGATCTAGGGATGCTATCATACAAAAACAATGCAGGAAAATACTCTCCTGGTGAAATGAAGGCTGCATTTCATCCAGGTGTCATCCATTCTGTAATGAGTTTAAGGTGGTGGTTTAAGAAACATGGGGTTGTTGACAGCACAGTGCTGCAAGCACTTGTATTTCACTTTTGACTTTTTAAAAAGGTAGCACTGTAAAAGTATGACCCTTTTTGAGAAACTGTCTTGCCTTTGTCTTCCTTGCCTCTGCATCATAGGAAGAAAGGGAAAGCCTGTGTTAAGAAAGTTGAAGAAAACAATATGAGTTTCTATGTAATATGAACTTGAGGGAAGTTTCAAATTTGTTAAGAAAATTTTATTATGGTGAGTCAGTCCTCAGAAGTTTACCATGTTTTCAGACTGTGCTGAATTTCCCTCCTAATTGTTTTTTAATATTTAAATGGGCAGAGGAATAAAAAGTGGAAGAGGAAGCCAAGCCACATTATTTTAAGTGTTTCCTGTCACTGTTTTTCATGTCTTCTAAACTCATGCCTCAAAATGTTAAAGTTCTTGTTCAAAGAGTCTATGGGTATAAGGATGAAAAGTTACTTTTGTGGCTACAAGTTCCACAAACTTTCGGCTAGTGTGGCTACTGAATTTTAAAACTGCCCATGTTGGCTGGGAAGTTATGGGAGCTAGAGTTCCAAGCAGCAGTTTTTCTAAGCTCTGTACAAGAAGAAATGCTTACAGATTTGGTCATTCACAAATTTAAACTAGAAATCAGAGTACAGTATGTGTAGCATTGTGAAAGAATTTTCCTTGCAATAATAGCTCTAGAAGCAGGCAAGCCAAACATTAGAACTCGATAAATGCCCACATGATTACAGTGTTCTGTTGCCGTTTCCTTTCTCTTTGGGCCAATCTTGTTTGCGTGCAATTAAACGTGCACATTTTGTTTTGTAAATAATAGCTGAGTGGAAGCTTGAGCAGCCTTTGGGAATGTGGTGAAGAGGCAAGGTTTGTAAACTGTTTTTCTCTTGCCACAATCATGATCAAATACCGTAAGAAAATAAATAGATCCCAAACATTCCCTGAATCTGCATTTGGTATTTCAAGTAAAGATGGAGTGCTCCTCATTGTTGTGGGTTGCTTCATTCTGTGAAGACTTGGAGGAATGGTTTTTATGCTGCCTTTTGAGTGGTAATGTAACTTATAAGAAACTTTGGGAGTGTCAAGCTGTGCACTTTACAACCTTTAAAAGCCTGACATGCTATAGTGTTTAAAGTGTTGTGCAGAGAGGCTTGAACAATTTCAGGTTTTAACCCCTGCTCTGCAGTTCACTAGGTGACTTTGGGCCAGTCACTCTCTTTCTCAGAGGGTTGTTGAAAAGATAAATTGGGAAGGAGCCAAGCCATATATGCCACTTGGAGCTCACTGGAATACAGTTGAGACATACATGTAACCATTAAATAACATAGAAATGCTCCTACAGCAATTCAAAGCTTCCTGTTCAGAGGGTCTTAAACTGGAAGCATTTTTTTGGAAGGCCATTGCAATGTTACATAGCCCTATGGGTACTGTAAGGAGTGCTGCCTATCAGGATTTTCTTGGCAAGGTTTGTTCAGAGGAATTTGCCTTTGCCTTCCTCTGAAGCTGAGAGAATGTGACTTGCCCAAGGTTACCCAGTAGGTTTCTATGGCCAAATGGGGATTTGAACCCTGGGGGCCAGTTACACGGCAGAATAAAGTGTGTGAAATTCTGGATTGCTGTCCTTTCACACCAGAGCTGCATAGTTAGCCATGATTTATTGCTAAACTGGAAGATCTGATGAGCTCTCGCTTTTCTAAGTTCACACAGACAAAGGTATGGGGGGGGCATGGCCTCCAGATCACTGTCATTAAAGCCAGGCAGGAGGTGGGGAGGAAGCGAGGAGGGGGGCAGTGCGAGGGGAAAGGAGACTATAGCTTTGTAGCTTCCTCTGAGCCAGAGAAAAACAGATAAAGCAACAAAAATGAGGGAGACGGGGGGCGGAATAATGCTTGCTTTCTGGCATAATTACTGTTCTCTCTCCCTCTCTGTCTCGCACACACACAAAGAACGATCAAGCGATCAGCTGGTGCAGCAGATCTCTCTCTCTCTCTGTCATACACACAGAGAGAGGGGGGGGAGAGGAACAGTAGTTATGCTAGAAAGCAAGCCGACTGGCTGGATCTTTTTGGGCCTCATATCTTGCAAGTCCACCCCTTCAGTCCGACCAATCACAGCTAAGCTCTGCTGGGGCTGTTTGGAAATACTGCTGGTAGTTCCCACTGCCGTAAGCGAAATGGTTGTTCACACAATCGAAAGTGTGCTAACTTGTGCTACTTTTCAAAAAAGATGGGGAAAATAGCGAAAACTGATACTGTGTGACTTATGGGGTTTTTTGCCCCCTTCCTTCTGAATATGGTGACTTTGATCCGAAATATGTGGGAACTATTAGGACTCTTTGCAAATTTTTAGAGGATTTATTTTGCTGTGTAAACAGCCCTCTGGTCTCCAGTGTCATCCTAATCCAGCACTCAAATCACTATACCACTCTGGCTCATAACATTGACACAAATATAACAAAAATAGTACCTAACAATAAGTAAAGTAACATGTTGAAGCTTTTATTCATATTTTTGCATTAATGATACTAAACACTTAAAGACAAATCATGCTTAATGTTCCCATACTTATTCTTTGTTTAATGATATGAATATTGAAAGAATGTCCAATCAGCCTTTATAATTCCCGCTAATCTTCATATAAAATCCAAATTGCTTGGCTGGATCTTATCCCATGTTTATTTAACATATTAATAATTATTTTTAAATGGTCTAAAACTGAATTAGTGGCTGGATTGTGCCATGTACCTGTTCCACTTGTAGATCATTATTTTTAAAATAGTCTGGTTTTGCATTCTGTATAAAAAGTCTTACTGTCTGCTGCTGCATCTTCAGAGAGAGAGAAATCAACAAAAGAAGAGGAATAACTCATTTGTCAAGCACACAAAAGTGTGATCTGTTTTGTTTTTGTTTTTTAAAGCCCTGATATTATGCAGTGTGGGTCAATTGTTATATCTGAAAGCACTGATTTTTTGTTTGTTGCATTATTAGTATCATTTGTGTTCCCTCTCTCTGTCTATGAATAACTCCAACTGTATGCTTTGAAAAATTATGCTTTTAAAATCTATGGGCAATAGTTTTTTTGTTTTCTGTAGACTTTTGAATTATATAGAATTATTTTAAAAACTATATATTTTTCTTCCAAAGTAATGAGTAAATATAATACATTTTAAAAAGCATTTTTTAAAGTAGGCATGTTACTGCTTTGTGAATGCAAATTTCACCTTCCCAACTTTAAAATGCCATTTGTTTTCATTTAAATTTATTTTATTAAAAAAAAACAGGATACAGCAAACTCTTTAAAAGCTCCTAAACAGGCAAAAATAGTCAAAATATGGCAATAGTGCCCTTTTATTTATGTGTATGTCAGTAGAAAAATGGTGCATTACTCTTAGTATTATTTAAATAAACAATCAGTGCTACAAAGAGGAACCACCTTTTTCCTAACTGATGCTTGTGTGTGTGTGTGTGTGTGTGTGTGTGTGTGTATTCCTGTATGCTTACATGCTTTTTAATTCTGTTTGCCTGGTGTAGTTTTATATCTCTCCTGTCTGAACATGATGAAAGTTAAATTGTAAAAGAGTGTGAATAATACCATCTTCTGCCATCTTGTTGCACTGTGCCAACATTCTTGTTATATTGCAAAGAAAATTTGATCTTTCCAGAGTAGGCATAACTATATGTGCACATTTTTCAGCTTAAATCATAATTAGGAACGATTTTTTTTTTAAATCTAAATCACAATGTTTGGTGTAGCTGCAAAGAAATCCTGCATTTTGGAGTTGAAAAATACCCTTCCATTCTAGGCATTAAAGAAGACTAAATCATTTGTAGAATTGCTGATCAAAACAGGCTGACCATCACCCTTCGAAATAAGTTAATTGGGCTAATTTTGTTTTGTTGTTAGGACAGTGGCAGCTGGAGGCTTCTGTGTCATTGGGCAGTGACTTCCCCTTGGGGTTGTAGTTCGAATTTTAAAGGAGTGATCCGAGATGTTGTTCCTATTTTTGGAGTATAGAATTTAACACCTTTAGATCCTTTAAAGTTTCCACTGAAACCAAAAGTGGTGTCCACTTACATGGAAGCTACTAGCTGCCACTGTTTTTAGAATTCAATTACTGGTCTTGCCAGTAGTCTTTGAACTTTTTGATACTTAAATCTGACAGAAAGATTGTTGAAAATTTGTAGGCTAGATGTTTTAAATACTGTAACTATGTTTTCTTTTCTCTGGGAACTGGCCTGTGTGGTAAATTCACTCCCATCTGGTGCTGTTCTTGGAGGGAGGAATTTTTATAACTCCCCAATCCAGGGCAATCCCAAAGTTTGGGCCTTATAAGATCACGTAATAAGTGGGTACATTGGAGACAAAACTTAATGCTGCCTGTGCATCTTGGCCAAAAAAAAAAAAAAAATCACATAGTACCTTCCCTTCTTTCATGTAGTAAATCAACTATTCTCACCTATTCAAAAATGGCCAGATCTGGAACTTTCCTTCTCACTCTGACTCTCTATCTTGCATTTTAAAATTTGGTTTAGTGCTTTTTTTAATTCATAGAAGTCTGACAAAGGAATAGTATTAAAATGTAAGTTACTGATCCTGTAGCTTTATTTTCTTTTGAGTGGGGCCACTTAAAAAAAAAAAAAGATTCCCACATTTTATGTGATTTGCTTCCCAGATGAGAACCTAACCAAAAGTGTAAATATGAAGAGTTCCCAGTGCTTATGATAGAAGTCACTGAACTGAAGTTGGTAAAAATTGCATCTTTGAGAAAAGAAAGTAAGCAGCACAGGATACCACTTCAGATTGTTCCCAGGGGGCACCATTTTAAGTAGGCCAGATACATCTTAGATCTTCTTCCACCTCCATAGAGTATAAGTGACACCAGTTTACAGTACTTTGTGTTCATCCATCTGTAAAGTAGACTTTAGGCATTGCAGCCTAATTGTGTACAATGTTTTCAATGTGAAGATCTTTATAGTGCAGAGGTTTCAAAGTAGAAACTGGACTGAAATTGTTTTCAAAATTGTTACAGTTTGAATAATGCCTCTCTTCCTGCTAAACTATAGGCATGTGCCTGACAAGAGTCAGTGTGGTGTAGTGGTTTGAGCATTGGATTGCGTCTCTGGATATCAGGGTTTGAATCCTCACTCAGCCATGGAAACCCACTGGGTGACCTTGGGCAAGACACTCTCTCTCAGTCTCAGAGGAAGTCACAGACAAATGTGAAGCTGAAAGCTTTCACGGCTGGCATCCATAGATTTTCCTTGGTTTTTTTCTGGGCTATGAGGTCGTGTTCTGGAATAGTTTCTTTCTGACGTTTCGCCTGCATCTGTGGCTGGCATCTTCAGACCATTCTCTGAAGATGCCAGCCAAAGATGCAGGCAAAACTTCAGAAAGAAACTATTCTAGAACACGGCCTCACAGCCCAGAAAAAAACCAAGGAAAATCAAAGACAAATGTCCTCTGAACAAATCTTGCCAATAAAACCCCATGATAGGGTCACCTTAGCATCGCCATAAGTCAGAAACAACTTGAGGCACAGAACAATGGTGTGCCTGTCAGCTATGTTATTAATAATTGGCATGTGCCTATCAGATACATTTTGTTTGTGTTGTGATTTGAATGTGGGCCAAGATCCTTCATCAGGAGATGTAGGTGTCTCATAGGTACACTGTCATAACTACCTCTCTCAATGAAACTCTCTCAAAAACTCACACTGTAAACATCACAGCCTCTCCATCACAGCCATTTCAGCGTTGTATGACAGCAGATATTAGCAGGGACACAACCAGCTATTTCCTATATATGTACTTGCTGAAAGAGACATCTGCCAAGATCTCTGAGGGTCCTTGCAAGCTCTCTGCTGATGACATCCTTGCACCATGTCCAACTACAAGAAAATAGCTGGACCTGTCCCTATTCATAACCCCACTCTTTGACAACATGGAAATAGCCTTGTTGGAGGGGCTGTACTTGCTAACAAGGTAAAGTAGGTGGTCCTCCCCCCACAACATGTTACAATTTGTAGGACAAAAAATGTTCTCCTGTGGCAAAATACCAATAGATTTATTTTATTTTATTTTGGAACTTGGGTCGATTCCCAACGTTTTTTGTTTGAGGGAGGACAACTGGATATGGCAAATGGCTAAAAATAGGGACACAATTTACAGGTGTAGGTCTAGTTCTGTGAAATTTTACAACAAAGCATGACTTGGAAAGAAACTATCTACTGAAACTAAATGTTGATGATGTGATATAGATAATTGCTTCCTTGAAGTATATGATGTGGATGTATTCAGTGGTTAATCCTCTTTAGTTGGATGTGTCACAGTGTATTAATATTGTAGTAGAAGAATCTTTAGCATTCATCCTGTGATGTGGGATTTAATTTAAAATTAATGTTGTTGAATCCTGCATATGTCTAATATTGAAAAAGTCTTATACATCAAGATGGAAAAGATAAATGTTCACTATCTGTTGTTTATTGCTCAGAAGGTCTCATTGCTGTAACTATGTGTGAACCTATATTTTATAGATACCAGATATAAAATATCTATATTTTATAGATATAAATATTCAAGGAAATATATTTTTAGAAATACAGCCAGCTTAATTTCATTTTATATGCTAGCCCATTTTGATATTCTATGTACTAGCCTTTTTTGATATCCTATGTAATTCCCCTTGCCTTTCTTCTTTTTCATCTTCTTCTCTTTCTCCCCCCACCATTCCCTCTCCCCTTTCTGTTTCTTTTCTATGTGATCATACTTTAAAAATCCAGTATATTTTTCTGTGACTTCTGGGGACTAAAGTGCCTTGCTCTGGTGCATGAGGGCTAATCCTGTCCCATGCTTGAGGCACAGAATTTCAGTTCCCTCTATTACCTTTCTCCATTTCTTCACCTTTATCTGTTATTTGCTTTACTTAGTTGTTTTAATTCTTCCCATTTCTTCTTTGTTTAGCAAGTCAGTATCTTTCATCATCCTTGTGGATTTTCTGTACACATAAGTAGATTGTCAAGTGTTGGCTACTACTAAGGACACATGTTAAAAAAATACTTTCCAGTGGTCAGTGGCATTTAATCAGTTGGTGACCTTCAGATGTATTTTGGATCATCCCTGGCCATTTGCCATGCTGTGTAAGGTTTATAGATTTGTAGACCAAAACACCCTGAAAGTGCCAGGCTATCTATCCATTGTTTAGTGCATTGCTTCATAAGTTATCTAATGCCATGGACTGGTAGGGTCCCTGTGCCCCATATGCCAGGTATTGGCACCATATTTGTGCCCGTTGGCCACAATTGTTTCTTTCGTTCCTTGAAACTTACCGTGGACCAGCAGCCAATGGCTCGTGGACTGGCACTAGTCTACAGACCATGACTTTGAGTAGCACTGTTTGAGATAATACTGGCATGAGTATAGTAACAGGATTTTGGCAGTGTCACAATGTAATAATGACTTCAAATCACACATATTTTAAGTCTATATTATCAGAAATGTTCATTTTATGAAAAATAGACAGATTATGAAAACTATGTATTACATTTAAGTATCTACTTATGATGCATTATTGCAATATTTGTTCATTGTTAACCAAGAAAAGAGAGGAAAGATATTTACGATATAAATAAGCCTTCAGGCCAGTATAATTTTGACATTTAGGTCTAAGGGCCTATCTATGCTGCAGCAATACTGCAGTTTGACACCACTTTATCCACCATAGTTCTGTCCTATTGGAATCCTGGTATTTGTAGCTGTGTGAGGTACAGTGGGCCCTTGGTATCCACTGGGGTTTGGTTATAGCCCCCCTGTGAATACCAAAATCTGTGGATGCTCAAGTCCCATTATATACAATGACATAGTAAAATGGTGTCTCATATAAAATGGCAAACAGCAAGCGTTGTTTTTTGGGGGGGGGGAATTGCGGGGAGGAAGAAATATTTTCAATCCATGGATGGTTGAATCCATGGATAAAGAATCCATGGATACAGAGGGCTGACTGTATTTAGCTTTTTCTATCAGAGAACTCTGGTGCTTCACCAGACTATAAATGCCAGGGTTCCATAGGATAGAACTATGCTGGATAAAGTGGTGACAAACTGCTGTATTTCTGCAGTGTAGACAGGCCCTAATTCAGATGTTAATCCCAGCCAGAAGATACACACTGAATCAATAGAATGTGCATAAGTGTTGATTTACCAAATTCCCATTGATTTAACAGATCTATTCTATTTGGGACTAGCAATTCAATTTAGGCCTATAATTACAAATCAGGCCCTTTTAAGCCTACTGTATGAAAAATAGGAGATAAAACTTCCTAGACAAGAGTCCATGAGTGCTTTCCTGCTTGGCTGATTTTCACTAGGAATAGCTTTGCTGAGTTGTAGATTTGTCTGAATAGCTGAAAGACCACTTCCTCCCATAGGAGCCTGCCAGAAATTTGAGATCTTCAGAAGAGGCCCTGTTGTGTGTCCCAACACCTCATGAAGTTAGGTTGGTGGGTACATGTAACAGGGCTTTCTCTGTAGTAGCGCCTCAACTGTGAAACTCCTTACCTAAGGAAGTTAGGCTGGCCCCATCGCTTTTAAGCTTTTGGTGGGCAACCAAAGCAGTGCTCTGCTGCATGGCATTCAGTGTCTGAAACTGCAGTTTTAACTGTTTTAAAACTGGATTCTAGGAATGTTTTAAGACTGAGCTAAAACAGCTGCTGTGGTAATGCTTTGCTGCTGAATCCAGACAACTACCGGTATTTAAAACCAGAGCTTTGAAAAGTTATTTTGTTTTAGACTGAGGCATTCTGGGAGCTGCAATCCAAAAACTAAGTTTTTCAAGGTCTGTTTTCTCTTCACAACAACCCTATGAAGGAAGTTAAAGCTGATGCAGGCACAGTGACTCAAGTGGTGCTATAGGACAGGTTTTAATACTTCCCATTTTTATTGCCATCTTTCCAATTCAAAGGTATACCTATCCCTGATGGGGAAGGTGACAGGGACCCACACTGAGAAAGTTAATGTGGTGATAGCAGGAATGAGTCTGAGTGCTGATACACTTTTCAACCTTTTTGCAGCATCACATTACTCTAGGAGTACTAATTCTGAAACAGCTTGTATGGTTGGAGATCCAGAATGGAGACAGCATATGTGTTTCTGCTCTACCCACTTCAAGCACAGTTTCAGATGATGTAAATGGGCCTTTTATAAACTTCCTCATCCTTTCCGCTAGCCTCTGCTGGCACCACTCATGATATTCAGCCCCCTTCCCTCAAATAGATTTACAGGGGGCAGAGGAATGGGAGAATTGAGTGTAAGCCACTTTGTCCCACATTCTGCTAACACAAATTATCTGCTGCCCAGGAAACAAATTCTGGATTAAAACCTGTATATCTGGTAAGAGAAAGGGTATATATAGTTGCTTGCTCCCACAGTTACCACACAAATGTTATGCCCAAAGTGTAACAATGCATTTGCTCAATTAATTATTACAGACTTTTGTTTTTTAATCTGTTCATTCCCCCCTCAAGAAGCAAGAAGCATTTTTCAGTTGTTATGATTTTGCTTTCAAATGGAAATTGTTGCTTATTTATTTAGCAGGGGTAAGTGCTGCAGTGGTTGAGCACTGGACTATGATTACTGAGACCCCCGCTTACTTGAATCCCCGCTTGAAACCCACTGGGTGATCTTGGGCAAGTCACACTCTCTCAGCCCCAGAGGAGGGCAATGGCAAACCCCTTCTGAACAAATCTTGCAAAGAAAACCCTGTGATAGGTTCGCCTTAGGGTCACTATAAGTCAGAAACTACTTGAATGCATACAACAACAACAACAACAGAAATATATACCCTAACAATGAACTAATCTTGCTTCAGTTTGGTAACTAAACCAAGCCTGAACCTATGAAGCATCTATAAAAGTCCTTATAGAAATATAAACTTGTATTTGATGAAATGTCACTTACTGGTCAGGGGATAGATGTTTCTGCTTCACCAAAAACCAGTCAATGCATATTGATAGAAGCTGTCTTTATTAATAAAATTCATGCATGTATCTCTTCTTTGCTTTAGAGAATCTGTGCTTCAAAAGAAAAAGCTACTTAAAGATTATAATAAAGTATCTCCTAATAAAGTTGTTTAAAAATTGTTATCTTACCAGTAGCTTTTCATTAGTCTTTTTCCAAAGCAAATGAATAAATCAAGATGACCAGAAAATGACAATTTGGTCGTTTTTGTCAGCTGGTGCAAAGAACAGTGATGAGAAATAACATGAAAGATAAACTGTTCCTCACTGAAATTTAAATGAGTGCAAATGTGCCTTCTGAACAGATGTGATAGAAACAAGGGAAGTTTAACATAAAAAAATACCTTCTGTTTTGAGAGTTAAGAGACTGAAGAAAGTTACTGCCTGGCAACACTAAAATTTTAAACAGAATGACCACTTTTATGTGAAATGGTTAAAAAAAAAAACCCCAAAAACCATAGCTCGAGCATAGGAAAGATTATACAGAACACCTTAGTATGCTGTTAAGCTACAGTTATATCAAGTATCAAACTAATCTGGTTGAGTCAGCATAAGAATAGTGAAAGGAGCTAGAAGAGGGCACCCTCCCACTGTTTATCCCATTCTGTCAGCTTCTGATGTAAGCAGAGAGTGGGAGGATGCCTCTTACAAGACAGTGAGGCTCAGTTGCTTTCTGGGGCAATACAGGATACATTTGGGAACATCTTTGCTGGTCCTGTACACGCCATCTTCCCCATCTAGATTTGGGCCTGAAAACAAAGTCTGGAAGTGCCTGGAGTATAAATTCTAAGAAAGCACAATTTATGACATTGCACCATCACTCCAGATCATGAGGTACATCTGTTAAGATTCAGGCTTACTGTCCTGTATCTTGGCTTGTGGCAGGTGAGCCCATGTCAGGATTGGTTTCTTTGCTCCTGCCCCGCCATATTCATTAGTTTCCCTGGGGATAGCTTTAATTCTGATCTTAAATTAGCTGGGTTTTTTTTTTAAAAAAAAAAAACAATCTCTGTTCCAGTACAATTATAATCTGTAACTGTACCATGGCTGGCATCCATGGTATTCAATGTTTATGAGATCATGAGTAGGACATACCATCTCATAACTTTTGGAATTCACATTTATGGTCATCAATGAAAAACCTACCTCTTAATCCAGGCAATGCCCTAACTGAATGGTTTCCAAGATGCTGCAGATTGGGGCACTGGGAAATGACAACCATAGCACTCTCCCGGTTGCAGGCTATGTTGAGACAAGGAGCTACAGCAGAACCCTGAAAGGGTCTCTCCAGTTACCTGTTTCAATGAGCTCCATAACCAGAAGAATGCTGCTGTCATCATCTCCCACCACCCCAGATTCAGTGCTTCAGAATTCAATTGGTTGGGGCACTGCCTGGATAAAGAGGTAGGTTTTTGAGTGGCAGCATTGGCAGAATAAGCTATGATGACATAACATCATAGCTATGTCTGTTCATGCAGGGCCTCAGCTCATATTTCTAAAATTATATATTGCACTCTTCCTTATTATAACAGATGCACACACACACACACACACACAGAACCTTGAGTTATACAGAGTATATGGCACAAAAGGTAGAGTTTCTTGTAAAGTTCATAACACATACCAGTAATAACAGCGATGACACTGCATATTCCTTACAGCACTATCCTATGCATATCTATTTAGAGGTAAGCACCATTGCTTTCAATAAGGTTTATTTTATAGGAATTTAAACTTCATATGTTATTGTTGCTGAGAAAGTGGCCTCATTGATTTCAGTGCAATCATACCTAAAACTTTGACACAAATGATGTAGTTCCAGTCTGCAAGTAGATAAGTAATAATTGATTAGCAAATACAATAAATCATCTGGTTTTTCTATGCAGAGCAGGAGTGGAAATCATGGGGCCTTCCAGATGTTCTTGCACTGCAAATCCCATCAATCCCAACCAGTACAGCCAATGGTGGAGAATGCTGAAAGCTGCAGCCCAACAACTTCTGGAGAGCTACAATCCAGAACACTAATTCCCAAACTTAGGTCTCCAGATGTTGTTGGACTTCAACTCTCAGAATCCCCCCATTTGCCATGCTGACTGGGAGATGAAGGGGACCCAAGTTTAGGAACCACTAATCTATTAGGTAGGAACCTCTAGTTTTTGTTGTACAGAATTACTACTGGTGCAGAATATTCTTCAGCACGTGAACCTAATATGTAATTCTTTCATATTAGTAACCTGTTCATTTCTACTTTGTACTGAAAAAAATGAAATTAATACTCTTTAATTTTTCAGATTATCAATATCTGTAATAGTATCCTTTGGATGGAGCTTGTTTCAGAGAAAGCCTTTATGGCCATTAGGATACAGTTTGGAACAGAAGATGCATTGACTTGTAGAAATGCACAAGAATCAGTCATAGCTCTCATAGACAGTTGCCAAAGAACTGGCTCTAAAATTTGCCATGTATAATATGATGGATAACAACTGTTTTTTTTTTTAAAAAAAAAGTTTTTAAAGGCATTTTTTTAAATAGTGTTTTTTTTTTCATTCTTACCCATTTCTTCGAACCAGTGATAATCTATCATGCACCCTGGAGTTAGAGACTACTTAATCTGCGGAACAGGGGGTGAATCACATTGGGTGGTAGGATAAACAGTACAACATATAATACCGTATTTATTGTTCTGTGATTCCTGCTAGGAATCCTGCAGTCTGTATGCTAGGCTTATCCACTGAGGTCATTAAGACTTTTTTGTTTACTTGGATATCTTGAATCTTATACTTTCAACTACCTGTACACTCCCAAGGTGAACAGTTCTAGATTATATATGTTTATTTTTCTACCAGCCAAACAACATAGATGTTTGTTCTCCTTTTATAGAGAAATATGCTATAAAAATTAATGACCAACTCTGGCTCATATTGTTCAATAGGGAATATTTCCAAATAAGTGCATGCACATTTTCACTCTTGTCCTTCAAGGAAGTGATCTTGCTTAGTATTCTTATGTACTAACAAAGTCAAACAGAAACCTGCCTCTGGTTTCTAAGCACTGGGTCTGTGTTTTCCTTGCTGATTTAAACTCTTGATTTAGATTGTCTTCACTTAAATCAGAAAACCCCAATGTAACTTTGGCAAATATGTGTGATATCACCCCTGCCCCACATATTGATTCTCTGAAGATGAAGATCCAGCAAAAGAAACATCCCTTGCTTATTCTGTTATTGAAATCTGTACTAACAGCAGACCTATTCTATATAAAACTCTAGTTTCTTTAAATATGGCTTATGACATTACCTCTGAACAGGATGTCTTCCATAAGAATAATACAAGATGTCCACAGGAGGGAGCTATAGTATAATTTCCCTCACAAATGTAATTGAGGGATTTCTCAGTGAGGAGGACAGGATGGGTTTCTACCTCCCTGGCTGGATTTCTCCAAGTCAGTTTATTGTTATTAACTACGTTCATGGACAAGTTTTGTGCTGTAAAAGAAACCCAGCAGTGCACACCGAAACACACAAAGTAGTTAAAAAATATAAAATATGACAATAAAACAACATTCATTTCAGCACATAGCTGCCCGAAATACTCTGAGCTCCTTAGAGATAGAGAAGAATATAAGAAATTAGTAATAATAAAAATGAACTAAACTAAAGATGGAAGCATTTTAACTTTTAGAATGGTAGGGAAAGCTTTCTTATACTGTGCAGTCATAACATTCAAAGGTAATAAGAGAAAGTAAGCAGACTTCCCTTATAATGAAAGCAAATTTAATTACAATTCCTATAACATACACATTGGGCTCGTTTTGTGTAACAGACAATATTTTCCCCAGAATCTCAGCCCCAGGATTGTATTTTTCTACTATTGTATGACTGTTAAGTAAGGTAAACTTCTATCATTTGTAAGCACCTCTAATGTACCCTGTGTTAGAAACCCTGTGTAATGCTCAGTATGATAAAATATAAAAAATAAAATTATAACAGAACTGATTAAATTCTTAGAAAGCATAGATCCAGTTATTAGTGCCTATTAGCCTCTAAGTAGGGAAGGATAAGAATTTTGTTTTGTTTTGCTTATCAGAACTTTCTAGAATCTGCAGATTTCTTCAGAAATGCAACAGAAAGAATTTGAAACTTTAAGAATTTAAGAGAAAATGGACACATTTGCTCAACCAGCCAGGGGACTTTGAATACTTTACTCCTAATACTTTGCTCCTAAATATTCAACCAGGTTAATACATTTGTTTCATTTGGAACTTATCAAAAATTACAATTTTCATTATAAACGTGGCAGAAATAGCTCATTAAAAAAACGCACACAGAGAGATTCATCTAGCCCTATTGCAAAGTAAGTCTTATGAAGTTCAGTGAGACTTTGACTCCACATACACAAGGAAGTGCATATAACAGAACAGGGAGAAGTGCAATCCTCCAGACATTGGTGAACTGAAAGTCTCATCAAGCCAATAGTGAAGGATGCTTATAACTGCCATTCAACAATGTCTGGATGGCCACATCCCCCAAACAACATCTAGGATTGGAGCCCAAGCATTAGGTCTGCAGTTGAGGGCATGATCCTGTTTGTGGCATAACTGTGCTGCCATAGATATTGGTGATGGCAATGTAAGCAGCAGCACTCTGATGGCTATGGGGTAAGATGGCTATGGGGACCACAGCAGTGGGGGGATGGCAAGGAAGTTGTCTCTGCCAAAGGAGAAAGCTCTCCTGCTGGTTCCTGAGCTGGCAGGGCAGCTTTCTTTGACAATTGAGATGGTCTTCCTCTTCCACATCCACAATCACTGTGCATTGCTTCAAAAAATTCTCTGTACTGACATATGGAGTATGACAATTGCATAATTTCACAAAGAAGATTCTGGCCTTAGAGTGATCAGTCAAACTTTCTGGTAAGTTGCTCTTTCCCTATCCTAGATCCCTCCCTAAACATAGATCTACCTTGGACCAGTTTCACAATAGTTGTTTCCAGATAAAGTGTGAAAATCTGGATATATTTTGATTTTGTTTTAGAGAAAGGCAAGCTAAATTGTATATTTGTCAAACAACAAGAGTTTTCTATTACTGTGAAGATAAGTCAGACCATGTTTAGCATGTTGGTTAATAATGCAGGATAAATTGCTGATCATCTAAATAGAAATATACATCTGTAGTGAAAACTGAAACAGTAGAACTGGAAAAACTATCTGGCGTCACCTTCTACTGAAGATCTGTGAATTTATTATAGACCTATCTTCTTTACTCAGTTAACATATCGCAGAATTTTAGGCAAATTAAATAATTTAGAATTTGACTTTTCAGACATACTTACTTTTGACACTTAGATTCTAGACAATCTTTTGAAAAGCTTGAATCTGTCTGGATGAATGGCTATACAGTATTGGCTAAGCAAAAACATGATTTAAAGGATCATGGAAGGTTGAAATAAGGTAGCTTTATAACTTGTTATTCTACTGACACCCTGGAAACAGTGGATTGTGTAGACTTGATATAAGAAAGCAGGGGCACTGTTTTCCCCATTTCTGGGAATTTACACATTGAATTATGATTATGCCAGAGTAAAGTGCACCCTGGAAGTCCCATGCAACCCCCACACACACACACATACCTTCTGCCCTCTCCAAAAATACTATGTAGGATCTCCTGTTCCCTTGTCAGAGAAAGAATTACATTACAGTAATAGTGTATTTTGGAGTAACAAACTCAGCATATTTAGTTTTGAATGAAATATATGAGCTATATTTCTAACATGGGAGCTTGTGTTAAACGTTTTAAGCAATGAAAATTATGGCAACAAAGGGAAAGACAACATGAAAACACACTGGACAAGATCATTGAGAGATATGGGTCGAGGTATCATAATTAGTATGCTGACTGTACCAAACTGTTTTCCCCATCTGATCCCAGAAAGGTGGTAGAGGTCCCTTAACTAATCAGTAGTAGAAAGGATTTGTTCAAATGAACTCATTTAACCTGGGCAAAATGTTTGATTAGGGGTCTTACCAGTCCAGGCTTCAGTATACAGTCAGTTTGGGATGACATACAATTCCTGCTTAAGAAATCAAGATGCATAGAGAGATTGCTATTTGTGCTACTTCATTAGGGAGGCTACTTACACGTTGCCAAAAATGGCAGCTAGGAATGCAACACAAAAAGAAGGAATAAAAGACACATATTTGCATGAAAAATGTATGTGCTATGTATAGATGCAAAGTCAGAAATAATTATTAGATTTTAAATTTCTTCAAAGTTAAGCTATTTTCTCATCCAATTACCCTCTTCAGTTGAATTGCACCACATTCCCAGACCATTCAAAATAAGTTAGTCTGTCTTGCTGTCCATTTCATTCTCACCCCATCCTTTCTCCATTTCTCCCCCTCTCTCTTCCTATTGCTCCTCGTCCTCATTCTAAATCTATTGGATTTTTTGCTGTTGGGGCTAATTTCTTTTTAGGTAGCACAATAGTAGATCATCGTCAACTAGCATCATTTTAAATATTTTCTTTAGAAGGAGCTCCTCCCCACGTTTTGTCTTGTTCTGAATTAGCCTTCTTCATCCCTGTTCCTTTTAAATGTGTTGGACTACACCATCACCATCCCTAGGCATCATGGCCAATATAGTCTAACACATCTGAAAGGCACCAGATTGAGAAAAATTGTATTTTTAAAATTTAAATAATTGCCTCTGGATTGTTTGTATGATCCTATTCTTGATACTGTATGGATTTAGGACCAAAATACTGAAGTAAAATACTTAGTATATGCAATTGTGGCAATATAATAAAAATAAAAATATAAGTCTGGATAGAATTGCTTGTGAATTTAAATGTACAAAATAAATAAACATTCAATTTTTTTAAAAAAAAAGTCTAGATAGAAAACAAATTGATCTAATGTTGATTATTATTATCAGGAATTCTAAGTTCTCAGTTCTGTTTGCGAATCTTTGTGCCTTCTTTTCAACATTCATATATTCAATGGTATTCATTGCTCATGTTGATATTTCTTTACTTTACAGTTTATTTTTTATTTTTATTTTTATTATTTTGCATTTTAAACTCTCAACTTATTTTCTATTGTTGATGCAATACTGTATGTTCTGAAAATAACACAAGATGCTAGAGTTGGTGATGAACTTCATCTCAGATGTACAAAATATTGTATATATGCACATTTCCCTCCTTTTCTTTTGATTTTTAATCTCAGTTTGCAAGTATGGAGAACAAACAATAGCTTGTCCTTATTGCTGGTAATGGGGAGAGATATTGTAACAATTTTATAATCTAGAAAAAGAGATGAGCTGGTTGGGAGTACTGCTGGACAAGAATATATAAATACATTCTCGATGGATGGCGATCTTGTTTTATAAGAAGGATTGCAGTCTATAGTTGATTTCTTAACAAGTTAGTTGAATGAAGCTTTTAGTGCAGCTTTATGCAAGTACAGTTGTCCCTTCATATTCACTGGGATTTGGTTCCAGGACCCCCTGTGGATACCAAAATCTGTGAATACTCAAGTCCCATTATATGCAGTGGCATAGCAAAATGGTGTCCCTAAGATGGCAAAATCGAGGTTTGCTGTTTGGATTATTATTTTTTAAAGAATATTTTCAAGCTGTGAAAACTTAAATCTGTCGATACCACATCTGTGGATATGGGAAACAACTGTGTACTCAGATGTAAGTCCCACTGAGTTATGCATGGTCTTTAAATGATATGCTGTATATTAAATTGTAACTTGTTTCATACTTAAGGGCAGTATATATGTCCTTTCTTCATAATTCTCAGAGGGGCTTCTGTGAAGGATGAGTGTGATATACACTTTGATCTGAAGCTAATAAATATTTATAAAACTCAATAATTTAAAATATATAATGGTATATACAGTTTTCCCTTCACATTTGCTGGGGTTGGTTCCAGGACCCCCCATGCATACCCAAATCCGTGAATACTCAAGTCCCATTATATGCAGTGGCACCGCAAAATGGTGTCCCTTATATAAGATGGCAAAATCAAGGTTTGCTTTTTGGATTATTATTTTTTTAAGAATATTTTCAGCCGTGAATACTTAAAACTGTGAATGCCAAATCTGTGAATGTGGAGGGACAACTGTATATAAAATATATAATGGTATATATATATATATATATATATAATTATAAATATATATATATATATAAACTGTTATTTAAAAGAAACAACTTATTACAAGTTTTTAAATCAGGTCAAAGCAATATATCTAGCTGGAACGCAGAGTCTCAACATCTCCCCTCTCTTTGTCCCTCTGTCTCCCTCCTCCTCTTGTTAATCCCTTTCTTTTCGTTTCTTTTCTTGTCCCCCATCTACCCTCTCTGACTTTTTCTTTTTCTTCTCTTCTTTTTGTTCTCTGTTTCTCTCTTTTCTTCTTTCTGTCCTCTCCTGTTTTTTCCCCTCCCTTTCTTATTTCTTATTCATTATATAAATACATTTAGGAATTAAGAGTCTTCTGAAATAACCTAAGAAATTAACAGAGAAAGATAAAGTGTAAAAATGAGAATTGATTATATTTAGAGGAATTGGGAGTAGTGAAATTTGGAAACTAATTAAGATTAATATTATTAATTAATTGACTAATATTAATTGACTAATTGATCAATGATATTATTATTGTTTCCCCTGTCTACATTATACTCCTTGTTGAAATTACTTTCAAATTATTGGAGAGATCACTATTAGTTTAGTGTTTTCATTTGGTTTTTGGGTCTAAGACATGTTGCTGGGTTAGGGAGATTTAATGAATAATTGTGTATATTGGATCTATTGTAGTTAAAGGTAAACTTGTAGTCACTGGGCTTTGATAAAGTTCATAAAAGGGGTGATTATTATATTATTATATCCAGGAGTAAAGGAGAGGAAAGAAAGGAAAGAAGAAAAGAAGGAAGAGGAGGAGGAAGGGAAAAGAAAGGGAAGGGAGGAAAAAAGGAAAAATGCCAGTGAAAAAACAAACCCAAATTCAAACTTTAACAACGCAACTTTAACAAAGAAATACCACAGATTCAACAATTACAAGGGTTCAAGAAATTTAGAGCAGAAATGACCCTAGAAATGAGAGAGATGAGAAAAGATATTAAAAGGAACTAGATGAATTTGGAAAGAAATAAAATAACTTCAGATGTGGAACAACTAAATGAAAAAGTAGAAGAACTTGAAACAAAAGGAAAAAATAACAGAAAATTTGAAATCAGAACAAGAACAAGGAAAATAGGAAAATCTAACAGTTTAAGTGAAATTAAGAAAAAATTGTTTAAATTGTTTAAATTTGTTAATTTAAATTTGTTTTAAACAAAAAATTGTTTAAAATTAAGGGGGCTTCTTGAAACAGAGGAAGAGAACCTATATGAAAGATTACTACCAGGATTAGTGGAGTTTGTGGAATTACTGTTGGAGAAGATAGAATTTGAGGTAGACAAAATCTTTCGAATCAGCTCAAAAATAGCAATGCAAAAAAGCTACCCCGAGATATTGTAATATATTTCACAAGAACTGGAAGAGACTTAGTATTATAAAAAAATTCTACTACCAAAATGATTATATATAACTACGAGATTGAAATATACAAAGATGATCAAGCTCAAATTCTAAAGAAAGGAAGGAATACAAATTCATTACTTCTAAATTACAGAAAAGGGGTATACAATACAGATGGGGAAAAGTGGAAGTAGTATCCTTTACATATGATCAAAGAAGATACAGATTGAATACTCCAAAGAAAGCAAAATAATTTCTGCTCAAGTTTAAAAAAGAATTTAATGGAACAGAGAGAGAGAGAGAGATGGGAAAAGGGAAACAGAAAGCTTAAAAACCACAGAAAATAATTCAAAAAATTGCTAAAAGAACAAGAGGACAAAATAGAAAATATGAGAGGAAATAAAGATGAGGTAGAAGAGGACCAAAAGAAATAGAAGTGAAGAAGAGGAGGATATAGATCCAGTGGAGAGAGAAGAGGAAGAAGAGGAGGGAGGTGAATTGGAAGATTTAGATGTGGAAGAAGAAGAGAAAGAGGAAGAAGAAATTGGTATAAGTAAAAGAAAAGAGATAAATTGACAACAATAATAAAATCTGAAATTGAAAGAAGAAATACAGTAGTTGAAATAGTTGAAAATAAATATGAATAATAACAAGCAAGGAAAGATGAATTTAAAAATTCTATCCTGGAATGTTAGAGGGATGAAATGCCCCTATAAAAGGAACCAGATATTCCATCATCTATAAAAAATGAAGGCTGATATAATCTGCATCCAGGAAACTCATATAAAGGAAAAAGACCAAAATCTACTGAAAAATAGGAAAAAAACTTTCTCTAGTGGAGGTATGGAAGCATTTATATGGAAATGGTAAAGATTACACCTATTATTCTGATAGTCATAAATCTCTTTCTCGCATAGATATGTTTCTCGTGTCAAGAAAATATAGTAAGGAATCTTAAGAGGATGGAAATACTACCGAGAACAATAACTGATCATAATCTGATAAAATTGACCAACAAAGACCAAAAAAAGAGAGTACAGTTGGAGACTAAGAGAAACACTAATACAAGATGAAAAGATACAAGATAGAGTGAAGACTTTGCTGAAAAACGATTTCAAAGAAAACAAAGAGGGAGAGGTGGCAATTCATAATATTTGGGATGCAAGCAAAGCAGTTTTAAGGGGAGTATTAATGCAAATTAACTGGGAGAATAATAAAAGAAAAAGAGAGAAAATGCAAACATTACAGGAAGCATTACTAGACAAAGAGAGAGAACTTTAAAATGATCCATCAAATGTTGAGCTGGTAAAAGATTTAAAGATAACACAGGATCAAATGAAAGTAGAAACAGCTTAAAAAATAAGATTTGTGAAGGAAAGATACTTTGAAAATGGGAATAAAATAGGTAAATGGCTATCATATATATTGCGAAAAGAACAAGAGAAGAAGCAAATTTTGAAAATAAAAGAGAAAGGAAATAATTAATCAAGAAAAGATAAGAAACAGTTTTCAAAAATATTATAAGGATTTATTTAAGGAATCTTCCTTAATTGACGGTAAAAAAGAAAGAATAGAAAAATCTCAATGAACAAAACATACCAAAAATAAGTAGACCTCAAAGAGAAGAACTAAATAAGCCAATAGCAATAAGAGAAGTAGAAAAAGCAATTAAGTTTTGAAAAATGGGAAAACTCCAGGCCCGGGTGGCTTTCCCAACAGTTACTATAAGATATTTCAAGAAGAGTTGAAGATACCATTACAAAAGACTTTCAATAATATAATTCATGAGGGGAATGTGCCATTATCTTGGAGAAATTGAAATATTTCAGTAAAGACCCTGAAGAAACTGGGAAATTATAGACCCATTTCGTTGTTAAACACCAACTATAAAATATTTGCATCTAGCATGGCTGTGAGATTGAAAAACAGATTAATTGATTGGAGCAATAATGACCAGACAGGCTTCTTACCAAAGAGATTCATAAGAAATAACATCAGAAAGATAATAAATTTGATAGAGCATTTTTACAAACATCCAGGAAAAAAAATAGCATTAATATTTCTAGACGCATAAAAAGCGTTTGATAGCATAAACTGGCATTTTATGATTGGCATGATGAAGAAGTTAGATGTAGGAGAGAAATACTTAAATGGGATTAAGGTGATATACAAAAATCAAATAGCACAAATAATAATTAATGGGCAAGAAAACTAAGGAAATAAATTTGGAGAAAGGGATAAGGCAGGGGTGTCCCCTCTCTCCGCTATTATTCATAATGACGCTAGAAGTTCTATGTAGAAAAATAAGATTAGAGGAGACAATACTAGGAGTCAGAATTAAAAAACCAGGTTTACAAAATATGCACATTCGCCGATGATTTGGCAGTATCTCTGGAGGACCCGCTAGTACCAATTAAAAATCTACAAGAAATTTTGGAGGAATTTGGTAAAGTATCTGGGATTAAGGTCAATAAAGAAAAGACAGTTGTGCTAACAAAAAATCTGGACATAAAAGAAGAGAAAAAACTAAGAGAAATATCAAGTTTCAGAATAGAGAAAAAAGTCAGTTATTTAGGAATACTTATTACTAGAAATAATATGGATTTGGTGGATAATAATTACAATAAGAAATGTAATGAAATTTAAAAAGAAATAGAAAAATGGAAACAGCTAAATTTTTCCCTATTAGGGAGAATATTGGCAGTAAAGATGATGATCCTACCTAAAATGCTCTATCTTTTTCAAAATCTCCCTATATTATGCAACAATCAGCTATTTAAAGCATGGGACGTAGAACTGTCTAAATTTATTTGGCAAAAAAAGAAACCTAGAGTAAAATGGGAAACATTACAAGATGAAAAATCTAGAGGAGGCCTTGGATTACCAAATGTAAAATTGTACCATCAATCTTGTGCTATTGCTTGGTTGTTTGAATGGTTTGCTTAGGAAAACGATAAAATAACAACATTAGAAGGGGTAGATATAAGGTACAGTCTACATGCATATCTTTGGTATGAAAGGGAAAAGATCGATAAAAGTTTTAATAACCATTTTATTAGAAAAACCTTGTTAAAGACATAGAAGGGAATTAAAAACAAGATCTATACAAAGTTACCATTGTGGGTCTCCCCTCAGTAAGCATTTAGATGAACTGAAATGACACACTTAGACAGCTGGTGGACATATAAAGATTTAACAAATTTTCAGGAGGGGCCCAGTAGGTTAAAAACAAGAGAAGAACTAGTGGCGGAACAAAAAACAAACAAACCCTGTAATTGGTTCCAATATCATCAACTCTTGGAAAGATATAAATTGGATAAGAAACTACTAGCTATGGAACACCAAATGACAGAACTTGATAAATGGATAATGGAAGATAAGGAATTCCGAATATCAAAGGTGTACAAGCTATTATTGAAATTAGATTTGGAACCAGAATCAGTCAAAGAGTATATGATAGAATGGGCTAGGAATACTGGGTGGAATATTTTATTAGAAGAATGGGAGACACTTTGGAATAAAAATTTAAAATTCTCACCATGTTCTGAATTCAGGGAGAACTGTTATAAAATGCAATTCCATTGGTATATGTAACCATTAAAACTAGCAAAAAATGTATAAAGAAATGAGAAGTAGTTGTTGGAAACGTGGAGACATCAACAGGTCACTATATCACATGTGGTGGTCTTGTAAAGCACCAAAGAATTTTGGATCAACATACACAATTTAATTAGAAGGATATTAAAAATAAATTTTAGACTAAAACTGGAACTATATTTCTTAAATATTGTTGATACAGATTTTCCTAAGGAATTTAAAAATATAATGCTTTACATGACCACCACAGCAAGGATCAGTTACGCAAGATATTGGATACAGAAAATTACTCCAAACACTGAGGAATGGATGTTCAAATTACTGGAAATGGCTCGAATGGCTAAACTTACATGTTGGATCAAACACCAATATACAGATACACTTAGAAAGGAATGGAAAAACTTGATTGAATTTTGGAAAACGGAATGGAATGAATATGCTGTAACATGGTTAATGGCTTAATCTTAGATGTAAGTGGAATCTAGGAAGGAAAAGGAAGGAAAATTTTGGGGCAAATCCTCTGTTGGAGACACAGGAAATTTTTGTTAATATATAGCAAATTTCATTCAAGGCTCTGCATTGAAAATTTTTCTGTGTGGAAAATGTTTAAACTGTTAGATAAGAAAGTCAAAATGGATGTGAAAACAAGTTCAAACACAGACGAGAAGGAAGTTGATGGTATATATTTTTATTTATATGGAAATTTGTACTTTTAAAATATAATAAAAAATAAAATTCAATTAATGACTTACATAGGAAATCAGATGTACGTAACTCTTCAACTGGCTCTCATGAAAAATACTTAAGGATATTTGCTTCTTTGATCCATTTGTTCTCCTATTACAGGCAAATGCAAATTATTTACTCACAGGGCACAATTTTTTAAACTACCGACAGTTGATTATTTGATTTTTAACAAAATATTATTTATCTTCTAGTTGTATAGTATGCAAGGAACAAGTTCTATAAGTTTGTATAGAACAATGGACCCAATTCTGTGTATTGTATTGCACAGCTATTTTAAAAAGCTGAATTTCCAACAATTCACTGTTTCAGGGCAGAACTACCCCTGCTGCGCAAGACGTTTCAGGAAGCACCAGAGGAGAGCACAGAAAAGTGTATTTAAATTCTACAACAAAATATTTTAAATAATTGTAGTGTCATTTGAACTTTGGACTTCAAACAGCAAAATGTCTCAAGGTGGCACTGTTTGGTAGGAAAGTGGAACTGGTGTCAATACTACTAGGGTCTCCAGTCCTCACTAACGTTTTACAAACTAGGCAAACAGTCCTCAGCATCTATACATTGTTAAAAGTTTAATCAGCAATTGGTTTAGGGGTGTGGAATCATTAATTCAAAACATATATGCTCAAATAGCTCCCCATCCAGCTAGGACTATTTCTTGGTAGCTTGACTATGCGTGCCTCTGGCCTCTTATTTTACTTTGGGAAAGTCTGGTTGCTTATTCAGGGATAGTTGTGTTGGCCATGCAGCAAAATACAACAAAATCCAAAATTCAAAAAAAGTGATACTGTTATTGGCCAAACAAAATGCAGAATATGCCTCATGCAAGGTTTGTACAGCACAGGGACAGCTTAGATCTCAAGGGAAGTTACTTTTATGTTGCTAATGGAGTTGACATTTTATTACCTATCTTTTATTGCCCTTTGTCCCTGGTCCTTATATGGCCAAGAAGGGAATTGTGCTCTGCCTGCACTGATATCCCTCTCTTAACTGACAACAGAATTAACATCTGAGACAAAATATACCGTATATTCCGGCATATAAGACGACTGGGCGTATAAGATGATCCCCCCATACTTAAGTTAAAATATAGAGTTTGGGATATACTCGCTGTATAAGACAACCCCCCTTCTCTTATATGGCAAGTATATCCCAAACTCCCCCCTCCAGCCCCCTTTTTATGCACATTTGTGGACTGCCCCTTCTGTTTTTAAATCTCAATTGAAAGCTTTTCTGTTTTCCAAAGCTTTTGGAATTTTAGTTTGATACTGTTTGTAATCTTGTATATTTTGTTTACATGTTTTGGTCAGTTTGATTTATATTACCGTATATACACATATATATTGTCATTTTGTATTTGATCACATGTATTGGTCAGTTTGTTTTATGTTTATATTTTCTTGCTGTTTCATACTATATTATTGTTGGGTTGTATTGAGGCCATGATATTGAGAACGCAGCTGCGCTGGGCAGGGCACGTTTCTAGGATGGAGGACCATCGCCTCCCAAAAATACTACTCTACGGTGAACTCGCCACGGGTCAGCGTAAGAGGGGCGCTCCAAAAAAGCGATACAAAGACTCCCTGAAACAACATCTCAGGCTTGGCCAAATTGATCACCAACAGTGGTCCGCCCTGGCCTCACATCGGGAGGCATGGAGACGCACTATCCACAATGCTGCAGCCTTATTTGAGAACTCACGACGAACAAGTCTTGAAGAGAAACGACAACGCAGAAAGAATCACAACCCAAAAACATCACCCAAGGAGACCTTCTGCTGTGCTTTTTGCAACCGGACTTGTTTATCTCAGATTGGCCTTTTTAGTCATCAACGCGCTTGCAGAAAGCGCGGGATGAGTCCTTCCTGAATCTTCCTTTGTGAAGAAAAGCCAGAGAGAGAGAGAGAGAGAGATTGTTGGGTTGGGGTTTTTTTTTATAGTTACCTGGATAATTTGTTTTGCAATTATATTTTATAGTCTTATGTTTATTATTCGTTCCCTCTGTGTGTGCTTATGTATACATTTATTTTAGACTGTACACCTTTGGCAGGACCCAAGGTTTTGTTTGCTTAGGGTTTTTTTGCTTGTTTTAATGCAAGTGCCATGTACATAGATGATGCTATATAAATAAATAATACTACTACTAATAATAAATACTAACTGCAACGTTATACATTTCTGCATAGTCACTTCAAGTCCATGGAAGTAAACCAGATACTGAAAATGGCACTACCGTGTGCACTATGTTACAGAACTAAGTGCCTTGTCTGTGGTGCTTTAAGAGTCACACGAAGGTGGGAGTCTAGTTTATCAAACAATTTGGTGCAGAATGACAGCTTCTGGGATGAGGGACCTCCTGTGGTCAGAGACCTTTTAAGGCGAGGAAAATAAAACTGGGATTGGTCATGTTAAAACCCAAGGAAAGATGAGTCAGGAATTAGGCTGAGGGAGAAGAGAAAGGCAGTGTTAGGGCTGTCAGACTGAAAACTGGAGACAGTTCCTATGCCTTTCATGTCTGTGTAAAAGAGGAAATATCAGCAGGTGTCACTTGCCACACAGTCAGGGAACAAGCAACACTGGTTGATATCCTGTCTTCCACACCAGTGGTTCTTAACCTGTGATCCGTGGGGGTCTGTGAAGGCTTGAAGGCTGCTTGGCTCACCTCCTCCCTGCAGTGACAGGAGCCGAGGCAAAGGTTGGCTGGTTGACTTGGCCTGCACATTGCCATTCAATCTACTCCAGCCACAAACTTGCAGGAGAAAAGTCTTCTCTCTTCCTCCAGTGCCTCTGAGGGAAGGTTGAATGGATGGTGTAATGGTATTTTATTATTATTATTGTTATTGGGGCTTTAAATGTTGAATTAAGTCTTGAGGGACCCCAGCAACAAAAGATATTCAAAGGCGGTCCCTGGTAAAGAAAAGGTGAAGAGCCCCTGCTCTACCCCATCATGAAAGGTCCATACAGGAGGAGCCCCCCCCACCAATCGGGCAACCGTGTCTGGCTGCTCTGCTGCGCGGTGTGGGAGCGTTCATTCTCCCAAGTTAGAGACCCCTCGAGGGCCTGAATGTGGCCCCCACCCGGCTTTTCAGTGCAACCAGCGATTTGCCGGTGGTGCCTCTGGAGTATGGCGCTTCCCTGTCGGGGCTGGCCAGCCCATCCCCGCATGCATACACACACACATACACAACATACACACACACACATACACAACATACTCAGGGCCTCCCAAGCAGCCCCCTTCGCTTTTCAAGGTGAGGGCCAGCCTGTCACCACTGTGGTGAGAACTTTCTTTCGCCGGCAAAACCGAGAGCTTCCTGGGCGAGCTTTGCCACCTTGCCCTTTCCAACCAGCTGGGCGTGTGGGTGGGCTTCCCATTACTTTCCCCCTTCGCTCGCTCACTCGCCTGCCCACCCAGCCCACTCATTCTCAGGAAGGGGCAGGGGCGAATCTCTCTTTTTCCTCTCTAGGCTGGGGGCTGCCACCGTCATGTGACCTGGCTGCTTGGAGAGAGACCCCCCTCCTCCTCTGCATCGCATCATGAGGGGCTGGGAGGCCGGGCAGCATCCACGCCGGTGCCAGGTGTTGCCTTTTCAGCAGCTGCTCCGTCTCCTCACCTGCCTCTCATGCTCTGGGTCAAAGAGAGCGCCCCGCTGGCCAATTCCTCACGTGAAGCGGCGGTGCCCCCGACCCAGCCAGACTCAGCAGGGAGCAGCCAGCCAAGAGAGGGGGGGCACTGGGCATGGGTTGGCAACCGCTCCCCCTCATCCCCACAGACCAAGAGGCTGTGTATCACCCAGCACCAACTTGGGAAGGCTTTGGGAGGCCTTCTACTACTGTGATAAATCAGAGAAGCCCTCCCTCCCCGCGCGGCTTCCCCCTTTCCCTTTTAGCCACGCGGGGTGGGGGGGGTCTTCTCCGTGGCTGGCAGCCATGGAGAAGATCACCCCCCACCCCGCGCAACTTCTCCCACTGCCTCTGGAGCCGCGTGGGGCGGGAGACGCTTCTCCGTGACTGGCAGCCACGGAGAAGCCCTCCCTCCCTGCACAGCTTCCTCCCTTCTCCTTTCAGCTGCACAGGGTGGGGGTGATCTTCTCCGTGGCTGCCAGTCACAGAGAAGACCCCCCCACCCCGTGTGGCTAAAAGGGAAAGGGGGAAGCCGCGCGGGGAGGGAGGGCTTCTCTGATTTATCACGGTAGCAGAAGGCCTCCCAAAGCCTTCCCAAGTTGGTGTTGGGTGACACACAGCCTCTCGGTCCGCGGGGGATGGGGGGAGCAGTTGCCAACCCGTGCCCAGCACCCCCCCCTCTCTCTCTCAGCTAGCTGCTCCCTGCCAGGTCTGGCTGGGTCAGGGGCGCCGCCGCCTCACCTGAGGAATCAGCCAGCGGGGTGCTCTCTTTGACCCAGAGCATGAGCAGGCAGGTGAGGAGAAAGAGCAGCTCTACATTCGCACCTCTCCTCTGTTTTTGATTGCTCCCCAAAGGGAGAGAAGGTGGAGAAGAGGGGCGAATGTATCAGTACACAATTTGCCTCACCCCCCCCCCCGATCTCCTGCATCTTCGCTTCAAGGGAGCGAAGAGACAGGAGATTGGGTGGCAGGTGAGGCAAAGCGTATACCTGGCGTATAAGACGACCCCTGACTTTGGAGTCTATTTTCCAGGCTTCAAAAGTCATCTTATACGCCCGGATATATGGTAGGCCTATGACTAACATCACTTTTCTTCACCTGTATAATTTTTAACATCTTTGCCTGATGAAGAGGATAGTGAAGCTTTAAAAGCTTTCATTGTGTATTTTCTGCATTTTGGTTGGTCAATAAATCATAGAATCATAGAATCATAGAATCATAGAATTGCAGAGTTGGAAGAGACCACGAGGGCCATCCAGTCCAACCCCCTGCCACGCAGGAAATCACAATCAAAGCATCCCCGACAGATGGCCATCCAGCCTCTGTTTAAAGACCTCCAAGGAAGGAGACCCCACCACGCTCCGAGGGAGTGTGTTCCACTGCCAAACAGCTCTGACTGTCAAAAAGTTCCTCCTCATGTTGAGGTGGAATCTCTGTTCCTGGAGCTTGCACCCATTGCTCCGTGTTCCAGTCTCTGGAGCAGCAGAAAACAAGCCTGCTCCATCCTCAGCGTGACATCCCTTCAAATACTTAAACAGGGCTATCATATCGCCTCTAAACCGTCTTTTTTCCAGGCTAAACATACCCAGCTCCCTAAGTCTCTCCTCATAAGGCATTGTTTCCAGACCTTTCACCATTTTAGTTGCCCTTCTCTGGACACGCTCCAATTTGTCAATATCCTTTCTGAATTGTGGTGCCCAGAACTGGACACAGTATTCTAAGTGAGGTCTGACCAAGGCAGAATAGAGTGGCACTATTACTTCCCTTGATCTAGACACTATACTTCTATTGATACAGCCCAAAATTGCATTGGCCTTTTTAGCTGCCGCATCACACTGTTGGCTCATGTTCAACTTGTGGTCTACTAGGACTCCTAGATCCCTTTCGCACATAGTCTCATTCAGCCAGGTCTCTCCCATCCTATATTTATGCATTTCATTTTTCCGCCCTAAATGCAGTACTTTACATTTCTCCGTATTGAATTTCATTTTGTTAGCTTTGGCCCAGCTCTCCAGTCTATCCAGGTCATTCTGAATTTTGATCCTGTCCTCTAGGGTATTAGCTACTCCTCCCAATTTGGTGTCATCTGCAAATTTGATAAGTATGCCCCTAATTCCCTCATCTAAGTCATTGATAAAGATGTTGAATAGCACTGGGCCCAGGACAGAACCCTGTGGCACCCCACTGGTCACATCTTTCCAAGACGAAGAGGAGCCACTGCTGAGCACCCTTTGGGTTCGGCCGGTCAACCAATTACAAATCCATTGAACAGTTAACTTGTCTAGCCCACATTCTACAAGCTTGTTTGCAAGAATGTCATGGGGAACCTTGTCAAAGGCCTTACTGAAATCAAGGTATGCTCTTTTGCAGATTTTGGATTTTGTTGCATCTGCTCTGTAGCTGCACACTAAAGAGAATTCCGCTGCCATAAAGGGGACTCCAGAGTTTCCACCAACCTTCCCCTTCCATCTGCAGTCCTCTGTACACATATAAGACCAGCTTTTCAGAGGTATAGGGAACTCAAATGGGAAGGAAGTGTTGGGAAAGCTCTATTTAATGGTGAGAATACAGTTGTCCCTCCATATCCACGGATTTAAGTATTCACGGCTTGAAAATATTCTTTAAAAAAAAAATAATCCAAAAAGCAAACCTTGATTTTGCCATCTTATATAAGGGACACCATTTTGCTATGCCATTGCATATAATGGGACTTGAGTATTCACGGATTTTGGTATCCACGGGGAATCTTGGAACCAAACCCCAGCGAATATGAAGGGACAACTGTACTACTTTAAGTTGTTATGAATCCAGCAAATCTGTATCTGTATTCCACTTTCTCTCTTTCTCAATACAGGAAGCCTACACTTATCCGACGGTTAGGGACTCCAGCGCTATCAGAAATCGGAATTGGTCAAAAAGCAGAAACCACGTAGGGAACATGAGGGAATTATGGTGGCTTGCTTGGGACTGCCTGCGTCCACCCACTCACACCTGTGTCCCTGCTGCTTGCAAAGTTTCTCAGTCAGCCTGATGCCTTTCCCACCCACCCCTCTCAGCTCACTTTGCAAGCAGTGCACACATGCATGGCCAATCCAAAGCCAGCCTCCATAGGCAAGAAGAACAGATGAAACAGTGGACCTTTCATCAAATTAATGGAACTTTCCTTAATTTGCAAACATCGAAAGAACAAGTTGTCAGAAAACAGGGCATCAAAAGATGGAGGCTTCCTATATATGGGAAACAGTAATTAGTGATATGAAGAAATCTTGCTGTTGTTAAGATTCTAGTTGTGACCTTCATGCCACATCCAACCCCTTTGAGAGATCTTGGCTCTGGCTCGAGACCATAGCACCAGCTGGGAGAGGGATCATAGTTTTAGCAGTTTGCATAAGATATAATTTGCATAAAACTCCTAACTAGTGTCTCTTGTGCAGAACTAATGTGTGCTAGAAACTCATACACAATGAGGCTGGCTGATTGATCATGAAAGCACAACTCATCCAGTGATATTACCTTTACTAGATTGTTCAACAAGTCAGCAGTTATATTTTTCAGTGCTACACATTTTATTGGAATACACAAAAGCCATTTCTGAAAATTCACAACTTTCTCTGAGATGAAAGGAGAAACTTATCAAAGCTTCCCCATTTATTGCACAAGGATGAATCAAGTCAGGATTTACATCTTCTGAGTGATGTTAGTTCATCTGTTTATTGCCTTGTCAGTGGCTCAATATAGTTTATTTATTTATTTATTTATTATTTTTATTTATTTATACCCCGCTCTTCAGCCACAAGGCTATCAGAGCGGCTTACAGATTGGTTTTAAGCAATAGCTATTTACACATCTACACTGCGTTAAACAGTCTCCAATGCGTGTTAGCTAATTGCCCCCACAAGCTGGGTACTCATTTTACCGACCTACGAAAGGATGGAAGGCTGAGTGAACCTTGGAGCCTGCTGGAATTGAACTTGCAACTTGGTGACTTGCAGTACTAGCATTTAACCACTGTGCCACCAGGGCTCCTATACAGCAAAACAAAGTAATGCATTTAGCTGTAATGAGTTACTTCCTTTTGCAAATGAGGGCAGAAAGTAGCATTCAAAAGTAATGTAATGAGTGGGAATGACATTACATGGTTTTGTTTACTGAGTAGCATATACTCGTTATTTCTCCAAAATTATTTTTAACTGGAATTTTTAGACATTTTTACAGAATTTTCAAGTTGTTTTCTCTTAAAAGTCCATGGTATGTGAAAGGTTGAGTGGAAGGGGCAGAAAGAAGAGAAAAACTACAGCAAAGCAATGGCAAAACTTAACTATATCCACTATCACGCTTTAGAGCATCATTCCCCATCCTGGCACTTTTGAGAAGTGTTGGGCTAGGAATACCACCTTCCACAGCCAAAAATCAAACTGTGGCATTTTCATGCATCTGGAAATTTCCCAAATAGTACTTTGGAAGAAGCCAACAACAAAAAGTGTCACTTGCGGGCAAGCCAAGTGCTATATGCTATTTTTTCTCCTACTCCTGCCTTTTCTAAAGTTAGCATGAACTGTTAACGTAACTGCAACATATTTTTAAAAATCCCCTGTCCCATGTTAATGTAAACTGATTCAGATATTCAAGTTCACTAATCATTAATGAAAATCCCAGTCTCTGTGTTTTGTCAATAAACATGTGGATGACCCACAGCTCCATTTTACCCTTTCCTCCATTACCAGGGAATCAGGAAAGGGACTGGATGGAGGGTTATAAACTGGGCAATCCTGACAAGACTGAGGTGCTCCTAGTCAGGAGATAGACAAACTTTGGAATGAATATGACCAGTTTTAATATTTCCCTTGAAGAATGGGGTTTGTAGTCTGGAGGTGATTTTGGACTCTGGCTTTGCGTAAGGACACTCATGTAGTGCTTGTAACCAAGGCTGTAGCTTTGTGGAACATCAACTGAAGCTTAGCCATTCCTTATCTTGGCAATACATGCCTAAGTTACATCTAGATCAAAATTACTGCAATCCATTCTAATTTTACTGATAGATCTAATTGTTGCTTGGTGCCCCAAGTTGTGTGTAAACACAAGAAGGGAAGGATATAATTTTTAAAAAATAAATAAACATAAATGTGAAGTACTAAGGGTTTTCAGAGTGGCTTACAAAGAAGAGTAGCATGGCATTCCCTGCCCTTAGATCCACAGTGTAAAAGACATGACACACAAGGAAGATGGGATGGAAGGAGGGGGGAAACATAAGCTTAGGCATCCTGTTCTTAAAGTTATAGTTCAATAATGCCCATCTGAGTTGCAATCTAGCAGTGCCAGAATTGTGCTTGTTACATTTTGATGAACTTACTGTCTTTGTTTTGTCCCTGACAGGTGACACTGGTGGAAAAGAGCAATGAGAATGACTACCTTTTGTTGATTCCCAGCAGCATGTCAGGTAGACAAATCTGCCTCTTTAACATCTTTCTCAATATAGAGCTATCTATATATTTGTAATTTAGAGTTCTACTGTATATGCTGAGGCTTTGAGAACACATAGAGTGTTATGTGGTTTACATCTGGATCATTTCCTCTAATGCTTCACATATTTGGTGGAACTTGCATATAGCTGCATTCAATCAAAATGCATTATTTATTTGGTTTGTATCCTCCCTTTCTCACGGGGCTAGGATGCAAGACAACTTCCAGTATAGTTAAAAAGAAGTTCCATTTTTTTAAAAAAAAAAATCTATATTAAAGTACAAAAATTGATTATATTATGCTTAAAACACACATTTAAATTAACACACTGTAAAACTCCACATTAATAATAAATAGGAATTAAAATTTTAAAAGAATCCAGCAGATCCTTTCTTTAAAAAATCCTGATTGTAAAAAGCTGACAGTTCCTGAAGGCCTGCCTGAATAATGTCCCTACTTTCTCCTGAGGCTGGTATGCACATCACAAAGATGCAGCACTTTCACTGTTTACATTGCCATTGATTCAGAGATATAGTCAGGGCCGGTTTAACCTGTCTGCCAAATCAGCATTGGCAGGGGGCCCCGAGGTCAAGAGGGGGCCCCGAGGTCAAGAGAGGGCCCCGTGTTGGCCTCCTTAATATGAAAATAATGGGATTTCTGGTTTAAAATACCATAGAGTTGCCTTGGAAGGCCTAGAAAAGGGCTAGGGAAGACACATTTTCTAGGAAGACTCTATGGTAGGTGTGCTGTTTTGTGTCCCATGGATAATGAATCCAGGGATACGGGGGTCCTACTATAATCTGAACATCCTGTACGGTGAATAGGTTAGGTTACATTGATCTGAGATAAACATATGGGGGCCCCAAAGTAAAGCATTGCAGGGGGCCCCAAAATTCCTTAAACCGGTCCTGGATATAGTCAGGGAGAAACTTGGTGTCATATTTAACTATATAGTCCCCACCTTTTCTTTAGCTAATTAAATATTTTGGGAGAGGTCAGCCTATTCTCCTAAATATCACACTACATTGGAATATCCCTAACCACAATTTAACTTTTCTCATCTGTTCTGGCTAGAGAATTGGGGGGGTGTCTATTGGTTCCAATACTATTACCTCCCCCTGAGTATTCCTAGATATGAGAGGGGGCAGATTTGGGGAAGGTTGCAACTGGGGAGGGATGGCATAAATCTCCCTGATGTTACAATCTTGGTACCAGTCCCATCAGCCCAACCCAGCTTGGCCAATGATCTGGGACAGGAACTGGAGTCTCACATCTTTTGGGAGGCGGCATATTCTCCATCCGTAATTGAAGAAAAAAATTGAGCTGTAGCTTTAGGCTATCTATTAAATGTCACATTTAGTTTGTGATGTCACATGTAGTTTATGACTCAGTTTATTTTTTCACTCCCTTCAAAGGAGATGATATCCGTATGTGCTGTGCCTGCCATTGAAGTGAATGGAGAAATCCATGGGCGTGTGGTAGTTCTGTGTGTGAATCAGAGCAACCATTCAGGAAATCTTGGCATGAATCAGATTAACTGTACAAAAAATCATTGAGGTGGAGGTGTATATCTTTATAAGAATAATGAGAGAGAAAGGAAAGGAAGGAGGGAGAGAGACAGTGCGATCACACATGCATCTGAGAAAAAGAGCATATCTTTCTTGCTTTGCATGAACAAAGGAGTAGAATTCCAGGGAAAGAAGAGAGCTCACTTAACAAAAGCTCACTACTGTCAAAAGAGAAGGAAGACAGCAGTTAGTTGCTAGTTTTGAGTATGAGAAACAGAACGGTACAGAGATATCTTCACCTAACCACTATTTATTAAAATCTCCTGGAACACAGAACAACATCTGATTTAAAAGAAAAATAGCTAATTAACGTAACCGATTTTCCTTAAGGAAGCAACACTGTCTCAATGGTCGCTACAAATCTCTGCCCCAAAATGAAAGCATCCCCTTAAGAACTGAACATTACAATCGCTTTCCAAGACTGTGGCCTTCTGGTCCTGCCTCTTTCAAAAGCAGTACACAATAGTGTACTGGCCATTTTCTGATTACGTTAGCCAGGGTTTTTTGGGGGGGGGGCTTATGAGCCATATAAAGGGGTGGGTGGGTGGAGGGGTCTAATTCTTTACATGAAAAGGAGTAGAGGAGTTGGAGAAAAGAACCTGTTTATCCTCACCTTACCTTGATGCTCTCCATTGTTTTAAGCAATTTTCTTGGGCTCCTGCTCTTCTTTCATTGCTTCTTTTCCGTTTTCTCTTTTGACTGTAAAGTAAAAAGAAGTTAGCATTGCTTGTTTGGACTTGTGCAAATTTAGCTTACTTGACTGACCTAAATGCACCTCTGCCCATAAGCCTGATTACACTTGCCTTGGTTGATCTCTGTCATTCTGGTGCCACCCACTTCCATGCCCTGAGATGCTTGCATATTTTAATACTTTTTTAAAAAAGCGAGAAAACACCTTATCACTTTTGACTAGTTCATACCCAAGCCTTTGGGTTAGAGGATCAAATCTATGTAAATCAGTCATTACTTTAACCTTGTGGTTTCTAGCAAGGTAATTGTTATTGAGAAGAAATCTAGTTTCTTCATCTACATAATCTGAATTCATCAGCTGCAAGGAAGAACTTTGTAGCTCCTATTTAGAAGGTGTTCTGTTTTTAACTGCAGCAAAGACACTTGATATGTGATTGTACCAGATGCCATTGAGAAATGGGTCAACAGTCTACATGTTTTGGAATATGGCTTCTTTCATGTAAATTTTTTTTTTCTTTCTGTAAAATTTTAGAACAATGACATCTTACAGCTTTATAATGTTGGCCAATGGATTATGTCTATTTAAAAAAAAACTAAGAAGAAATGGCTGAACAGTTTTAAAACAACAGTTTCTGTTGTTCTTATTGCATTTTCAATCTTCATCTGTCTTCATTATAGTCCTTATCATTATTTATCTTTCAGGCTCTGTTTATGTGTATATGTATGTTAGTGATAAAAATTTATTTACATTCTTTTTATAGATGCAGTTGTCTTTTTGTTAAACTGGAAGCTATTACATCTTTGGGTGGTTAATATTCAATACAAATATCTATGAAAGAACAGCATATTTTGAGGACAGCATTTGTAAAAGACTTAAATATTGTCTACTAATTGTTACAGACCTTATCAGACAGTATGAATGTCTGCTAATAAGAATAGTATCATAAACATGTTTTTCAAATATTGCTAGATAAATAGAGAATTTACTGAATGATACCCTGAGGCTGAGTACTAAATGTCTTCAGAATATAATCTCTAAAATTACCATAGGATGTGTATTAATGATATCTAAATAATGTAGATTGCAAGAAGGGAATAGCATTGTGCATTCCACATCCTTAATAATTGCCTACCTGTACTTATTCCAAATAGGAAATGTGGCTAAACAACCACTGATGTATTCTTACTGTACATATTGATTTAACCTCAGAAGGAAAGTGGAACAAGTAAGTGTTCAGATGAGATTTTTACTTACAGTTGCCTTGCTTGTAGTCATGGAATTTTAGTAGGAAGTGAAGGGATACTTTCAGACAAGGTAAAAATAATAATAATCCTGGAATCACCTTGCCTCAAGCAGTAACTTTTGCACAGCAGTCCAGATGAACTTGTGTTCCATTTGTTACTTTCTTGTACCCCCCCCCCCTTTTGCCTATTTTATTTACCAGGAAAGAATTGTTCAGGGAGGAAAGAATAACTACATGATAGCTTTTGATTAGTAGCACTAGGAGCCTTCTGCCTTGAAGGTACCCCATTGCTAGCAGCCCTATGTTTCCCCACCACTTCTTCAATCCCTTTTTTTTCTGACACAGAAGAGGGAAAGACAGGATCAGTACACAATATCTTTTGATGAGTGATGCTTAGAAACCCTCTCTCTGGAAGTATACTCCATGGCTTTAGATGCCAATAATGGGGAAAAGATTTTTTAAAAATGTGTGGGGGAGGGAGTATTTACAAATGAGAGAGGGCTTGTTGTTTCTGGAGCTCTTAGACCTTGTCTCTGTACACTGATATTCATAGCTCAGGAAAAAAATATTTTGCAGCTATCCTTCCCCTTCACTTTTATTCATTGTTTCAGGTTGCACTTATTTTAGGCTTCCGTTCAGCTAAAAGCTTCAGTACAACCACTTTGAAAATTACCGGAGATTCATATGTATGCAGAATTAGAATTTCCCCCCCAAGGGTACTTTTGCTGTGTCTTCCCAAAGGGAGGCGAAAACCTAAGGACTGAAATGTTACTGCAGATCTTGCAGAAATGGTTAAATGATTATTTCCTCATGTCAGAGTGAGGTTGGAAAGTTAGGACCACTCTTATTTTTCCATCCACTGGGTTTTTGTTGGGGTTTTTTTTGTTTGTTTTTTTGCTGGGGGCAGAGAGAGTATCTGTTGCCTAGCAACCAGTAAGTGTTTCCTTTCCTGGAACTGGCAAAATAAACAGATGGGGTTGAAATTCAATGGTCCTGCTAATAACTCACCCAGAAGGCATTTCAGCTATCTGAGGCATTTGGTGCCTTGTTCACCCTGCGACTGCCTGTTTCATCTTTGCTGGCCTGTAGAAGGGACATAAGTTGCATCTGACAGCTGGCCACATGGTGCCCTCCTCCTGAAGCAACTAATAAGCACAGATGTCCCGTTAACCTCAATGCAGTTGGAAAGCTCTTAAGTGTTAGGGTTTGAGAGTCTAAACTTCTAGACCTGTCATCTCTTGGAATATGGCAGTGAAATAATGGCATTCATTTTATTTCATAGGAGATTTATTTTGTGAACCTTTTTATCATAAATGTTTCCTATTTTTGCAATTAAGATCTTTTACTAAATAGCTGCTGTCCATCTTTGCTGCATACCACTACCATAGTGATCCACACTCTCTGTCTGGGACAATTAATAAAGCAAACAAAGAATATTGTTTTTAGACCTTTCCCAAACTGAGGAAAACAGACTATCACTGCCTCTGTTCAGTGTATATGCACAGAAGTAAAGAAACTTAAAGGTCAATAGTTATATCTTTATTATTATTTGTAGGTAGCCCCATCCTCTCCTAAAGATCAATGCAAACAATTACATTTTAAATACACCTTTAAGAGTGTTGCATGAAAATGATCAATGCTCAGTATTCTCATAGGGTTGCCCAGGGAAATAAGAGACAGGATACACAAGTAGGACCTGCTAAAATCCCCTCTTCTGCACAATCCTGCCCCTTACATCACCTGGGAACACATGTGAGAATAGACTCGGATACTTTTTCACTAGAGTTGGCAGAGTGAAAACTGGAAATGGCTCCTGTACCTTTAATGGTTCTTTAGAAGAAGGAATTTCAGCTGATGTTGCTTGTTAGCTGCTTGCATGATCAAGCAATACCTGCTGAAATTCTCTCGTCAACCATTAAAAGGATAAGAGCCCTCTCCAGTTTTCAATCTGGCAACCCTATCTTCACTGTATGGCCATTGCACCTCCTTATAAATTCAAGAGAACCCTAGCTCTTCTTTCCCAATGCAAGTATAGATGAACACCAGGAGAGTTATAGGGAAAGGCAAATCTGTGAACTATTAATTGAGTGGAACGAGGAGGGCTGGTAGACACCTCTCATAAATGGTCTGTTGGGCTGCTGCATTGTGCACAGCTGCACAAACTGAGGAGGGGATAGGAGAACAAGGGCTGTGATGAACTGTGGGCAAGTTTTAACATGCAAAGGAATATGCCTGTGCAAGAGGAAATCCCCATCAGCTGTTATAGGCAACAGGGACATTGTAAATATTCACCAGCTCTGTCTGTGCAGTGTCTTCCTTATTAACTGAAGTTATTTCCACAAGCAGTACAAATTGGACTGAGACAGAGAAGACAGTATCCACATGTAAACTGGCTTTTTCAGGGGGTGGGGAAATGATCACTGCTTTTATTGATTACAACAGGGCAAACAACTATGGGCTTTCAAAGGTTGATGGACTACAAGTTCCAGAAGCCCTACCTAGCTTAGCCAATGGGGAGGAATGCTGGCAGTTGCTGTCCAGAAACATTGTCAGAAGCACAATTACCCACCCCTGGTCTTTATCTCTTTTGACATGGCATAGCTTGTCATGATTGCTAGCTGATTCCTGTCTTCCCTGGTGGCGCAGTGGTTAAATGCCAGTACTGCAGCCACAGTGTTATGAGTTCAGTCCCACAGGGCTCCAAGGCTGACTCAGCCTTCCATCCTTCCTTAGGTTGGTAAAATGAGTACCCAGGTTGTTGGGGGCAATTAGCTAACACATTCTAAACCACTTAGGGAGTGCTTTGCATGATAAGCAGTATAGAAATATAAATGATATTGCTATTGCTGTTCCCTGAGCTAGGTTGTGGCCTATCCCAAGGATAGAACATCCTTTTAAGATGCTAGAGTCTTCATTCTTTTCTAAATGGGATTTTCCCAATACGCCCAATACCTCACAGCTATAAATGAACATGGATTATTATAAACATGCACATGCATACTCTCCAACATTTTGAAAATGAAAAGGGGGACCCAGGTGGCCAAGCAACATCAGAGTGTGGTCAGGATGACAAAGGAGATAATGAAGAATAGACACACTAGGAGAGGCTGCAGCAGTTTGATTTTGCCTGAGTCTGCAAGGTAAGGAAAGACTCCATCCCTCTCCTCCTTCTTCCTGAGTTAATTCAGTGCAAACTACTTTTGCACTTGAAACTTAGTTTGCACCAACTAAAGTAAAGTGAGGTCAAATGGAAAAAGTGGGAAGAGGAGAAAGAAACTGGGACATTTTAAGAGCAGTTGAAAAAGTGGGATAACAGAGGATTAATTGGGACCATCCCTGCCAAATCTGGACAGTTGGAGGGTATGCACATGAGGATGGCAATCTTCCTCAATAGACTTATACTAGAGAGTACAATTATTTCCTGGTCCTGTCCATCAGTGACTAACATGTGTCTACTGTAACTGGAAATAAAACAGACAAAGAAGGGTTTGCAGAGAAGTGTTCAGCAGCAATGAGTTGCATCATGTGGAGATTTCCCATTTAACCTCTTACATGCTAGACTAAGGCAAAATCAAACTGCTGCAGCCCCTCCTTGTGTGGGCAGAGAGGGCATTATCTCCCTGAGCACCCCCCATACCCAACCCCAACCCCATTCAGCACTGTCATGTGGCCTGGGCTTATTTTAGCATATCACATGATTGTGCAGACTTCCAAGGCGCTCAAACTGCTACAGTTAGATGCTTGCCTGCTTCTCTCCCCATCCCAATCTTGGCACAGATGAGCTTCCAATAAATTGTGGCATTCAAATAAAGATCTGTATCTATTGAACTTTGTTCCTTTTTGAATGTCTTCATTTGCTGCTCAACTACTGAATTGTGAATATATATTAAGCAATTAATTTAATATGTCTGTCGGCTATAAAAATGAATTGCTTTGGGGATCAAACATTTCATCACATTATAATGTGACTAACTTCCATGTATTGCAGAAAAGGGAACAAAAAACAAGCAAAGAAACACTCACAGTCAATAAAATTGTTTTATGTATACTGTAGATTTAATTTTTCCAGGTGAATATGTTAAGAGAGCATGAAGTTTTTGCAGTGTCGTGGCTTTCATGTAGTCGGCCCTCCATATCCACGTATTCTTTACCCATGGATTCAACAATCCATGGTTTGAATCCAAGAAGCAAACCTTGATTTTGCCATTTTATATAAGGGACAGCATTTTACTACACCATTATATATAATGGGACTTGAGCATCCATGGATTTTGGTATCCATGGGTGATCCTGGAACCAAACCCCAGCTGAATATCAAGGGCCCAATGTAACTCATACATTTGAATTATTACAGTCTGGTAATAGCAAGAGTAAACATTGAAAGGCCCTTGAAATTTTGGAGACTAAGGGCTTGCCTAGACAGGCTATTCACCCCTTCTTGCCCCCATCTTGGAGCTCTGCAGTCAAAACAATGCAGGGCTCTTGCCTTGTTTTGCTCCTGGGCAGTAGGAGGTAATGGGCAGCCAAGGCAAAGATGGGGAGAAGACTGAGTGAATCCTTTTACAATGGAGTTTTAAAAAGCCCCAGGAAAACCTGTGTTACATAGGAAAACCAGGATTGGGCCGGCATGAGAACACAGGGTTCGTAGAGCCAGACACCACTGCTGCCTCTGAAACCAGGAAGGAGGCCCCCAGCACATGATCACAGCACTCCCTGCATGTGACCAGCCTCAATCGCATGCTGTGGGCCTCCTTCCTTGCTTCAGAGGGAATGATGTGTGACAGTGAGGGAGACACCCACCAGTATGGGCTGATGTGTCCAGGCAAACTTCCTCCCATTTCATGTAGATAATGGGAGGAGGGAGAAATGGGCCTGATCTGGGGTCAAAATACACCAGCAGGAGGCCAGCATATTTCTGGCAGGTCTAGACAAACCCTAAAAGGCTACAGTCACATCACCACTTACCTGGGAGTAAGCTGGTTTGTACTTAATGGGAATTAGTTCTAAGTTGACATAGGGGCCTAAGTACACTAAAGGTACTACATCCCATCTGATCTTGGAAGCTAAGCAGGGTCAGTCCTGATTAGTACTTGGATAGGAGAATGCCAATTAATGCCGGGTGCTGTAGGCTATATTTCAAAGGAAGGAACTGGAAAAATCACCTCTAAGAAAACCCTATGAAATTCATAGTGTCGCCATAAGTTGACAGATGACTTGAGGCATGTCCACACAGAGACATATACAGTTGCCGTCCACATTAGCGGCTTTCACATTCGCGGTTTTGATTATTCGCGGACAGCCGCCTGCCCCACCCTCTCCACTCCGTCCCTTCCCAAGGCAGCGAAGGTGTTCTCAGGAATCCCTTCACTGCCTTGGGAAAGGGGGGGTGGTAAGCCTCCCTCATTCCACCCCAGTCCCTTCCCAAGGCAGTGAGGGACCCCCTATGCCACTCTGGGAAGGGCGGGGGGATGGAGGAGAGTGACGGCGGGGGCTTCAGAAGCCCCCGGGCCACTCTGGGAAGGGCGGAGGGTGCAGGAGAGTGACAGCGGGGGCTTCAGAAGCCCCCGGGCCACTCTGGAAAGGGCGGGGGGTGCAGGAGAGTGACAGCGGGGGCTTCAGAAGCCCCCGTGGCCACTCTGGGAAGGGCGGGGGATGGAGGAGAGTGACGGCGGGGGCTCAGAAGCCCCCGCGGCCACTCTGGGAAGGGCGGGGGGTGGAGGAGAGTGACGGTGGGGGTTTCAGAAGCCCCCGCGGCCACTCTGGGAAGGGCGGGGGAGGTGGAGGAGAGTGACTGCGGGGGCTTCAGAAGCCCCCGCGGCCACTCTGGGAAGGGCGGGGGGTGAGAAAGGCCAGAGAGAGGCAGCGCAGCCTCCTCCCCGCCAGCCCGCTTGCCCGCTGCTGTCCCTGGCCTTTCGAAGCGGGCGCCGGGCTCCAAAGTCCCAGAGCCTGCTTTGGAAGGCCGGGGAGAGGCAGCGCAGCCTCCTCCTCACCCACACGCTGCCTTCCCCGGCCTTTCTCAGCAGGCTCCAGGGCTCCAAAGCCCCGGAGCCCGCTGAGAAAGACCGGGGAGAGGCAGCACAGCCTCCTCCCCACCCACACGCTGCCTTCCCCGGCCTTTCTCAACGGGCTCCAAAGCTCCGGCGCCCGCTTCGGAAGGCCAGGGAGAGGCAGCACAGCCTCCTCTCCACCCACACGCTGCCTTCCCCGGCCTTTCTCAACGGGGTCCCGAGCTTTGGAGCCCTGGAGCCCGCTGAGAAAAGCCGGGGAAAGGCAGCACAGCCTCCTCCCCACCCACACGCTGCCTTCCCCGGCCTTTCTCAGCGGGGTCCTGGGCTTTGGAGCCCCAGAGCCCGGTGAGAAAGACTGGGGAGAGGCAGCACAGCCTCCTCCCCACCCACACGCTGCCTTCCCCGGCTTTTCTCAGCGGGGTCCCGGGCTTTGGAGCCCCGGAGCCCGGTGAGAAAGGCCGGGGAGAGGCAGCGCAGCCTCCTCCCCACTCACATGCTGCCTTTCTTAGCGGGGGCCGGGGCTTCTAAGGCCTGGAGTCCCCTCAGAAAGGCCGCGGAGAGGCCAGCCAGGCTGGCCAGACACCCTCCTGCTGCCTCCCTCACTCTGGGGGGGGGGGCTGCGGGAGCAGCATCTGTTATTCACAGTTTTTCCACATTCGCGGGGGTCTCAAGAACCTAACCCCCGCGAATGTGGAGGGACAACTGTATAACATTTCATTATAAGAGAAAAATAAATCTTTTGAATGTAAAATTTAACTAACTTTGCAACTTTTGAAGTTGGAAAAATAAAGAGAGGCATTGAAAGAAAACTTTATAAGAGTTCTACATTAAATGCTTCTCCTTATGTGTAGTAAATACATATTTTTGCTCTTTCCCCCTTTCTAATGTATCAGAGCCTGGTAGCACACAGTTAACATTTGTTTCAGATAAACAGATAGGGCCAAAAATGGCGTAGTACATGCAACAAGATCCCAAAGATATGTAGTTCTATAGTTTGTCCACAGGGAATTGTGTCAGCTTTGCTAATACAGTATAGCAGTTTGATACTATTTTAATTGTTATGGCTAAATCCTCTAGAGTTCTGGGACTGCAGTTTAGTGAGGCTCCTAGATTTTTGTCATAGAGACATCAAATACATTTCCCTGAACTATGTGATACAAGAACTCCCAGCTGAGAATTTTATTTTACCAAACTACAAATCCTAAGACCCCGTAGTTAAAGTGTTTCAGACAATTAAAATGGTACCAAACTGTACGTATGTCTCTCCTGCATTTTGAGTTGCAGTCCTGTTTATAAATGTGTCAGGTACATAGGTTTTTGCCAAAAGATCTTGCTGATCTAAGATCTATGTCATTTCTTGGGCTTCCCATTGGTAGCCTGTGACAATTTTTTTCTAGTAGTCTACTAATGCTTTCTACCGTATAACACATGCATGCATAGTCAATATGTTCCATTGCCATAATTTGCTTTCAGGTTCAAGAAACTGCACCACTCTGCCAACACCGCCCCAATAACACACTCACATTACTGGTAGTAAGATCTATTATAGATCATCAGTCTCTGATCAGATTCCTTGAATAAACTACCCTTTGTGCTTGGAAAGCTAACTGCTTTTCAAATGCAAGTATTAACTCGTTCCTTCTATTCCTTTTCTCCAAAAGCATGTGGAGTTGTACGAGGTCTGTCCATTAATTAAATAAGGAGACTGTGTTTCTACCTTTCAGACAAATTAGGGAGAACTGATGGTGAACGCTTGATGGTGACCTTGAATATGTCTGAACTTGCATGACAAACATCAACACTCTTAGCCATTCAGTTCATTGTCAGTCATCATTTAAAGCAGCTGTGTTATCTATTGTGTGCCGGGAAAATGCTAAGTTTAAAAGTCGAGCAACAAGTTAATTTGAATGTTTTAGTAAAATTGAACAAAACACCAACAGAATCTTTTCAAATGCTTACTGAGGCCTACGGGGAAGGCCACATGTCTCATGTGTGCGTGTTTGAGTGGCACAGAAGATTTAGGGAAGAATGTGACAAATGTGGAAGACAATGAACACCCTGAACAACCTTCTACTTCAAGAACTAAAGAAATTGTGAGGGGGAAACAGGCAGATTGTTCGAGAAGACTGCCAACTCAGTATCTGAATGATAGCTGAAGCTGTGAACATTGACAAAGACACTGCATGAAAATTTTTGCATGAGGATCTCAACATGAGAAAATTTGTGCCAAGATGGTCCCTAGGGTTCGCATACCAGAGCAAAAAGAGTGCCGCAAGGAAATATGCACTGACATTCTGCAGCAACTTGCAGCAGATCCAAACCTTTTTCAAAAAAAATATCACTTGTGATGAACCTGGATCTTCAAGCATGATCCTGAGACAAAACGACAGTCAGTGCACTGGAAAACACCGTCATCACCAAGAATGAAAAAAACATGTCAAAGCAAGTCCACATTCAAAGCCATGCTCATTGTTTGCTTGTTATTTACATCAAGGGCATAATTTTGGCAGAATGGGTTCCAGAAGCCAGAACAGTGAACCAGCATTATTATAAGGAAGTTTTGACAAAGCTGAGAGAAAGAGTCAGGAAAAAAAGGCCAGAACAAGACAATGTGTCTGTTCATACAGCACTTTCTGTGAAGCATTTTTTGGCCAATAAACACATTACTACACTTGAACATCCTCCATATTCACCAGATTTGGCAACATGAGACTTTTTTCACTTTCCTAAAGTGAAATCAGTGTTTACAGGAACTCAGTTTGAGTTAATTGATGCAATAAAGAAGAAAATGGCAGATGTGTTGGAAAAGCTGACAGAAACTGATCTGCTCCACACCTTCAACCAGTGGAAAACAAGACTGCATCAATGTGTGAGTGTGAATGGGGAGTATATTGAAGGGGACAAGGATTAGACTTGTAATACATATAAATAAAAACGGGTTATTTATCAGTCTCATTACTTAACAGACCTCATATGGTACATCTTTTTTAAGTAGTGCACAAATATTAAATACATAATGTAGGGTAAGGCAAAAAAACCCAATAAGAGTTGTGTTTTAAATTATCTACATAACCAAAACACAGTCGATAATAAATGCATAAATACATTTGTAAGAAACATACCGTTAGGTATAAGGACTTTTTAAGAACATAGGACATGGCATTTGAGGACATTATAGTGAAAGGCAATAGTACACAAAAGTTCATCCCAAATCATTCTTATTCTAGTCAAAGGTTTTCCTTAGACACTTCTGCAACCTTATGTACTATTGACAGATTGGAATAAGATTGCAATTGCTGGTAATTTTTCTTTAGTTTTGTTCACTGCTCTAGAAAGGTTATTTATACTCTGGTTATTCTCAGTTGTCATCAAAAGAACCAATCTTGATATTTAAATATCAACATGGTTGAGATTCCTTGGCTGACAAGTAGAAAATTATCAGTTTACAATGTGTGACACCTGGATATTAAATGGGGATAAATAGGTGAGATTGACACATTTTCACTATCCGGTCTTATACATTTCTGTTTTAGGGTTAGGTGTTGTTGCTGTTGTGTGCCTTCAAGTAATTTTTAACTTAGTGACCCTAAGGTGAATCTTTTACCGAGGTTTTCTTGGTAAGATTTGTTCAGAGGGTGTTTGCCGTTGCCTTCCTCTGAGGATGAGAGAGTGTGACTTACCCAAGGCCACCCAGTGGGTTTCCACAGCTGAGTGGGGATTCGAATGCTGGTCTCCAGCATCGCAGTCCTGCACTCACACTGCACTCATGTCCTTTTGCACATATGCAAAAAGAAACCATTCAAGTTTCACTAAAGTACTATATGACTAGACTGGATATTTGTTCAAGTAATATTCATAGTTTATTGAAGTTAGTTCCATGTAAATCCTCATGTGGATTTCAGTGACATTTTACAAGAACGTCAGTCATGACTAATAAAACCATCTGCATCAGAATTTCCTGACTGGGAACTATGGAAATATTTCCTTCAGGAAACTGTTAAATTGCATTTAAACTGAAAGATAGATGTTAATAATTAACTATCAAATATTTTGCATGTAAACTTGAAATAGCTGCATGCATATAGTGCTATCGTTACCATATTTTCTTATTTTTTCCTCTATCAAAATATACTGTAAGTGACTGCAACCATGTAAAATCTCTGTGATGACATTGCTACTTTCTGCTACGTGCATAAGGCCAGCTGGGTTAAAACTCCTAAGGTAGGAGTGGCACCTGATTCTATGCTGAGGCCACAAAGCTAAGCAGAGAGCAGCAGTAGTAGAAGGACCGGAACTGCTAAGCATGCCCACATAAGAATGTTAGCCTTAGGTAACAGAGTGTCCCTCAGGTCAGCCTACAATAAGAACAAAGTCAAACAAGGCTGAATCCTTGATGTTTTGTGTTTTAAGTATCTGAAAATTGTTCATGACCAGCTTCGACCCAGAAGACCTCAAATGATCATATGAGCAAGGCAATAAATTGGTGGTAACTTGCCCGGGCCCCATGTTCTAGATGTAGCTCTGGTGAAAGTTGCATCTAGTAGCTCTACCTGTATACATTAGACCTAACTAACTGTCTTTGCTGGATTTAATAGAAGGGAAATTGATATACTTAACTGCACTGAATGGAAGCTGACCATGGTGGCTGAAAGTACATGGCTGAAAACCTCTACATCGTACCGGTGCACTCAGGTGGCGATGCATGTGAATTCCACCCGATCGAGAGAAATGGGGAAACACTTACTTTCCAGAACTCCACAGCTAAGCAAGATCTTGGCAATGCCAACAGCTTGTCAACCAGTGTTTGTCAACTCTCCAGAACATGGCCTTCCATCCTGGGATGGGCTGATGTACTTTCCTTACAGGAAATATAAGTGGAATATCATAGATATAGCAGAGAACCATTTGTGTAAGAAAAGGTACTGTGAAAATAACAATATGCTGAGGACTGGACACCAGCCTACACAATTTCTGCATGCTTCAACAGCATGGACTAGCACAGTTTTCCTGCCAGGCCATACAGATATGACCATTCAAGGCATTTCAAATACTGAGGAGTACCAAATCCAAGAAACAAAATGTAAAGGTAATTAGAATGACTATACAAAGAGCAGTAAGCCAGTATACAAAATTCAGCATGTATGTAATTTAATCAGGCCATAAAAAGAAAAGTGTGTGATATTAATAGTAACTTTTGTCATTGTTAATATTCTTTTTAAGCAATCATTTATTTAATTTTATTCTGTCATTTGTTGCATTGTTTAGAGGGACTATGTCTTCAGTTGCATTTATTTTGGTGGCAATTTATTTTTCCATGAAGAAACAGAATGTTAAGCTAGAAGACACTCAAACGCACTTAGTAAAACCACTAAATGGGATCATATCACTTACTAGCGTCATCAATATCCAATTTAATTAGTTCTTTTTCCTCTTGGATTTATGCTAATATTGATTCATTTATTGTTTGGACTGTAATATATTGAATAATAATAATTAAGATAGCAAGAGTATTAAGTGTTCTGTTCCTGTTTGTCCAGATGAAAGCAATTCACTCTGAAAGCAAATGTAATTATCTTCTTTGAAAAGCAGAAGTGTTTTTTAAAATTGATACTCCTATTTTATTTTGGTTAGAATGTATCATTCATTAATGTTTGTGCCCTTAAAAAAAAATTCTGAGCGTCCTGCTGTGAGAGGAGGGGCCAGAAGTTGTTTTCTTCTTCTTAAATCCTTGCGTCACGTTGGAAGGAAAGATTATCATGTCATAAAGGCTATCACCTCATGAAAAAGTTAAACTGGTCTAAGTACCTGATTTCTTCAGATTTGGTAGCCCTTTACCTCAGAAGTCCTCCCTGCTGACAGATGTCAGGTGTTGATCGCTTTAACATCTTAGTAAGGACTGTCTGAAGGTTCCAGACAATTCCATCAAGGCTCCTATTTATTTAGGTTACAATTATCCATTCTGTTTCATTGCTAAATGTATGAAAACATCTTACCTCAATGATGAGGGGATGAATAAAAGAGTTGTCAAGTGATTAAGCACTCTAATCAGCTAATATCTGTTCAACTTGGTTAGAAACATAGGACCTAATGAATTTGGTGGCCTTAGGTGTGGGGACCTTGTTATCCATTGATTAACATAACTGGTTGGAGCTGGTTTTTGGAAACAGCATAAAAACTAACTTGGAAATGAGACTACGTGCTTACATTAACACGTGTTCCTGTTTCTTCTTTAATTAGTTTATATTCAGTGTCAGTTGTCAATGGAAAAGAATCATGAATGTCACATCTGAGAAATGGAGCATTAATGGGTTTTTTTAAAAAAAAAAATATCATTGTCCGTTGTCCTTAGTGATAAGCAACATCTTGTTTTTAAGCACACTGGTATAGCCACACATCCAGTTTATTTCAGTGGAACTTCTATATATGGCATGTTTTATTTTAGAGACGTAATCAGAATAAAAATGTATACTTGTCATTCATCTTCCTCAATCTAAAATGATTGGTGGATATTCCTCTGGATAATATTGAGTGGGCATCTTCTGGGTTTTTTGTTTTGTTTTGCTTTGTTTTTTTGTTTTTGTAGAGGACATTACTGCTTTTTAAAAGACATGTTAATGAGAGAATGGTTGGACATTCAGCGTTTTCTGTCATAGTAGTGCGAGGAGCATTTACTCAAGTTTTCTGTTGTAGAGAATAGAGTTTTTTGACTATTACTTCCAGCGTTCCCCCATAGAACATACATTGCAGTCCAAACAGTAATTTTTCCAAGCTCTGATTGAGAATCATGAAAGACTTGGGAGCTCCAGATTTAGAGAATCCTAATGAAATTTTGTAGTGAAAAAAATGATTTGTACATCCAGTATGACCCTCATTTTATGAAGATAGTTTTATTATATAAAATTGTAGACTAAGCTGTTGCTATATCATTTGCTTGGTAACTTGAATAGGGGTAACACACGAAATACTGCAAAATAATTGCCTAATTTCTTATTGGTTTTATTTCTTTTTTTTAACTGTTATTAATTATCTGTATACAACTAGAGAAACTTAACTAAATAATTTATTATGGCAGGCTACTGAACATATGAATAACATATCTATATGGAACTATTTTTAGTTAGATGTTTGGGGTCTCTTTCTCTTCATAATGCTTAATAATACTGCCTGTGTGTTTCAAATGTGTAATGTTTGAGTACGGTTTCAATGGGATATTTTATGACACTAAACATAACTTCATCCCGGGTGTTTTATGCAAAATATGAAAACCCCTGCAAGTACTCTTTTTTCCCCTGGGGGATCATGGCATTAGGAATCTGATAAATTTGGATGATTGTGTGGGGAGAGAAAAAAATGCTTGCAATTGTCCTCTCTGCATTAAGTTTTGTATTAAGTTTAAAGCACTGTTGTTTACCTCCGAGCTGGACTAAATAAGTATAAAAAGTGGCTTTCACTTGGAATGGGGTTATGCAATCTGTACCTAAGATACAGAAAAGATAGGTCAGAAATATGCAAGAAAAGATAGGTCAGAAATATGCAAGAAATGTGCCTTTTGAGTACTGGTACTGCTGGTGCTGGCAGAAGCAAAGAAGTAAAACAAAACAAACAAACAAAAAAGCCAGCCCACAGTCAGTTTGTCTCCAATTGTATGTCTCACACACAGCCCTAAACTTGAGAAGTTCTATGGTGAATATACTAAGCTGGTAGCCTGACACTCTTAAATATTTAATCTATATTATTTCAATTAGTGTCTGTTTTTGCATCTGGAGATCAAGTGTGTACCAAAGAAGCAGGGATTTATTTTTTTTTACTTATCCAGTTTTGGATGGCTTTCCTGGTTTTTGTGTCCAAAGAAAGACCTACTGGATGGCACACACAGGTAGGGCCATACCACTATGCATGGTGAGGTGACCACCTCAAGCAACAGCAGCTGCTCACTGATGTCCAATGTAGTGTAAGTGTGAACTATAAAGGAACTGTCCCAAGTTGCTGAACCCTATAACCAAAAAGGGCCCAGCACCTAAAATAGCTCCTTTAAAATTCAAACTAAGACCTGGAACAGATTCACTTCCCCATTGACATGGAAGACACCAGCTGCTGTTGTGTGATGGGAGGTCATCAACAGCAACCTCCTAGGTATTTCTCATGAACTCTATATTTGTTTCCTTTGGCTAGATGACAGAGTCATGATTGCCATAAAACCTGTCATCCTGAACTACAGTTGTCCGTCCATATTCACAGATTTGGTAGCCATGGATTTAAGTATTCAGAGCTTGAAAATATTATTTAAAAAATAATAATCCAAAAAACAAACCTTGATTTTGCCATCTTATATAAGGGACACCATTTTGCCATGCCACTGCATATAATGGTACTTGAGTATTCACGGATTTTGGTATCCATGGGGGGTCCTGGAACCAAACCCCAGCAAATATGAAGGGACAACTGTAGTCTGCTACCCTAGTTGTGGTAGAGGATACTATCCAACTGGCAGTGGTAGAGTAAGACTCTGCGGAGTCCAGTCAGCTTCTCTGTGTGGATTGGGGAGGGGTGCCTTCTAGTCCCTTGCCTCAGGCAAAATGACTTCAGACAGTCTTGCAGAGGGCAGCTTTAACTTACCTTTTCTTTCCCCTACATTTGGCCCTCAGTACCACAGAGCAAATATAATCACTGAGCTTTGTTTCTGGCACAAGTACAAGGCAATCAATTACGATATTCCCTTACACCAGCACTAGGAAATGTGTGCCAAAGTCTGTAGGCCATTGTCTTCATTATAGCATCTCAGTGGTTCAGGTTGTTAGTTTGTAATGTGTAAAAAGCTTTCACGTATTCATTTATCTAAATGTTTGCATGCTTCAGTGATAATATAGAGCAAGTTTTGGTCAGAATAAACATATGGTGCATGTTATGCTGCTGATATTTAAAGAGAAGATAAAAGTGAATCTGAATTATTTAAGTTGAAGATGCACTTCCTTTTTTTTAATAAAATGAGCAACTGTTATTTATTGATATTCTTTAGTTTTGTTTTCAAAGCTTTAAATATGGTGCAGAGCAGGGAGTATCATAATCCAAGCAATATAAACAAAAAATAAAATTCAGCGTACAATGTGCCAAGGAGCTGCTAGCACTACATTATATGCAAATATTAAATTCAACAAATTAGCTGTAATTTTTAAAGCTAAGGCAATTTAACGTATCGATTCACATGGATACATTTCTGTTCCATAGATTTCACTAGTTTCTTTACATGTGCATTGACATTGCTTATTCCTGTCCGGCCATGCAGCAAACCAATAATTGATTAGGAGCATGAGCCTGAAAAGCCTGTCAAAAGCCACGCAAAAACAGAGCAATCCACCGTAAAGACAATTCGCAGCAGCCCCCATAAAATTCACATATCCTCTAGCCAAGATGGCAGCCGCAAGTAAATTACTCGTGTTTTTAAATTTGCTGCCACCGAACTTTTCTCCCCTCATGTGGTCCTACCACCTACCTTGGCAGTCTAGAGGTATCAATTGAAAACTGCTGCCTCCCACTATGTCTAAATATTCAATACTATGATTTACTCTAACCATGGATACTCGAAACAAAGATTAAATCATTTTTTTCAGATCCTGGTTTGCTGTCCTGGTTTAATTTTAAATAATAAAATTGCAGTTTATTGCTGTGGGCAAACTTTCAATTTAGGAGGTAATGGGGAAACAGATGAATCTGAGGCTCATGGAGTTCCATGTTCATAGCAACAAATGATGGTTGTTACATTTGAAGCAGCAGAATTGGCCCAAGACATGTTGCTGCTTGAGGAAGAGGAGCAAATTGTGCCTCTTACCCACACCATTCAAGATGGATAATAGCAAAAACCAGACAAATTATTTTAATATATCATGAGGCAGAACATCTTACAGTCTCCTCTTCCATCCCTGGCATTAAAACTACAATAATAATAAATTAAGTAACTAACAATTTGCTGCCATTTCATGACACCCTAAGTCTCCTGCCTGAGATGGTCATTTCACTTTGCCCAATGGTAGTGTTGGCCCTGTGATGCAGGCTACTTGAATATTGAATTTTTTCTTCCTTCTGAGGGCATATCTACATGAGTCAAATAATGATCTCACCACATTTTCACAGTGAGCCTTCTAGACAATGTACAGCTCAAATCCAGGTCTTTTCAGCACCTCATGACTTTAATCCAGAGGAAAAAGAGTTGGGATTTACTCCCAATTTGAACAGAAAATCTGGATATTTGTTTGTGTGTGTGTGTGTGTGTGTACTGCGCTCCATAGCAATGTGAGACAAGACCTGGGGGAGGAGTTTCAGTGGATGGGGAGAAGAGGTCAAGAGGAGGCTCCCTGGGCCAGGCAATCAGCTGACCTTTCCTACCAGGAAATGCCTCTTTCTCTAAAAATTCCACTTTTTAGCAGTTCCTTCATCACCATTTATTTTGCAGATGCAGCAGTTGTTCGGAGAAGCACATATAAACTGTGCATACCTCCACTTAATAGAATGTCCAAAGCCCCTCAATGCGGACATATGTACATTTGCATACGAATGGAGTGGCCACAGCTATGTGGCCATACATATTGCATTTTATCACACCATGAGTTCAGAAGGGAGAACTGTGTGGGCAGTGCTCCTGAACTCGCTTCGGTGGGTGTGGCGATCATGTGAACAATCCCATGGTCGCTGCGGACCAGGGTAACCTGAAGGTAAACTGGATTTTCCTGTCAGTGTAGACAAGCCCTGAGAAGCATTCTGTTGATGTTGGCTCAAGCTTACTGTGGTTTAAACAGATGCTCAGGCCTGCAGCTTTTATCATCTTCCCCTCTCCCTGCTAGGCCTGGAAACCCACTTTGGAGCCAGGCAACAAAGATAAAGATGCTTACTGGGCCTTGGAAGATCATTTCTCCCCTGCCTGGAGTTGAGCGTCTCAGTTTCAGAAATTCCTGTGGGAGACAACATGCAACCATTCTTCTAGGGGAAGTACTGGCCACCATTGCCACCACCTCTTTACCAAGCCCAGGGTAAGTTTCTGTTCCTTGGGAAAAGGGCGAAGGTAGCAACAGCTGACAGGATAGAGGCAAGGAAAGCATTGGTGTCAGAGCTATGCTCACCTTGATCTTCTTCTCCAGCACTTTCACTGGAGCTTGGAAAATACAATTGTTAGTTCCAGCGAGAGCAAGCCCATTTAATTAATGGGAACTTAGTATGTGTATGTTCATATACTCCAGTTTTTTGTTAGCAACTGGAATTTGGCTGTGAATTACAGCTCTCAGAATCCCCATCCTGCATGGCTAGTGGCCATGCTAACTAGGGATTCTGGTAGTTGTAGTCCAGAGGGCCTAGATAGTAGGTGAAAAGTCTCCTGAAAGGAAACTTATGCTCTCATACAGCAGTTAGAGTATTTGCTCTCAGAACTTTTGATACTTGAGTGCTGCTTCAGTGATGTTTTCTCTGTGGCAGTTGTTTATTGTTACTTACAGATATTTAAATAACAACCTGAAGTTAATAAAAAACAGAAGTAAATACTGTACTTTGAAATTCCAGCTCATGGTTACATCAGATGAAGAGTAGAATGGAGAATTCCATCACCAGAAGCAGTAATTTATCATGACATCCAAACAATATAGAAGCACAACAATCAAGTGACTTGGAAGACTTGACTGTTGTGTTTCTATATTTTTGATATTTTTCATAGAAGAAAACAGCTGTGTCATGATTCATCTTAATACACACCTGTCCTGAAAACATTTACTTTTAAGTTAGTTTTGTGCATTTCAGTTTACTTCCAAATATATGAACTGTGTTCATAGACCTTTCCATTTCAAGAGACCTTTAAGAACTGAATGAACAAGGCCCAGCAAAACTACATAATGTGCTGGATTTTCAATTTGTTATTTTTGATGTGTTAGGTTTATGCTTTTGTTTTTTAACTGTTTTTTTAAGTATTGTTTAATCACCTTTCAACCTTAACTGAGTAAACTAAGTTGAGCAGATGGAAAACAAAAGCTGATAGACATATTTGGAAGTTCAAACCATGGAGTAGATTCTTAGCTATGATGAAAACAATTTATTAATTTATTTATTTTTAAATAACATATCCATAAAAGACAATAAATATAGACTGTGTGTGTGTGTGCCTTCAAGTTGCCTGTCAACCTATAGTGACTCCATGAGTTTCATAGGGTTTTCTTAGCCAAGCAATACTCAAAAGGTGGTCTTGCAAATTCTTTCCTCTGAAATATAGCCTACAAAATCTGGTATTCATTGGTATTCTCCTATCCAAAATCAGGGCTGACCCTGCTTAGCTTCCAAGATCAGACAGGATCTGGTGCCTTTGGGTATTTAGGCAACAGGCTGTACAACACATTATTAAAAGCCATTTCCACATGAGCAGTTAGTTCCAAATACTTTTTGAAACCAAAATAGTCTTTGCCTGCTTCTGGAAAGATACCACAGAGGGTGCGAGCCTAGCTTTGTCAGAAGAGAGTTCCAGAGTCTGAGAGCAGCCACTGAGAAGGTCTCTACTTTTCCAAGAATTCTATCCACAATCTCTGGCTGGAAAAAAATTAAAGTATCCATTACCACTAGGTGAGTAGGTCTGAAAGTCCACTGGATCTGAATTAACTATAGTATCCAAGTCAGAGTGAATCTTAGCAATTTTATCTGCAAAGTGCAAGGCAAGTCATCCATGTGTTATGGATTGTCCTCTTGTAGGCTAGTGTGTAAACTGATCACTTGAAATGCTCTGCTGGCTATCACTTTTTGGATGCAATGGTGGCAGAAAATAGATTTTTTTTGATGCATACACTGCTGTGGAGTAGGCCTTTGGATAGGCTCTAGCCTGTTTTCAGTTGGACTCACTCTGAATTTTCCATCAGAGTTTCTGTAATTACCGACCTACTCATTTCCTTTCTGTCTGTTCTTTGGAAAACCAGAAGGTGGCTTTGGCCCCACTTCATGAGCAGGGCTCAGGAGTGACTATGTCATTTCTCTGGCCATGTCTCCATTCCAAAGGCCAACCCACAGTTCAGCAGAATCACCTCCCAAGGCAACAGGAACGTCTCCAAGAGCCATCAGAAATCCATCCAGCTCCACCAGCCTCCTGGGGAAGACCATTTTAGTCATCCCCCATCCTTGCAGAGATTCTGAGTCCCAGAAGTCTAAACCTCATTTGTCCATAACTATGGAACTACATACAATTTTTCTACTCCCATTTCACAATCATACAGCCAGCACAGAATAAGAAGCCCAGCAGCATGAATGGGGCCAGGTGACATTTGGGACAGACTTATGATTGCATGGCTACTGAGCTACTTCTGACAGGACAACTCCAGAGTGGTGGTTGGAGTCCCCCCCCCCAGCACAACAAGCCGGGGGGGGGGGCTTCAACAGCAACCCAAAGACCACCTTATGGAGTTCAGGAAGGGAGACAGTTGAGTAGCAAGATATGTGGTACACCAACAGAATCCTTAATCAGGATTCTGGCCACTCACCTTCAAATAGACACACTTGAACCTGGCTGACTGTGGGATAGGGATAGGGTCAGGGAGATGGCAGCATGATAGACCACTGTGATTCTACCTCCCCGCTTCCCAGGTCTCATCTGATATTGAACAGAGAATCCTGGTGGGCAAAGCTGAGAGAGATTTTCTTCTCCCACATCCAACCAGGGCTCTGTATACGTGCCAGGTTAGTATGCTCATCCTAGAACAAGTCCCGAATGGCAATTGTTTTACCATTCACTGACCTGTCATTCACCACCAGCATTTTTAACCTAGGAGTACTGTTGCCATGTCTATCCAGGTTATTTGAGCTTGGGAGCAGTTGTGGCATGTTATAGGCTAAGACAGATCTTTTGAGCTTCCAGTTTTCAAAAGCTGATTTAAATTCAGAATTTCACAGAAACTCTAATATTTATGATTAGATGAACTAAGATAAGAACATAACTTCAGTCTGATGGATGATAAATTGCAAGACAGAGTTCCGTTCTTTTTTCACTGTGAAATTGGTTTAATGTATATGTTATGCCATATGGTATAATGTTATATGTTATACCATATGTCATCATGGTATGAGTTAATGCATTAACATAATCGGAAACAAGATGCAGCCCACTTTTTGACATTACACGAAGCAGAAGCTAAACAGCCTAAATACTAAATATAATAAAACAAAGCTGTAACTTGATATTATTATGAGTAATTCATTCTTTTTTGTCAAATGGGCCACTTCCTCAAGTGATTTGTCCAGTCAGACCCTTTGAGCTTCTGGTTTTCAAAAGCTGATTAGAATTTCACAAAAAGTTTATTATTTACGATTAAATGAACTAAGATAAAAACATAACTTTTAAACTGGGGTGTGGGGTGGCCTTTGGTTCACAGCCCGGATGAGAAAATGCAAGACAGAGTTCCACTCTTTTTTCAATTTGGAATTGACTTAATATATATGTTATACCATATGGTATAACATTATATATTATACCATATGTCATCATGATATGAGTTAATGTAGTAACATAATGGGAAACAAGATACAGCCCACATTCTGACATTACACAAAGCAGAAACTAAACAGCCTAAATGCTAAATATAATAAAAACAAAACTGAAAGTGGATATTATTATGAGTAATTCATTCATTCTTGCCAAATGGGCCACTTCCTCAAGTGATTTTTCAATCAGTGGAGATGGGGAGTGGGGTTCAAAAGTCAGTGGACCAGTGAATATGCTACAGGTTTTAGTCCAAACTTTAAAGGAGCCATCCAGTCAACTAAAAAAATTTAAAATCTCCTATTGGCACTTGTGGGAGGAGAAAGAAATGTACCAGCTCCAGGGCTGGTGGATATTTTTTTCTAGCTGTGTGCTGGAATAGAAACACTCCTTGCAGTACTTCTGTATTTGTGAAGCTTTTGACTTACATATTAGGGACTTGTCTAGAAGTATAAGAGCCAATGTACCAGCTTACCTCTTCTCCACCAGTCCAGCAAAACTTCCACAAAATCCTACCTGCCAGAGGTTAACTGATTGTGAGCAATACTTTGTAAGGTCTACTTCCAAATCTGTCTTAATGGCCAATTTTTGCAGAATTTGTTCAGATAAAAGGCCCTTTAAAGAAGTCATATTAATTTTAACAGTGATAGCAGAGGCTGTTAGGTTTCTAAGGTAACTGCCTGAAAAACTGAATTTCATATTCACAGTGTAAAATATTCACAGATTTCAAGTGGAAAAATCTTCAGCTCATTTTAAACCAAGTGTTCTGAATAAGTATTGTCCTGTCAAAGATCTCTCCTTTCCTCATTCCATTCAAACTTTTGTTCTTTGGCTTAGCCCTTTCTAAAACAAAATTATAAAAAGTTGGCTGCCTAAATAGTACTAATGATTTGTTAAAGGTTTTTGTGAAACAACCCTAAGAAAATTAGAACACCAGAGAGCATAAATCAATTTAGAGAGATATATGTTAACAGATTCTACTCCATATTGTGGCTATTGATTTCCCTTAAAGAAGCTGTGTATTTACACTAGTAGCCCTAGCACAACTAAGAATGAAATCAATTGTTCTTTTTAAAACCAATACAAAATTAAATCAGTATGCATGTGGTCCTGTTTCTTAAGAACAGTAGAATGAAAAAATATTTAATTATTAAGAAAAACTTAGTTGAGGAGGTTGGGGAGGTTCTTTTGCTGAAACTCATATACTTTTATATTTTTGCTGTTTTATTTATTTTTATTCCTTATTATGTTTGGACAACCAAACTGCCATGATGAAGTAGAAATGCATAAATAATCTCTCTCTCTCTCTCTCTCTCTCTCTCTCTCTCTCTCTCTCTCTCTCTCTCTCTTCTCTCTCTCTCTCTCTCTCTCTGTGTGTGTGTGTGTGTGAATTTCAGCCCCTTGTTCTGACTGTTTTTTATCTTATAATTCAGTAAACCCATTAACAGCAAATCTGTTCAGTGTGTTGGATCCAGATTGATTGTACTTTAAGTACAACCATTGAAATCAATTGTCTAAGCTGAACATGACTAAGCAAAGCCTCATTGTTTTCCATGGTTATACTTTCTATCTAAGTATACAGTAATCAAAATCTGGATCCAAACCAAAGTATTATATTTCAGACATAACTAACATTTGACTTTCAGGCACTTCAGGCAGTTATATAATTCACAAATGTCTACTAATAGCATTCACTGCTTATGAACATTATAAAGACCTTTTTTACTTGCTGTTTGCACATTACTAATGCAAGATAGCTGTTGACTATCACTTTCTCTATCCCTCCACACCCTTAAAGTCATGTTTATTCCAGTGAAGACATAAATGTGAACTATAAACTGTTCTCAGATATGAATATGATTTTGCCATTTGTCACCTGCATTACATTTGACATGTACCACATTAGACTGGTTGCTATAGTTAACACTATAATGCAGCTGAGTTATGTAATTTTCTTTTCTGTCTTGTCCAGATACTAGAATCATACTTGTGTAGTATTGATGTCCCAAGAGAAGCAAAACACAATTTTCAATTTTTTATGGTAATTTTTTTTAAAAAATCTTGGATTTCCTTCTATATCGTCATTTCCCCTATATTTCTGTAAACACTTTCAGTTAATATTAGTTTAGCTTCTAATGTCTAGAAATTCTGGGCACAAACCAGATAAATTTAAACACAAGTAGGTTTTTGTGGCTTTAGTGGGACACATACAGTATGACTACTCCTTGCAGATAGAATCATAGAGCTGGAAGAGACCACAAGGGCCATCCAGTCCAACCCCCTGCCATGCAGGAATACACAATCAAATCATTCCTGACAGATGAATGATTGGCATCCTGTTAGTGACATATGAAGGTGTAAATGAAAGTTAGGTTTGTGTATTGAACATTTTTGGTTATGGCAGAGAAAGGAATTCACTAACTCCCTCACACAACAACCAATTCCCCCCCCCCTCCACTTAGGACTCACTTTCCTACACTATGCTGCCACGCTAAGCTTTTGGCTACCTTCCTACAGCTAGACACAGAATGACACCAGAGATACTGGACATTCTTATTCTGTGACTAGTTATAGGCACCAGATACATGTCCAATGGTCCCTGCTCTCCATCAGCCACTAAATGGCTGTGGGGGGCAAAAAGAAGGTAAGGGGAGACATTTGTAGTTCCACCTGAGCAGAACTTTATCATACATCTTCTGAGGCACGGTCACAACCAAATACTTAATTTTCTCATTCCAGTCAATGAGACGTAACTTTGGTTGGATCACAATGTATGTATTGAAACTGAAGCTTATTAGGACACAAACCCATAGCCCTCACATATGCTGTATGAGTATAGGAAAACACTCTGCAAATGTGCAGATAGATGTGTGAGGTGTGTGTGCATGCATGCATGTATATGAATGCATGTGTGCATAAGTACATGACCACCCCATGTGTAGTCCTATTCAGGTATTTTTCAACAATGTAAGAAGAAAATGGATCCCTTCCTTACCTCCATCACATCCTCATCAACAGTCTCATGACTTTCTATTTGGGGCAGGGCAGAACATGCAAGTACCATGTTACAACTGTAACATAGTATTTTGGGGAGCACTGGAGACCAACAATGTACTTTCCTGTCCACAACAAGAATGGTTTCCCCACCATTACCGGCTGTCTCCTCCCCTCAAAAAACCCTCTGATATTTCTTTCCTTTCTTTACACAAAACCAAAATGTACAACAGCTTTTTTGTAAATCTAATATCTAGCTCTAGGGCTCTCCCTGGAAGTACTGATGATGGTATTTCCTCTAGAGTGCCTAGAGCTACAGTGCAAAAGTATTCTAGAAGTAGAGCTGTATAAAGCTCCCTAAGGAGATGTAGTGTAGCTGAAGATGCTGTAGGGAAGATAGAGTCCTTCATGCTTCTGAGATATTTCCTGGAGAGTATTGCTAGAATTATAATAAAACCACATGGGTCACATAGCTTGAATTTTGTCTTTTTGTTCATTTTTAGCTTGAAACAGTAATAAGTAGTTGCAGGTGTGGGGGACATAAATAGGGTAGGCTGGCTACAGCTCCCAGCAAACTCTGTGGGGAGATCCCTGGGGCAGCCTGTGCCAGGTAAAGTTAACACTGGTAATTGTGTTAGTAATGCCTAACATAATAGCATATTACTCTCATTCATATCCCATGGAGCAAGCAGAGTAATGCAGAACACCATGACCTAAATCCAGCTGTTTAGTGCTAACTGGAGCAGAGTTGTTCAAACAATTGTTGATTGGTGAATCCAACCCATCAATAAATCCTGGTGATTCAACGGGTCTACTCCTGTTGAAATTAACAGTAGGATTTAGGCCAGTCTGTTCCTTTTATTAAGTAGTAGTAGAAGAAGAAGATGAGTAGTAGTAGTATTTATTTATATCCCATCTTTTCCCCAAGACTGGGACTCAAAATGGATTATAATTCAAAAGAATTAGGAGATTATCAGACAGGAACGAAAAAAGTATTCCTGTCCCACAATCTCTACTCCCGTCCCTGTCCCATCCCTGTCATGCCACAATCACCTTCCCCACCACACTTACCTCCTCTCCCGTCATTCTGGCAACCCAGGAATGAACAGAGCTCTAACAGAGCTCCCTTCACTTCCTGGATTGAAATCCTGCAGATTCTCACAAGAAGACGCAAGCATGGGAAATTTAAAAATAAAAAGAACATGAAAAAAATTACAGCAAGCACAAAAACACACTTTAAAAGGTAGACGTAACCCAGGGAGGGTCATAAAAAGTGTGTCACTTACCTGGATGTCCCGATCTTACCTGGAAGTGTGATGCAGCAGTACTTTCTGATGCAGCAGTACTTTCAAGATCTCCCATTGGACTAAAAAGAGCCCTAAGAGCACTAACATATTATTGCCGAGTGGAACAGCTAGAACTCAACTATCAAAAAACTAAAATCATGGCATTCGCTAAAAGGCCTAAGAACTACAACTGGAATATAGATGGCCACAAGATTGAACAGGTCTCTTGCTTCAAATACCTGGGGGTAATTTTTCAAGCCACTGGTAGTAGGAAAGCGCATGGAGAGTATGCTGCTTGCAATGCACAGAGGAGCACAACAACCATTCTCAAATTTCTTAAGACAAGAGGAGGCCACTACTTACCTGCAGCGCTCAAACTTTTTGAAGCCAAACCAGTAGCACAACTGCTTTATGGATCCCAATTGGGACCCTTCCCCAACCCTGCTCCATTAGAACTTGTCCAATCCAAATTCTTAAGATCAGCTTTCCAAACTCCAAAATGTGTCTCTAACGCAGCTCTGAGACTGGAGTCAGGATTTATGAAAATGGAGGCCAGAGTGTGGGTGACCATACTCAACTACTGGCTCAGACTATCCCTCTTTCCCACTGGCCTTGCTCCACTAACCTTAAGTGATGATTTCCAATCCAGCTGGAAACAGACAGTGATGACTAAAATCTCAATGCTGGGCCTTTCCCCAGTTCTTCTGCTAAGCCTGGGATATGATAGGGCAAAAGCTACTATCAAACAACGGGTAGCAGATATAGAGCGACAACTGGACATAGCCAGTACTCCAACCTTCATTGCTAGTGACTCCAATAGATATCTGGCCTCACCTTTGGCATACTTAGCAACACTTGAAATACCAAGGGCCTTTACTCTTGCACGGTGTCATGCCCTCCCTTCAGCTGTCCTTGAAGGCCGATACAAGAAGATCCCCTTCTCAGACAGACTGTGCCCCTGCAACTCAGGCCAAATAGAAACAACAGAGCATGTATTACTCCAGTGCTCATACTACAGGGACATACGTCTCAGACTTATTTCACCCCTGTTGCATAAATATCAAGGGCACACTGGACAATTCTACATAAACTTGTTGCTTTCAGACACCAACCCAGGAACAACTTATAATGTTGCCAGATTCTGCGCAGCTGCGGTTAAAATTCGTCAGACAATGTCCTTAGCAGTAGAATAGTGTCAACCTATTCTTGTTATCTTGTTATACTTGTTATACTGGAGCTAACCTTTTAAATACTGCTTTTAGCCTGTTTTTATTCTGTGATCTTACCTTTATTCTGTATCCCCTTTTTACCTGTGCTGGTCTATGACCGTAATAAAGATTCTATTCTATTCTATTCTACCTGGAAGTGTTCTGGCAGAGACCTGCCATTGATGCTGGAATCTCGCCAGCATAACGGGGCACCTTTTCGCTCACAGAAACATCCATGACAGAAACGGAACAGGGGATCTATTGACAGCTTATCCTGTCAATAAAAAGTAGTGCCAGCAGGATGGCAGCAAAACGGGTGCATAACAAGGGGGGAACAACATCATCTAAAAAGAGAGCCCATTTGCGATCTCCTGGTGTTCATGTAACACCACTTTTAACACATTTGATAATCTCCTTAAAGTAATATTCCAAATTTTCCTGGAGGCAGTGGGGAATCTCTCTATGTAGGTGCCATGTGCAGTTTCAGATCATGGAAGATAAGAATTCTAAATCTCATGGGAATCGTCTGTGATAATAGTAATAATAATAATAATAATAATAATCCCCACTGTAGAAGCTGGAATGGGAAGGGGACACTGAATCCCATTTTCATAATAGAAACTACCACATTGTGCTAGAGGGCATTTTCCAGTTTTCAGATACTAAAGTTCTCTTACAGGTTAACACACAGAGGAAGCTGTCTAGTCCTCTTTCAAGTGAACAGTAAACTTTTAAGTGCTACTGATGGAAATGAAGGCAGTCATGTTAAACTAATACTGTACTGTATACCTTACCTGTGGGAGGCAAAAGGATGGCTTACTTGATTCTTTTATAGAGAACAACTACATGGATTAAATATTTGCATGAATGCTAGTGCTTTTTAGATAGAACAGACGTATTGGAACCTAGTAATAAATCACATATATATTATTGCTTAGAGAAAAGAGAGTTGACTACATCTGTGTCTTTTTGAAAATTAAAACAGACTAAAAGTGTGAGACAGAAAAAGGTTCTGGGCATAAAATAAATGGAAAATTTCTTGAGAGGCCTGTGAGACATTCCTGTGAGCAGTGATCGAGGCTAACAAAACTTTATCACAAACTTGATTGATCATTAAGTAAAGCTGGTGCAAATATCAGAAACTGAAGATTGCCAGCATTGAATATTAACAGTTGTTTTGCTGTCAACAATCCAAAGATCCACAAGGGAAAAGCTCAGTATCAGGGGACCTATTTACATGCAGAAAGACCTGCATTCAGTCCTTAGTATCTACAAGTGGGGCTCTTTTTTTTTTTTTTTTGCCATTTTACCCCTGCTACTGCACTACTTTCTACAGTGACATTACCTACGCTGGTATAGTTACTCTGCCAAACAAGAAAAAGTTTAACTATCTCCAGTTTCCAACACTTAGCATAGCATTCCAGGAAACACATCAGGGGTGTTGGCCAGGCAGCAAAACAAATAACGTTCCAGTTATTCTGTAGGAAGAGTATTGGAAATTTTCAGTGCTGTATCTCTGAAAAATTATCCTTGTCTGCTTTTGTACTTATTTACAACTGTAATCAGAGTTAAAACAATACCATAGGCGCACTGCTGGTTCTCATCTGAGAGCTTATTTATTTATTTCATTTATATCTGACCTTCTCCCCAATAGTAGGACTCAAGGCAGCTTCCTTCTCTTTGGCTAGCTAAGTCATACTTACAAATCATGCTAGTTGCTGAGAAAACAAGAAGGAGGTATGAGAACTTTAGTTATAGCTGTACAGTTTTTGAAAAACTTCAGTGTGCTCCTATTTACACATGCTTATTTGAATTGAGTAGCACTTACTGAATAGAAAGATAAAAGACTACACTGATATTTGCTCATTAATATCCCATCATTTGTTTGTCTCAAGATCACGGTTTTAAAATGTCAGTGATTTTTAACTGAGTTAATTTCAAAATTACTGAAAATTGCTTAACAGCAGTGAAGCAGAACAAAATAGTACAGAAATAAGTATTGTTCTGGATGTTTGGTAGTGGTATTATCCAGAATTGCTGACAGTGCAATCCTGTACATGTCTCCTCAAAAGGCAGCCTCACCAAGTTCAGTGGGGCTTGTGTCCAGGTAATTGTGTATTGTGTTGCAGAGAGAGAGATGAAGAGAGAACAAGAGACAGATGTATAAATTCTGGTTATAAAATGATGTGTATGACCTGAATTACTGAGAAACATACTCCTTTTTCTAAGGCCTCATCTAATTATTGATAGCCATTGTGTAATGATTTTTGAAACGTTCATGGCATTTATGTTTGAATGAAGCAGATGCAGAAGCAGTCATTGGTTCATTATTGAATCATCAGAAGAAAGCAATTTAATGAAATCTAACTGGCAAACCAATTAAGCTTAACTTTAACATTTTAAGCAGTATTCCCTTTGCTGATTAAGATGGTGTCTTGAAATTTCCCACCTGTTGGATTCAATAAAAATTGTCTACTAAAGTCATTGAAGTCTGAAAAAGCTGCTTTCTTGCAAACGTGTTAAATTAGTGAGCAGCTGGGAGTTCAGCCTATGGTTGTGTAAGGCATGAAAGGTTCACGCAGATAATTCTGTCAATCGAAATCAATAAAGTGGATGACAGATTTAGACGCTAAATTTTTGTAAAAACTAGACTTACTGCTTAAGTCATCAGTGTAGCACTATTGGATTTTCTAGGAGCTAATGGTAAAAAACAGGATTATTGATTTTTGGATTTTGAGGCTATCGTCTCTCTTCCTAAGCGTTCTTTGTGATGCTTCACACGTAAGTTGACAGTTCCAGTGGCATAGCTGTATCCTTGCCTTTGTAATCATTTCTAATCATACTGAAAGGGGATGGAAATAGCTTTATTAAATAATTATCCCCTACCCTCTGGGAAAAAAACAGTGCAACCATGGGTCTGGCTGGGCGTTGCTTCTTTGTCTGGTGGCCAATACTACCTGCCATCTTCTCTTGGAATTAACATACAGTCACAGATTAAGACCTTTGACTGTCATGAATCTGCTTTCCAATATGTTTGACTGGCAGGAAAGCTCTCAGTCCATCCCTAACATAAATAGGGTATTAGCCCATCAGGTGCCGCTCTAAAGTTAAACATACAATTTTGCATTTGACTTTCTTGGTCTTGTGTATTCATTCTTTCCTCTTTCATGTGTATGCATTCTGTTGTGTATATGCATGTGAGGGTGTGTGTGTGCATATGTAAAGTATAGGCTGAGACAGGTTAACAAAATGAACTACTGTATGCAAGAAATATATGAAGCTCACCCAGCTGCCAGCAGCAACTGCTACATGCAGTCCACTGATTATTGCACTTATATTGAAGATAGTCAGAGTTACAGCAGTTGTAATGCTCAGGTCCTGCAGAATAATAACATATATATGGAACAGGCCTGGGCGGTGAATCAGCCTTATACCTGTAGTTACCCTGGAAACGTTTTTAAAAGCGAGTACTCTGACATGGACATGGCCCTGCATCAGTACAGCCAACCTGAATATTTCGCTGAAGAAAATCCTACTTTTTCTCAAGTGCAGTCACCATCGTACTCTCAGAAGAAAGGTAGGGGACAATTTTGACATTTCTTAATCACAGGAAAAAATGAGAATGATGTTAAAATTCAGCTTTGTCTTTCTCCTCGGCTTGCTTTAATACTTGCAGTTTTTTCAGTTGTCTCAGTTACATCTTTGAATGTGAAGACTGCTTGTTCAGAATTGAAAGCAGCAGCAACAGATGTTGCTAGGTGATTGAAAATGTTTTTTTAAGAAAAAATTGGGGACAGGGAGTTAAAATATCATTACTTGCAATTTCTGTTATTTTGATATTGGGAATCTGTTTCATTTATATCTGCATATGAGCAATTGTATATCACCAGTACATTCTCTGTGTTCTAAATTTGTCTAGTGGAGATGAAAAAAAAGTTTCTCTTCAGCAAGCAGTTCATTATTCAGACATAACCTTATTAAAATATGGTATTTTCTCAGTCTTTACATCCAAAGTTAGTCCAATCTAATTAACATTTATGAAGTCAGAGGTAATTAAAATTCAGACCTAAGTGCAAAGACAGGAAAGTTCCCCAAAGTGCTAAGCACTGAATTTTGACAAAAATATAAATAATTAAGGACAAAATAACTATAAGTCACAAATAAAACTTTACTTTGCAAATGATGAGCTGAGCTTGGCTCTGAATTGGGTGGGAAAGTGAGCTTGATGAGAGGTTGCTATCCACTTTTCTAGTGTTAAAATATGCCAACCTCTTACAAAATATGTATAAACTAAATTCCCAACCAGCAGAATGTTCAACATTTCTGAGAAAGATTTCAGCACAAGTATGTGCCAGTATTACTAAGAATCCCTTTACTGTTTCAAGTACTGTATTTTCTGGTGACAGAAACACATACGTTCCATGTCATGAAATACTTTACTTAACAGGACAGCCTTATGCATCTTTATTTGGAAGTCAGTCACTCTGTGTTTAATGGGGCTTACTTGTGCAATCCTGTACCTACTTACCTTAGAGGAAACTCCATTGAACTCAGTGGGAATTGCTTTCAGAAGCTATGCATAGGATTGTGCTTTTAGGCATCTGATTAAAACATATAACTAGACTATCAGTTTGATAATGTGGTACACTTTATTTGTTAAGGATGAATTGTCTGTGCACAGCTAAAGTCTAACTGAACTAATATAAATGGCTAGAGAGAGCATTTGTGATTTTTATTGCAAAAAGTAGCCTGTTTAAAGTGGTTTTAGGGATATTACATTTTTTTTCTTTTCAGCCCAATATGGGAAATAATCATCGGCATCAGCGTAATATCTTATTACCTTAGGTAATAAGCACAATATTATACAACATAACCAAAGTCTGCATCTTAATAAAGATAAAAATATTACCAGACAGTGATAGGATATAGGTGATACACATTTTTCTCTACATCTAAGTTGTTTTGATACTTCAACATTTTTAAAATGTTCCATGTTTCAGATTTGGAAATATACTCTTTATTTTGTTCACTTTTCATTTTTCATAATAATAGAAAATGTTTTATAAAATGTATTAAAAACCATACTGCTAACAAATTGTTTATTTTCTTAGAAATAGATGTAATAGTATAATAAATTTGTGCCCAAAATTGGGGTTTTGCATCCATTTATACAATGACTTTGCAAACTTTCTGTTCAATTCATAAACATTTCTGTTTAAAAGAACCCAATATATAAAATCTGTCAGAGAGAAAAAAAAACGGATTCTGGCTTTATAATAATGTAAAATGTGGAACTTCAGTAATATATGGTGGTTATTAAGTATCTCTATATCTTAAAGGATACTAAGTACAGTAATGGTTAAGATATCTGTACTTGGCTTAAAACAACACAGAACTATGCAATGGTTTGGGCAACTAATCCCACTCCTTTATTAGCGGCTAGGTTAACACTGCAAAACAATGGCTTTTTTAAAAGAAAAAATTAACTGCTCTTCTGCAACAATCTGAATAAAAGCCTCAGGGAGGATTTTCATAATAAGCTGTCTCTCAAGCATCATTTTATTTTTACCTCATGTAAATCAAGCATGAGAAAGAAATGTTTCAAATTCATTTCTTTTTCTAAATCATGTAGCTTTTCCAAAATATCCCAGTCTCATATCTGCTGAATAATTTCTGTTGGAAACGATAGTTTTATTTCTTTTTATTTCTTTTGGCAAACACTGATAAAAGTAATTCACCTAATCCTGCTCTTAGGACAGAAGGCATTAATAAGAAACATTTGTGACAGTATTGATCCAAAATTGATTTTCCTCCATGTATTCTTCTTCTACTTTTTGTGTTGTTAGCATTGTCTTAGTACTTGCTCATTAATACAAAATTAAAATCCAAAGCAGGTGTTCATGATCAGCTCTATGGGGCTTTGCATTCATTCCATGCAACTCTTAATAACTATATTTGTACTCATTATGTTTTCTACAACATTTGTGCAATACCACTGCCTAAGAACAATTAATAACAAACTTCTAAAGTGTAAAGTGTTTTGCTTAGAGTTTCAGGTCCTAATGAAAGTTGCTTATTAAAGTTTCATAGCATATTGTCTTCTGGTGCTTACGTTCCAGATAGAAGTTAAGTTTCTAATAAAAATCCAAAACAAAAGATCCACATGATGTGTGGAACAGCACCTATTGAGGAATGATAAATACAGGAAGGGTTATGAAATACAAATGTTCTACAGGGCAATTATGTACTTCCAGCTGTCACTTTAGCATTTCTTCATTGTGCAGTTTAAAATCCCTGTGACTTTTTAATGGTTTTTTTAAAATGGCGAATAAATAAGTAAATAGCCTTAAAAATCAGAATATGCACTTTATTCTGTGCTGCTTATTTTTTACAAGATATAGTGACATATTAACCAAGAAAAATTGCCTTGGTTCTTTTAAAGGAAATTATAACTCTGAGCTATGCCAGAATCAGGAAAAGAAATTTCTACAAGAAACTGTTTGCTTTAGTTGTAATGGGAAAGTATGATTTGTCACTATAACAACAAGCCATAGTGAGCATCAGGTTTGAATCCTCCCCTCCCCTTTCATTTTCTTTTGCAGTCAAACAGAGGAGCCACTGTTGATTTTAAATACATCACATTTCCCCATTTGAAAGCAGAGCTGGATCCTGGATTTTTCCCACCAGCCATAATTTAAACATAACCAGAGTTTCCCAAAAGTATATGTCACAAGGAACTGTGATTAGTTTTAGATCGGTGGTGGGGAAGAGCTCATTCTCAAAAAGGTGAAGTATTTCTTTTTGAGCTTGGTTCTAACTATACTACTGATTATACTGATTTCACTTCAACTCCTTGTGCAACAAAGATTTACTAAATATGGTATTAAAGTTCACCTCAGAAGATGGATGTAAATAGGCAATCTTTGTTTTGTGTGCATGCTGCATTTGAGATCTTTTTGTGGTAGTATATCTGCATGCAGGATACCCAGCATTGTGTAGTGGTTTGAGGACTCTGGGAGACCAGGATTTGGATCCTTGCTTGGCCATGGAAACCCACTGTATGGCCTTTGGCAATTCATGCTCTCTCAGCCATATGTGATGGAAATGGCAACCCTCACCCCAACCCTGGAAACAAATCATGTCAAGAAAACCCCATGATAGGTTTGCTATAGGGTGGCCATAAGTCAGAAATGACTTGAAGGCACAGAACAAATCTTCATGCAAACAAGATAATCTGTATCATTAAAATAACAATACATACAGTCCATGCATAGTTCTTATTACCCCTCATTCAAAAACAGGCACACATAGCTACTACAATTACTAATAATAGAAATATGAATAATATACCATGTTGAGATATTTTTCTTCATTAATCCCTAACAGAACACTGCTATAACATGAACACAAAGAGTAACCTGAAAACCTGGGATAACATAATAAGAATAACATGGTATGCGACTTGCTTCTTTCTTTATGGTACAAAAGGAAATCCTCACAGTGTTATATTTTTATTCAAGAAGAACCAGAAATATTTTGGATTATGGTCCCGTCGTAGGGCTGGTCTAGACGAGGGAATAAAATGTGAATTGGTGCACAAATATGCCAATTCGCTGCAGCTGTCATCTGTCTCAATTGCTTTTTTGCAAGATTCCTGGTGTGCAAAGCTCTCCATGTTTCCTGTTCACACGGAGACATGCCAGAGAATCAAGATGGCAGCCATGAGTGAATTACTCACAGTTTTTTACTCTCCAACTTTCCCCCACCAAACAATATTTTTTAAAAAAAACTAAACCCAAGGTGTGGAAGAGCGATCTTCTGCTAAAATAATGAAAAAGAAGGAAATAAAGCCTGTTTCATTGCCTCAGTGCACAATCACTATGGCGAAAATCCAACATGGTGGATCCACAATCTGCCATCTTAGGAAGCCTTGCCCCGTGTGCACATCTGACCAATCAGCTCTCCTGTTCAGCAATGCACTGTGATGCAATTTGGTTGTCCTAACATGTGGGAGTGCGCGTTTCCCCCGCAGTTGTCAAAAATCTTGGGGAAACTCCTGTAGGCTTTTACTGCGGACTTTCCCCGACTTTTGCTCCCCCTCCCTCTGAAAAGGACAGAACACTGCAGGATCCCATTTGGACACATAGGATTCCATGAGGTTTTATTTCACCATCTGGACTACCCCTTAGTGAAAACTATTGGGGAAGGAGAGATCATGCCCACTTTTATATATCCATTTTCTGAATTTTTATTTGGTTGCTTGAACAGAATTTATAAATATAGGCTCTGTTCAGATTTTCAAAAGAATGTGTAGATTCAGAAACTGGTATATTGGATATGGTTCTAATTTCTGAAAGAGACTCAAATGGTTAACATTTTGGACGCTAAATATTAAATAGAAGAGGCCCTTCTTGGTGGCTGCTTGTATGCTCAGAAACTCTTATGGCAGGGAGACTGGAATGACCCCCTCCTGTCTTTCCATTGCCAAACAGAGAAAAACTTTCAAGAATTGATAGTCCAAGATTGTGCATCATCAGACAGAACTATGATGACTGAACTTCGTCATCATAGTTTTGTCTGACAGTGCCCCCCACCAACCCCTACTTTTTCAGCATGGCAGCATCCCAGCTGAAAGGCTTCTGAGGTGCTGCAAACTGGGACACTGGGACATGACATCTACAGCACTCTCCTGGGCACAGGATACATTGAAAACATGAAGCTGGGTAGACTCATGTATTGGATAAGGTCCTACTGCAACTGCTTGGCTCAATTCACCCCACAACCAGGAGAGCACTGCAGATGTCATTTCCCAGAGCCCCAATCAGTAGTGCCTCAGAAACCCTTCAGTTGGGGCACCACCAGGCTGAAAAGGTGTGTTGGGGGGGGGTTATGTTAACGACCATAAACATGAATCCCCAGCAGTTACAAGACTGTAAATCCAGTTGAACAGAATGCCAGCTATTATTTTAAGGGAAGGACTTCTATAGCAGTGTTGTATTTTTTTAAAACTGCTTTTATTTTTAAAGCATACTGTTTTAATATTATTACTATTTTGATGACATCTTAATGGTAAACTTTTGAGTGTTTTTGGCTACATTATGTCTCTTTTGAATTGTAAACCACCCAGTTCTGGCCAAAAAAAGGCAGGATATAAATAAAGTAAATGAATGAATATTAAAAAATAGAGCAGATGGAATTCTGTACTATGGTGGTCTATATTAATACAATCTGTATCTTGTAATAATTTATTTCTCTTTCAAACTGATTTTTTCCTATGTAGGAAACTTAACTCTGGGAATATAGTCTGTAGACCTTCAGATTTACTTGGATTTCAGTCTTGTACTGAAATTGCTTATATCGCAGGATCCGAAAAAATATTACATTATGTTTTAAGCCTAAGAAGGCTTTAGATTCCCCTCACCCTTGAACAATGGCAAACTACTAGTGAGACAGAGTAGAGTTTCAAAAGTGTCTTGGGAAATCATAGAATCATAGAATTGCAGAGTTGGAAGAGACCACAAGGGCCATCCAGTCCAACCCCCTGCCACACAGGAAATCACAGTCAAAGCATCCCTGACAGATGGCCATCCAGCCTCTGTTTAAAGACCTCCAAGGAAGGAGACCCTATCACGCTCTGAGGGAGTGTGTTCCACTGCCAAACAGCTCTTACTGTCAGAAAGTTCTTCCTAATGTTGAGGTGGAATCTCTGTTCCTGGAGCTTGCATCCATTGCTCCGTGTTCTAGTCTCTGGAGCAGCAGAAAACAAGCTTTCTCCATCCTCAATGTGACACCCCTTCAAATACGTAAACAGGGCTATCATATTGCCCCTTAACCGTCTTTTTACCAGGCTAAACATACCCAGCTCCATGGAGGAAGCAGTTGGTTTCTTTTAAAAATATTTATAAAGCTTCCACCAAGCAAAACCTTCCATGAGCCAAACACATAATTAAGTCAAACAATGTGTTACATTAAAATCCAAATCCAATTGCTTGTCCCAACTAAAGTAGATCCATTGAAGCAGTGGGATTTACATAAATGTTGGCTTACAATTCAGCAGTTGAGTCAACAGTTCTACTTTAGTTGGAGTTAGCAAGTGGATTTGGGCTGAAATATATAGCATGAAGCAGCCTGCTTTATGTTCTTTACTCAGAGTAGACTAACCATGAACAGAGTGGCAGCCTAAAAGTGAATTACTTAACATAGGAGGGTAGATGCAGCTCATATATGCCCTTTGGACATTTCAGTGGAGATGTGGAAAGCTGCAGTGTGAGCCATTCAAACATTTTTTTCCTATTTTTCTTGAATATTTGAAGCTATTCTGAATTTTTTTACTGAACTTTAACTGTGCTATGTACCAGTGGAATAAATAAAAAAAGTTAATCTCTACACTAATCAGTTTGTAGAATAATTGTAGCTTTGCTGGATGACTTTTTTTATTCAGCACTTTATAATAGAAGAGCCATTTTTTACTCAATGGCAACCATCCAGCAAATAATGGGTGGCAGGGGCGGGGAGAGGCAGCAAATCACCAAACATTAAATTTCCCCTGTTAAACATCAAGGAAGAACATCACAATAAATAACAATATTGGTACTTAGCACAGATAGAATCCTTTCCCTTGTTTTTCAGAACAGATAAATGACCAAAGAAGACACTAACTGGCTTGCCTAAGGAAATGTACCAAATTGGAAATGGAGGTGGGAATGTAATCTAATTCTCTCTTTCCACCTCATCTAGTGATTCATGCTTTTTTAACTTCCTAGCTATATATATTTCTAAATTAATCTGAACCAGGATTGTTTGGTAGGTAAGAGTCACTTCTTTTTCTTCTTCTTTTTTTAATAATGAAGGCACACTGCACTGGTATTATATTGATTCACATCACAATATTACCATAAAATGTGTCTTTGTTCAAATACAGCACATTGCACTTCAATATATCTGAGAACAAGGAACGTGTATTTGAAAGTGAAACTGCAGTTGGCACCTTTGTAAATAGCCAGAATACCCACTACTTATCACAGAGGCTGAGAATGGGTCTCTTAAGATGGCGGAGTGTTTGACCATTTGCTCATGTGCCTCCCCACAGCTTGAACAGAACTGAGCTAATATCCTACAATTTTCTTAAATATGGTGCTTATTTCATCCACCAAGGGCCATGTGTGCATTTTTTCCTTCCAAGAAAGAAATACAATATGGTTCCACTGGAGTACCAGCAACAAGTAAAATAAAACTGAAAAACCAGTCATACTAGATATATAAGAAAACTTTATCAATCTAGTTCCACGTCCCCACCTTTGTGGCCATAAACTACTACCAAGCTACAGTTTGCTGGCAACTAACTCAACAGAAATCTATCAATACAATGTAATTCCTAGTATGAAGAGTAGGTGTCAAGAAATTCTGGTTGCCTAGATTATAGTCAAAGTTTCCTCGCTGTTGTAGCTTGATTTATCTTAAATACAATTCATGTATCTTATCATTAAAAATATGAATTATCCCAGGAACGGAGGAAGGATATTTACCTGTTACATTCACAATAGCCTTTGAATGCTGTGAAATAATTGTTAAATAAGTCATAGGTGAATATACACATATATTAGTGGACTTTTAAAGGCTGATTATAATTTGAACAACATAAATAATTCCTTATTATAGGTAATAATATATATTAGTCATCAGCGCGCTTGCAGAAAGCGCGGGATAAGTCCTTCCTGTATCTTTGTTTGCGAAGAAAAGCCAGAGAGAGAGAGAGAGAGAGAGAGAGAGAGAGAGAGAGACTGTACAGAAGTTCTTGCTTTTCTGTGTTAGATGTTGATAAAGAATTTCACAAAAATGAAAAAAAAATGTGTTTGTTTTTTTAAAAAGCCCTTCTATTCCATAGCATACATGATTCTCCTAAACAGACCATACTGTCACCTACAGGCCTTTGTAGTACCCCTATTCACTACCCAGATAATCTGTATCTTGACCACACAAGTGCAAATCAAGCTTGAATGGAAAAGTTCAAATAACTGTTAATGACCTTGACCTTCATCTGTCTAGTATTTTTATGGCCGTTGAAGATAAAGCTACAGTCTGTCAGACTCCCAACCAGCAAATCTGTTTAATCTGCACTCTTGGCAAGACAAACTGCTCAGCAGGAGCAGATGCTCACACCTTAGAAGAATGTGTGCCATAATCCAGTGTGACCAACCCTTCCTGAAACCCATTAGCATTTGTTCAAGATGATTTCTGGGGCACTTGTCTGTAGAACCCACTGCTATAGATGACATTTCAATTCTGCCATCTATATGCAATGATTCTCTGATGCTGTATTTCCAACTCTAAAGCAAAATTCTCTTAGCATCTTACTTGAATAAGCCTTGATAAACCCAAGCCAAGGGAATGAAACAGAACACCACTATAAAACCATTTAAAAAAAAAAATTGAAAAGCTTTGTACACAATGTTTCTATAGGGGGGTGGCAATCCCAATGTGAAATAAAAGCGAACCAACCGAGTATTCTCCTCTGAGGCTACAGTAAAATTGTCACATAGATTTGGGGACTGAGAGAGCAGACTGAAAAAAAAAACACAACACAATCCTACAGCACTTTGCAGACTTGTGAGCACCAGGGAAAGATTAATCTATTCGTACTGTATAGATTCTATATAGATTAATCTATTCATACTGTACAGAATACAGTATGCCAGAATACTGTACAGAATACAGTATGCTGTAACAGAATGCCAGAGTAGGAAAGAACTCCGAAGCCTGGAGATGCACACAAGATTTGTAATGATAGCTTTCATGTTGGAAATTGGCAATCCTAGAATAATTAATTCTTTATCACAATTTAGACATTGCCTAGCAAGGTTACTGCTGTATAGCTACTTCATTCTTTTCCAAATGGCTATGCCTTTGGAATAGGAAAAATACGTGAAGCAAAGTCTGTGTGGTCCCATTCAGTAGCAACCTGGAAATACTACTATTAGTAGTGTAGTTGCATATCCTCCAACATTTCAGAGATGAAAACCAGGACATATTTTGCCAAGAAACAACAAAATGTGGTCAATATGGCAAAAGTTATTAATTAGGAAGAAGACACAAGCTAGGAGAAGCTGCAGCAGTTTGCTTTTGCTTGAACATACTGGGAAGGGCAAGATTCTGTCCCCTCCTCTCATTCTTGCTGAGTTAGATGAGTGCAAACTTGTTTTGCACGTTGATATCAGTTTGCAATAACTGAGGCAAGCTTAGGACAAAGGGGAAAAGCAGGATGAGGAAAGAGAACCTGGGACATTTTAAAAGCAGCTGAAAAAGTGGGATGAGAAAGGGTTAATTGGGATGGTCCCTGCCAAACTGCGATAGTGAGAGAGTATGTACTTGTACATTTGGAAGAGCAGGCACTCACTATGGCAGTCCCCATAGCTCTGGTCTCAAGGAGAGTCCAAAAATGCAAAGTAACTGTGTTGATCCATATCCTGAAACCAGTTCTAGATTCCCTGCTCTCCCATCTCTATTAGGAGACATTTTGTGAAGCAGATGAATTTTAATTGGCCATTCAGGACCAAGCCACACAAAAATATTTTGCATAATAACATGCATACTCACAACAATAAATTGTTCCTGGGGAAATTCATTTCCCATTCACCTACTATGAGGATATGAGGAATAGAGAAGCGTGTCATCATCTTTAGTGGTAAAAAAATGCCTGGGCTCTGAACCTGCATACCCTGACTATACTACGCCATATCTGTCATTTCCATATTAAATACTAGTCCCTTGCATGGTTTCCCACAGATTCAAAGAAGGAGATAACTTCCAATAAGTTCCAATGAGTTATTCCTCCAAGTCATTATACCATAATTGCCAGTTGTTACAACAAACAACTTGTTTGTGTTTTGTCAGTTTTGCAGTTTTGAGAATTCAAATAAGAATCATAGAATTGGAAGTGACCTGAAGTGTCACTGAGTCCAATCGTCTGCTGATGCAGGAAATCTACTACTAAACCATTCCTGAAAGGGAACCATCCGCCTACGTGATTACTAAGTGATAACTGCAGTGTTATGTGACAAAGTAACATGTACACAGAAGCACATAATGTTCAGCAGCAGGTTCCAGTGCTGCCATTCTCTTGCTAGAGCAGGAACCAGACCCTAGTCTCATGATTGGGGCATCACTGCATTTGCCATCAATGCTTTTGGTCCTATTCTTTCCCTGGGGTTTCTCTATAACATCACTGTGTCATTCAAGCCACCTGTCCACACGGAGGTGCAAAGGGTCAATTATTGTTCCCTTGAGAGTGATCAGAAGTCCCTGGATTTTCTTATTTTTGTAGCTCTGCACATAAATGTTGGAGCAAATCAAGCCTGAACTTTCCCTAGAAACCAAAATGACTGAGATTGTCATACTTTAGACATATCATGAGAAGACATGACTCTCTAGAAAAGACAATAATGTTTGGAAAGGTAAAAGGCAGAAGGAAAAAAGGAAGACCTCTGATGGATAGAATCATAGAATCATAGAATTGTAGAGTTGGAAGAGACCATGAGGGCCATCCAGTCCAACCCCCTGCCACGCAGGAAATCACGATCAAAGCATCCCCGATAGATGGCCATCCAGCCTCTCTTTAAAGACCTCCAAGGAAGGAGACCCCACCACGCTCCGAGAGAGAGTGTTCCACTGCTGAACAGCTCTTACCATCAAAAGGTTCCTCCTAATGTTGAGGTGGAATCTCTGTTCCTGGAGCTTGCATCCATTGCTCTATGTTCTAGTCTCTGGAGCAGCAGATAACAAGCCTGTTCCATCCTCAACATGACATCCCTTCAAATACTTAAACAGGGCTATCATATCACCTCTTAACTGTCTTTTTTCCAGGCTAAACATACCCAGCTCCCTAAGTCACTCCTCATAAGGCATGGTTTCCAGACTTTTCACCATTTTAGTTGCCCTTCTCTGGACATGCTCCAGTTTGTCAATATCCTTTTTGAATTGTGGTGCCCAGAACTGGACACAGTATTCTAGGTGAGGTCTGACCAAGGCAGAATAGAACGGCACTATTACTTCCCTTGATCTAGACACTATACTTCTATTGATGCAGCCCAAAATTGCATTGGCCTTTTTTAGCTGCCGCATTACACTGTTGACTCATGTTCAACTTGTGGTCTACTAGGACTCCTAGATCCCTTTCGCACGTAGTCTCATTCAGCCAGGTCTCTCCCATCCTATATTTATGCATTTCATTTTTCCACCCTAAGTGCAGTACCTTATATGTCTCCATATCGAATTTCATTTTGTTAGCTTTGGCCCAGCTCTCCAGTCTATCCAGGTAATTTTGAATTTTGATCCTGTCCTCTAGGGTATTAGCTACTGCTCCTAATTTGGTGTCATCTGCAAATTTGATAAGTATGTCCCTAATTCCCTCATCCAAGTCATTGATAAAGATGTTGAATAGCACTGGGCTCAGGACAGAACCCTGTGGCAACCCACTGGTAACATCTTTCCAAGACGAAGAGGAGCCACTGCTGAGCACCCTTTGGGTTCGGCCAGTCAACCAGTTACAAATCCATTGAACAGTTAACTTGTCTAGCCCACATTTTACAAGCTTGTTTGCAAGAATGTCATGGGGAACCTTGTCAAAGGCCTTACTGAAATCAAGGTATGCGATATCCACAGTGTCCCCTTCATCTACCAAGTTGGTAATTTTATCAAAAAAAAGGGATCAGATAGATCAGATAGACTCAGTTGAAGAAGCCACAGCCCTGAGTATGCAAGACTTGAGCTGTTGATGATAGGGTGACTTGGAGGTCTCGGATAGAGTCTCCATAAATCGAAGTTGACTTGATGGCAGTTAACAACAACAAGAGGCCTACATATCTCAATTTAACTGCTGCAATAGAACTTAAGAAGCCACTTGAGATCCCACTGTTAGTCTTTCATCATTAAAAAGCAGGAAAGACCCATTTTGTAGCACAGTCCCAATTATTTTTATTATTTATACAACTATTGAATGCTTGTTATTAGTAGCCAAAGCAAGCAATGTCTGTTGATTTCCCTACAATTATTATTATTGTTGACACATAATATTCTCAGTCAGGAATTGAGTTCTGGTGTACGGTATTTAATGTGTTGTGAATTCACACTATGGTAATAAACTCCTTTCTCCTTTCCCTATAAATCTTACATCCTAAATTATTAATATGTTGATTCAGCAAACAAATAGAGGAATGTACTTCAGATGGAATTGCTTGTAAAGGACCTTTTCAATCATTCATTTAGGTAAAATGCACTCCTCCAGAGGGATGTTAGACTGTGTTGCCTTGCATTTCTCACTGTTGGCTATGCTTGCTAGGGCTGATGGGTGTCTCAATCCAACAAGATCTAGAGAGCCCGACTTTTGTCCATCCCTCATTCAGGAGCAATGACTTTTCTGTCCACATTCATCTTCCCTTAGCAGGGGAAGTGCTTCTGTGGACAGGAAGTTTATTCTTCATTTCTTCACCTTCACTGACCAGACTGGGTGGTCACTCACTTAATTTGGGGTAGATGCTACTTTTCAGTATTTACTTACAGAGCAGAGTAACTGACAGGAACTGTGCACCTTTCTTTTTTAAAAAAATAGAAAAAAGAACAAAGGCGATATGTGGAGCTGGGCAGGCCTTTTGCTTCAATGGAGGTATCAGTAATGGAAAGAGGGGAGTGATTTTTACTCATTCCTTCACCCCCTGTGGTCTGTTGCAACCCCATCTCCCATGTTTTTGAAGGCTAAGGAACATTCAACATATACATACCACTATTGAGGGGGGGGGCAAAATGACAGCATTGTTCTCTCAAGTAAGAATTCTTTCCCCCAACTTAACACTTTCATTGAACATTTAGAAATACAGTTTAAACATCCAAAGAAAGGGGTCAAGCAAAGTTACAAAGGAATGCGAACACAACAAACATAAGAGTTCTAGGTGTGGGCAGTTTTCACTGTCTCACTCTCTATAATGCTAGAAATTTGGGGATTGAAATACAGTTTAATGGTGGGACAGAATTTTTGTTGGGAGCAGCAATGATTTTATTCCCCCTCCCCATAGCTACACCCCTGACACCAATACAGCTCTCTAAGGAGTGGTAAAAAAATAACTTCCCCAGCCTACAAGAGGTTTCTTGTCTGACTGCCAAATGGAAGTAAGCCCATAGTTATTTACAAGCAGAAGATATCCAGTCTACATTTATATATTTTTGCAGAACTTGGGAATGTTAACCTTTCTGAACAGCAATTCCCAGAATCTTTGAGCTAGGATAGGCATTTTTTGTTATGCTTTTCCAAATTGGGTAGACTTCTGTGTGGTATGCAGTATGCTGAGACACTGGAAATTTCCATTGAGTAAAATAACCTAGACCAGTGGTTCTTAACCTGTGGTTCAGGGACCCCCAGGAGTCCTGGATGTTCTCACAGTGGGTCCACAAAGGTTTGAAGGCTGCTTGGCCCACCTCCTCCCCGCAGTGAAGTGGCCATGTGACAAGAGCCAAGTCAAAGGATGGCTAGCTGGCTTGGTCTGCACATTGCCATTCAGTTCACTCCAGCCACAAACTTCAGGAAGAAGCAGGAGAAAAGTCTTCCCTCCTCCTCCAGTACCTCTGAGGGAGTGTTTAATGGATGTATTATTATTGGTGCTGTTAATCATAGAATCATAGAGTTGGAAGAGACCACAAGGGCCATCCAGTCCAACCTCCTGCCATGTAGGAATGCACAATCAAATCATTCTCAACAGCTGGCCATCCTATTATTTTAAATCTTGAGTTAAATCTTAGGGGGCCACAGCAACAAAATATATTTAAAAGGGGTCTCTGGTAAAGAAATGGTTAAGAGCCACTGACCTAGACTCTAGATATAAGGTATATATCATGAATAACCTATCTGTCATCTATCTATGTAGCTATCTACCTAGTATTCATAATGGTACCTCAACATAAACTCAACTATTAGCACTGCTTCAGTGTAGATATCCAACTATACTTTACAGTTCTCCAACATAATACAATAGGACCCCCGTATCCACTGGGGATTGGTGCTGGGGGACCCGTGGATACTGAAAACCATGGATAATAGTGAATGCCATTGAAAATGATGGGATGTCTGGTTTAAAATACCATAGAGTTGCCTTGATGGACCTAGAAAATGGCTAGAGAGGTCACATTTTCTAGAAAGACTCTATGGTAGGTGTGCTGTTTTGTGTCCCGTGGATAATGAATCAGTGGATACGGGGGTTCTACTGTATTATGCAGCATTTGAAACAGTTTGCATAAGCTAAAAGGATAATCAAGTCAAATTGCAGCTCATCAGTCACATGTGACGACTTGCTAGGATGTCCATAATGGTGCCCATGTTGTGTTTGGTTGTAGTCTTAAGCACACTTGCTAGAGAGTAAGTACTCATGCATTCAGAAAGATATATTTTCAAGAAAATATGTTAAGGATTGCACTGTAAGTAAGCACTGTAAAAAATAAAATAAAATGGGAAGGGACTATTAAACACCCAGCAGATTCCTGTACATGGCTGATAAGAGCTTGGAAAGTTGTTTTCAAGAAGAATACATGTCTCATGCTTTACTGAAGCCACCCAACACTGAGCAGTGTGGATACTTAGTTCTGGGTGGCTTCACCCTGTTATTATACTCATTCTTCTTAAAACTAACTTTCCAGGCTTTGTCAGTGAGCTCTGGCTTGATGCTTGGCAAATTGCGCAAACCTGGTTTATCACGTTCCTTGTCTCCCTTAAACTACAATCCAAAGGTGATATGGAAGATTTTTTAAAACATTTTAATTAGAGCAAGTGTGGCATGGTGGTTAGAGAGTTGGAGTGGCAAATAGCTATGTAAGTCAATGACTTGAGCTATTTACTCTCTCTCACCTAGCCTTGCCTGCTTTATAGGGTTGTTGCATAGGGAGTCGGGGTCGTACAAGTATGTCGGCTTGAAATAATTGGCAGAAAGGCAGAATATAAAGGTAAACAATAGATACAAATAATATTGGAAGTTTTTCCTGTATACATGTATAAATTATCTCAATTTCTCATTTACCCCCCCATACATCTTACCTTCATGCTCACATACATGATTTCTATAAAAATAATAAATATTAAGTAATGTTGTTGTTGTTGTGTTCCATTCAATTTGTTTCCGATTTATGATGACCCTAAGGCAAACCTGTCACAGAGTATTCTGAGGGCTGAGAGTGTGTGACTTGCCCAAGGTCACCCAGTGCGTTTTCATGGCCAAGCAGAGATTCGAACCCTGGTCTCTAGAGTTGTAGTCCAATGCACTACACCACAAATAACTAGGGAAATTAAAAAGAAAATGGAAAATACATATCAAATTGTAAAAAGGGCGAGGCAGCAATATTTTAGTAAGTATATGAAGAGAAGTATATGAAGTCAAAAGTCATGTTAAATGAAATAAATTTCATAGTTGATTGTAAGTAACTGTTGTGTTTTGAAGTAAAACGTGCCTTCATGAGCTGAAACTTTTGACAAACTCAACCCCAAACAGTATAGGGGTATGACTCATGCAGGCCTCTAGATGCCACACTGCATCCCCCAGAATTCCTCACCATTGGCTATGCTGGCTAGGGATCCTGGGAGTTGGAGTCCATCAACATCTGTAAAACTGCATGTGTCCCACCTATAATGTTGGACTTTTCTACTGTCATGTGATTTTAAAACTCTATAACACTCCTCTTCATCTTGGAAAGATGTGACCAGTGGGGTGCCACAGGGATCTGTCCTGGGCCCAATGCTATTCAACATCTTTATCAATGACTTGGATGACAGAATTAGGGGCATGCTTATCAAATTTGCAGATGACACCAAATTAGGAGGAGTAGCTAATACCTTAGAGGACAGGATCAAAACTCAAAATGACCTGGATAGACTGGAGAGCTGGGCCAAAGCTAACAAAATGAAATTTAATACGGAGAAATGTAAGGTACTGCACTTAGGGCGAAAAAACGAAATGCATAGATATAGGATGGGGGAGACCTGGCTGAATGAGACTACGTGCGAAAGGGATCTAGGAGTCCTAGTGGACCACAGGTTGAACATGAGTCAACAGTGTGATGCAGCAGCTAAAAAGGCCAATGCGATTTTGGGCTGCATCAATAGAAGTATAGTGTCTAGATCAAGGGAAGTAATAGTGCCACTCTATTCTGCCTTGGACAGGCCTCACCTAGAATATTGTGTCCAGTTCTGGGCATCACAATTAAAAAAAGATATTGACAAATTGGAGTGTGTCCAGAGAAGGGCGACTAAAATGGTGAAAGGTCTGGAAACCATGCCTTATGAGGAAAGACTTAGGGAGCTGGGTATGTTTAGCCTGGAAAAAAGACGGTTAAGGGGTGATATGATAGGGGTGTCACACTGAGGATGGAGCAAGCTTGTTTTCTACTGCTCCAGAGACTAGAACACGGAACAATGGATGCAAGCTCCAGGAACAGAGATTCCACCTCAACATTAGGAGGAATTTTTTTGACAGTAAGAGCTGTTCGGCAGTGGAACACTCTCCCTCGGAGCGTGGTTGGGTCTCCTTCCTTGGAGGTCTTTAAACAGAGGCTGGATGGCCATCTGTCAGGGATGGTTTGATTGTGTATTCCTGCATGGCAGGGGGTTGGACTGGGTGGCCCTTGTGGTCTCTTCCAACTCTACAATTCTATGATTCAATAGAAAAGGGAAGTCTTGTCCTCAAAGAAGGACGCGGGTATCTGGTAAAGTCACCCTTTCTTTTCTTCTAGCCATCTTCTGGAGCAGTTGGGAATGTGGTTTTTTGGCGAGTTCCCCCACATCTGATAATCTCCCATGTGATAGAGAATACAAGATATCAGGAAGTTCACAAAGATAGGCTGTTTACAAACAACTATAAAATTCATTTCCTACAGCAGCAGATCAATTTACCTCTTCTCTTTTTGTATATTTATCAAATACATGCCTCATACAAAATTACTGAGTTATAGCTCACCCTGTTGACATCCCCACCATGGCATGTTTTTAAAAAGTAAGGTTTATGATTCATTTAATGATATTACATGAAAGTTCCATTCAGTGCCACTAATTTGTGTAGGAAGGGCTCTCTGCCTGATTTCTGATGGATCCACTGATCAGATGTGTCATTTTTTCAGCAATGACTCTGTACACACATATTGCAATCCCACATATTTACCATAAAAACATTCTGATCTAAATTCTGCCTACGCTAAATAATTGTTTGTAGAACATACTCATGTTTATTGATACGGTTCCAGATGGTTTGCATTGTGTCCTCCCCTCATCTCCTTTTGATTATTTGAAAATTAGATTTGTATATTTAATAAGCACTTTGAGTTAACAGAAAATATTATTTAAGTATAAAACATGTATAATTAAAATAGGAAAATGTTCCATTTGGAATGTTTATGGGAAAGTGTGACTACTGCATATAAAACCCAGGCTTAACTCTATGCAAAAAGAGCCATGTCTTGCTAGTGCTACCCAGATGGTTTCGACTGCCACAGATAACATGGTGAGGAATTCTGGAGACTATAATCCCAAACATTTGGAAGGCACCAAGTTGGAGAAGGCTGCCTTTACAATATTTTGACAGAGGGTCTGTCTAAACGGTGAAAATACCCCTCATGGAATTTGCTGAGAATCCTACCTGTCTAAACAGGATCCAGTGCCAATCCACACTATTCAGAAGAAGGAGGGCCCAAAACAGTAAAAACAACAGGGTAAAAGCCTTCACAGATTTCCCCGTACTTTTTCACAAACTGAGAGGCTGATACGCATTTTTGTTCTTTTGGACTATTGATCAATAAAAAATGTGAAGGGAAGCACGAAGCTGATTGGCCAGGTGAGAGTGGAGGCAGGGCTTGCTAGGAGGGCAAGCGCCCACTGCCGCCATGTTGCATTTTCGCCTTAGCAATTGCTTGCTAAGGCGATTAAAAAAAGGATCAATATTTTCTGTTTTGCTTTGGAGAATCACTCTATCACACCAGCGCACCTTGAGATAATTTTTTAAAAAAACAGTGGCAGTGAAGATCTAATGTGAGTAAATCACTTGCAGCTGCCATCAGGAATGTGAGGCTTATGGGGGCTTCCGGGGCCAGAAAAACTGTTTGGTCTGGTAGCTGCTGCTGAGAGATGCCAATAGTACGAGGTATTTGGAATTTTTTCCTCTCATGTAGATGGGCCCAGAATGTAACTTAGGAAAGACTTGGGCTTTTTTTGCTTTGCTTTTATGAGAATAAACTTGCTTATTGATAACAGAACAATTTTACATACTGTAGATACTAAACCACTTACAACTACTCTGTGAATACTGTTCTGTAGCTGTACTTGAGTTGCACTAGAACCACCCCACTTCAATTACACTACTAAAATCATGTGGTACTGTGTCAGGCCATTTTAATGTTATTTATGTATTTTATAGCTGTTCCTTCCTTATCTATAGGTTTGCCAGCTCTTCACAGACTACATTTGCTCTTCCCCGGGCCTCTCCTGAACTCCAATAAACAATGAAGTCCATCCAATAGACTAATTTGAATGCATCCAATTTATTTATATGATTTGTTAATACAGTGGCTCCCAAACAGGGGTCCCCAGTTGTTGCTGGATTACAATTTTCAGTATTTCCAGTAAACATGGCCAGTGATCCAGTGTTATTAAAATTGTAGTCTAGCAACATCTGGGGACTCTTATTTGGGAACCACCTAGCAACAGATTCTCCCATTTCCACCTGCATGTTTTTGTCTTAGGACTTTATATCTAAAAACACTGTAATTCCACAAATGAGGATAGCGGGAGCATTGTGGCATTATTATACTTAATATCACAAGTAGCTGCAATCACACAAAAGAAATGCCATGAAATGATTGCACAATGACCACTAGCGCTTTAAGAACAGAAGCTTACTTCTGCGATTTGGCATGGGCAAGATTTCAGCTGTTCTCACAAGAAGACACAAGCATGCTTGAAATTAAAAAAAAAACCCCTAAATTCACAAAGTTTATGAACACACAAGCACTGAAACAAACCTTAAAATGTGCAAACTAGACAGGACAGTTCATAAAAAGAGCATTCTATGCTTCGTTTTCACATTCTGACCTGGAAGGTTGCTCACTGAGGACCGCCCATTCACACTGTAATCTTGCAATTACAACGGGATGTGTAATTCACCCTAAATACTGCAAAAAAAAAAAAAGCAATATTGGTGATCTATTGGTGGCTTATCCTGTCAATTAAAGGAATGCCTTATTCACGAGTGGAGCATGGCATAACCACAAGATGATGATGACATCATGCAATGGTGGTTTGCACTGCCCAGATGTCATAATCCCATGATTTTTGCCACATCTGATAAAGTTCATAGTATGGGAGTTCTCCCACAGAGCTTGGGAAATTACTTATTTAAAGTCATTATGATAGTTTGAAGGGCACCTAAAGCAGTTAAAAGCTCAAGTACAGCTACAGAACAGTTTAAAAAAAACTAATTTCACCTTTAATTTTTCAAAAGTAATTTAAATATTTACTTTTAAGTTATTTTTTAAAAAAATCTGAGTGTTACAAGCTGTTGAAATCTTCAATTATTAAATATTTATTAAAAACGTACAATAAAATACAATTCTCATTAAGTAGATTTGAGTGAAATCATATATGATTATGTTCCGTTTTTAAATGATACATTATAGTAGGTTTCTTCTCCCATGAATTTGACAAAAATTCATAAATTATAATATTCCCATTTTCCAATCCATATCTAACATGGTTTCCTAAATATTTAAATTTTACATCTTCTTTTCTTATTGACTTCCTATGTGATTTCCAGCCCTTTCTGGTAAGATAATTGACCCCACACTTGACTTCGAGTATGTGAACAAAATTGAAAATCAATAATGTACAAAATTAACAAAAGAAAAGTACAATTATTTGTTTGGACCCTTGTTCCTTTGTATACGTTCATTCAGTTGTTATCCAAAAAAACACTTACCTGAGGGATATTTTCTTGGTCCATAATTTCTATTTTTTTCCAGTTTTACTCTATTTCTTGCCCCCCTCCTCTATATAAATTTATTGAAACCAAATTGATCTCCCAACTCTTTTTACAAAATTCCATTACTGGTTTCAATTCCATTTCTTGAAATTTTGTAGGTTTTTACGAACTGCTAATCTCTGACACCAAATATATTTTCCTCCTGTTTTACTTCACTGTTCCTCCTGTACTTACTTCACCTACAAAAAACAAGCAGAGTGTAATCCAGGAATTGATCCATGTGGTATTCACCCTCCATGAGTTGGTGAGGCCATAAAAATGTAAAGCAAAAGACTGAGATGAAATGGCATTTAATGACTTTATAGTCTCTGCTTTATTTGTTTGTTTATTCATTTATATCATTTCTACCAAGTGCTACAATTTGAAAGCCTCCCTGAGCTGCTTACATATTAATTAAAACTACAGTTGTCCCTCTACATTCACAGATTTGACATTCACGGATTTGAGTATTGATGGCTTGAAAATATTCTTTAAAAAATAATAATCCTAATAGCAAACCTTGATTTTGGCATCTTATATAAGGGACACCATTTTGCTATGCCATTGCATATAATGGGACTTGAGTATTCACGGATTTGGGTATTCACAGGGGGTCCTGGAACCAAACCCCAGTGAATGTGAAGGGACAACTGTACAAAACAACCCCTGTCCTCAGGCTTATTATCTAAAAGGAAATAACAGAAAAGGAAGAGGGAAGGGGAAGGGGAAAGAAAAACAAGAAAACTGAAGCACAAATTCTTGTTAGGAAGTTTCTCATCCTGGAGGAGTGGTCTCCCCCACTCTTTCTGGACCTGGTGTGAAAATCTTGTGATCCATCAAGATGTCATTGGACTACAAATCTCAGCAGCCTTTGCTTACATAGCCAATGGTAAAGAGTGTTGGCAGTTGCAGTCCAGCAACGTCTGCAGGGCCACATGAGTCCCACTCCTGTTCTGTGCAATCAGGAGGTTTAAAAATGTTTGAACATTTTAATAATACTTTGTGTCTCACTTTCTGTCATGTAGGAATGATTCAACAAAGTTAATGGTTTTTAATTCCCACTGAGTTTGAGAAGGGGAGTTCAACATTGGTTTAAATATCTTGGATTGTAACAGCCAGAGTATAAGTGCTTAATGCTGGGTAGACCATCACAGGTTATTGAGTATTTTTTGACTGAGCCATTATGGCCCTTTTTATATACTTTCTGCATGTTGAATAAGGAAGTGCTGCTCAGAAAAATGGATGTCATTAAAAAGCATTAGCTATGTGTATCCTTTCCCTGATTTCTCCCTGTCAGTTGACCCTTCCTCTTTTCTCTCTTTTTCCTTTCTGCAGGGTACATACCCAGTTATTTAGACAAGGACGAGCTGTGTGTGGTTTGTGGTGACAAAGCCACTGGGTATCACTATCGCTGCATCACTTGTGAAGGTTGCAAGGTAAATAATAGCCAGAGCAAAAGGTTAAGAGCTGGAAATGATAAGCTGGGTCATTCTCCAGATACTGGATATTATGTAAAAGGACAGGCCGCTTAGGAAACAACATCTGTTACAGATAATCATAATATAGCAATACTACTCCTTTTTTGTTTTTAATAAGCGTTAATATTTTTTCAGAGTAGGGTGAAAGAAAAGTTCTCAAAGCCTTTAGTAATCTAATAAATCTCTTGAGAACTTTTTATCTTGGCATATTGGAAAACGGTTGGGGAAAACTACCGTATATTCCGGCGTATAAGACGACCCGGCGTATAAGACGACCCCCCCAATTTTTAAGGTAAAATGCAGCGTTTGTGATATATTCGCCCTATAAGACGACCCCCCCTCTTCCAACGCATAGCCCCCGCATGCCCCTCCTGCGCTCCCTTCCAGGAGGGAGCGCAGGAGGAGGATGCGGAGGCTGTGCGCCCAAAAGGGGCACGTTCGCCTCTTTTCCCCACCTTCCAGGAAGGTGGGGAGAAGGGGCGAATCGCGGTTTGGCCGCGCAGCCTCTGCATGCCCCTCCTGCGCTCCCTCCAGGAGGGAGCGCAGGAGGGGGATCCGCAGGCTGTGCGGCCAAACGGGGCTTTGGGGAAGGGGGGAGGCTGGGCGGAGGGTGGCAGGGGGGAGGGGGCTTCGCAGCCACCCCCCTCTCCAAAGCAAGCCTTTGGGGAAGGGAGGGCTGGGCGGAGGGTGGGAGGGTGGCAGGGAGTAGGGGGCTTTCGGGAGGGGGGTGGATGCACGGGGGTGGGTGGGGGGAAGGGAGGAGGGGGCTTCTCCGCCACCCCCCTCCCTGAAAGCGCGTTTCTGCGGCTTTCAGGGAGGGGGGGTGGATGCATGGGGAGTGGGCAGGGGGAAGGGAGGAGGGGGCTTCTCCGCCACCCCCCTCCCTGAAAGCGCGTTTCTGCAGCTTTCAGGGAGGGGGGTGGATGCGCGGGGGGTGGGCAGGGGAAAGGGAGGAGGGGGCTTCTCCGCCAGCCCCCCTCCCTGAAAGCGCATTTCTGCGGCTTTCAGGGAGGGGGGGTGGATGCATGGGGAGTGGGCAGGGGGAAGGGAGGAGGGGGCTTCTCCGCCACCCCCCCTCCCTGAAAGCGTGTTTCTGCAGCTTTCAGGGAGGGGGGGTGGATGCATGGGGAGTGGGCAGGGGGAAGGGAGGAGGGGGCTTCTCCGCCACCCCCCCTCCCTGAAAGCGCGTTTCTGCAGCTTTCAGGGAGGGGGGTGGATGCATGGGGAGTGGGCAGGGGGAAGGGAGGAGGGGGCTTCTCCGCCACCCCCCCTCCCTGAAAGCAGCGGTTCCGCTGCTTTCAGGGAGGGGGGTGGATGAGCGGGGGGTGGGCGGGGGGAAGGGAGGAGGGGGCTTCTCCGCGCCCCCCCTCCCTGAAAGCAGCGGTTCCGCTGCTTTCAGGGAGGGGGGTGGATGAGCGGGGGGTGGGCGGGGGGAAGGGAGGAGGGGGCTTCTCCGCCCCCCCTCCCTGAAAGCAGTGGTTCCGCTGCTTTCAGGGAGGGGGGTGGATGAGCGGGGGGGGTGGGCGGGGGGAAGGGAGGAGGGGGCTTCTCCGCGCCCCCCCTCCCTGAAAGCAGCGGTTCCGCTGCTTTCAGGGAGGGGGGTGGATGAGCGGGGGGTGGGCGGGGGGGAAGGGAGGAGGGGGCTTCTCCGCCCCCCCCCCTCCCTGAAAGCAGCGGTTCCGCTGCTTTCAGGGAGGGGGGTGGATGAGTGGGGGGTGGGCGGGGGGAAGGGAGGAGGGGGCTTCTCCGCGCCCCCCCTCCCTGAAAGCAGCGGTTCCGCTGCTTTTAGGGAGGGGGGTGGACGAGCGGGGGGTGGGCGGGGGGAAGGGAGGAGGGGGCTTCTCCGCACCCCCCTCCCTGAAAGCAGCGGTTCCGCTGCTTTTAGGGAGGGGGGTGGATGAGCGGGGGGTGGGTGGGCGGAGGGAAGGGAGGAGGGGGCTTCTCCGTGCCCCCCCTCCCTGAAAGCAGCGGTTCCGCTGCTTTCAGGGAGGGGGTGGATGAGCGGGGGGGGTGGGCGGGGGGAAGGGAGGAGGGGGCTTCTCCGCACCCCCCCTCCCTGAAAGCAGCGGTTCCGCTGCTTTCAGGGAGGGGGGTGGATGAGCGGGGGGTGGGCGGGGGGAAGGGAGGAGGGGGCTTCTCCGCACCCCCCCTCCCTGAAAGCAGCGGTTCCGCTGCTTTCAGGGAGGCGGGTGGATGAGCGGGGGGGTGGGCGGGGGGAAGGGAGGAGGGGGCTTCTCCGCACCCCCCCTCCCTGAAAGCAGCGGTTCCGCTGCTTTCAGGGAGGGGGGTGGATGAGCGGGGGGTGGGCGGGGGGAAGGGAGGAGGGGGCTTCTCCGCACCCCCCCTCCCTGAAAGCAGCGTTCCGCTGCTTTCAGGGAGGGGGGTGGATGAGCGGGGGGGGCGGGGGAAGGGAGGAGGGTGCTTCTCCGCACCCCCTCCCTGAAAGCCACGGTTCCGCTGCTTTCAGGGAGGGGGTGGATGCACGGGGAGTGGGCGGGGGGAAGGGAGGAGGGGGCTTCCTAGCCACCCCCCCAAAGCCGCGGTTCCGTGACTTTCGGGAGGGGGGGTGGAAGCGCAGGGGGTGGGCGGGTGGCAGGGAGGAGCACTTTGCTTCACCCCCTGCCCGATCTCCTTCCTCTTCGCTCCGTTTGCGAAGAGGCAGGAGATAGGCAGGCAGGTGAAGCAAAGTGTATCCGGCGTATAAGACAACTGTCAATTTGGAGGGCACTTTTGAGTGCTCAAAAGTCGTCTTATACGCCGGAATATACGGTACTCAGCCACACAGATCCATTGATCTAAACCAGATTTGGGGAAAGTATATCCCCAGGGAAAATTTTGAAGGGGCCCCAGGATGCTGCAGAATTCCCAATGCCTCCAATTGTCACTCTTGGAGTCCTCCAGGAGTGGCATCGATCTTCAAACCCTGCTCCAACCCCTTCACTCACAAAAATTGGCTTCAAACAGGCCAAACAGAGACTAGGAATTATTTTTGTTTTGTTTTCATCCATAGAGCAGCTTGAGTTTGGGTCAGGTGCAGCCAGTCAATGCACTTGACAAGCCCCCTACCCCAATTTAAACTATTCTCATGTTTACGTGGGAAGTTATGTTCTGTTGACTGGGACTGTGTTTTGCTTAGCACCACTCCCATTTTATGTTAATTGCAGAATGAAAGTGTATTGGAAGTTTCCAGGGATAGAATTGGATTATTGCCCTCTTTTGATTTTTATGTAGGTTTTAAAGTTTTTTGGTGGTAGTTTAAGCTCAGGAAGACTTACCCATTAGTTGTTGCATTGCCATTCCGTAAACCAATTTTCTTCCCTTTTCTTAATGCTGTGGAAGTTCTCTGCTTCGTCACTCTGCACATATCAGGCAGCTGTTTTCTTTCCCCTACCAAAAGACAGTTAGCAGTGTCGCTGCCTTCCTTGTCTCTGCCATTCAAGTTAAGCTCACCTGGCCATCAATTACATATGGTGATAGCGCAGTTCCACCCCAGGAACTATGGACATTGAAAAGGCAATGACTGGAAAAGTATTGAATAAAGCCTTGGGTGTTATTGTGGCATATGAAAGCCAATATAGCTCTGTTAGTGGTAAGGAAACTGAGTAATGCAGACTAGTGTGCCACCTAAGAATCAGTGTAAGGCCAGAAACCATAAGGGTGCAAATGAGAAGATATCATGCAGATTGGTGCACATTATTACAAATACATAGCGGCACTCCTTTGTCTACACAGTCTTTTGGCAAAATCTATTGTATGAGAAGCTATCCATGTTTGAAGTGCACATGCAGCTATGCCTGTGAATCAAGATGGTGGCCAAGAGTACAGAGCATTATTATTCTTCACACATATTGTTGTTGCTGTACAGTATTTTTTAAACTTGTAAATCAAATATGTGCAAGTGTGACCTTCTGCTTATAAAAAGCTCTTTGGTTGCCTCAGCACTGCAAAAAACCCGCACATTTGATAATACCAAATGCGAAAATGGCGTTTCTGGCCACTTCCTTGCTAGCAAGCCCACCTACCCAGCCCACATGTCTTACCAATCCGCTATCCACTTCCTCCCTGCCGAGACCGCACAGTGTCCCAAATTAGATGTCTAGACATGCGCTAATGTGCAACCCCGTGCATTATTCAAAAAACCTCTTGGAAATCCATGAAGGCTTTTCCCCTGCAGTAGATGGAGTTTTTGGGGCCCCTCCTTCCGAATACTGCAAATCTCATTCATGGCATGTTAGCACAAAAGGTATTCTAGTCATATTCTGTAAGGAGTATTTTCATCATCTAGACAACCCAAAGGTGAAGACAGATGTAACAGTACAGAGAGATCACAGTCTGCTCTTTGCTCAACACCTGAAGTATGATCTAGCTTTACAGTTTCCATAAGAGATGTACATGGCAATAATTTAAATGCCCTTTTGGCTCTGCACATGAGATAAAACGGGATGACACAAATGCGGAAGCAAGAGAAACTCAGAGAGAAACTCAGAGATGCACTAATCTATAACCCATTCAGCCCAAGACATTTTAGGAATCACTTTGTAACAGGCCACTTGAAGAACAGAGCATTTTGTAAATTATAACCTATTCAGTACAATGCATTTTAGGAATCACATTGTAATAGGCTACTTGAAGAGCTGAGATTTTAATGAAAATGCATTCAGCTGAATAAATTATAATTAAGCGGATTTAGAGGGCCTCTCTTCTCTTTTTGCCCTGCACATTGCCATAGTAATTTGTGAACCAGAAGTATTGCCATAGTTTATAATCCCTGTTCAATACTGCTGTGGAGACTGGCAGGAAGGAGGAGGGAGACTTCAGCCATTTAGCTCTTTCCACAGGCTGGTTCTGCTGCTGGTTTCTTCAGAATTCAACACTCAGAACTCTGATCAAACTGGGCTGAGAGCATGCCCCAACTTCCCCTACGTCTGTATCAAAGTGACTGTTTATTTTTACCCTTTGGTACATAGAATAAAATGTGTCCCATGGATTCTAAAACAGCCAGAAGGAATCTTCCTATAGCCCACCACCTTGTCAAAATCTGCAATGTAAATCATCACTTGTTTTATTCTGGCATGTAAAAATGAAAAATTCCCAAAGTTTTCCCCCTACTAAGTGACAATGCAAGAGTTTTTGTGCATGTGAGACTTTTAAAAAAACTTTCATCTGTGCAAAAACACATACACACATTTTTGTGCAAAAAAACAATTCTTTCATTTAAAAAGTGGCATGAAATGCAGCCTTCTACAAAACATACCAAAGGGGGGGGGGTGCCGATTCTTTCACTCTTGCTTTCAAGCATGGAAAACCTCAAGCAGCCTAACAGTGTTATTGGCAGGACTGTCTTGATACGTTGAGGCACCATTTCTCATCAAGGATCAGGAAAGTGACAAATATTCTTTACATCATAAATTAAAAGATTACACACCTTTATCTTGAGTGAGAAATTTCATTGGACTGTGTTGGCAGAAGTACACACAAGAGCTCACGAATCAAGGTATCCAAGAATTGAATCTCCATGGAATTTACATAGCATGAAATCTAATTAAATGTCTCAACAGTTTTTCTGTGGTGGAGAGTCTATGAGGCCAGAAGACAATGTGGACCAGTGCTCCACTCCACCAACCGTTAAACAGCTCTTCCTAGTGTCCAGACTGATTATTTTCAGAGGCAGCTTGATCCATTGCCTTGTGTCTTGTCTTCAGTAGACAAGGCATCAACTTGTCTCTGTTTTCCATAAGACCACTCCTGACAGATTTGAAACATGTTGTCAAGTCTCATTCTACTCTCTTTTCACTGACTGAACTCTGCTCACTGATCATAAACTAGAAAGAATATTAAGAACATATTTAAAGAATATTTGATCAGCTACAACAAGGAGATGAAGCCAGTGTAGTACAATGGGATGTTTCATCCTATTTGATAAGATTTATTTCTAAAAACATTTGAAAATTTAAATAAAACAGGGAGAGCTAAAGGATCTTCTTCGTGGTGTCTGTGAATCACACAGTTGGGTTATTCCTGCGCCTGCGCAGAGTGTTCGGAACCTTCGGGAGTCACTACACAGAATGTGCTTTGATACATTTTTGGCAGTAACTCTGCCCACCCTAACAGTCCCTTTTAAGGTGCTCCCTCCTAATTCCCCTCAGTTCCTTTCTTTCCGCCACGTTAGCAGCTTGAAGGAACCTTCGTTCGCTAGTTTTTTCTCTTTCACTTTCAACTTGATTGGATCTTGACTTGGCTTGGATTTTGACTACGATTTTTCCTCATTCCTCTGGATTTGGCATTCTCTCTGAATTTGGTGTTGACTCGGATCGGTTTTCTCTACTCTTCACGTTTTTCCCTTTGGATTTGGCGACTGTGAATAAAATGTCTGTGAGAGGGGCTTTTAAGAGATGTGTCATCTGTCAGGCTAAACTCCCGAGCATGGATGGCTTTCCTGCTGCCTGATTTGTCTTAGAGAGACCCATAATGTTGACTCTTGTGTGCACTGTAGGGCCTTCACACCTCAGGCACGCAAGCACAGGATGTCCCGTTTGAAGTCCTTCCTATACGAGAAGGCTCTAATTCCGGCCTCTACCTTGACTCCGGCCTCTACTTCGGCGTCCACACAGCCCAAATGCAGCCGTTTGCCTTCTCCGAAAAGCGTCATCGGTTCTGTAGCCCTTCCCGATGCTGTTCGGTCTCCTCGGATCCGGAAGCAGTGCGTGGTTCGCACAAACATGCCTCTTCCTCAGATTCAGCTCAGGATTGAGCACACTCAATGCCTTCAACATCAGCTTGGGACCAGGAACCCTCCACCTCGAAGGCTGTCCCTCGGGACCGGGTGCCTTCTGAAACCACCAGTCAGGTTGGTGCTTCTGGAGAGACTGTACAGTCCTTAAAGAAGAAGGAAAAGGACAAACACTCGTCTAGGCATGAGGACAGTTCAAAGGCAAAGAACAAGCCAAAGGATGCTTTGAAAAAGTCGAAGCCGATGACCGTCCCACCTGCGGTCTCTACTGATAAGGCTGCAAGGCCTGTCGATACCGCTAAGTTGCAACCCGCCATTGAAGCCGAGGCTGTTCCCACCTGACCATCCCCAGTGACAGCTGCTGAGGGAAATGTGCCATGCCGTGCCCCAACTCCTATGGGATTGGTGGAGATTGTGGCAGTGGAAGTACCATCTGGTGCTGACACAGATGTGTCACCCCAGTGGAAAGGCCAATCACCAACCCTTGTCATCTCGAGAGCCCAACGTCTTGAACATTCCATCTCAGATGTCAAGGTTGAGGTCATTGAACCCGAGGACGCTACCCGAACCCAACTGTTCCAGTCCGGCATCCATGAGGATGAACCTGCTTACACGGCCTATGACCTGGCACGCTCTGTATCACCTGCCGATTCGACGTCGTCCTCATCAGGCTCATGGGATCCATACCTGCCCTATCTGCCATCTCCAAGGCCTGATCTCGTGGGGATGACTCGGCGTTGCCAACGGATGACATCCGTGCTTTTTCTGAGCAGATGGTCCATATGTCCCATGCTTTGGATCTCAAAGTCGTTGAGAAAGAGTCGGAACCAGTGGACCCCATCTTCCATCGGATTCAATCGAAGGCTCCTCCTACGGTATTCTCCCTGTCTTGCCGTCTCTTCTGAAGCTCACTCAGAGTTCATGGGAGAACCCTTCCTTGATCCAGTCTACCTCAAAGAAAATTGATAGGCTGTATAGGATTGGAGGTGAACACATCGAGTGGCTTCAATCTCACCCTCGACCAAATTCAGTGGTGGTCAAAACTTCCCAGAATAGAAAGCAATGCTGTCCTCAATCAACGCCACCTGACCCAGAAGGCTGGAAACTGGACATAATGAGTAAAAAGATTTACTCTGCAGCAGGACTTAGTTTTTGCATGGCAAATTACTCTGCCTGTATGGGGGCGTACCAACAGGTATTCTGGGAAAGGATGTTGCCCCTCATCCAATATCTCCCAGAGGAACGATGTCCCCTACATCGACGACTGGCTGATTGTGGCGAACTCTCAACATCAGCTCGAACTCGATATCGATCTCACCTTAGATTTATTAGGCGGCTGGGACTTGTTGTCAACATAGAGAAGTCACAACTCCAACCATTGCAATCCATCCAGTTCATCGGAGCTTGGCTGGATTCGTGCACGGCCGCAACTTACCTGCCTTGAGACCGATTTGATACCCTTCGGTCTCTAATCCATGCCTGCCGCCGATCCCGGAGATTTCCCACCCATGCGGTCCAGGTACTTCTCGGTCACATGGCAGCTACTACCTATGTGACCCACCTCACCAGACTCCGGTTCTGTCTGCTCCAACACTGGTTCCTACAGGCGTTCGACCCCCTACACGACTCCCAAACAAACTGCTCACGATGCCACAGGCAGTTCAACGGTCGCTGGAATGGTGGTTGATACCGGACAACGTCCTGTCGGATATGCCATTCAACCCTCCTCAACCGGACATCTTTCTGACAACAGACGCCTCAATGTTTGGATGGGGAGCCCATCTCGAGTCCTACGAAATCCAGGGCACTTGGGATGCCAACGAACGGGCATGCCATATCAACGTCTTAGAGCTTCTCGGCATCCAGAAGGCACTGCAGGCCTTCGAGACCCTGGTGACGGGAAAGACCGTTCTGGTGGTAACAAACAACACATTGGTGATGTACTACCTGAACAAGCAAGGAGGAACGAGTTCCCCTCAACTTCTTCAACTCACACTGGATATTTGGGATTGGTGCGTGTGAAGGAACGTTTACCTCCAATCCATCCATCTGCCAGGGGAGGAGAACACTCTTGCAGATGGACTCAGCCGTTCCAGCCTCTCCACTCACGAATGAATGCTACACAGGTCAGTAATGACCTCTTTCGACAATGGGGAACTCCTCACGTCGACCTCTTTGCGTCTGCAGAAAACAGTCAGTGCCACCAGTTGTGCTCCAGACAACATGCCCCGGGCTCGAGGGGTGACACATTCCTCTTCCATTGGAAGGGACCCCTTCTCTACCTCTTCCCTCCGTTTCCACTGCTGACAAGGGTAATTGCCAAACTGCGTTGGGACCAAGCGGATGCCATCCTCATCACCCCGTGGTGGCCCCGTCAACCTTGGTTTCCAACCTTCCTGCGTCTAGCCAGGTTCATCCGAGTTCCGATTCGTCCTGATCTTCTCACGATTCAGGACGGGAAAGTCAGACACCCAGACATAGACACTCTATGACTGATAGCATGGAGACTGCAGCCTTGAATCCATCAGAGGACCACTGTCACTATGGCCTCCGGTTCGTCCTTGGCTTCGACAGGCCAGATCTCTCCATCTGTCCCTCCAGAGGTTCAGGCTGTCATCGACGCTGCCCAACAACCTGCTACCCGTAAATCGTATCACTACAAGTGGAAAAAGTTCGAGGCCTTTCTGGCTGATCAGGGACTGACTGCAGAACTGTACTCCATCCCGACGGTATTGGAATTCCTTCTCCACCTATCTGCCACAGGGCTTTCGCTTTCGTCGATCCGGTGCTACTTGGCAGCCATGTCTGTCGAATTCCAGGCTAGAGGTCACCAGTCTCCTTTTACTGATCCGACAGTGAAGAAGTTCTTAAGAGGCTATGCCAACCTTCATGCTCTGGTACTCGAGCTGACTCCAACGTTGAGCCGCGAACTGGTCCTCTCACAACTGGTTCGACGTCCCTTCGAACCCATGGCATCTACTGATTTGAGACTCCTGACTTGGAAAACCGCTTTTCTTGTTGCTGTTACTTCGGCGCGTTGAGCTGGAGAACTCTGTGCCTTGCGCTCGGACCCACCGTACACTGCCTTCCACAAACATAAGGTGGTGCTCCGTCCCAACATCTCGTTCCTCCCGAAGGTGGTGCCGAGCTTCCATCTGAATCAGTCTGTCACTCTCCCTGCTCTGATACAGGACCCGAAGGATGAATTCGAGCGTACCCTACACTCCATGGACGTCAGGAGGGCGCTTGCCTTCTACATCCAGAGAACTGCTCCCTTCAGGAAGTCACCTAAACTGTTTGTTTCCTATGCCAACTCGAGACTTGGAGAACCTATTTCTCCACAACGTCTGTCTAAGTGGGTGACGTCGACCGTAGCTCTCTGCTATGAACTGGTGAAAAAGCCATTGCCTCCACGGATTCGAGGACACTCGATGAGGGCTGTCTCCACCTCGACAGCTTTCTTCTCTGGGGTGCCTCTAGAGGACATTTGCAGAGTAGCAACTTGGTCATCACCTTTGATTTTCATCTCCCATTACAGACTTGACACTTGAATGAGGCTGCCTTTGGTAAAGCTGTGCTTTTGTCTTCTATTCAATGAGTGATTGTTAATGTGTTGCCAAGTCACTTTATTGATATCCTTGATATGCTGATTATATATGTTTGATCTGTTTTTCTCATGCTTAAGAATGTGCTGTCAAAAAATCTAATTGCTGATTTGACTGTGCAGCTTGGTCCTGGTGTCAACATTGTATAGGACATACCCTCCTCCTGGAGTGAAGCTTGCCAGTCTATCCAACTGTGTGATTCACAGAGACCACGAAGAAGATGGACAGGTTGCTTACCTGTAACCATAAATCTTCGAGTGGTCTTCTGTGAATTCACACAGACCCGCCCATCCTCCCCTCTATGTCCTACTACATCATATAAACATGCTTAATGTTCCTGATGCTGCTGGTTGTGGCGTCATTCAAGGAACTGAGGGGAATTAGGTGGGAGTGCCTTAAAAGGGACTGTTAGGGTGGGCGGAGTTACCGCCAAAAATTTATCAAAGCACATTCTGCCTAGCGATTCCAGAAGGGTCCGAATGCTCTGCGCAGGTGCAGGAATAACCCAACTGTGTGAATTCACAGAAGACCACTCGAAGATCTATGGTTACAGGTAAGCAACCTGTCCATTTAAATTTTAAAACCCTATCTAGGTACCTAACTTGTTTTATAGGTGAAGGGGCTCTGGGTGTGAAGTGAAGTCATCCAGTGCAAGTAAGAACTGTAATTCATACAAAACTTCACTTTGAACTTGAGAGTTCAACACATTACTAAGGAGTCTGTCTTTCTAGAATGATTCTCCGTAGTTATCATTGTTTGTCAATAAAAATTGCAGACTCATTTATCCTATTGGTAGTGATAACTGGAGAAAACCCATTGAATTAATTGTCATTACTTATATAAATCCCATTGGTTCAATAAGTCTACTCTAAGTAGTAAAAATAAATAAATAGTAAAAATAAAACAATAAAGTAAATAAAAATTCAGGCCATAGAGATTTACATGGTCAACAAAGAGAAAGTTGGTGTGTTTTGTTTTTTGTTTTGCATTTTTTAAACCTAGGGTTTTTTCCGAAGAACTATTCAGAAAAATCTTCATCCAACTTACTCCTGTAAATATGAAGGAAAATGTGTGATAGACAAAGTCACAAGAAACCAGTGCCAGGAATGTCGCTTCAAGAAATGCATCTATGTTGGCATGGCAACAGATCGTAAGCATCTTCTTTATTTTACTGTGCTGTTTGTTTTCATTAAAGTACATTTATATCAATTCAGTATAATAATCAGTATTTTTCTGATTTTAATGTTGTCTTGGCTGAGAATATATGATGGTATGAGCCAGCTCATATTTTCCACAGAGCTTTAATTTTCTATTTACTCTTGAAGGATAGGCTTTCTTCTGGTCCTAATATCACCATTCTGTGTGATGTTAAGAAGATGAATGATTTCTTTCACAGGAGTGGGAGCTTTTTGAAGTGGCGTTTTGCAGGGGGAAAATTATCATGTTTAAAGATTTGGAAGAATAGGAAGTTGGATGCTGTTGTTGTATGAGTCATCCTGCAGTTGTTTGTTTTATTTTTAGCCAGAAACTGAGCACTACTCCATTTCTAAGGAACCAGAGCATATGGCTGCAAGATTAACCCTTAACCAACTTGTCTTCCAAGTTTCCCAAGAGATTTATTTCAGTTGTAACTTTGATTAATATCAGTGGGAGCAGCTCAGAATTAAAATCCAAATTAAAAAGTATTGGTACTAGTACTTCTTCCTAAAGTATTGAACAGGGGTAAGAATCATGTGGCCTTCCGGATGTTGTTGGATTGCAATTCCCAGTATTCTTCACCATTGGCTATGCTGTCTGACCACTGGAAATTTTAGTCCCACAACATCCGGAAGGCTGCATGACTCCCTGGTATAGAGTAAGGGGAGTAGCTAGTGACTAATCCTGATTTTAAACATTATGAAAGAATAAAAGCCAGTGTGCAAGCAAGTTGGACCAAGGATCCAATTAATTAAAAAAAAAACTTGGAATATAAAATATTTCTTTTACCAGACCCATTAACCCCACAAAACAAGGGTGGGCATGTTCCAGAGTCCAGAAGGCTACACTACTGGCATTACTTTGGATTGCTCTTCCAATGGTCTGGGGACATTTTTGGTCCATTTCAGGACAGGGAACACTCAAAACAGCATGCAGTAGCTCCACAAATGGATTCTTACTGTTTAGAATGTTTTGGTTTGGGCCAAGAAATTTTTTTTTTGTCTGAAAATTTTGAGGGGATTACCAGGCCCTGGAGAGGGGGTTGGTAGATGTCTGAAGGGCCATACTAGACCTTTCAAACATGGGCTGTACTATTTCAACCCTGTCATAAAGGTTAAGGCTATCAATTGCTACTACAGTCATCCCTTCACATTTGCAGGGGTTAGGTTCCCCAGACCCCCGCGAATGTGAAAAATCCGCGAATAACAACTGCCCTCCCCCTTCCCCGCCAAAACGACCACGGGGCCTCCGAAGGCCCTATAGTCGCTTTCCCCCGCCTCCCCACTCCCTCCCTAGGCCTTCATGGGGCCTCCGGAGCATCTCCGGAGGCCCTGTGCTCGCCTCCCCGGCCCTCCCCCCTCCCGCCCAAGGCCTTAACGGGGCCTGCAGAGGCCCTGTGTCGTGGCTTTTGGGAGGGCGGGGGCCCTCCCAAAACCTGCGAATATTAAAAACCGCAAATGCCAAGTTCACGAATGTGGAGGGGCAACTGTAGTCATAATGACTATGCATTACCTCTAGTTTCAAAGGCAGTATGCCTTGCTTTACCAGTGACTGGGAGGTTGGTACTGTTCTCGTGTCCTGCTTATAGTGGTACTTACGGCTTCTATCAAATTGTCATTTATGATTAGCTTGTCCGTATAAAGCTAATTACCATTTAGCACTTAATGTCAAGCCCTGTTGGGTTGCTTCTCACTGTGCTTTCTTTAACACAAGAGCACAGGATTTCATAGATTTTCTGTCATTGTTTTTTCTCACGTGGACGGCAACCATCTGAAGAAGAGAGGTTCCTGATTGCACAGAGGCTTTCCATGTGAGCAAACCTGTAGCTTTTCCATGGTTCTTCCTCAGGCAGAGTGCTCCCATATGAATAGGAACCTCTCCTTTTCTGAAAAAGGGGGAAGGGTAGGCACTCCACAGCTCTTATTGTGAAGAAATCACAATAACTAACAGGTGAAAAGGGCTTCCATGTATGCCAGGGGTAGGCAAAGTGGCCTGTGGAACATATGGGACACCAGCATGTGACCCTGATGTCCTCAGACCATTTTAATTTTTTTTTAATGTGCCAACCTTTCAGAGAAGGCAAAAACATAGCCGTGTTAACTTCTTTCAGTTAGTCTCAAAGGTGCTACATGATCCCTTGGCAACTTTCCGAGGTTAAACTAGAATCCAGCTAAATGTACCCCAAAGCAGAAACAAATGTGACAGTTTATACTCCCTAGAGCCCCCAACCCTCCAAGCCAAAAAATGAAATGTTCTAAAATGGCACCTAGAAGTGATGTGAAAATGTCTGGTTTATTTTCCTTTGTACTGATTCTGTAGAGATTTTAAAGTATGTTTAATTGCTTGAGTGGAAAATTGAGTTGCAGATAACAGTTGCTGAAATCACAGATTTGTAATGTTTGCATAAATTTCAGTGATTCTGAGTTAATTTGCTAGATTTTGGAGACATACTTTGGTATACACATGGAAGTGACCTACAGGTTTTGCACTTGTCAGTCAAACTACTTCCTGGCAGCTCCCAAGATAGATGACCCTAATCCCCAAAACAGATTACACAGCTCCAAGAAGTCTTTCCAAATCCATTTTTCTGTAACATGTCATTTTCTTGTTAGTGGTGTTGGATGACAGCAAGAGGCTAGCCAAAAGGAAATTGATAGAGGAAAACCGAGAGAAGAGACGGCGGGAAGAGTTGCAGAAAACAATTGGAATGAAACCTGAGCCAACAGATGAAGAGTGGGAGCTTATTAAAATTGTTACTGAAGCACATGTGGCCACCAATGCACAAGGAAGCCACTGGAAACAGAAAAGAAAATTTCTGGTAGGTTCCACAATAGTACAGAACTTTCTTTGGCCATTTGGACTGCAACTCCCATAATAACAAAGTTATTTTCTCCAGGATGTAGTGATGTGAAATGTGGTACAACATATATGTAGGATGGTACGAGTTTAGGGAAAGCTGGTATGGAATGCACCCACAATCCACTTGTCATTTTTTGAAAAAAACCAGAGACTTGGGGGGGGGGGGTTTTACAGCTCCCAGAATACCCCAGCCAACATGGACACTCCCAGAAAGCAATGACTGTGTTGGGGATTCTGGGTACTGTAATCCTGCTAGGTTGACTGCTGAGTTGAGCAAAAAAGATTGACATTCAACATTAATAGTTTTAATGCTTCAGTGTAAATAATGCAGTTGGGGGGGGGGATGAACAGGAACAGAACATATGATGAAGCCAAAGCAGCAACATTAATTATTCATTCTCTTCCTCATTATTATTGGCAATTTTAAAGGTTCCCCTTGGTATTGTTTTCTAATTACTCATTTTGCACCCTCAGAAACAATTTAAGTAAATCTAAGTGTCATAAAACAAGACAGAAGTACTTAAAAAAATAACTTACGTTCAGTAGCCAGTGGTCAACAGTCATTGAGATAACATGTTCATATGCATGCACACACATACACACATACAACTATGTGGAAAATATCAAAGAAACAGTCATGTACATATCAGTGACTTCCCTTCTGCCCCCCTTCACACCCTCCCCTCCCTGCCCTGGTAACACAGAACTTCCTCTCTCCATGCTGGATGGGTGGTGGGGCACCATCCCAAAATACCTTTGGTGGTCCCTTCTTCTCTCTCTTCTGGTATAAGTACACTGGCAGAGACTTTCTGAGCCTAGGCCCAAAGCAGGCCTGAACATATTAGTTAGTCCCAATTACAGTAGACCCACTCAATCAAATCAACACAAAGATAAATCCCATTAATTCATTGCATTTGTTCTATTTGCAGATAATAATAGTATTCAGACAGAACATTGGAAGAGATTAGATTGGCTTGATTCAATATGGCAATTCTACTCTTCTTGTACAGTCGTCCCTTCACATTCGCGGGGGTTCTGTTCCGCGGACCCCCGCGAATGTGAAAAATCCGCAAATAACAAACACCCCTCCCCCTCCCTCCCCAGGCCTTTGCGGGGCCTTCCTAGGCCCCGCGGAGGTCTCCCTGGCCCTTCCTCCCTCCCTGCCCAGGCCTTCGCGGGGCCTTCCTAGGCCCCGCAGAGGCCTCCCCAGCCCTCCCTCCCTGCCCAGGCCTTCGCGGGGCCTTCCTAGGCCCCGCGGAGGTCTCCCCGGCCCTCCCTCCCTCCCTCCCCAGGCCTTTGCGGGGCCTTCCTAGGCCCCACGGAGGTCTCCCCGGCCCGCCCTCCCTCCCTCCCCAGGCCTTCGCGGGGCCTTGCTAGGCCCCGTGGAGGTCTCCCCGGCCCTCCCTCCCCAGGCCTTCGTGGGGCCTTGCTAGGCCCCGCGGAGGTCTCCCCGGCCCTCCCTCCCTCCCTCCCCAGGCCTTCGCGGGGCCTTCCTAGGCCCTGCGGAGGTCTCCCCAGCCCTCCCTCCCTCCCTTCGCGGGGCCTTGCTAGGCCCCACGGAGGTCTCCCCGGCCCTTACCCCTCCCTCCCCAGGCCTTCGCGGGGCCTCCGGGGGTCCCGCAAAGGCCTCCCCACCCCTCCCCAGGCCTTCGCAGGGCCTCCGGAGGGCCTCCGGGGGTCCCGCGAAGGCCTTCGCACTGCTCCCCAGGCCTTCGCGGGGCCTCCAGAGGGCCTCCGGGGGTCCCGCGAAGGCCTCCCCACCCCTCCCCAGGCCTTCGCGGGGCCTCCAGGGGTCCCGCGAAGGCCTTCGCACCGCTCCCCAGGCCTTCGCGGGGCCTCCGGAGGGCCTCCGGGGGTCCCGCGAAGGCCTTCGCACCGCTCCCCAGGCCTTCGCGGGGCCTCCGGAGGGCCTCCGGGGGTCCCGCGAAGGCCTCCCCACCCCTCCCCAGGCCTTCGCGGGGCCTCCGGAGGGCCTCCGGGCGTCCCGCGAAGGCCTCCCCACCCGTCCCCAGGTCTTTCACGGGGCCTCTGGAGGCCCCATGTCGCGGTTTTGGGGGGGCCCGGGGGGCCCTCCCAAAACCGCGAATAACCGAAACCGCGAATGTCAAGTTCGCGAATGTGGAGGGACAACTGTATTCTTATGAAGTTCCTTTTGTACAGCACTCTATGCAAGCATCAAAGCCTTGATGTATTTTGGATAACAGCTCTTTTAAAAATTATTATTGTCCTGGGCATATAATATGAATATACATCTCCTGCTCATTCATACACTACATTTTTATAGTACTCAGAACCAGAAAATCTGAGTTTAAGGTATTCCTTAAATCTGAGTTATTGTATTATGCACATAGAAAACATTATTATTTACACAACATATTTCACAGATGAAAACTGGGCCAAGCAGTATCAGAGTCAAGATATGGTCAAGATGGCAAAAGTTATAAACAAGGAAGAACACACAAACTAACTAACGAACTAGCTAACTAGTTAGCTAAACTAATTAGCTAACACACATTGGAAGCTGCTTCTCGCAGTATAGATGTGTAAATTCCTATTGCTTCAAACAATTTGTAAGCTGCTCTGATAGCCTTGTGGCTGAAGAGCGGGGTATAAATAACTAAATAACTAAAAAATAAAAATAAAAAATTAGGACAGGCTGCAGAAGTTTGCTTTTGCCTGAAACAATTGGGAATGGCACAGTTCCATCCTATGTCTCCTGTCCCTTCTTCTGGGTTAACTGAGTACAAACTACTTCTGTGAAGTTGAAGGTTTTCAAGACTGGCATCCATAGATTTTCTTTGGGTTTTTTCCGGGCTGTGAGGCTGTGTTCTGGAATAGTTTCTTTCTGACGTTTCGCCTGCATCTTTGGCTAGCATCTTCAGAGAATGGTTGGGTGGGAGTGTATGTGGAGTTTATATGCTGTGAACCCCTGTTGGGGAGTATATGTAAATTTGTGTAATTGAATAGTTAGTTTCTGGGTATAGAAATGCAAGTCTCGTTAGTGTCTGTTTGGCTAATGGTTGGTTGATGGGCCATTATCTGCTGAAACACCCCCATGTTCCATGTAAAAGTTTGCTATCATTGGGCTCAGGGAGATGCCCATGGCTACCCTATCTATCTGTTCGTAGAATTCATTATCCCACTGGAAGTAGCTTGTGGTGAGGCAGTGTTTGAGCAATTCACATTTTGAAAAGCAAGCCCTGGAAACAGCATCAAAAAAGCCCACAACATGGTTCCAATATGTGGACAACACTTTCACCATTTGGAACCACGGAGAAGATTTGTCTCATTCCTGAACCACCTGAACCTCATCCACCCAAATATCCAATTCACGATAGAAAAGAGAAAGAAGGAACACTGCCATTCTTGGATGTCCTAGTCATCTGCAAACCGAACCAACAGTTAGGCCACAAGGTATACAGAAAACATACACACATGAGCAGATACCTACACAAGAACTCCAATCATCACCTAGGACAAAAAAGAAGCACAATTAAAACATTGGTAGACAGTGCAAAAAGGATCTGCAAACCCCGCTACCTGGAGGACGAACTGAGGCACCTAAACTGGGCCCTACAGACTAATGGTTACTCCAGATCCAGACCCAGAAAAACCACAGGAATAAAGAAGAAAAACAGCCACCCAAAGGGAAGGTATTTTTACCATACATCAAAGGAGTCACAGACAGCATAAGGAAACTGATGAGGAAACACAACCTCCAAACAATCTACAGACCAACCAAGAAAATTCAAGAAATGCTACACTCAGCGAAGGACAAAAGAGATCCTCTCACAGCTGCAGGAGTTTACCGCATACCATGCATCTGTGGACAAGTTTACATAGGGACCACAAAACGCAGTGTGCAAACATGAATCAAGGAACACGAGAGACATTGCAGACTGGGCCAGCCAGAAAAATCAGCAGTAGCAGGACATGTTATAAACCAACCTGGACACAAAATGCTATTTAACAACACAGAATTTCTGGACCAGGCCAACAACTATCATGTCAGAATGCACAGAGAAGCTATTGAAATCCACAAACACCTGGACAACTTCAACAGGAAAGAAGAAACATTAAAAGTAAACAAAATCTGGCTTCCAGTTTTGAAGAACAATAGAATCAAAACTCAACACTTACAAAGGAATTCCACCCAGGAACAGGGGGAATTTCAGCAGATAATGGCCCATCAGCCAACCATTAGCCAAACAGACACTAACGAGCCTTGCATTTCTATACCCAGAAACTAACCATTCAATTACACAAATTTACATACACTCCTCAACAGGGGTTCACACATAGAAACTCCACACACACTCCCACCCAACCATTCTCTGAAGATGCCAGCCACAGATGCAGGCGAAACATCAGAAACTATTCCAGAACACGGCCTCACAGCCCAGAAAAAGCCCAAGGAAAAACTACTTCTGTATTTTGAACACCATTTGAAGCAATTGAAGTAAGCTGATGACAAAGGCTGGAAGTGGGAGGGGGAAAGGGAACTTGAGACCTCTTAAAAGCAGCTGAAAGAATGGGAGGCAGAGGATTAATCAGGACTGTCCATGCCTAATCAGGACAGTTGGAAGCTATGCACAGAGCAATTCTAAAGGCAGAGGTGGTAGATTCTCCACCCCAACCCGAAGTCCTGCCTGCTCTTGCTGACCAGGGCAAGTGATGGAGACCCCTTTTCATTATGCTAGCAATATTTCTCCCCTCCCAGTTTGTTTCATTGGGAAGGCAAATGTTTACGTCAGCCTCAAATTGGCATACATGAAGATTCCAGTCCTTAGATCTTTACATGGGAACAGAGAGGTTGGAGGGGGTCGAACAGAGAAAGCCCCAAGTTGGGTCTAACACTGCCTACAACTGATGGAAAGGGCACCAGTGGTAGGTTTATGTCTGATGAACTTGCCAAGATTTCTCTGACAGAGTCTTTCCCCTCCACCAGGACTCCTTCTTTGTACTGGAGAAGGTTTGCCTCTGCCATATTGTAATCCCTCTCAGCCATGTGAGGAGGCCACAATTGCTCTGTCAGTTACTGACAGACTGAATTACTTGTCATAGAGTGTTTCTCTAACTACTGTTGTGATTTTAAGTTCAAAGTGCCCCCAGAATTTCAAGACAGTTTTGCTTTCTGAACATGAAACGTTTGCTTCTCAATGTATATATTGGACTAAGCTAGGGAAGTGTCAGTTTAGAGACAGAACGTATAAAACATACATAGCATGAGTTTCCTTGACCTGGATTCCTGAACTTAATTTAACCTCCAAAATAAAATGATCAGTTGTTGAAAGAATATGATTTGTGTGGTTCCTATCCTGCTTCCGTTTCTTATCTCTCAGTTTAGCCCAGCTATAGAAATAGCTGTTGACCATTCTGCGCTTTTTGTGAACAGACCCTCTAGTCAAACATCAGCACCAATATCAACATGTGTGCGTGTGTGCGCGCACACACACACACACAACTATGCTAAGTTTTTTAAAAAAAAATAGTAAAGGGTAGATCTTGTCTGATCTTGGAAGCTAAGCAGGAACAGCTCTGGTTAGTACTTGATGAGAGACCATCAAGTAATACAAGGTGCTGTAGGCTGTATTTCAGAGGAAGGAACCGGCAAGGCCAATTCTGAGTATCCCTTGCCTAAGAAAACCCTATAAAATTCATGGGGTCACCATAAGTTAACAGGTGACTTGATGGCACATACACACACACAAAGGTCAGAAAGTCTGCTTTAATGGCAAAGTTATTGCTGAATATCTTTCCTTCATTTTGGTTTCAGGGGAGAATAAATATTCATAGGTGGACCAAAGAGGAAAGTGTACCTTGCACATCACATGTAGATTCCAAGTCCATTGTTGTGGTTCCACAACAGTCCTCGCACCTCTCCCCCCAAAGTTCTAAATTCAATAAAATGTTTCTTTTCTACTTAAAAAGAAAATCAACAGTGATCCCTGAAGTCTTTGAGGGGTGTGAATGGTGAATGAGAAGGGCTATCTCAGCCTAAACACAATGGGTGGAGAGGAGAGGCCTGTATGGGGTTAAATCAGGTAAGGAGAGACAGAAAATAGTGCAAAATTTCCAGTTGTGACCCCTGAAGTGTTGGCCCCTTTTTTGTGAAAATTGTGGGAGGGAATGAAAATGTTGGAGGGGTTTGCAAACCTCTGTCTCCTGCACCCACTCAGGCACCTCTGTTTTTGGTTTTCAGGTACAAGCAACAAACATGTTTCCACAAAATTATGTAAATAGCTAGAATGAGTAGCTTTATGTAAAATACTTACGAGGTAGTTGAATACACAAGTGAGGTCTGGCATATCAAAAATTTACAAGTATTAAGCATTTGTCTTATGCAATTGCTTCTTTTGTACTCTTGGAAACATACTTTCACTTATGCTGTTTTGTTCTTTTCTTTTTTTTTTTAATAATCAGTTATATAGTGGTGAGCTAAACAAATTTAAAGTACCAGCATTCCAGGAAGTTTAAGAAGACTCCATGTCCACTGTAAATAAAAGTGTTTGCTTACAGTGCTTTCTCTTTTCTTTTCTGTTGTTAGCCAGAGGATATTGGACAAGCACCAATAGTAAATGCCCCAGAAGGCGGGAAAGTAGATTTAGAAGCCTTCAGCCAGTTTACAAAAATTATCACACCAGCAATCACGAGAGTGGTGGATTTTGCCAAAAAGTTGCCTATGTTCTGTGAGGTACGGATTTCTTTCTTACTCAACTTTTCTTGCTTTTTGCTAGCTTTTATTTTTCTTCTCATGGAAACATGGCATTTGCTTTCTCTTACGACAATTTAAAATAACAAAATGAGTTCATTCCAAAAGGTTGGCAGGGCGGGGGGATGGGATGGTTTCAGAATTAATCAGACTTAGAATAGTTCACATTAAAATCATTGATTTTAGTCAGTCATGATGGGTTGGATTCATAATGTGATATGTGCACCCATGCTAAAATTTAAACGTGTATCATTTCCTCACCCCTTTTTCCCCATGTTACCCCTTCCAGCCACCTGAAAACACTACACAGATGGTCAGGAATAGGGTGTGGGGTGTGTGTGTGCATGGGTGAATGGTTATCCCTCCCAAACTGGGGAGAGGCACCATTTGTTGAAAAGAGTCCCACTGAGGGAAGGCGATTGTGCCCAGATTTCAGGGATTCTCCCACATTCCTTTCAGCCTCCTATACCACATCCTGTCCTATTCTGCATGACCCCAACTTTCTCTTTAGCCCTGTCCCCCCAGCCAGGGAAAGGGAATGCCATGGAGAGGAAGGAGAAAGGGAGTAGATTTCTGTCAACCCAGTTGCATGTGCATATAGCTGGAGTCGACCTATGTTGTATATTAGCATTTTCCATTTATTCACTTGCTGTTTAGCTGAGTAGGAGCCTAAAAACTTGAAACTGCATGTTGCTAAAACTCTAAACTATACATGTTGCTGTGTGACATCCCTTTATTGGCACATTAAAGCCAGCATCCTTAGAGGATCTCTGGCAGAACCTTGTGCTGACACAGGGACACAATGCAGTGGTGGGGAAAGACTGGCTAGCTCCATGCCATTTGTTTCCTGAATGCCTGGCTTCTTGAGGTCCATGGAGCCAAGGAAATACAGAAGGGTTGGCTTCCACAATTGCCTATGCCCATGGGATAAGTAATTGTTCAAGCCAGTGCTTTTATGGCTCTTTGGACATCCTCACATTCCAATGCCAAAGGCAGGCATTCAAGAAACAGGCAGCCAGAGCTGATAGACTTCTCCTTCCATCACCACTGCTACCTTGCCCCCTTCTTTCCTTGCTGCCACAAGCATAACTATGGTGTTGGGCCCAATAGGATCCAACCCCAAATTTAAGGACTCGGTCATAAAAAAATATGAGACAACTCACACACAACTTAACTTTATCTCAGTGGAAATAGTGCTTTATTACTGGAATAAAAATAGACTAGAATAAGCCATCATTAATGTATTGTTGCTGTGTAATTTAGTGAATGAGCCAGCATGGTGTAGTGGTTTGACTGTTGAACTATGACTCTGGAGACCAGGGTTTGAATCTCCACTCAGCCATGGAAACCCACTGGGCGGCCTTGGGCAAGTCACACTCTTTCAGTCTCAGAGGAGAGCAAAAGCAAACCCCCATCTGAACAAATCTTGCCAAGAAAACCCTGTGATAGGTTCTTCTTAGGTTGCCATAAGTCAGAAATGACTTGAAGACACAGAACAACAATAAATGTCCCAATCCATTCAAACATCCATATGAATATAGTAATACAATATGACATGCAGTCTTTCAAGTGTTGTTATTTTTATCTTCATTTGTGAGGAGTTTAGTATTTTAGAAAACTTTATTCTCATCAATTCACTGATAAAGACTCATTAAAGCAGCTCCCCATTCTTGGAAGTAGTCATATTTCAGCTCTTCAGTGGTACACAGTTCTTGGACTGTGTTTTGTCTGCTTGTTGTACGCATTATACAAGTTATGTTGTATTGCCTATAGGCTTCTGTTGTTCTATATCCCTCATGTTTCTCATAGTTTTATTTACTGTCTTATTAACTCGTTTCTGATTGTGTGTTTGGAGTCCCTGCCCCCTTTGGTTCTCAGATGGTGTGATGAAATCTAGCCATTGTTGAGATTCTAATCAAGACCCACTGTATTGGTATAGTGGAATTGCACCTTGACAATTTACTAAGCCCCTCTAGAGTTCTTACCTCCAGCATGTGAACAAGATTCCAATTTTTAAATCTGTTTCTGCAATTTGTGCAAAATAGGTTTTGCATAAAATCTCTTCCTTTGTGCAAAACTAGTTTCTTTTTCACTTTCAGAAGCTAAACACACACACGCGCACAAGAAGCACACAACAGGCTAATTGATCACAAAAGTACAAACACGTAATCCAGTCTCACTGCTTCTACTACAAGGTAATAATTGTTGCAGGTTCCAATACTATGCATTTTACAAAATTGCACAAAAACCACTTGCAAATTTTCTCTGAGACAAAAAAAAATCAAAATAAGAAACAAGCCCACCTATTTCAAGCAGCTTATATTGCAGAGAAAATTATGCAAGTTGTCTCATTTTCTGCACAAAGCCAGAACAGGTGAGGATTCACATATTGCCACTGCACTAATCCTGCCCCATTTTTGACATGGCAAAACACTACATTTACCCAGATCTATCTCCAGTCTTAAGTAAAACATACAGGTCCCGTATTTGGTAAAGCACAGAAATAAAGAGGATGCATGGAGATGTTCAACTCTGCAAAGATGTACAGTAGTTCAATTTTTCTTCCCAATGACTTTTGCATCCCAGTGGAGTTTCCAGTTCTTTCCCAACAGTTCTAACCACTGGCTTGCAATTATCCTACCCAAAAAGAAAAGAAGAAAATGTGATTGGCATTACTTGGCTGCTGACTAGTTAAGGTATGTTAACCAGTCATTTTGTGCCTTTCACCCTCTTTTGTCCTGATCTCAAAGTCCACTGCTTCCCAGCAATCAGATCATAAACTCACAGCCTCACCCAAGCAGCACATGTGCCTTAAAGAGAAGCTGAGAAATAAGTGATCCCTCCAAAGTTTCTGGATTTGCAGTTCCCATAATCCTTCAACATTGGCTATGCTGTCTTGGACAGTCTGATGGGAGTTGGACATTCCCCACCTCTGATTTAAAGAGACTGTGTTCCTTTCAAAGTTAGATGATTGTGGGTTTAACTGAATTAGATTGAGCGCCCTTTCCCCTCCTTCCTTTTATTCCCCTTCTTGTCTTTCCCCCTCTCTTTTCTTTCTGGACATGAGACAGCATCACTTTCTTTAAGAATGGAAGTAGCTGGATTCCCCTGTGACTCTGGTCCTGTCAAAGCTATTCAGCCTGATGTAGGGGAATTCAACTGAGTAGGAGCAGTCAGCCTTCCTGTGAATCAAGCATTGCATCTAAAATTGGCAGCTGGGCGAGGGGAGAGCAAGGAGATGACAGCGCAATCAATGTCAGTTTTCCTTTGCTGATAATGACATTTTAAAAACTCTTTCTGCCCCTTGGAGCGTTGCTTTCAGTTCTGCTAAGGCAAGATCCCATTGCCCTCTCAGAATGCTTACTGTCAAGATTAAATATAATCATTATGTCAGTGCTATAAATACGACGGCCCACTCCCCTCCCTGGCACAGCTCATGACTAAAAATAAAATAAGTTGAACACAAACCAGATTTTTGTATCAGTAACTGCCATACAGGGTTTGTATAATTACAATTCCTCAGACATAAAAACAAGATGGCCTCCTGCCTTGAAGGATTACCTCTGGACAATGGACTATGGGAGGCAGTGGGAAGATTGATTTAATAACATCTGCTGCTGTTGTTAATTTAAAACACTGAATGGAAATAGCTTCATTGAGTCGGATGGGAGTCTTTTTCCTGACACCTACCTTTTGGGGGTAGTATTAAGTGCATCTGTGTGCCAGAGCTTAGAAAAGTTGTTATCATTATTACAATTATGATCATGATCAAAATTACAATTGCAGTTATGATTACAATTATGATTACTACAACTTCCAGATTTGGGAGCGGTGCTGGCTGGATTCTGGGAGTTGTAGTCCAAGAAAATAACTCTCCTCTTCTTGTTGGAAGGTGGCATGTGGATGGCATCATCAAAATGATATTACCATCTGATCTTTGTGATCACAATGAGATAAAGGAAAGGAAGGAATTGGAACTATGAGTACTTCCTGAAGGACATCTTCCAGAGCTACCGGTCAAAAGGCTTTGGGCAATTGTTCCATCTCCCACCCCCCAACAGATTTTCTAAAGTGAGAAAAGAAGGAGGAAGTGTGGAGAAGCATAGGAGGATGACAAGTGGAGGTGGTTGTATTCTGGGTGCTGAAAAATTCCATGAATGATGCAGGGTGATTATGCAATAAAAAACCTTCTTGAGAAACATGCTATATATAGGGAGTTGGATTTTATTATGGGTTTGATAGCTTGGAAAACCCCTCTCAACCTGGGAAAATTTATTCTCACTTGCAATTTTTTCAGCTGCCATGTGAAGACCAGATAATCCTTCTCAAAGGCTGTTGCATGGAGATCATGTCCCTCAGAGCAGCAGTACGCTATGACCCCGAAAGTGAGACTTTAACACTGAATGGGGAGATTGCGGTGACAAGGGGCCAGTTGAAAAATGGGGGTCTTGGCGTAGTATCAGATGCCATTTTCGACCTAGGCATGTCACTGTCATCCTTCAACCTTGATGACACAGAGGTTGCCCTCCTTCAGGCTGTACTGCTGATGTCTTCAGGTAGGCAAGAAATCTTTCCATCTTGATCATGTGTCCTCCTGACAAATTGCTATGGACACTGTGATTTCTTCTCAGAAAGCTCACTGGAACCCATTTGGAACAGGTTCAGAAAAATCACAATTAAAAATCCTTGTGGAAGCCAGTAGTCCCTGGGAGGGCATACCAGGAGCCGGGGTTGAACAGGTCACCCTTACCAAAGATGATGAAGAAGGGCCTGCCCCAGGGGTGTAGCTATGTGGGGGGGGGGTGCAAAATTAAATTTTCCAGTTAAATTTTCCTTCAGTTCCCAAATTTCTAGCATCGTAGAGAATGAGACATTGACATTCATTGAGACATAGCATTCTTATATTTGCTATGTTCACATTCCCTTGGTAATTTTGCCTGCCCATTTTCTTTGGATACCTAAGCTGTATTTCTAAATGCTTGATGAAATTTTAAGTTACTGCAACACTAGAAATGTGGAGACTGAAGGGAAATTTCATTGTGGTTCAGAACTTTTATTTAGAAGGAAATAGCCTCATTTGGCACCACTACTCCCCATAGCAACAGCTCTGGTCTTCCCTCAGAGAAGGGAATCTGGCCTTTCAACTGGGTTCTCAAAAGATTGTGAGCATGGAAACCTCTTCCTCCCTTGGATGTGGGTGCTCTGATGTCAGAGAGGGCAGTAAAAATGTATGGAGAGGAGACCTGGATCTACAGAATCCAAAGTCCCCCCCCCCAATTCTCCTGCCTATAAACTGGCCACAGAACCCTGGGTCACAGCTAATGGCACAGTGGTAAATTTTGATGTGCAGGCCCTCACAAAGACAATCTCTATAGCCATATCCCCATGGAGAGACCCAAAGTCCAGGTGCCTCTTCCTAGGCAGCTTCCATCTTGACCAGGAAAAAGGTCTTTTGTAGAGCCCCCCCCCCCATGTTTTCGATTACAACAGGGATAATTCATAACAATACATCATTGCTTGAAAAATCAGTTTCCCCTCCAGTTGTTCTAGGGATTGAAAAAAGAAGAGGGGAGTCCAAGTGGGTGACAGGTGATGCCATGTTCCCTAATCAAAAGTCTCAGGACTTCAACATGTTGAGCTCTGGCTTGACTACAATATTCTTTAGTGGTAAAGCATACTTATATTCCACCCAATTGAAAGGACAGTAAGAAAATCATGAAGGGAGCTGGAGGTCGACAGCCTTCCACCCTGCCAATGCAAACCTGTCAAAGCACAGGGAAAGGCTACTGTCCACTTTGGATTCTCCCTCCCCCTGCTATAGGATTGCTCTATTGAGCTTCTATTAAATGCTTCAGGATTGCTCTGTCATGCTGGCCTTGCATTGGGAAATATAATGGGAGTTGATCACTCAGCAAAATGAATTTCTCAGATTCATCTGAACTGTCCAGAAGGGACTATTAAAGGTGAAATGAACCAATGTGACTGAATAACATTGATCTTTCCATCTAAATTACACAGATCGTCCAGGTCTTGTCAGCGTGGAACGGATAGAAAAGTGTCAAGAGGGCTTCCTCCTGGCGTTTGAACACTACATTAATTACAGAAAGCACCACATTGCACACTTTTGGCCAAAACTGCTGATGAAAGTGACGGACCTACGAATGATCGGAGCCTGTCATGCTAGCCGCTTTCTGCACATGAAGGTGGAATGTCCAACAGAACTCTTTCCCCCTTTGTTCTTGGAAGTTTTTGAGGATTAAAAAGAAAAAGACTGGAGAGATTCTCAGAATTCTTATAGCACTACTGGGTGTCATTTCATTCCATTGCCTAGTGTTTCTCCCCCACCACTCATCTACCCACCCCACCCCATGGTCCATTCCCATTTTTGTTCCACCTTGTTTTTGGTTGGAGAATTGTTTTTAATAGGCACGAATGAATATCTCCCTTCAAAGCGGGTACTTGTGACAGTTGCATTTTTCTGTGTTTATATGTGTGTGTATTTCAGTCCTTTTGATGTGAATCCTTGGGGAGTCAGAATGAGAATTTAAGTGAATCAGTTTCATTCACCAGCACTTAGGCGATCACAAGCTCACATCCATCGCTGTTTGGAGAGAGATAATGAAATATGCTGAAGCGTCAGGAGAGTGAATAGATAATCAGATTTTAATATTTTTTTAAAAAAATCTGCCATATTTTATACAGTATTAAGTCATTTTCAGGACATGAGACCTCCTTGATGAGGTATTTGACATAATCTATCAAGTGTTAGTCATGCCCAAGTCCAATTGAAATCAAAAGGACTTACAATGCAATCCTATGCACATCTGCAGAGAAATCAGCCATATTGAATTCACTGGGACTTTCCCCCAGAATTATCTGTATAGGATTGCAGCCTTAGCCTTGTCTAACCTTCACTTGACCATACTGATAATTTCTAGACTTTTTGGCTCTGCTTAATAAAATAGGTTTCCTTCTAGCCAAAACCATCCACCATTGCCATAATTGCACTGATACATGGAGAAAATTTTGGAACCTTTCAGTCTTTCTTAAAACCTAGTAAGTGAACAATGCTCAGAATGTCTTCTATTTGTTCCTGCTGTCCATATTTTATCTGGGGCATATGTTTGTGGAAGGCTGGCCTGCAAGAATACAAACTGACATTCTGATTCAACGTTGTACCAAGTCTCCTCAAACCAATTTGACTTCATGTTAGAACATAGAGAGAAACGTCACATTCATCATTCAACTTGCTTTTTTTTTCTTGTTGCAGCCTGATGACTTTTGCCTCAACCCATTTCTTATTGGTGTATGAATCTGATCGACACAGAGACAATTCCATCCCATAAAGGCTGCTATATTATTTTCAGTGGAGGCATTAGACCCACAGGAATATGAATAAGGCAGTCCATGTGTATGCAAGTGCTTAGCACATGTCAGATGGCTTCCAGGTCTCTGGCTTTGGGCAATTTAAAGAGAAGAGGCAAGATTTCCCCTGAAAGTGCAAAACACATAAATGATCCCAGAGAAAAAACATAATAGAAAAAACGTGGTTTCCCCCAAAAGGAAAAATGGTATAGGCTACCTTTGTTTTTTCAGCTCTACTGCTTTATCCAAGCAATGTAAGGCATATGCCCATTATCACTATGGTGGGCTACTATCTACTTGTAGTGACTTTTTAATTGTTATCTGAATTCTTCTCCATAGGCCCAGCTTTGAAGATCATGTGTATTGGTCAGCTAGGCAGAGATCTGAGTCAATGGAATTAGATAACCACTTTGCATCACAGTAATTGGAAAGCACAATGAGCCATAAAGGGAAAATCAACTTTAAAGGTTGGGCAGATCCAGGTGTCCTCTAATGCTTAATTCATTTTCTCTGTGACAATAATTTTAGTGCACTGGACAAGGAGAGAGTGTAAGATTCCCCCTCCCATTGATTCATTAGTAAGAAACTGAGCAATAGCAAGATATATGTTAAGCAGGAACCATGGTGCCAGTGTACTTGAAAAGGTTTTAATAGTGAAGGCTTTAGGAGATCTGCTGTTTTTGTCTGTTCTAATATATGCAGTTCCCAGAAACATATAACCTCTTTGCAACAAATTTTCCCATTTTAGTGTGATGTATTAGAAGGGAGTTCCTTCTGGGGGTGTGGAGCTCAGCTAAGGTTGCTTGTTTTCAAAGCATGTTTTATGAAGCCTTTCACCCTGTTCCATGCATTGACATATCAGTTACTAAGATGATAGACCTTTTCTCTCCCTGTGTACAAACACTCTAACAGTGACTGTAACTCAAAAGAACTGGGCAACTGTGCAGCTAAAGGGCTTTGGGCTTGGGTTTCTTAATCAACAATTCACATGCCACCTAGCAAATTTTGACATAAAGAAGAATTTAAGAAACAGCCTATGCTGTGGCATGGAAGTCTGTTGTTTCAAGAAATATTCCACAGTATAAAGCCTTGGGGTGTACCCATGCATGTCTTTGGAATCTATTCCAGAGTAACAGCTCAAGCTCTAGATCCAGAGCTACATTATCCATCTGTGGAAAATCTTTCATTCAAGTAGACTGTCACTTTGGACCAAATAAGCATGGTAGAGTCCTTTTCACTCACATCCATACATTAGAAGGGGAAATCTTCTGAATTCTCATATGTCTGATTATCATCCAGTCTGCCTTGGTGATATGCATGCCAATCCACTACAGTTAAGTGTGTTTACTCTTACTGGATTGGTTCTAGGTTTAGTCATACCTAGAGGAAGCACCTTGAAAGCAATGGGACTTAGGTTAGTCATGATTAATTCAAGGATTAATTTTAGGCCTACCGGTATTTAAGTCTGTATGAAGCCTAATGGTCTCAATAACTTCAATATGCCTGACTTGTGACCCATGATTATGGCCTATGTAAGCAAATGGCAAGGCATGCCCAATCATTATTCTAGATGACTGGACAAATGTGGCCTTCCAGATGTTTTTTGGCATATACTTTTCATCAGCCATAGCTAGCTTAGCCAGGGGGGGAGGGAACTGCAGACCCAAAACATCTGGAGGGCCAGAGAAAGGATTGGGGGGTGCTTTAAATACTTCTTGAAAAGCTAGATATCTTGAAAAGCTAGATAGAAAAGCTGACTTCATTTTTTAAAAAAACTTTAAACTAAGCCTACACTTCAGAAAACTTTGCTGTAAAGCTTGTGTCCATAATTTAATGGGAGAAAAACCTCATAATATGGGTCTACTTGTGGAGGTAAACATGCAACTTGTGAACAGCAAAAGATTTTGCTCACTGATGTCAATAAGAAAACATATTTATATGTTTTGAGCCTAGAGAAGGCAGTGTAGAACATATGATCTAAAGCAAAGAGCCTATATTGGGCTTATCAAAACTTATCTGTGGAACATCTTTCCCCACAAAAGTCCAACTCATGAGTGAAATGTTTGATGGTGTCATGCAAGCTGAAAGTAGTGGGTAATCTCTTGATCATCCAGATATCACTATATAAATACCATTGCCTGTTCTTACAGAGAGAAGTATCACCTCAAAGGGGAAAATGGCAAGCTTTTGTAATGCTTTTTGTTTCATAAGCTTCTGATGGCATAAAGATATGCAAGGTTTCAAAGTAAATTTTACCTGGTCTTTCACTAGTTGAAGACTTTTAGATATCATTGAGTCAGCTCAGGGAGCTTTTCAAAAATGAACAAATTTATAACATACAGTAGATCAACAATCTGGTCAGGCAAATATATCTTTGAGCCATCTACCTTTTTCAATATTAATGGCAAATATATGAGGTTGTGGCTGACCTTCATCAGCAAGGGACACAAAAATTACAAAACTCTGAATCCACATTCCATTCTGTAGTTTATTGCTGTCACTGTCCCTTTTTTGGGCCATAATCATATCTTAGCCTTCATAATATTTTTAGATGATTATGATGCATTTGTGCCTGTATGCCCATATTCCTTTTGGCCAAAGTTACCTTGCTTGTTTTAGAAATTAATTTGGACTAACTGGTGATACCAGAAACCCAGATATCTCACAAATCCTATCCTGAGATTTCCTGCTTCCTCTTTTTGGGGGCTGGGTGAACATTCTATAAAACATTTAGGGGAATGTATAGTGTAATTCTCTGAAGTCAGCATTACTTAATACAGATTTGAAGACTCAAGTTCCAGAAGGCAATATGTGTGTGTATTTATGTGCAGAAAATGTATAAATTTTAATACAGGGATATAAAAATGACATGAATTAGGTATATCAGGAGTGTTGATCTGGATTCACCCTCAGTACTTTGCAAGTTTCAGTTCAGCTATTTCTCTTGAAAGGCTTCAGTCCCAGCCCTAGATACCCCATTTAAAAGTAAATAAGATACTGAAGGTCAGCAATTGGATTTCTATTCTTTTAAAATATCTTTTAAAAGCATCTGGGTGTGGAGGGGACTGATAGCTGTTGCACTGCAGAATGGTTTTAACTCCTGCAGGCAATTTTCCTGGTCTATCCTGCTTCCCATTTCCTATTTTTCTTATTAGAGAAAAAAAATGTAGGGATATGGGATTTTCCTAACACAGCAAGGAAGCAGCTTGAGGGTAGCTGGTTTAGATCAGAGTGCAGGGAGGAACTGTTGTAGAAACAACACCAAAACTCCCTGTTATTTTAATGTTGATCAAGTCTTCCTCTTCCCATCTCCTGGCTGCAATCCTATATACTTTTATTTCTTTGTAAGTGTGTACAGTACTGCAATCTAAAAAAGAGACATCTGGAAATGTCTCTTTGATGTCTCAGCTAGTTTGGCCCTAAACCCTTATTGCAATCATTGAGGGACCTGCCCCCCTCCTCCCATAAGTAAGGAGGAATTCCCCCAATTCCCATGGAGCATTCCCATCCTAGAAGAAAACAAGAAGCCATTTCACACACAAGAACTTTGGATGACACTGAACATCTTTTGAGTCATTGTACAACAATATGATAAGTTGCTAGGCACTTAAATTGTGTTAGTTCTTTGCTATTCAGTATTCTGAAAACTAAGCCACAATTTAAACAAAAGTATATAAGGAGTATAGTTGTTCAGCAATGCATGCTGTGTGACATGAACACTACTCACTGAAGTGCATTTCTATTAGCCATCCATCACAACTCAGCAGCCATTGTTCATTTCTGAGAGGCTTGATCTTGGAAAATGCAAGGATGTTCTGGTTTTAGTCACTCCAGTTTTACATTTGTAACTCCACTGACTTTCTATGGTTTCCCTTACCATTTACACCAGAGAGCGAAAGAGAGAAAGCAGAACTGGGACTTACATTACAGTTGGATCCCACAGATTTGTCTTTTTACCTTAACATAGTTCCCAGTTCTGTTTAAGGCTGAGTGGATTATCTGTAAGATTTATTAAATCATGGATAGTATTCTTGAGTAGTGGATTTCAGGATAACTACTCACAGGAGTAAGCCCTATGCCCAGTATTTATTCTACTTGGGGTGGGCCTTTACTACGATCACAACAGATCTGAATTTTTACTCCGCTACATTAGTTTGGCTTGTTCATGGTGCCACACGGCTCTCAATTTTGCTTTCTGCTCTAGGTATAGTAGCAGTGGAATGTTCTACATACGATTTTGTTGTTCCTTTTTTTTTTTTTTTTACAAAAGGATATGTCATCTTTTAATGTTTCTTGCTCTAAACAGCAGGTATTTAAGCTGCACTGGGTTTATGTCGCAACTGAGTTCTGTAATTTTTTGATGATGTATTTTACAGTGAGATAATCCATTGCTAAAAGCATTCAACAACACTGTGCCAAAATATAGGTGTCAGAACTAGACAGTGGACATTTGTAATTATCTTTGTGCTAAATGATTGCTCCACTGCAGCACAGAAGGAAAGAAGCAAACAAAACAAAAGCATAAAGAAGATTACTATTTTGCAAATCTGCCTAGTCAATTCTATTGACCACAGGAAGATAATTTTGTTGTTAGTGACAAATTTTATACTATGGAACTCTTAATATGTAGGTGTCATATTGACTTGCTGCATAAATCATAAGCAAAATCAACCAGTCATGGTTTTCAGATGTAGCCAGCGCTTAGTAAGGCTAACCCTTTTTCCCTCGTCAGCAATTTAATAGTCAAAATCAAGGGAAGATCCAGCTTTCATTGAAAGACAGGGTTGTCCATATGAAAAGAATTCAGACTGACAGGGTCAACAACATCTGAGTTTATTTCCCAGCTCTGCTAAGGACCTATTGCGTGACTTTGGGCAAGTCACTATCTCTCAGCCTTATGTTCCAGAATAGTCCCTTGCCTCACATAGTTGAGGTTAATGAGACAAACATTGCAAGCACTGTGTATTCGTTCATGATATCTTAACAAATAAGTGTTCTTTGCCTGCCTTTTTGCAACATTGGAAACAGCAAGACATACAGGAGAAGCTCTGATTTGTCCTGTTGTAATTTTATGCAGATAACTAGATTTATCAGATATTTCCTTTTGATACTACTATGATATGACCCTTATATAAATTTTTATAGAGACACAGTATCCTAGAGTGTTAGAGATTTATTTTCCACATGAAAGATTCAAAACAAAGTGAGCACATTTATTTTGAAATGAAACAATACTGCTTTTTTATGAAACACACCAAAAAAGATCAATTCACAATGACAAAAAAGGTTTAGCCTTTCTCACCAAGTTTTTAGCGTGTTGCTTAAATGTTTAACAAATGCAAAGTCTGCGTTGCTTGTGAGTATCAATCCACATTCAACAATGTCGCCTTCAAAAGCAATATTGTGCAGGTATTAAGCTGTTTGTGACTCTATTTGCACAGTTTACCTAACTTTATAAAGTAAACCCTTATTTATGCACAAGACAATCAAATGTAAATCTACATCCCAGTGTAGATGGAATTGATGTACATTACTGAGCACAATGTAAAACATTAAAAAGACACTTTATTTAATTTCACAACTGAACTAGTAGTAGATACGATCATATCAGGGCATGAATGAGTGACTCTTTTTCCCTTTTCTTTTTTGTTTGTTTGTTTCCTTATGTCTCCATTTTCGAACTCTTCAAAACGACTTGGTTTGTTTTTCTGCTATAATATTCCATTCTTTTCAAAATCAAGAAAAATGAATTCTGTTGGGTTTGGATTTGGCCTTTTTATTTATTTGTATTCATGCCCTGAAACTAAGTTTGAAATTACATGGATTTACAAAATTACACAGGATGAGGATTCTGGGATAGGATTTTGATTCCCCTCCCCCTTTTAAACAGTGTTAAGTGATATGCTAGATGGGTAATATTTTTCCAGCCTAAACAATATTAAAATATGTGATCACAAATGTTTTAAACTATCTGAAGAGAAAATTTGTATATTTGGGGGAAGAATATAATTTTTACATAGCTTTTGTATGCAGATATTAATATGTAATTATGACTATAGTGGGCATAGATTACTGTGTAAGCTTGAATTCTAAAAAGAAACATAACTGAGCTATGGTTGATGTCTCTGTTTCTTCTTTTAGGATTTTTTAGCTCAGGTTGTTTTACTTTAGAATTATAGTTGTCTGGGAATTTTTCACCATAGACAAAGCCATCAATTTGTGGGTGGGATAGGGCTGTTAGCTGCTTGCTTTAACAGTTACTGTTCATTCTGTTCTGTTCTCACATCGGATTGCAGGTTGTTGTTGTTTTTTTTAAGTCTGCATTAACTTTCCAATGGATTTTGGTGCTCATTTTTGCCATTTTTTTTAAAAAAATGTCTAATATATCCATTTTTACAAGAAGTTTCATTTTCTTTAATTTGCTATTTTCCTGTTTGTAGAGTCGTTTTCAATTGGACAATTTCACTGCAAAATTTGAAGGAACATACACATACATATTGTACATTTTGAAGGATAACTGTATTTCAATTATGTATTGGACTGAGAAGTTTGAATTAGGGAAGTTCACCTTTAAAATGAATTTCACCCCACCCATATTCTGGACCAGCACACAAGGATACTCTGCTTGAACTTAGGGGCTTTGAAGCTTCTTGTTCTTCAGCAACTCAATGATGTACCAATTTGTTTTGCTTGCTAAAGTGGAACCCAAATGCCTTCGTTTCCCCCGGCTACATCAGCTTGGCCCAATTCTTTAAAACATTTTCCTGCATCATTCAGACTCCACATTTTTCTTCATCTGTCTCTTCTCCCCCTCCCCATGGTGCCACCTTATATAGACCCTCACAGCTTCCAAAATGCTTCTCCCAGGATTGGGGATTCCTCCAGAGTAGGGTCTCCATAAAATACACAAGGCTGAAACATCATTAAGAACTTAAGAGCTAGTGACCCTCAACAAATGAATCCATGTTCATGTGAAATAGTATGGGTGGCTCATGGATCAAGCAAGGAGACACCTCCACTCACAATTTCAGTTGAGAATCTCACCCTAGACACACAGTTCTTGAGATACCTTTGTGGGATAGCCATGGCATCTCAGTACACATGGGCAGCCTGTGGTCTGAACAGGAGGGGGTACCTTACTCCCCTGACCACAAACTGCCAATGTGAGTACCACTGAGTATTGTTCACAATTTGGAATGAATCCCGTATAGTCCATGTGGAGTGGAAAAATTGACTGCTGTAACTGTATGCCACTGCTGTCAGCACAGAAGGAGGTGGCCACCTAGCATGCACCTTGCATTAGCTATTTCATCAGTGTCTAGGTCCCAGAGAGCCTTGGAGCCAAGGCACTATGGAATGGGTGGCTTAGAAAACTTTCTGTTCAGGAACTAGTGTAAGGCTCCAGTCAGAACTTCAATTCACTCAGACAACAATCACTAGTCAAAGTGTTTTATTGCAGAGGCAAAGAAGTGAATAGGTCCAGAATCATTGGCAGAACTGGATCACAGGAAAAACCGTAGGGTTTATATTAGCGACTTGACTCACCCCCCCCTTACCAGTCCCCTTCCTGTTCCCAAGCCTCCAGCAGATGTGTGACCTTGGAGATAGGCTGTGCTCTCATTCCAGTCCCCCCCTCCCAGCACATAAACAATACCCAGACACAGACTGCGCATGACAGGACCCTGGCTGGACTTAGGCTAAGTGAGGCCTAGTTCAGACAGGATTTCTGACAGCTAGGCACTGAGCTACGAGCCCATGGGAAGTGCATGAAAGAGGGTGCTTCCTTCTCTGGCAGTGGCAGCACCTGTATGTTTTGGGTGGCTGAAGTTGCTCGACACTGCTGTTTCATTCATGCCAGAAGGTCCTGGATACTTCTTTCTCTGAGCCCTGAAATAAACCCTCATGCTAGGGTCCATTGCACAAACAGTTTAATCCATACAATCCAGACCTTGGACTACAATACCAACATTCTCCCAGCTGGCATGATGGCCTCAAAAGGGACATATGAACATGTAAGGAAAACATACATGTGTTTTTTTCCCTAACAGGATGCCAAATAGTGTTATGTCTCCATACTCCAGCCATACTCTAGACAACAACTGAAAGTGATATGGAGACTCTTGATAAGGTTTCAGCAATCTAAAGTACCAAGATTTTGAGGGATCAATACAAAGTATTGAAAGATTTTATTAGGTCTAGGCCTTTTCTACATGAGCCAAATGAAATGGACTCCCCCCATTCCTGCGCCCAGCAGTCAAGATGACACAGGGTTTTTGCGCCATTTCTAGTCCAAACTGTCCAGCTGATATCTGGGCAGTTCCAACAAGAATCTGAGGCAAATACCCCTTAAAACAGTGGGTGTGTAAAGTAGGCCTGGCCTCTGTGTGTGCACGCACACACCACATACACACCTTAGAAGCCAGGTTACTTTTTGTGATCCATTCAGGTTCTCCTTCTGGAGAACTCTTAAGCTGGATCCCTCTAGACACACTCCCAGGGATTTCTCTCGCCTAGAAATCCCAGAACTATGTCTGTCTTGCTGCTACCACCTCTTGATTTTAAAAGAACCCCTTTTAATGGACCAAGAGAAGACCGCTGGGGTACCTAGGACCTTTCCAGCTCTAGCTGAGATTTTACCAACCCCCTTCCTTTATCTCCAGAAACAGAGGAGAATATCAATGTAGCATGACCCAAAGCAACAGGCACATGGAAGCTTGGCTTATATAGGAAAAATAAAGGCTTATTTATTCAAGCAAATAAACACATTTAAAGGGTAATCATTTCATTCTTATCTCTTTTTTTGATAGAGTTACAAACTTGATAGATGAAGGGAATGCAGTGGATGTAGTGCATCTTGATTTCAGTAAGGCGTTTGACAAGGTCCCCAATTATATTCTTGCAAAAACATTAGTAACCTGTGGGCTAGACAATGCAGCTGTTAGGTGGATTTGTAATTGGTTGACTGACCAACCCCAAAGGGTAGTCACCAATGGCTCCTCTTCATCCTGGAGAGAAGTGACTAGTGAGGTTCCACATGGTTCTGTCCTGGGCCCAGTGCTATTTAACATCTTTATCAATGATTTGGATTAGAGAATAGAGGGTATGCTTATCAAGTTTGCAGATGACACCAAATTAGGAGGGGTAGCTAATAACCCAGAGGACAGGATCAGAATCCAAAATGACCTCAACAGATTAGAAAGCTGGGCCAAAACTAACAAAATGAATTTCAACAGGGAGAAATGTAGGATACTACACTTGGGCAGTAAAAATGAAATGCACAGATATAGGATGGGTGACACCTGGCTTGAGGGCAGTACATGCGAAAGGGATCTAGTGGACCACAAGCTGAACATGAGTCAGCAGTGTGATGCAGCAGTGAAAAAAGCCAATGTGATTCTAGGCTGCATTTATAGGAATATAGTGTCTAGATCAAGGGAAGTAATAGTGCCACTCTATTCTGCTTTGGTCAGTCAGAGACTAGAACACAGAAAAATGGGTTCAAACTACAGGAAAAGAGAATCCACCTAAACGTTAGGAAGAACTTCCTGACAGTAAGAGCTGTTCAACAGTGGAATACACTTGCTTCATAGTGTGGTGGACTCTTCTTCTTTGGAGGTTTTTAAACAGAGGCTGGATGGCCATCTGTCAGGAATGATTTGATTGTGTATTCCTGCATGGCAGGTGGTTGGACTGGATGGCCCTTGTGGTCTCTTCCAATTCTACAATTCTATGAAAACGCCCTTTTCTCAGGTTCAGCTTAAAGTTACAGAGATATAGTAAAGTATAGAGTTACATCCAGTCGAGGAGAAAAACAAATGAAAATCCCTGACGTGATCTAGCTAAAACTGTCCCTACAGAAAAGAAAGGCTACTTACATTCTGGAAGTCTAAGGAATAATCTGGTGTCTTAAGAGTTACTAGGCCATATGCTCAACATTAAGCCAGGTCCAGCATGGGTCTCTGAGATCCATACCCTCTCAGAGAGTTCCTTTGTCTATCCTCATGGTCAGACTCCAGCCATGTGCTCAGAACAAAGAATTTATAGCCCTACTTTCAAACTGGCCCCTTGGCCTTCTGATTGGCCACGTACTGTCTCTGGTGAGCTTACGTCATTGCTGATGCTGACCGGAAGTTGTTACCTTTCCTCCAGAGCTCTAATTAAGCCTAAAGTTGTTAACCCTTTGTTTACCTGATTGTTGAGATTGCAGCTGCCTAATCGCTGAATGGCAGGATAATGGGAGATGCAATCCCCCATTATCACACGCCTCGCAAATCTCAGATGGTCTGGGAACAGCTTAAAGCTGGATCCATACCGGCTGTGATTTCAACCTGTTAGTTGAATGGCAGGATAATGGAAGATGCAATTCCCCGTTGTCACAGGGTGCATGGTAAACAAAACCTCACTATTTGCTGCAGTTTTTCTGGAGAAAACTATGAGTTCTGTTACTGCACACATGGCCCGTGTGGGGGAACAGTGGAGCCATTTTCCTTCCAGGTCAAATGTGTCACATCTGCTGAGGTCACTGCAAGGCACACACCCATGTGACCACAGTTGGGCATCTCATGCCTGGCCATTGAAGATGCGACCAGTGCAGGGAAGAGAAGCACCGGTTTGTGTATGAGGACATTCCTCCAACTGCTGCAACAGAAGAGCAGGTAATGTGCGGGGGGGGGGGGATGCCGTGGCCCAGGGCTGGAATACTTCGGCTGGAATGTGGAGTATTCTGGCCAGTGTAGACAAGCCGCTAGAGGGCGATGCCACTTACACTGGATGCAAAATTACACTTAAATTATAAATTTGTTTTTTGTAAAATCTGAATCAGAATTCTTATCCACTCCCCTGCTAAATTGTCTAGAAACCTTGTAGATTTCCTAGTCAATATTCATTATCTCCAACAGGACTTGAGAACTCTGCATATTTTGATGGCATGTTGTACATTCTTAGAGCAATATGCATGATTTCCAATAAACCATGTACAGTTGTCCCTCCATAGCCACACATTTGGTATCCACAGATTTAAGTATTCACGGCTTGAAAATAATATTTAAAAAATAATAATCCCAAAAGCAAACCTTGATTTTGCCATCTTCTATAAGGGACACCATTTTGCTATGCCACTGCATATAATAGGACTTGAGTATTCACAGATTTTTGTATCCATGGGGGGGGGGGGTGTCCTGGAACCAAACCCCAGCAAATATGAAGGGACAACTGTACAATATGCATATCTTGACAGGATTTTCAACATTCTCTAGGCCAATACATGCATTCTCCAGTTCATAGACATTCTCCAAGAAATGTTGCTTTTGCTTTGTCTCCAATTTACAGGTGAGTAATGCTCAGCCAGAATTCTCTTGGTGCTTTGCACTGGTTTACTCTACTTTGAAACAGTATGAAGCAGTACCAAGTGGACACCGTTTCTCTCACCAGGGAAAACTGTCCTTCCAGTTTCTCAGCAGCCTGGGAGCCAGTAGGGCAACTTTTTTCTTGATAGAGATGGCTTTTGTTGTCATCCACTCATTTGAGTGCCCATGGGAATTTTACCTTGGCTGCCATTTTGCTACCACCACCCAACCAGTGTAGTTATGCTGACCGACTGTAAGAGGCTCTCTTCAGGCTGTTGCTGTCCATGTGAGGAGAGCAATGATAGGGAGGTGGGGATAGTGTTTACATTAACTACTAAACAATGCCAGAATAGTTGTGGTGAATGCACCCAATGTTCACATTAGCTGTTCAGTTTGCACAATACACACAGAGCCAGGGCCGTTTTAAGGAATTGGGGGGGGGGCTGCAACGCTTTATTTTGGGAGCCCCATATGTTTATCTCAGGGTAATGAAACCTAACTTAACCTATTCACAGTACAGGATATTCAGATTACTACTAATAATGTTTTTGCTGCAGGAGGGTTACAACCCCCCCGATGACAGGGGGCCCTGCGGCTGCAGGTGCTGCAGGGCCCTTAAACCGGCCCTGCACAGAGCAATCCTCTAGTCTGAGCAGAGAGAGTATGTAATTTCAACAGAGTATGGATATACTCCCATGGAGGCCCAGGAGCAAACCTGCACAAGAGGTGCCTTGGATCCCCACAGAAAGTCAATGGCAGTTTGGGTTGGTACCTGGACACTATTTGGCAGTTGTCACACAGTCTGGCCAGACTGTTGTGTAAGGATCCGTCCTTATGCACAATCAGGAAATGTGGTTACAATCAGTCCTCTGTATCCATGGATTCTTCATCCACAGATTCAAGCATCCACAGCTTGAAAATATATTTTTTAAAAAAATTCCAAAAAGGAAACCTTGCTGTTTGCCATTGTATATAAGGGGACTTTAGCATCCATAGACTTTGGTATCCACGGGGGTCCTGGAATCAAACCCCAGTCAAGGACCAACTGTATTGAATTTCCCACAACAGCTTGTGTTTTGAGCTGATCCACAAGATACATAAAAAAAAAAGATGTATTTTATGACATGTTAACAGAGCAATCCTATACAAGCATTCTAAACCTCAGCTCGATGGGATTTAGTACCAGCTAATTGTGTACAGAATTGCAGTCAAACTGGCTTTCATATAATGTTCTAAGCTTATATATACAGTATATATATATATATATATATATATATATACACACACACACACACACACACACCTAAAAGGACTTTTACTATATGGAAAATCATTAATTGTTGGCATAACAGGCTTGATATCTTGGGGGTAATATTTTAACTTTTCATTTGTGTGCTGTGAAACATAAATAAACCACTTGAGGAATGCTTATGTTAATGAAGTCCCCCTAAATGTTCTGGGCATTGTTGCCATTAGCCAATATCTCTTTACAATGGGAAAGTAGAGAACCAATAGAAATAAGTGGGCCAGAGCAACATACTAGAGTTTTAGAAGGGGCACTGAGGTCTGCTCCCTAACTTTGCTCTCCCAGCTTTGATTTCAGAAGGTCATGAAGAGCATGATTTGTCTGAGATTAGGCTCCTGGATTTTTTTGAACACCCCCCTACTGACATTTCAAATGCTTCTACTAACATGAGAAGTCAGCAAAGAAATAAAAATTGCAGTCTAGGCAGCCTTCCCTAACGTATACATGTTCTGCCACCTGTTTTCACTTAACACTCACATCATCCCTCACTATTGACCACATTGATTGTGACTGATGGGAAAAGTAATTTAAAATATCTGGAGGGACCCAAGTTGTGGAAGGCTAGCCTAAAGAAATTCAGCATGACAGGGAATCCTAGAGAACTGACTGTGACAGTCATATTACATAACCCTTTACCCTAAACCATCTTCTGTTGGAATCTGTCAGCAGCTTCCATTGACTACTTGGAGTTGCCTGGTCACAGAGAATGGGGTAAAACTCTTGTTACTCACACAAGCAAGCCTGTCTTTGGTTTCCAGGCCACACATTGCAAAGGCCTTGATTTTGTTGAATTTTCTGATGACTGAACTATATCTTCCTGGTGGTATCTCTGTTTTTCAGAAGAATGCCTCTGTTACCTTCCTTGAGTCAAACAGCTTTATGCAAAATGTCCACTTCCTCTCATTGCTAACGGTTTCCCAGGAATAAAATTGCATTTGCCAGTATCAAAGGACATTTTTTTCAGAAAGAGGAAAGTATATTAAAAAATAAGTTATATAACTGAATGACTCAGTGTATTCACAGCGTAATCATCTTATTGCAATGGCAAACAGCAGTAGTCCTAGTCAAGTGTTTCCAACATTTCTGACATCTGACAATGACGACATTCATTGAATTCAAAGGGTTGCCCAATGAAAAACAGGATGGAGACCTCCTGCATTTTTAAGGATTATGCTGAAGAAGGAATTTCAGAAGGTCAAACTTGCACAATAAGTAACACCTGCTGAAATTCCCTCTTCTACATAACTAATTAATGGTGCAGGAGCCCTGTTTTCACCTGGCAACCTTAATTGTAAATCAATATGTATATTGACTAACTGGCTTTTGCACTTATTTGGAAACAATTATGTTTTATTTATTCTACTTGAAAGCAGGGCCAGATGTTTAGCTGCCTGAGACAAAGAGCAAGGTGATGCCACCTCCCATTTCATGTTGAAAACTAGCAGTTGAATTTCTCTTCAACACATTAGCCATGGAAAGTGTCCTTCACAGCAACTAAGGTAGCAGGCTAGCTGATGAGCCACAGGTCAGCCATTGGAGCATACAACTCTCTCCTCCAACACCTTGCAGCCACCTCCTAGTATCTGCTACCTGAGGCCACTGCTCCACTCTGCCTAATGGCAGGGCCATTCATGTTTCAAAGTCAAAGAGATAAAACTATATCCTTTTGATAGTTCTGCCAGATTTCAAGGCCTAGACTTGAGCTTCACGGGCTGGACCCTCATTATGACCCTCATTCCTCTGACCCCCAAAATGATTGGTTATATGCCAGGGGTCTACCTTGTTAAAGAGTATGCATGAAGCTCTTTGGGAAGAGGTGCCTGGCTAGGCAGTGGCAGCAGACCTACAGCAGGGGGTAAAATTCCAGAGAGGAGATTCTGACTTTTGGGTCAGGTAGGTGTCGTGCTTAAATCCAGGCCAGAGTGGTCCAAAAATTGTGCAGGGCAGCTCCAGCGCAGCTCCAGGCCAAAGAAGTCCAATTTTCAATTGGATTTTTATCCCTGTGTAGTCAAGCCGTGAGCCATATAGGAGGATGTGGCAAAAACAACTGCCTTAGATAGCACTGAAATGGATAATGCATATTCATCCATCAATAGCTATTAGTTTTGATGGCTATATGCAACGCTCAGGTTCAGAAATGGTACCCCACTGACAATCAGTTGCTTGGACTTGAGACAGCTTCTCTAGATCTGTATTATTCCTGGTCAGTATGGATTAACTCAATGGACCATTTAACCTTCTTTCCTTATGGACAAGGCTCTAGAACAGGTCCAGAACATGTGTGGTCCTCTAAGTTTGTCTGCACTGCAACTTACTATCAGCTATGTGGACTAGGATGAGAGGATGTCCATCTGGAAGACCACACATTCCCCAACTAGGCTCTAGATAAAGTATTTCAAAATACTTTTGTATTTACAGCTGAACCACACATAACTGAAACGTGTTTAAACAGGCCATGTCTCTTTGGTTATCATCGTTCTTGAATCATCTCTGTTTTATGCTATCATGTTATTTTGGCTATGGCAGGAGTGAGAATCATGTGGCCCTCCAGCTGTTGTTGGACTGTAGCTCCTAGCAGTCCTGGGCAGTGGTGAGGGATTCTGGGAGTTGCAGTCCAACAACATCTGCTGGGCCATGGGATGTTTCTGGCCAAGATCCTATTCAGTTCTGAAAGAGGAGACTCCCCTATTGATATTGTTATGCTGAGTCACCAACATCCTATCAGAGATCAGCTTTTTCTGGAGTCCCAACCTCTTATTTCTTCAATGCCTTGGAGCCAAAATACTGTGGGTTTTAGCCTGAACTTTACAGCAGTTACCAAAGGTGCTGAGCCCTTTCCCCAAAGTAGGTTCAGTAACTTAATTAGCTCTCTCTACTTTGTACTTTATACTCTGGAGTGGATTCGCCACCTTGCTGATGTTGAAACCATCAGCCTCTGTGAGCTACAAGCCTCTGCTGCCTCAGAGAGTCAGAAAGTGAAGAAACAGGCAGCTCTAGAAAGAGATGACCTCTGAGAGGATGCACATACTGATTCATCTCCTCCTTCTCTGGCTACATGCCACAGCTCTTTCATTTATATAGGGATGTCTTGGGTGCCTCCCCAGGCAAGCAGCAAAACTGTGAAAACTGTTCACTGAACAGTTTGTTATCCGGTTTGACATTATATCATCCTGTTATAAGCAGCTTTGAAACCTTGGTATGATCTTTTTATGTCACTAGTAATAGAAATGTATGGTATTGTCATGATGGAGTTCCATCATCCTGCTCCAGGTGATTGCAACTTCCATCATGGGGCCAGAACTACATCTGCCAGAACTACATTTCCCAGCATTTGTAATCACCACTTCCCTGATCTTCAGGAATAGGTAAACAAAGGCTTATGAAAAGTGGGAGGTGGGAATCATCTGCTGAGCTGACATCAGCATGACATCACATCACCTGGCTGAAGAGCCAATCAGATTTGGCTAATGGCGATTTGAAGAGTTGCAGCCCTTTGTTTGGAGACGCATGGTCTTTTTTCTATCAATGAAGACAGACCTATGAACTCCCTCTGAGACAAGCCTCTTACACGTGCCTACCTTTCAGGTCTTCGCTACAGGCTTTCTCTCTCTCTGGAGATAGGAGAAGGAGTTGGTTGGTAAATCTCATTTAAGGCTGGAAAACCTACAACCCATGTGATTATCCTCTTGTACAGTAATCACATTTTTAAAAAGGGTTCCTGAATCAAGAGGTGGTGGCAGCATTTGGCCTCTAGGGGCACCCTTGACTGAGGCTACTAAGGGTTCCTTTAGAGGAGAACTAGTTCTGGGGGGGGGGGGATCCAGGCTGAGAGCCTCCAGACTAGCTAAATTTCACAGGTATGCAAAAGAATTTGATATAGCATAAGAATCTAGTCCTAGTCTTCGGCATTCCATGGCAGAAAGACAAAGGAAACCCATCAGGAAGTGGCAACAGTGTCTTCACAGAAAAGCATACACATAGGTCAACATTGAAAAGCCATGCTGAGTAACTGCTCTCTAAGGCATCTGAACCTCTGAAACATCATTGTTTAAAGATGTAGTCAGAATCACAACCAATGCCCAGGATGATGAACTGTGACCCCTTTTCACAATTTATGGACTAGAACAGGGATGGAAAACACATGGCCCTTCAGATACATTGGATTGCAACTCTCCTTGGCCCTAGCCACCAAAGCTAAGAGGTGATGGGAACCAGAGGTTGCAACTCACTGGGACTTCAATCAAGACTTCTACTATGTAGCCAAATCACTTTGCCAGTATGATCTTCTGTTTGTAGAAGAGTGTATTTTGTAATCTAGGTTCAATGTTTTTCTGACCTACAAAAAACATAGCAGCTTTCACAGTCACATTAACAGTTCTGGATGTACCCCAGTGTTGAGAGCATTTTCTGAACTCACACTAGGTCACAGCAGTAGAGAGCTATGTGCAAGGACAGGACAACCAAGTCAGCTGGAAGTGAAATGAATACATGTGGGATGCTGCTTAAATCAGTACAGTTCAGTGAAGCATTTTCTTACCTAGTTAGGAATGTCTTGAAGATAGCAGCTGATACAGAAAAGGGCTTCCATGTTTGTTATCTATACTGTATATGTATGTTTGTATTTTTAAATTTGTTTCTACGAATGTGTAAACTCAGGGTAAGAGAGAATCAGAGGAGCGTTCAAATGGTAGGTTTGTTATCCAATACTAGCTTTCACTGTCACACAGCCAGAAGCACAGGCTGTATAGTTCAAAGCTTTTTATGGAGACAACCCCAGGTGTTCTCTAGACAAGGCGATATAATGTGGATTACTGTGCATTAATGCAAATTTGCAGCAGCCTTCATTGGTCTCCATGGTTGTTGGGTTTTTATTGGCAAAATTGCTGGTGTGCAAACCTATTCGTGTTTGAAGTTCACACACAGCCATGCTTGTTAATCAAGATGGTAGCTGTGAGTGAATTACTTGTGTTATTATTTTCCACAAACTGCCACCACTCCACAGTATTTTTTAACTGTAAAACAAAGGTGCACAAGTGTGACCTCCTGCTTAAAACAGCGGTTTGGTCACCTCAATGCAGCAAAAAAAGTGTTTGGCCACTACTGCACAAAAATGGCACTTCTGGCCAGCAAGCCCACCCCCTGAGCACGTCTGACCAATCACATTTCCATTTCCACTCCTCTCTGAAAATGTGCTGCAATTTGAACTGGATGTCCAAACTGGAGGCAATGCGCATTTCTGCGCATTATTTTTAAAAGTTCGGTGAAAGCTGCAAAGTCTTTTTCTGCATAGTTTTTGGAGGTTTTTGCACCCCACCCCGGCCTTCCAAATATGGCAAATCACTGCAGGATCTTGTTGGGACAAAAAGTATTCCCTGCTAATTCTACGAGGTCAGTCTATTAAATAATGAGGCTGTGGACATTTTCAGACGATCCTTGCCTCAGACACTATATTCGGCAAGATTTTATTCATGGACAACCACCGTGAATAAAATCTTGCCGAATATAGCGCGGCAGGCTCCAAGCCTAAGCGCAAGAGGGATGGACGATCTCGTAGCAGGCACGGCATCGTCCGAAATCGACCCTCTGCTGCGCTGCTGCAACGAACCTCTCCCGGGCGATCCTTGTGCACCAAGGATCCTCTGAAAATGTCCTGTGTTTCTACCTTTCAGACAAATCAGGGAGAACTGATTGTGAATACTTGAGTGGTGACCTTGAACATGTCTGAGCCTGCATGACAAACACCAACACTCTTGTGTGCCAGAAAAATGCTAAGTTTAAAAGTTGAGCAATGTGTCAATGTGAAATTTTTAGTAAAATTGAACAAAACCCGAACTCAGTTTTCAACAATGCACCTGCTCGCACAGCACTTTCTGTGAAGCAGGTTTTGGCCGATAAATGCATTACTACACTTGAACCTTCTCCATATTCACCAGATTTGGCACCATGAGACTGTTTTATTTTCCCTAAAGTGAAATCGGTGCTTAAAGGAACACATTTTGAGTCATTTGCAGTAGAGAAGAAAATGGCAGATGTCTTGAAACAGCTGGCAGAAACTGATCTGCTCCATGCCTTCAACCAGTGGAAAACAAGACTGCCTCAGTGTGTAAGTGTGAACAGGGAGTATAATGAAGGGGACAAGCATTAAAATTGTAATACACATAAATAAAGATGGGTTATTGTACCAGTCTCGTTATTTAATAGACAGACCTCATATGCTATGAAATTTCAGCAGCAAACTGCATTTTTTAATTTTTTTAAAAAAATTCTGCAGATCACTGGGGGCACTGGGTGGGTGAAGGCAGTACACATAGCTTATGCCCACTCTTTGCCAACCCTAGTCTTAGAAGGCTGGTAGCTTAGTAGAGTTTAAGGGAGCCATTCCTGACACAATCAGCCTTTATTGAAATAGGTTTCATAGACCTCACCTACACAGCCCAGAATACACCAGCTCCCCATTCCTGACCCGTTCCTCCCCCATTACCAGCATGAAATGGGATGCAGTCAAGACCACCATGCTGCCTCGTCCCTGCAGCTGCTGCCGCCCACAGTCCACTCTCTGAAGCTAGGAAGCCGGCCCACAACATGTGAGCAAGACCCCCTGTGTGTAACCAAACTGGTCACATGCTGCGAGCCTGCTTCCTGGATCTGGAGAGTATGATGTGGATGGGAGCTGCAGTGACAGGTTCCATGGGGCCTGCTCCATTTCTTCTGAAGAGAATGTTTTTAAGGTATTTTACTATAATGGTTTATCCACCTTTGCCCCATCTTAGACCTGTGCATCATGAGGACTGCCCTGGGACAAAATGGGGCAAAAGCCCTGCATTGTTAGGACTGCAGGGCTCAAGGACAAGGACAAGACAGGGTAAACAGCCCATCTAGACAAGGCCTTAGATGGAGAAACCAAGCCAGAGTCAGCACTTATCTAAGGCCACATGGGCTATTATTGGCTCTTTCGGTCAGCTGATCCACGCTTGGCTGCAAGCTGCAGTGCACTTGCTTGCCACATGCAGTGATGGTATTGTTGCAAAACAGGGATCATGATAGGAATCCTTCTGACGATTAGTGCTGTAGGCAGTGGGGTGCATGGACTCTGCTGTCAGACTCTTTGGTTCCAGAACAGGGCCCATTCTTCAAATCTGAAATTGGTACAAATCTTGTTGAGGTGGACAGGGTTTAGAATCATGTGGTCCACTGACAGCTGATTTGCAAATCTTCCCATGGACTAGCTTAAAATTACCTGAGATTCAAAAGCTGAAGATAAGTGTAAGGTCACTCTGCAGATGTAGTGTACTGTAGCAATTCATTTGATGGATTATTTCTCTGGTTTATCAGATTAGCTTAATTTAAGTGTTACATTCAGACCAAATTAAGATGGATGTGATTTAAGAGATGGTGCTCCTTACAGCAGTCAGAAGATATTCCCCCTCCCTTTAAAAAATTATAGCTGTGTCACTTTCATTATGTATCATCTATTTTCTTTAAGTGTGAGACAGGAGGTATTATCCTATTCATTATTAAGCTTCTGTACCAAGAAGATTAGATTTGGCATGCCTCATAGGCAATGCAAGTAATTCAAAGATATTCTGCATGTAGACTATAGAGCTGTTTTGGAAGGGAAAGAGTGGCTTCCAAAAGTCCTCGGCCGTGGGAGCAGCAGGGGCGCTGGGCAAAACAGGCTAGGGGAGGGGGGACGTCTGTCCCGCTCAGCCCTTGCCTGCCTCACTGCTGACTATGACAGCCTCTGTCACTGAGGGAGTGGTCCCTCAGTGGAAGAAATCTCCGCAGCTGGCAGTGAGCCAGGAGAAAGGGCTGGCTAGGGGAGGGGAGAGAAGTCTGGGCTGCTCAGCCCTCACCTGGCTCTCAGCTGGCTGCAGCTTCTGCCAGCTGGGCTTTGGAGGCAGCGGAGGACCCTGCACTGGGCCATACAAAAATGGCAGATCCAGAATTGCAAGGCTTCCCTTGCAAGACTGCCCCCTCCAAAGTCCGACCAATCAAAATTCAGGTCTGCTGTGTGCTCCTTTCCTGGGATGGCGGTACGTGTAAACAACAAATCCAAAAATCGAGACTTTTGTTATCTGCGACAAATCGTTGGTACAGTGGGTGACAGATTTGAGTTCTCTATTTCTTGCTTCTTCCAAGAATAAAAGATGTTGTGTAGCTGACCCACTGGTTGAGAAACCATGGGCTGTTGTTTAGGTCAGATTGTAAGGATAAGGCCTGCAGTCTCATTCCCAACTGGAACCAGAATGTCCAGTACTTGCTGAAAGAGGATTGTGTTTATCCTTGAAACACAGTACTCCAATCTGTAATATTTGAACTAAACCCTTTTGCCCCATGTCAGAAAAGACTATGGCCAAAGTGAAGTAGAGACCAATGGAGTGAATTTATATGGTTGAGCGTCCAAGAGTTTGGAAGTGAAAAGGGGACGCTATACAATAAAACAGTGGCTTCTACATACTTAATGATGTCCTAGATGCTCAGAAGGCACACAATTTAAAAGGGTTTTTTTTAAAGCAAACAACCCACCAAAACTACCTGGCAGAAGCCTGTGAGTGTAACAGAATGCTCATGGGAGTTGAACCTAGCAAGAAAAAAGGAGAACATAACCAAATGGTAGACTGTCAGTTTAAATTAAGCTAATTTACTGCCTCAACAGTAAATTTTGCAACTCATGTTGGGGATACCCCCAGCATTTCTCATCTCTACCCATTCCACTCCTAACTTTCAGGTGGCAGCTTGTGGATCCCATGTCAGTCAGGTGGTGAATCCACTCCAAGTTTTAATCCAGGTTTTAAAGGAATTCTCCAAGGTGCTGAACCCTATTCCTAAATGGAGAGCTTCATTAAAGCTAGCCAATAGTTAGAGTGGATTCATGCCATACAAACCATGGGATTCATTGACACAAGAGGCACCAGTCACCACTGCTGACTTTCCCCTGTTAAGCAGGAAGATCTGAAGAGTGCTTTTTCATGTCTGATTGAACATGCTTGGAAGCTTCCCTGTGATCAAGAATGATGCTTTATCATGAGCCAGATTGTGCTTCTGACTATAGGGACATGGGGACATAGCCAGACGGTTCGGAAAGAGAAAAGTCAGAAAGTGACCATAAAGCTTGAGGTAGAGCCATGTTGAAGAAAACCGTATGCTTAGACATAGAAAATGTTGTGTCAGTTCCTAGTGATTTCAAGTTACGCTGAACATGTACAAAACATTCTGAGCGATGTTGCAAAACATCTTGACATGTTTTGCTGATATTATGATGCCTAGATCTCTGAAATAAGATACAAAGAACAAATTTGATGTACATAGGTAGAGGAAAGTACTACCTCCTTTTTGGTTAATTTATATGTATATCATAACCTTTTATTGCTCCATTGCTGCCACTGCATGCTTGTGTAAGAATTCCATATAAAATTATTTTAATTGCTTGTTCAGGGAAGAACCCTGGGCTACCAAGCCAGAGTCCACCCAGTCCCGTGTTGTTAAATAAACTGCTGAATTTAATCTACTATCAGACTCCATTCATGAACTCTTCAGGATGCTCTCCACTTTCCAATGGCTACTAAATGGCTTTGCGTTGGAGGGAGGCAGTTGAGTCCTGTGGGAGGGGAGACATAAAGTTCTACCTGGGCAGAATTTTACATGTCTCCTAATGGAGGGTCTCAACCACTCACTCAGAAATAAGTCCTATCGGGTTCAATGGAGTTTACTCCCTAGTAAGTATGTTAAGAACTTCAGTCATAACTGCCAAGGGTGTAGCTATGGAGGGTGCAAAATATGTACTGAACTCAAATAAGAATTCTGTCCACCAAATGAAATTTTCCTTCTGTCCCCAAATTTCTAGCAATGCAAAAAGTGAGGGTCTGAAAACTGTTCACACTCTAGAATGCTTATATTTGCTGTGTTCACATTTGCTTGGCACTTGTGCCTGTGTGTTTTCTTTGAATGCCTAAACTGTTCTTCCTAAATGCTCAAGCAAAGTTTTACATTACTGCAAGGCTAAAAAAATTTCTACCATTTTATCTTTAATGAATGAACATTGGTTATTTTTAAAATGTTTGCTGTCCTTTACCAAGAGGGGTGAGAATTTAAGAATACCAGTTTCTTACCAATTAATGAAAAGAAAAAAGCTCTCCTGAAATATGTTTTAAAGGATCTTTGTGTTATCTTCTCTGTTGTTATCAAATGTTCACATTCATTATAGAAATATTTTGGCTATTGATTCCCCCCACCCCACCCCCAGAAAAATAACTTTTTAAAGCTTTTAGCAGTGCAAAAATTACAGTTATTGAATGAAAATTATATAGTGAATCAAATGAGCTGAGAATCAAGTGGTGGCTACAGATCCATCTGCAGCGCTCACCTTGACTTACTGATAATGGAAACTGGGTCAGTCTCTAAAAGCTGCTACAAAACAGCCTAGAATTGGGTGGGATGATACCGTATAGCAAAGGGACTACTTGAGTGAAACAAGCTAGAAGACCCCTTAACTTGTACTACATCAAGCACTTCTGAGCAGAGTGTTTTCTGAAAGCACAGAAAAGGAACCCTTTCTTTATGATGTACAAGCCATTTTTGTATGTATGATTGATTCTCATAACTTTCCAGAACATGTCAAGCTTTCTCAGAAGTATTACAGACCTAATTCTAAAGAAAATGTCACTGGTGATAATTTTTAGTGTCTCCAATAGAAGCCATCTTTCTATGTCAGGTGTGATTCTTTTGGCTGGTGCCTATCACAGCCTTCCTAAATCAAATGTTTAAGTGAAAAGCTGCTTATTTGGATCACAGCTGTGGCAATTTGTTTACATAAGGGTTTGCTATAAATTAACTGTACAGTTGCTTTGCTTTGCACTGGAGTGAATCTCTGGTTTGTGCTGTGGGCTCATCCAGAAAGGAAGTCCCTGGATGTAGCAAGATTTCCAGTTCTTTTTGTTTTGTTTTTACCTTTCCAGGTCTGCATTCAAACTATTTCTTGAAATACGGGTTTCCTTCTCTCCACTCTCCTTTGCCTTCTTCCCCCTTTCCCCATCCACCGATCATATCTAGACTCATGCAACATTTCAGAAATTGATTTTCGTCAATTTCCACAAGGCCTTCTTTATTAGTAGAATTGTTATTCAGGAGTTATAGTCATAGTGCTTTAGCAATATTAATCTAGACAGGGACAGCCCTACCATTAATCAGAGTGATGTGAAAGGGCAGCAAGCTGGTTATTTAAATTGTTGTTACTGTATTTTTACTATCGGGGATGGAGAAAAGTGCTGGTGGGATTTTATGACTCAATGGCCAAAATGGCTTGGCTGGCTTTGAGTCTGATACGCCTTGACTTGAGTGAGTGTGTGGACCTTGGGCTGGGCCCAAATCCAGCTGACCTATATATTGCCACAGTATGAATCTGGTGCTCTCCAGTCATGCATGTGAACCCAAGTGAATCACAAATACCTTTCTTCTTGCAATGTTTGAAGCAGACATGAGGCTTCTGTTCCCTCTTGTGAATATTAAAATGGCCTGCATTCAGGTCAGAATATTTCTCCAGTCATTGTGACAACTGTAGTTAAAATCTAATCTAATGTTTCCAAGTTCTTGTGAAGGTGCTTCTGGAGGGTGGGGGGTATGGAAGATATCATTTTGTAATACTAGAGAAGAAGAGGAAAAAAGAATTGCAGTTAACAGAGAGTTCAATCCAGATTTGGGCATGTGAAAGAGAGCCAATGGAAGCAAATTTCTGCAACTCTCTTCCCTATGTTAGCCCCTTCATCCCCCTATAATGCTACAGAAAAGGTTGGGGGCATGTGCTATGGGGGGGGGATCCCTACTAATTAGGGAGAGGCAACTTTGGTGAAGAGAACCTTTCCATTCACAGAAGGCAGAGCCTGCCTCCAACCATTATATGTACTATATACCCAAATATGTGAGTGTTATATTAACTGAGCATTAGAGTAACCTGAAAGATCTGTTGACCACAGAAAGTAATATTTTCTAGCAAGGAAGAGAAACAGGAACAGTTGGAGTGTGTTTGTGTTCACTGGATATGTAGCTGGAGATGAAAACATTTTCATCTCATGCTGTGTGCACTTGATCTATCTCCCACTGTGCTCAGTTCTAGGCCCTTTCACCTGATGTTGCTGCAGGGTAAAATCATGGACAAACCAATCCATGGGACACAACCAATAAATAATTCAGTCATGGTAGGACAATTAATGTCAGTCAAAGCAGAGTGAAGTGGAAGAAGTGTTTAGAACTTTAGTTTATTATTAAATAAGCTGGAAAGGGAATGACTGTTCTAGACGGGTCAAATGTCTTTGCGGGGTCCTGTTGCAACTTCTCATTGCACTGTAGCTCACTGACAGGAAGGGGCTGGACATGTCATCTTTTATCCCCCCATTTACCAGCACCAGAGAATTCTTTCCCTTGGTATGACTGCCTAGATTTTATGGTAGATTTTGAGGGCATTTGCAGTTGTGGGGATGGTATCACAATCATAAATGTGAATATCAAACAGGAGATTGCAAGCCTCACTTACAACCTCATAACTGTTTAAGAGGATGCCAGCTTAAGTCTTTAGCAAGCTCTTGTTATGTTGCAAAGCTGGAAAGCAATGGACATAATAAACAAAGAATAACAAACAAGGCCCTTCTATAAACCCCTTCCAAGCCATGTGTTCTTACTCCCTTGTGTTTTTGATATCAGATGCTTTTGAGAGTCTTCCCTACTCTGAGAAGTGTAAGGGGCAAAACAATTCCTTATATAACACTAGAGGATAAGCATTATATTCCAGTTCTGTTTGCTCTGACAGGCAGTGGCCTCCCAGGGTCCTTTGAAGTCCTCCCATCTGACAGTCTTCTGCATGAGGTATTTAGTCCATAATATAGCCAGTATGCAAAGAGATATTGTAGTACCTTTGAGACTAACTAAGAAGAAGGTTTGTAGCATAAAACTTTTGTAGACTGAGTCTACTTCATCAGATGAGTGGAGTAAATTGCCTAGGGACAGACATTTTCACCCATGAATGAGCAGGCATATGTAGGAATAGTAAAAGAAATGCAAAACTTGTGGGTATGGTGATGAGGTGACAAGTTTGGTTTTTTAACCATAGTCACTGGGGGACAAAGTTGTGAGGAAAGATATTGCCTAAAACCAAGGGGAGTAGATAATCATATTGATGGTGGAAGGAATTCTTGGAATTTAGTATGAGGCTGGCTGGGAACTAGAAAGGAGTTATGATCAAAAGGGCAAGAGATCCCATGCCTCAGTCTTCAGCTCTGACTTCACATGGTATCTCTTCTCTTAATGCTTGTCTTAAGGCAGTAATGGACTGGATGAGGGAAAACAAATTGAAGCTGAATCCAGATAAAACAGTAGCAGCCCTGAACCCAGGCGTTGGGATACAATGTCCAGTCCTGGACGGGGTCACACTTTCCTCCAAGGACTATGTTCGCAGTCTGGAGGTGCTCCTAGACCCGTCGCTCCAGTTGGTGAATCAGGTAAATGCAACAGTCAGGAGTGCCTATGATCAGCTTCGGCTGATACGCCAGCTGTGCCCTTTCCTGGAAGTCGGGGATCTTGAGATGGCTTTCTTTAACCTCCCGGAAGGCCTTTTCGGCTATCGCTCCAAGATTATGGAACGGCCGGCCAGACAAGATCCATCATATCACCACCCTAAATAGCTTTTAACAAGCTCTTAAGATGGATCTCTTCTGGAAGGCCTTTCCTGAAGAGATTCCCAGCCATCAAAAAAGGAAATCTCACTTGTCCTGCTCTCGCCATGTCCAGTGTCCATTGTTCATTTTTATTCTTTATTTTTATTTATTTATTTATTATATTTTTAAGTATGTTTTTAATTCCTAAATTATTTAATTGTATTATTTTAAGAGGGATGGGATTGAGGGATTGGATGTATATTTTAATTGTTGTAAGCTGCCCTGATTGCGTTTCATAGAGGGTGGGATATAAATAAATGTTATTATTTTTTATTATTACTTGTGAAGCTGGGGTATTAACTAGTGTTATAATATGTGTTGTATGCTAGGAAACCATTGGCTCTGTTCAACCCATTGTTGATGGGCTAGAGTTTGTGGCTATATCCCCAATTCTGTTTTTTCTCTTTCCAATCTCACTTTGAAGTTTTTTTTTTGTTCAAGGACTGCTGTTCATAAGTCTGAAATTGAATGTCGGAATTGAAGTGTTCTGCAACTGGTTTTTGAGTATTCCCATTCCTAACATCTGATTTATGTCCATTTATCCTCTGGTGCAGAAGTTGTAGAGTGCTGAAGGACATTGTTGACAGAGGATGGAATATATTGCATTAGAAGATGAGCAAGTGAAAGTAGCTCTAATTTTGTGTGTGATGTGATTAGGGCCTGTGATTATATTTCCCGAGTAAATGTGTGGGCAGACTTGGCATCTGGGTTTTATGGCAAGGTGTACCCATCACTCTATCCATGTTTTGTGTCCTCCTGTAGGTAACTGTTTAAGATTGCAATGCTGTCTGTAGGCAAGTAAAGGCCTACTACCAAGAGCCCTTGAGAAGCAGCATTATTATCCAGAAAAGGTTGTACATCATTGATTATACATCTCAGCGATCTCAGTTGGAAGTTGTATATGACCACTAGCGGGGTTCTGCTGCTTCCTGTCTTTGGTTTGTTCTGTAATAGATGAGTCCTGGGTACAACTCTTGCTTCGTTGATTTATTTGTTTGTTTGTTTTTACTTCATGTGGTGGGTATTGTACCTTGAGGAATGCTTGCTGTGATTCCATGAGTTTGGCATCAAGGTCTTGTGGGTCTGAATAGACACTATTGTATTGAAGGGCTTGACTGTAAGCTATGGACTGTAGTGTGTTCAGGGTGGAAACTAGAGGCATGTAAGTGGCAATCAATGGGTTTGTGATATAGTGTGGTGCTTCAATGTCATTGTGTATCTGTACGATGAAGTCCAGAAAGTGAACTTATTTTGTGGATAGTTCCAGATTGGGATTGATGGTAGGGTAGAATCATAGAATCATAGAGTTGGAAGAAACCATAAGGGCCATCCAGTCCAACCCCCTGCCATGCAGGAATACACAATCAAATCATTCCCAACAGATGGCCATCCAGATTCTGTTTAAAAACCTCCAAAGAAGGAAACTTTCACCACACCCCGAGGTGGTGTATTCCACTTCCGAACAGCTCTTACTGTCAGAAAGTTCTTCCTAATGTTTAGGTGAAATCTCTTTTCCTGTATTTGAACCCATTGCTTTGTGCCCTAGTCTCCAGAGCAGCAGACAACAAGCTTTCTCCATCCTCAGTAGGACATCCCTTCAAATATTTAAACACAGCTATCAAGTCCCCTCTCAACCTTCTCTCCTCCAGTCTAAACATGCCCAGCTCCCTAAGCCACTCTTCATAGGGCATGGCCTCTAGACCTCCCACCATCCTGGTTGCCCTTCTCTGGACACATTCCAGCTTCTCAATACCCTTCCTGAATTGTGGTGCCCAGAACTGGACACAGTATTCCAGGTGAGGTCTGACCAAAGCAGAATACAGTGGCATTATTACTTCCCTTGATCTAGACACTATACTTCTATTAATGCAGTCACTGAAGTTCTGGTGGAATGTCTTTAGTGAGTCCTTGCCATGAGTCCAAATGTTTCCGGGTTGTGATTCTTTCTGCGTTGTCATTTCTCTTCAAGACTTGTTAGGTGTGAGTGCTCAAATAAGGCTGCAGCATTGTGGATAGTGTGTCTCCATGCCTCCCGATGTGAGGCCAGGGCGGACCAGTGTTGGTGATCAATTTGGCCGAGCCTGAGATGTTCTTTCAGGGAGTCCTTGTATCACTTTTTTGGAGCGCCCCTCTTACGCTGACCCGTGGCGAGTTCACCATACAGTACTATCTTGGGGAGGCGATGATCCTCCATCCTAGAAACATGCCCTGCCCAGCGCAGCTGTGTTCTCAATATCATGGCCTCAATGCTGGTGATCCCTGCTTGCTCAAGGACAGCAACATTCGTCACATAGTCAGTCCAGTGTATATTTAGGATTGTGCGTAAACAGCGCTGATGGAAGCGTTCGAGGAGTCGTAAGTGGTGGCGATAGGTGACCCATGTTTCAGACTCATAAAGGAGAATAGACAGTAGGGTAACCCTGGACAGCCCATTGTCTCAAGCATTGGAACACTCACAGTTGGTGCCTCTGAATATATGGACAATATTCTTAAACCATATGCCACCAACACTCCTAGCTATGTGAAGGACACTAAAGACTTCCTACTGAAATTACAGTCCATCCACAACCTCCCAGGGAACACCATCTTAGCCATTATGGTTGAAGAATTCCTATATATCCACATCCCACACAGGGATGAACTACAAGCAATCAGGAACATCATTCCAGATGGGACCATAGCAGACCTAGCCACCAAGGCCTGTCACTTTGTTCTCACACACAACTATTCTACTTTTGATAAAAAATATACCTTCACACTAACGGTACTGCCATGGGCAAATGCATAGCACCACAATATGCCAACATCTTTATGGCTGACCTGGAATGTTTCCTTCCTCTTGGGTAATAGATAGAATGTGCCTGGTTGAGGCTCCTGGGGTGTGTCAATTCGAATTTGATTCTGTACCTTTGTGGGGAATTCCCTGTGTAGCCTATGTAATTCCTTCCAGTGTTCAACTGTGGGATCATTAGGTAGGATTCTGTGAAATGTAGTGTTGAACAATTGCCTGTCAGCCTCCTGTACGTAGTCAGATTTGTTCATCAGGACTACTGTTCCTCCTTTGTCAGCCTCTTTGATGACAATATTAGGATTGTTCCTGAGCCTATGTATAGCATCTTGTTCCTTGCTGAGTTTGTGTGGTAAATTACATCTCTTAGTGATTCTGTCTGGGCACTTCACTCCATGTGTCTGATGAAGTAGTCACTCTACAAAAGCTTGTGCTACCAACTTCTTTTTCTCAGTTAGCCTCAAAGGTGCTACAATGTTCCTTTGCATACTGATCTAGTTTAATGCAGCTATGGACTTTATCAGACGGGGTTAATGAAATGGAACAGAAATGTCACGGGATCGCTAAAGAGGTTTTTTTTTCAGACAATGTCCTCCTCACCCAATCTGACCCCGTTCTGACCCCATGTGCTTTCCATTTTGTTTTATTATTCATGGGGAAAAGTCATCAATAGATCTCCCATTCCGTTTCTGTAACAGAATCACAGGTGTGTGAACTGGTTTGCCATTATGCTGGCGCAATGTTAAAACATTTCCGAGTACGATCGTGACATCCAGGTGAGTGACAGCCTTTTCTGTACCCTCCCCATGTTGCTTTTAAAGGTTTTAAAGTGTTTTGGTGCTATTTTAAATTTTTAGAAGTCTGTCTGTATTTTTATTTTTAAATTCCGCCCCCCGCTGCCTGCCTCTGTAAGGTCCTGGAAGGTAAGTAGAGAACACTTCTGGTGATGATCTGGACATCCAGGTAAGTGACAGACTTTTTTGTATCCTCCCCTGTTTACTTGTTTCTTTTAAAGGCTGCTTAGGTGATTGCTTTAATTTTTTGATGTCTGTTTTTTTTTTTTAATTCCCTGTGCAATGCAGGGCTCCCTGCAAGGTCCTGGGAGGTCCCTGCAAAACACTTCCTACTTCTATTGGGACAAAGAAGTCAGTGACAGCCTTTTTTGCTTCCTCCCCTGGCTACTTGGTTTTTTTTAAGGGTGTTTAGGTGCTTGATGCACTTCTTTGAGGTTTGGGGGATTTTTTATTTTTAAATTCCCCATGTGATTTGGTCTCCAGGAAGGAGAGGGGGCTCTGTGAGAACTCCATTCACTTCCTGGACAGCCGGAGGAGGGGGGAGCAGTTTCTGTCCTGGGATTAAGGTAAGTGTGTGAACATTTTTTTTAATTCCGTTACAGGGACGGGAATAGGGTGGGTGGGTGGGTGGGTAATGGAACAGGAACGGGTTTTAAGGGCCCATCTGATAAAGTCCTATGTCTTTGAATTCTATCACCATAATATTGCCAGGCATTCATTTTGTACAAGCAATCTTTAAAACACCTTGATCTAATTATTGTTTCCTTGTGTTTTCTCCTTTGTTCTCCAGTCTTTCTTCAGCCTACAGAAAATCCATTTTTAAAAAAGGACAGGAAAATAATGCAACCGCTACATGTGTAGACAGGGTGTAGCTGCAGTGTGTGGGGGGAAAATAAGAATTTTCCTCCACGAAAGCTTCTAACATTGCATTTAAAACTTCAGTTGAGTGTCTAGAAACAGAGTTTAGGTATCCAAAGAGAAGGAACAGGCAGAGTTACCAAGAGAATCTGAACATAGCAAATATAAGAATTCTCAGTGTGAACCATTTTCACTGACTCACTCTGTGCAATGGTATAAATTTGGGGACCTTGGGAAAATTTCATTTGAGGAACTGAATTCTTATTTGAGGAGGCAATGTTCTCATTTTGCCTCTTCTGTAACTACACCTCTTCATGTAGCTTGCTCTTTCCAAGCTCTGCTTAGACAATAGAGAATCCTTTCCAGATCCATTGTTTGCCTTTCAAAAACCTAAAACAAAACAGAAAATGTGCAAACCATGGCACAAACTCTTTCTGAAAGCATCCACTTTTTTCTCTTTCCAGAAGTGGTTTGTTGTTTACTCAGAGTGAGGGTGTGATTCAAGATACGGAAGCTCAAAAAAAAAAAAAAAATCTTGTGGTCCAAGAATGAGCTACATTGTCTTTTGAGATGATTGGTCTCTCTATCCTGCAAGAATAAACCACATATCACCTTGCTGAGCTTATCCCTACTTGCCCTTAATAGTGCTGTCTAATGGAGGCTTAGACAATCTGTTTTGGGTGTTGTTGTTGTTGTTGTTGTGTGTCTTCAAGTCATTTCCAACTTATGGTGACCCTATTATGGGGTTTCTTGGCAAGATTTGTTAAGAGGGGGTTTGCCTTTGTCTTCCTCTGAGGCCAAGAAAATGTGCCTTGCCCAAGGTCATCCAGGGGGTTTCATGGGGTTTGAACCCTGGTTTCCCATGAGTCCCAGTCCAACACTCAAATTACTACACCATACCAGCTCAAACCACTACACACAATCCAGTCAGCATGAACAGTGGACCATAGATAAAGGGAGTTGTAGGGCAACGTATTGCCTACCTTTAACACAGGTGGGAAAGCACTGCACCCAGCAGTTAGGGTTCACGTACCACAAAAGAGCCAGGAAGTCCTGTTTGCTTTGACAATGATGACCAGTTTTGGAAGGAAGGAGAAGAAGACTGACAACAGCAACTGTTTCCAGCCATTCCTTTAATCCCTTGCTATCACTTAAATGGCTGTGACTGGCAAACCTGTCAGCCATCATATCAGCCATCTGTTTTAGCAGGGGAGGTCCTCTGACCCAGTAATGTACCTGCTGGGTATTTGGATTGTAGCCATAATGTACTGAAAATTGCTATACCCTTTCCAAAGCCATTACATCCTTTGTCATATGGGACAACTGGGACTGGGAATAGTCATCAAAGTGTGGGCGAATTATGGATTTGCAAAGTGACATTTATGATATTTTTGCATTTGTATGCCTTTCCTAATGCTTTGCAATATTATATTTATCTCTGGCATTATTCAAAGCTAGCTATTTCACATACTTTAGAATCTTTGTATGCTATTCACTCTCTTTGCTGGGTTTTCAATCATCCATCATTAACTTACTCTGAAAAACCATTTGCCATAATTACCCTATGATTTGGGAATGACATTGCTATTATTATTTCAAGTAATAACAATTATTAAAAGTAACAACATCAGCATTTTTCCTAAGATAATAACAATTAGAATATATTGTCATCATGCCAAAGATAACTTCTTGTATCAGAGGAAAATAAATGATCAAAGACTTGGTGTAACAGCAAAAAGTAAGGACATAGTTGTCTTAGTTTGGATCAATATAAAAGGGGATCTTGTAGCACCTTTGAGACTGAGAGAAAGACATTGGTAGCATAAGCTTTTGTACACAAGTCTTCTTCATCAGATGCATGGAGTGGAATGCCTAGGAACAACCTTTCTAGCTAAAAATTAGCAGGTGGTATGTGAGAATAGCAATGCAAAACTTGTAGGTATGATGATGAGATGATGGTTGCTAGGGGACAAAGGCAGGGGGAAAGATGTTGCCTAAAGCCAAGGTGAATAGATAAAACACATGAATGGTGGAGGGAATTATTGGAATGTAGTGTGATGCTGGCTATGAACCAGAGAGATGTGATGGGACATGTGTGTTTTATTTATTTATTTTAAAAACTTTTTAATGTTTTACACAATTTTAAATTGCTTTAGTAGTTATTTTAATTGTTCTTAAAATTACATTCTATTTTAATTGATGTTCTTTTTGAACCAACTTGGTTCCCACTCTGGGAGAAAGGTGGCATATACATTAATTAAATAAATAATGAGATGAATAAACTGGAAAGTCCTCATAAGGCTAGAGTGTTAACTAGTGTTATAATGGGAGGCATGGAGACACACTATCCACAATGCTGCAGCCTTATTTGAGAACTCACGCCAAACAAGTCTTGAAGAGAAACGACAACGCAGAAAGAATCACAACCCGGAAACATCACCTAAGGAGACCCTCTGCTGTGCTTTCTGCAACCGAACTTGTTTATCTTGGACTGGCCTTTTCAGTCATCAGCATGCTTGCAGAAAGTGTGGGATGAATCCTTCTTGAATCTTCGTTTGCGAAGAAAAGCCAGAGGGAGAGAGGAGAGGAATGTGTGTCTTTGTTGGTGGATATATCTGAGGGTATATTCCAGTTCTGCTGTTTTTCTTTCCAATCTTCTTTCCTGTTCTGCTCTGTTCAAGGACTGCTGCTCTGAGGTCTGAGATGGAATGCCCAGGAAGACTGAAGCATTCTACAACTAGTTTTTGTGTATATTCCCATTCCTAATGTCTGGTTTCTGTCCTTTTACGATTTATGTCCATAGAAGATAAATACTAAGATCCCTTAGCAAAAAGTATTGTCTAACACTTCCAGCACCAATCTTTGCACATTTACCCAAAAGTAAGCTCCACTGTCTTCAATGGGATTTACTATCCTAGTAAATATGTTTAGAATAATTCAGTCCTATACAGCCCAATTCAGTTCAATGGAACTTACTCCTAGGTCAGTCTGTATAGTTTTCTAGCCTTAATGCTCTGAAACATGCTGCTCAGAGCCATTTCTTCCCCAAACCTAGTTCTGCTACAACTCTGCAAGAGTACTAGGTGGAATGTTATTTCACCCAGATTTGGGAGAAAAGGTTAACAATACTGTAGAAAACTAATTTGCATCAGATTTCTGTCTAGACACACAACCCACATAGCTTTATGCCTGCTGTGATAAGTGGCTACTTCAGCTCTGTGCAAATGTTTTTACCTATGAGTGAGTGGAATTTCTCTGCAGTGAATGCAGTGGCCAGGTGTTGGGTACAGGAGCACAGCAGCCTAGGCGCTGGGAAAAACCACGGAACTTGCACACCAGCCTCCATGATTTAGTATACTTTTCCACTGCCTTTTAGAGTTCTCAAGACAGTTTACAATACTTGTGTGTGTTTATTTTACATTACAAATGATGAAACAATGATTAGGGACAGCACATAATAAAACCAAGATAAAAACAGCAGCATAGTGTGAAAACACTACAGCTTTGAAGACCAAAGTAAAACCAGCAGCAAAATAGAAGAGTCATAAGATCTATAAACACTGCTAACAATCATTTAAAGCCTGAGTGAAAAGAAATGTATTTGCCTGCTGCCAAAAAGACAGGCAAGCCACTATGGCCAGTGCTTTCCACTGAAAAGGGCCTCTTTTAGCCCTTCGACCCAAATGCAGAATACCTGTCTGCATTCATAGATAGATGCCTTTCCTGAGCAGTATACTAGTCTCAGGATTCCAGTCCAGATTATTAAAAAATAATTTGCATGCCTAGGCAATGCCTAGCTGGGACTGTGTTGCAAAAAGTAATAATTGCATTGATCCTTCCCTGAATGCATACAGTGTCAAGGCTCAAAGGACACTAGTTTCATCTATCACTGGTCTGATTCAGGATCACTGGATTTCTTGCAGCCATAATTAGAAATTCAGGTCCAAGTGGATTCCACAAGGCTTTCACCTCAACAAGCGTGATCAGTCATTTTTAAAACTGCATTTCTTTCTTTGTTATTCTGGGGAGGTAGGCTTTGGGGATCCCTTCTTTGATTCTCTGTACAGCTTACCATGACAAGATTGAAAGTGGAGTGGCCAAAACAACCTTACATGAAATGTCATTGCTGAGCTGAACTCTAAATGCTCTTGGTCAGACTGAATCAGTCATAAATTTTCCTTTGATGTTCTGTGTTTATTGTGAACAATACAGCTGACTTCCTTCATGTCATCATCCCTGTTTCGCTCCTGTTCCTTAGTGACTTCTCTTGGATTGTCGTTCTTAATGGTGGTGACAATTTTTTGTTCTTCTAATGTGTTAAAATTGATGGGTCCCATTTTTCTTTTATGCTTGCCTTAGTTGAATTTGGGATTATGTCATTTGCATCCTCCCTAACATTTCTATAAATGCATCACTTCATTATCCTCTGTGCAAAAATCTGCAGGTTGTGCTTTTCTCAGAATAGCTTTGTTTCAAAGTCCAGATCATTTTCCCTCATTCACCAAGGACCCATTCACACAATACAATTAGGATTGTCAGGTCAGGACAATCCTATACCCTGAGACTCTAGAGCCAAAACCTGAGACCTAGGGACAATTCCCCTCCCCTTGTGATATCATGGGTGCCTGACCCTAGTGATGTTACAAAGGGCAGGTCCTGGTGATTACATTAAGCATTAACCACAGTTGTACAGAGTATGCCTTAAAAATTAAAAAACAACAACACAACAACCCCAAGTATAACAAATCAGCAACACACACACACATACTTTTCAAGGCAGTGTTCTCACCCTGAGATTCTTTCCCCTCACCCTGGGAATTGGAGAAGACACTCCAGGCCCTGAGATTTGGGAACCCTAATCGCTGTGGACTATTCTGCTGATAATGTGAACCACCAAACCAAATGCAACCAATAAACCTGGCAAGCATGGAAGAGCCTGAAGCAATTTGTGTTATCACACTGGGGCTGTCTGGTGAGGTCAAGGCCTGCAGAAACAGCCTTGGTCCAGGGTCACACTTTGGGGTTGTCTAGACGGTGAAAAACTTCCTCATGGAATTTGAGAGTTACTTTTATCCTAATGGGATCCCATGGTGATTCACCATATTCAGAAGGAGGAGGGGCAAAAACCACAAAAACTACGTAAAAGAAGACTTCAGGACTTCTCCCGAGTTTTTTTTTAAATGCGGAGGAGATGCACACTCCTGCTTGTTAGGACAACTGAATTGTATTGTTGCACATTCCCAGACAAGAGCATAAGTGAATAGCTGATTGGTGAGATGTGTGTGGGAGGGTGGGAACTGCCGTTTTGGATTTTCATGGTAGTGGTCATGTGCTTTTTCACAGAGCTGAGGCGACAAAACAGCTTTTAAAGCATTTTTTAGGTGAAAGGTTGCACTTGTGCACCTTAGATTTACTGTTAAAAAAATACTGCTCAGTGGGGGCAACTTGTGGAGAATAAAAATGTGAGTAATTCACTCATGGCCACAATCTTGATTCCCAGGCATGTCTCTGTGTGAACATCAAACACAGATAGCTTTGCATACCAGCAATCTTGCAAAAAAAAAAAAAGTGGAGATGAAAGAGCACTGCTGTGAATTTGTGATAATGTGCTTCAATCTGCATTATATTGCCTTGTTTAGACACGCCCTTTGCCTGCTTCTCTCATAGGCCCTCCCTTCATGGGCTGTAAGCTACATTTGGCTTAAGTCAGCCATATAGCTCAGTAGTGGGATATATGAAAAAGGTTACAGGTTCAATCCTTAATATCTCCAGATTTTTCTAAAAAAGAAAATTGGGTCACAGGTGATGTAGAGTCTTCCACCTGACTCTTTGGGGACCCATTGCTAATCAAGGTTGACAATACTGATCTAGATGAACAAGTCTGACCTAATAGGAGCAACCTATTAAGACCAGAGCTTAGAAAAATAAACTTTTGAGACTCCTACAATTCTCTAAGAAAGCATGGTTGAGGGCTTATGAAAGCCATAGTCCAAAAAAGTAACTTGGCCAAGGTCTTCGTAACACTGGTTCATACGTTTAGTCAAACATGGAATTGCAACAGGATGGCAGGCTAGTACAGCACTATATATAACCAGCCAAACTGAATGTACGAAACAGGACAAAAACAGCCAAGATTACAGCTTTCAAAATATTGCAGTCACAAGACTTCCTGGACTGCCTGTTATTCCACATACAGTATGTTTCTCCAAGTGGATGTTTACGTGGGAGAACTTTTCCTGTAGGCAAAAATTACATTGCATGAACAAGCTCTTAGGAAGCCTTCGTATGGCAGAGAGAGGGCCTCATCTACAGTACAAAACATGCTCTGACAAGGGCATTTCTTGTGCTATATCACCCCCTGCTGAGCAAACCTTAAACAGCAATGTGAAGTCGAAGGCTTTCACTGCCGTCATCCATAGATTTTCCTTGGGGTTTTTTTCCCCTGGCTGTGAGGCTGTATTCTGGAATAGTTTCTTTCTGACGTTTCACCTGCATCTGGCTGGCATCCTCAGAGAATGGTTGGGTAAGTGTGTGTGGAGTTTATATGCTATGAACCCCTGTTGGGGAGTATATGTAAATTTGTGTAATTGAATGGTTAGTTTCTGGGTATAGAAATGCAAGGCTCGTTAGTGTCTGTTTGGCTAATGGTTGGTTGATGGGCCATTATGTCTTGGGAATCCCCTTGTCCCTGGGTGGAATTCCTTTGTAAGTGTTGGGTTTTTATTCTATTTTTATTCTATTGTTCTTCAAAAATTGTTCTTCAATAGAATGCAGGCGAACAGATGCAGGCGTAACGCCAGAAGTAAACTCTTCCAGAAGACGGCCTCACACCCCAGAAACAAACAAACAAACAAAAAACCAAGGAAAATCTTAAACAGCAGCCTTGATTGTTGAAATTGCAAGGAAGAAAATGCCAGCTCCTTCTTTAGTACACCTGTAACTGGACAGGAGCAACTCAAAAAGAAAAGAGGAGGGAAATGATCACATACAGCAGGCTTCAGAGGTAACCAGGAATGCATTTGCCAAATGTGCCCATTTCCTAATATGTCTGGTCTGCTCTGGTCATGGTGACACATGGCTTCATCACATCTCATTTCACTCCCTCCCTAATGTTCTTTATATAGAGTTGCCTTTGAAAGGTAATGAAAGGACCCAAAGAGCTGCAGCCAGACTCTTGAAAGGGGTTGCAGGGAGCACATGACTCTCTTGTTACAACAGCTCCACATGCTACTAGTCTCTTTCTGGGCACAATTCAAAGTGCTGGCTATGACCTAAAAAGCCCTACGTGGCTTGGATCCAGTCTATCTGAAGTACTGTATTCTCCCTGCAAGTCTGCCTGGACTCTGAGATCATCTGAGATCTTCAGGAGAGGCCTTTCTGTTAGTCCTGCCACAGCCATGTCTGATAGGATGCAAAAGAGGGCCTTATTGGTGACTCTCGGTCTCTATAAGAAGGCTAGACTGACCTCCAGTTTGCTGTCCTTCTGTTGACAGGTAAGTTTTCTTATTCTGAAAACCTCTGGGGAACTATTTATAAGGAAAGGGTTTTTTTTTAATAGTATGCAGAATTGCTTTTTAATTGCTTTTTTAAACTGATGTTTTCAGTTTTTTAAAAAAATATATATTTTATTTTCATTACATTTTAATGACAATCTTCTTTATTTTTTAATCTTTTTTGTATTGGTTTTTAATTTTGTAAGCAAGCTTAAGTGCTAGTTCTAAGGGAAAGACAAGATTTGTATGTAAAACGGCCAGAACTGTGGAACAATGGTTTCGTTCTTCATCAAGACAATGTGCCTGCTCACACAACAATTTCTGTGAAGCAGTTTTTGGTCAATAAACACATTACTACACTTGAACATCATCCAGATTTGGCACCATGCAACTTTTTTTCTTTTCCCTAAAGTGAAATCAGTGCTTAAAGGAACATGTTTTGAGTCAATTGATACAGTAAAGAAGAAAACAGCAGATGTGTTGAAACAGCTGACTGAAACTAATCTGCTCCATACCTTCAACAAGTGGAAAACAAGACTGCATTGGTGTGTATGTGTGAACTGGAAGTATATTGAAGGGGACAAGCATTAGAATTGGAACACATATAAATAAAGATAGGTAGGGGGCCACAGGGTTCTGTCCTGGGCCCAGTGCTATTCAACATCTTTATCAACGACTTGGATGAGGGAATAGAGGACATGCTTATCAAGTTTGCAGATGACACCAAATTAGGAAGGGTAGCTAATGCCCCAGAGGACAGGATCAGAATCCAAAATGATCTTAACAGATTAGAAAGCTGGGCCAAAACTAACAAAATGAATTTCAGCTGGGAGAAATGTAGGATACTACTACACTTGGGCAGTAAAAATGAAATGCACAGATACAGTATGGGTGACACCTGGCTTGAGAGCAGTACATGCAAAAGGGATCTCGGAGTCTTAGTGGACCACAAGCTGAACAAGAGTCAGCAGTGTGATGCAGCAGCTAAAAAAGCCAATGCGATTCTAGGCTGCATTAATAGAAGTATAGTGTCTAGATCAAGGGATGTAATAATGCCACTCTATTCTGCTTTGGTCAGACCTCACCGGGAATACTGTGTCCAGTTCTGGGCACCACAATTCAGAAAGGATATTGAGAAGCTGGAACATGTCCAGAGGAGGGCGACCAGGATGGTGGGAGGTCTGGAAGCCATGCCCTATGAGGAGCATCTTAGGGAGCTGGGTATATTTATTCTGGAGAAGATAAGGTTAAGAGGTGACATGATAGCCATATTTAAATATTTGCAGGGGTGTCATACTGAAGATGGAACAAGCTTGTTTTCTGCTGCTCTAGAGACTAGGACACAGAGCAATGAGTTCAAACTACAGGAAAAGAGATTATACCTAAACACTAGGAAGAACATCCTGACAGTAAGAGCTGTTTGGAAGTGGAATACCCTGCCTCATAGTGTGGTGAAGTCTCTTTCTTTGGAGGTTTTTAAGCATCTGGCCATCTGTTGGGAATGATTTGATTGTGTGTTCCTGCATGGCAGGGGGTTGGACTGGATGGCCCTTGTGGTCCCTTCCAACTCTATGATTCTATGATTCTAGGTTATATTATCAGTCTCATTTAACAGACAGACCTTGTATGTATGTGCATGAAGTAGCCTCCCCTCAAAGTGGGATGTGTTCAGGGAGTTGCTTCAAAGAACTAAAGAACCAACAAAACCAAAACTGATGTTAAAATACTGGTACAGTATTTCAAAACTGATGAAGTAGCAGATTTGTGCAACATTTTGTTTTCACTTCTGCTCAGCCAAAACCCTCTCCTAGGAAAAATGATTCAGCCACAAATGGAAAGAGCTCTTCCATGAACTCAGGATCCACCCCTACAAAATTGTCTCTCTTTTTCAATCTCTTTGGATAACTCAGCTTATTCTCCAGATTAAAGCCTTCCTTCTGCTTGTCAAAACTATCAGGAATGAGGAACTGCATCAGCTTTGCCTTCTGATGCACTCGATATGTGGCCTAGTAACCTGAGAGAGCCAGTGTGGTGTAGTCATTTAGTGTTGAAAAAGGACTCTGGAGACCAGGGTTCAAATCCCTTCTTGGTCATAGAAACCCACTGGGTGGACTTGAGCAAGTCACACTCTCTCAGCCTCAGAGGAAGGTAGTGACAAATGCTCTGTGAACACATCTTGCCAAGAAAATCCCATGATAGGTTCACCTTAGGGTAGCCATAAGTCAGAAATGACTTGAAGACACACAACAACCTGACATTTTGTTTTACATGACATCAAGTTCTTCACCAAATACCAGAGTTTCCACTTGTAGTGTGAACAGTCAGACATTTTAAAGAGACATAACATTATTGGGTAAAAATATTCCATTTAACACTCCTTGGTGTAAAACAATCTTATAGAATTAACAAAGCTTGGAATGTCAAATTTGAAAATTAATTTGATATTCCTACATGTTAGAAATTGGAAAATTGATTCATTAAGATGAACCCTAATAATTGATATTGCTTGATTTATTGAGTCACTGCTTAATGTGTTGATTAAACCATTAGTGTGGGGCCAGACTATGGGATTTACAAAAAATGGTATTGAGGCTATCACTATTTGTTCCTGATTCCTTCAAGTTATATTTTTGTCTTTTCAAAGCCACATGGTTCCAGCTTGGCATTCCCACTCCCACCCCCCACAGAGACTAGAAAGTCCATAATATGTTTGTGGCCTAGGACAAGTGGGAGTCCAGGCCCATCTGGAAACTCTCAGGTTGGGGAAGGCTTTCCCAAAGCATAGGATCTCTCATTACAATCTCTTCAATTAAGAATGTCACTCACCTGCTTCTTTCCACCCCTATCAACATGTACACTCACTCTTCGTGTTCGTTGTTTGTGAAAGATTAGTGAGTTATTTATTTCAGTTAGAGGGCACTGATCCACCACAAGTACAGTTGTCCCTTCATATTCACTGGGTTTTGGTTCCAGGACCCCCTCCCCCGTAGATACCTAAATCTGTGAATACTCAAGTCCCATTATATGCAATGGCATAGCAAAATGGTGTCCCTTATATAAAGATGGCAAAATCAAGGTTTGCATTTTGGATTATTATTTTTAAAAAGAATATTTTCAAGCTGTGAATACTTAAATCCGTGAATACCAAATCCTTGGATACGGAGGGACAACTGTACAGCAATATGTGGATAGCTACAAAGATTGGTCAAGTGACTCAAGCATGGAGAATTTTTAATTTGAAATTTTTGAGTTTCTAAGCATATGCACAGTATTTTTCTGCACAACTGAATCATGGCATCCTTTTTGCCTCTCAATCAAGGATAGTCTGTAGAAGTCAATGGTAGAGCATACATTTTGCATGCAGGAGCCAGGGATCCCAAATTCAATGTGTGTCATCTTTAGTTTATATGACCACATATCTAATGAGCTCACTCTTTTATATGTCGAACTTACTTTAATTATAGAAGTAAAATAGAGTGGGGGGGAGGATGGTGACATTGGGTAAAAAAGAATGGAGAAAATGGGACCAAAATGCCAAGAAAGAAATGGTGGATGAATTTAAGGGAACACTTTTTAGTTAATTATTCAGGGACATAGCACTGTGTGAGCAACATTACAAAGGGATTCATTGGAGCTCTCTCCAAATAAAATTATACAAGATAAAACTGTCCAGATATAATCAACAAAGGAGAAGTTACTGGAGAGAGTCTCAGGAGATTTTCAGATGGGGTATTTATTCCATGGGAGACATGGAACAGGGTCGGGAAAAAGTCTTATTTTCAGAAGACATCAACCCTTTTCCACGTCTCCCCCGTCCTCATTCTGCATCTCCCTGTGATTATTTTCATCATGGGGAAACATTGTTTTGGGGCCACCCGTTCTGTTGTAGTAACAGAATCACGGGTGGTCTGAAAGGTGCCCTGTTCCTCTCCTGCAATGACAGCTGCAGGAGGGAGGCCTGTTCTAGACACTTCCGGGCAGGAACGGGACACCCAAGTAAGTGGCACCCCCCCCTCCCTGGGTTACTTTTAATTTTTTGTATGTGTTTTTGTGTTTTGTGTAGTATTTTTACAGTTGGGGGTTATTTTTTAATTTCCTTCCTACCCGTTCTCTTGTGAGAACAAGCAGGATTTCAGTTCCCGGTCGTAAAGGCAGCTTTATGATGGCTGTATTTATGGCCAGCCAGCTTGGGGAGAGGGAGGACATTCCTGCCGCAGAATAAAGCTAAGTGATTCAACATTTTCCCTTTATTCTGTGGAAGGAACAGGATTGGGGCTTGTGGGGCAGGAACGGGGCACTTAGCCCCTTTTGAAAATCTCCTCAGTGTATCCTGACCTCCGCCAGAAAGACTCTGAACATTTTCCTTTTTCACAGGTCACGAGGGATACCTGGACATTCCTGGACCTGGACATTCTGAAATCACTCACTATCTCCATTCCTTTCCAAGACTCACTTTTTCCTCCTCCTCCCCTGGTTTTTTTCCCCATCTTCCCCAAATTTAGCTGTTTTGTTGCTCTAGAAACCCATCTATCTGAAACAGATTCTCTTTCCTTATCCCTCCTCCCTCCTGTTGTCCCATAGAAAGAGAAAATTGGCCTATCTAATGGCAAAGACATGCAAAACATGTCCTCCAATTCTAATACAGTTGCCCCTCCACATTTGTGACTTTCACATTTGCGGTTTTGATTATTCATGGAAAGCCGCCTGCCCCCCCTCTCCACTCCGTCCCTTCCCAAGGCAGCGAGGGGGTTCTCAGGAATCCCTTCGCTGCCTTGGGAAAGGGGGGGTGGAAAGCCTCCCTCATTCCACCCCAGTCCCTTCCCAAGGCAGCGAGGGACACCCTATGCCACTTTGGGAAGGGCGGGGGTGAGGGAGAGTGGCGGTGGGGGCTTCTGAAGCCCCCGTAGCCACTCTGGGAAGGACGGGGGTGTGAGGGAGAGTGGCGGTGGGGGCTTCAGAAGCCCCCGCAGCCACTTTGGGAAGGCTGGGGGTTTGAGCCCTGGCGCCCACTTCGGAAGGCCGGAGAGAGGCAGCGCAGCCTCCTCCCCACCCACACGCTGCCTTCCCCGGCCTTTCTCAGCGGGGTCCCGGGCTTTGGAGCCCCAGAGCCCGCTGAGAAAGGCCAGGGAGAGGCAGCGCAGCCCACCCACCCACCCGCCCACTGCTGTCCCCGGCCTTCTGAAGCAGGCGCCGGGGCTCCAAAGCCCCAGAGCCTGCTTCGGAAGGCCGGAGAGAGGCAGCGCAGCCTTCTCCACAGCCTCCTCCCCACCCACACGCTGCCTTCCCTGGCCTTCCTCAGCGGGCTCCGGGGCTTCTAAGGCCTGGAGTCCCCTCAGAAAGGCCGCGGAGAGGCCAGCCAGGCTGGCCAGACACCCTCCCGCTGCCTCCCTCCCTCTGGGGGGGGGCGCAGGAGCAGCATCTGTTATTTGCGGTTTTTCCACATTTGCGGGGGTGTCAAGAACCTAACCCCCGCGAATGTGGAGGGACAACTCTATTTCTTTTCCCCAAGCAGCAGGCCTTCCTTTCTCCTGAATGTGACCAAGGAAGAGGCATCCACCCTAACAACCTAGTTTACTTGAGCATATTTTTAGCTTTAGCTTCTAAAGAATATAGAAAATTAGATGAAATTGTTAGAAAAATTTAGTGAATAACTTAACAAGTCAATCAACAATTTAATTCCATGCTCTGGGACTTTCACATCTTCCCTCCCTAACAGTCTAGTTTTCTGAAATAATTTAGATATCTGAAGGTCCAAACCCACTTGCCTAGGAATGATGGGAATTACTACTAAGTAAACATGTCTAGCCCACCATGGCGCTACCTTTCCATGGTGGTGGAATTGCATTCTCCTGTCAGGCAAGGGGCTATGTTGGTGGTGGTAGGTTTCCCATGTCAGACTGGCTTTTGCTGAGGAACCAGACTAAATGTGCCAAAGAGCTCCTGGGCAGCAGCAGGGGTGGGGTTGGGGCCACTGGTGGAGGATTTCTCAAAGACAACAGCAGTGCCATGATAGCTAACGCTTATTATTAGTACTGTGCAGAAGGCAACAATGGCAAATCATTCCTGAAGTCCTGTACCTCAAAAACTCTATGATAAAACAGTCCAAAATGAAATAAGAGATAGTGCCAGAAGATGACACTCCCAGGTTGGAAGGCACTCAACAAGCTACTGGGGAAGAGAAGAGGATGAGGACAAATGTATATTGAACATTTCCACTTTGCGCACCATTGTTTTGTTTTCCATATTTGCTGAAAGATTTTAGTTAGAATTTGAGTGGATTCTGTCTCTGTTTGCTTGAAACATTTCTACAGGTGTGCCCTCCATTCCTGGTGATCTATTTCTCACAAGTGCTTTGGGTCCAACTTCCACTTTGCTTTCTAAAATTGTGGGTTCATCTGCAAATAGTTATTCCTTGAATGAATTTGTCATCATTTCATCTCTTTTATATAGTTCTTCAGTGTATGGTTTCCACCAGCTTTTTATTTCTTCTTGATCATTCACAGTGTGTTCCCCTGCTGGTCATAGAGCATCCCCACTCTTGGTTTAAATTTCCCTTTGAATTCTCAGATCATGTGGCAGAGGTCTCATCTTCTATTTCTCTGAATTGATTGTTATGGTAGTTCTCTTTGTCCCTGAGCACAAGTCTCTGAACAGTTGCATTCAGAGTTTTGACCCTATTTCTGTCACCTTTTACTTTTGCTTTTCCTCAGTCCTTTACTACTACTTCATACTAACCTTCAACTTAACTTTTTCTCTGCCCCCAAACATAATGAAAATTTCCCCAACTGCTAGAGGATGTTGAAGGGCATTTGGGGACAAAAAAATTCAGTTTTGCAATGGGGTGTGTGGTGGGGATGCACCCCTCCTCTGGCCTCCTGGCAGGCTACTGCAGCCGCCTAGCCTCTCTCAGTAGCTATTCCTGCACTAAGGTGACTCGTCACTTAACTGGGATGGCAGAAGTGCAGCTCCGTGCACAGACTGAGAACTTTATTACACTACACTGTTGTAGTGCTATTCCACTTTAACTGCTATGGCTGCCTCCTGTGGAATTCTGGGGTTTGTAGTTTAGTGAGGCCTAAGAGCTCTCTGGCTGAGAATGCTAAATGCCCCTCCCGAAACTTCAAATCCCAGGATTCCACAGGAGGCAGCCATAGCAGTTAAAGTGGAATAACAGCACTGTAACAGCGTAGTGTGATGAAGTCTGAGATGCTGCAAATAAATTAATGACTGTGCATAGGTCACTTCCAAGGGATAATGTTTCCACATTCTTTTACTACATGTAAAAACCATTTCGGTTTCTTGTTTTGGAGAAGAAGAAAAACCACACGACATGCATTGTCCATTGTCAACATAATGCCCATATTTAATCTTTTAAAACATGTAAAACCAGAGTTAAAAAAAATATCTCATTTAGTTTCATACAGTACATTTTCATAATCTCTCAGCAATGTCCCCATCAACAGTACTCAAAAGTCTGGCATGAAGTATTTGACAGTATTTTTAACAAGCATATAACCAGCAACACAGTAAAGCAGAGCTCAAGACAAATGGCTTATCAAGATAGAATTCATCAATCTTGTGTGTTAACTCTGGCAGTTGGGACCACAGAAAAACATCTCCTTCCAATGCTGCCCAGTAACATGCAAAACTTGGGAGCAGCCTACCAGACATTTTTTTCTCCACAGAAGTTTATCCCAGTTTTCTAAAGGTTGGTCCCAGTATGAGAGAGGCTTTGTGGCTCTCTCCAGTATCTCATCACTGTGGGAAGGAGTAGTACTGCAACAACTATAATACTGCCAGCGTAACAACAGTGTTGGGCCTTCAAGATTTAAACAGAGGGGATGTTCCAAAAATTACGTCAAGCTTGGATGTAGAATTTATTTTAAAAAATTAAAAAATTGAAATTATCTGCAACATGCAGGAACATGTTGTTTAACATGAAATTATATGAGTATACTATACAATATAATTTAATCTATCTGCATATATATGGAACTATTTTTTTTAAAAAAAGCAATACTTTACATAGTACTGGTTATACTTCTCTACAGGCTTAATAATAAATGTTAAGACATCGTATATTTAGGATAGAGGCTTCTATAAGAAGCCTAAAATTATGACGAATGTCCTTGTTTTGATTTTTAAGAAATAGAATCAAAATGTTTATCTTTGAGTAATAAAAACATTATTTCTCAATTATTCTGTATCCTACCAAGTGAGCATTTTTCAAAAGTGAAAACATCACCACTAAGTAGCTGTTCATCTGAAACAGGAAAGGGGGAGGCATCCATATGGGGAAATGGTAATGATATATTAATCACTGTTCTGTTTGCAAAGAAAGAAACACAGTTCTTTTCAACTGCTGAACATTGACATAGAACCTCTTAAAAATGAATATAAAATGTTTAATTTTTTTCTGCTCTAATAGGAACTAAATCTTACCTTCCTTAGTTAAGTGGGGATGGTGGTTTCTAATGGAGTAGTCTAGTGGAATACCAGGCTTAAACCAGCTTCTATCAAACTCATGACATTTTAGTTCTTCACATAAACTTAATGGAAATCTAGGAAATTCAAGATTGTACCATTAGCAAAAGAGGGGGGAAGGGGGGAATCAATAATCACATAAAATACCAAGATTGTAAACAGAAGATTCAATCTTTTGCTTCAGTTGAGGGGAAATCAACAAAGGGCTGCATCTAGACAGTCATACTTGAAGCACTGAAATCAAGTTAGTTGTGATTAACTTAACTCCGGTTGATTTTAATTGGTCTACTCAAATATGACCAAATCTGGATCCATCCCTGAGCATTTTTGTTTCATACTGTGAAACATCATGAGCAGCTATAATATTCTGGCTCATTCTAAATACCATTGTGGATGTGTTTTCAATTCTTGGTATTATATGATTATGTTCCTTTGAGATAACTGAAGAGTACAATTCAGATCATCATGTTTAGGAATTTGAAAGTGGCCTTTTTTGTAAAAAAGAGTATCAAATATATAGAAAAATAGGCTTAATAGTAGTCTAACAGACCTTTGTTGAGTGCAGCAAAAGTTGAATAATGCTTTGCACTCTAACAAAATACATGTGGAACCTCTTGGCTCCAAGCAAATGTTAAGAGGCATTGGCTGTGTCTCACAGTTTTGTTTCCCAGTTTCATGTAGAATTAAAGCAGCATATAGGTGTAGTGTAAATTATGATTCACAGAATACACACAAATATGCAATAAAGATATTGATACAGCCTCTTTGACATTCTCCAAGAGAACTGCACTGATTATATTTTCCTTTCAAACTAAATAAAGTGTCCAGCAGCATTTAAGTGCTTAGTAGCACATAACAATCTTCGGTGCAATGAATTTTAAAAAAATCATTCCAGTTTAGTATCTGTCTTTCATTTAAATGTTTGATTTGACAGGCTTCCCATTTAACTTCACATGCTCTAGTAACTTAAAAAAAAAAATCAGCATATCAGCTTTAAACCAGAATTCTCTGAACAATCTGAACTTTCAAGACGTTTGTTTCAAATAGTACACCACCAAATGCATCATCTGGTTGTTAGAATGGGTCACCTTTTGTTTGATTAACTTCTTCACAATTGAAAATATTATGAAGAAGTTATAGCACATCATTCATTTAGAACTATTTATATACATACACACAAATACATACATACACAATGTATTTTATAGACTCATAATTCATCCAATATCTCTGTTCTTAATATCTCTGCGTGCTTATGTTAGGGCAAGCAAACTGGTACACACCAAGACAACCCATGAAGCCTCCTTGATTAAGAATAGTGAAACCATGAGCAGAGTTCCAAAGCTTTCTGTCCAAGCAAGATGTGATGCTCAAAAAGAGGGCACAGATCAATTAAATTTCTCTCTTTAAGTCACTGTAGTGCCATTTACCTGAAGGTCTGGTTTTCTACTTGTGATGTTATGCATTCTTGTTTATAGCAGAAAAAAAGTTAACTATTTTTGTTGTAGGGGCACAGAACTTAACAGTCAATGTCCATATGATTATAGTGACATCCTCAGCTTTAGTGCAAATGGGGCTGTTCAGGGTATTCATGGAAAAAAATTGTTGTCATTTGTGGAAAAATGTTGAATCTGAAGCACTATTGCATGTCAACAGAACATTTACCCATGACACAGTCAGCAAGTTCTTCTTATCCACAAGAGTTACATACAAACATAAATAATCATTTTAGCACAAAATACACACAGTTAATTGACAATAAGCAAGTCCATTATATAAATAAGAGGTAAAAATCTAAGGGTGAACTTTAAAGGCTAAAAGTTCCTCAGAGTGCATGTTATTTAAGGAGCGTAAGTCAGGCAGTTTTAAAAGTAATTTTGTAAATGTAGATGCTTCATTTGGATGATTTTTTGTGATTAAGGTCCTGAGTGCACGGATTAGAGTTTCCTGCAGTGCCTCCACGGAGTTGACATTTTCTATTCCTGATCGCTCTAAACAACAGAAGACAGACAAGTGGAAGTAAGACTGTTATTCTGTTGACATCTTAATACTTTAAAGATATCAATTATCAAATACTTGCTTGTTCATCAAATCATGTGTTTTAGCAGATGAGAGCTGAAATTGGAAATATAGTGGGGGGGGGGGTCGGGAGACACAAGTTGAAGCATGCTGAAGTTCTTATATGCTTATGTTCTTAGCTAAACACTGTTTACCAAAGCACTCTGGCACCCTAATGTAATAAAAATAATAATCCTGTATAAACAAAATTAGAATCTTCTCTGGAGAAGGAAGCATGTGGACTGTGACCCAATAGTTTGGGTGTAAATCATTTAGGAGTCCAGCAGTCCTGTACCATTCTGACAAGAGGAATTTTATGGCAAACAAGCAGGAATAGGATCTATATGGTATAATTTTAGATGCTGATACACAAACTAGTACTAGTACAGCAAGTAAAGCAAATTATTATAATTCATGCTGTTTGACATACAAAGCTATATTACGACATTTATTGTTGCACCAAATACAAATGAGAAAATGTGAACAACTTTAATGTCTCTACTAAAGGTTCACTGGGCATATTTTTATGTTATAAATTCCTTCTCCACAGAACTCAATGTAGTTTCCTATAGAAGTAATAATTACACATAATATAACAGATGAGTGTGATCATAAATCTGTGAGAAAAATCACTAATATAGCAGAACAGCCAGAGAAAATGTAAATCTTCACTTAAAGGCTGGCAACTCACAAAAGTTGTTTTTTTAAAAAAAAAATGTGACAATGCTAATGCTATTTCCTAATGTCATCTAGGAAGTTGAAATATTTTGTAGGTATTACTGAAAAACCTGCTCAGCAGCTGACATGCAGAGGTATTGTGTAGGACAAATATCAGGTCAACAATAGAAATGTCTTTAAAATACATCAGTAAGGTGTAGTACAGAGCAAGCATGGTGTAGTGGTTTGAGCGTTGGACTACAACTGGAGACCAGGGCTGAATTCCCTGCTCAGCCATGGAAACCCATTGGATGACCTTGGGCAAGTAAGACTCTCTAGCCTCAGAGGAAGGCAAAGGAAGCCCTCCCCCCGAACAAATCTTGCCAAGAAAGCCCTGTGATGGGTTCATCTTAAGGTTGCCATAAGTTGGAAATGACTTGAAGGCACACAACAACGGGTAAGACATAACATTAATTGCCAAGAGGTATGATGAAACCTTTCTCCCATTGGTTATATTTCACGTTTTCAAAAAAAAAGGGGGGGGGACTGATTTTAAATCAGACAAGTTCTTTATAGGAGTCAAGGGCATTTTGCTCTTTAGTATAGGCATAACTTTTATTTTCTTACCAGCAGATACAAGGACCACCGCTGTAAACAAGCTCATTTCCTCATCACTAAGGTTCAAGGCATTTAGCTTCTCACTAAACTCAAACATGGAGTTGAGCAGATCACCAGCTCCCATTGAACGCAGATCATCCAAACTGTACTTCTTTCCACTGAGAAAGGTGACAGTACGATCCTTTGCATCAAATAAAGTTGCAAACCGTACCATTAAAACCTGGTCAAAAGAAGAGAGCAAATTAACAAAAAACAAAAAAACAACCAGTAAGATTTCTAGAAAACTAGGGAACCAAAAAATGAATGTGTAATTTTGTATACTGATTATGTAATCTAAAAAGCTTATATTACTAGTTTGACAGTTGATGAACTGGTGTGATTACTCTAAGGCCACAGAAAAATATTTGCTCTTCTTGCCCCTGAAATTAGCAAAGTAGTGATATCATCATCATCATCATCATCATTACATCCCACTTTATTATTATATTTATTTGTATCCTGCCTTCCTCCCAAACGTGGGACTCAAGGTTGCCCACAGTTTAAAAGAGCAATGCAATTAAAAACATACAAAAAGTGAACATTAAAATAAAATTAAACTACAGTCAGACCCTCATATTTGCAGAAACAGTATCCACAGTTTCAGTTATTCGCAAGACACAAAATAAAGGACACACACCATAGAGTTGCACTGGAAAATGCCTAGAGAGGTATCCTCTCTAGGCATCTTCTAGATCCTCCAATACAACTCTATAGTATGTTTTTACTGGAAGTCCTTTATTTTAACAGGGTTTACTGTTATCCATGGTTTCTAGTATCTGTGGTAAATCCAGGAACCAAACCTCTACAGATATGAGGGTCCAACTGTAATCACAACAGTAAAACACTTAAAATCTCTAGTTAAAAGAATAAAATGCAATTAAAAAGATTAAAAAGCTACTAAAAATGTTCAGTTTAAAAAACAGAGCACCCTATAGCCCATTCTTTAAAAACTTTCTGTATTAAAAGGCTGTCAGAATAGAAAGGTTTTTGCCTGCCAACAGAAGATTGGGGACCATTCTGGCCTTCCTAAGAAGAGAGTTCCAGAGTCTAGGGGCAGCCACTAAGAAAGTCCTTTCTCGGTATCCACCAACTATGCTTGTAATGGTGGCGGAAATGAAAATGGGGCTCTCCTGATGATCTCAGGCAAATATAAGGAAATATGGTACAGGCATCTAAAATCTATCTTAGGGAGTTGCACACAGAAACATGTAACTGATATGGGGAGTCCAGAGCCTAGAAGAGAGGAAGAAGAGGAAGTGGCAGCAATCGTTGAGATCATACCTACCAGGACATCCCGGCCTGTGTTGGGATTCTGAAGGTTGTTTGAAAAATTAAATTTCCAAGCTATGACACTCTCCTGTAGTGGTTCAGGAAACCTGGCTACATTTATATTATTAGTTTGTTTATAAGAAATGTTTGACAATGTTCCAAGGCAGTTGCAAGCAGCGTACAAAGATATTACTCATACATAACATCTGGGAAAAACGGGTTACTGGTTCTCCCACTCACCCTGTTCAGGTCTATTGCAGACCATGGGGGAGTAGGCATCCAGGAATGGACTGCTGCTGCCCACACAAGGTATGTAATATTTAAGCCACTGGACCACTTTCTCCTCCCCTAGGACCTTCCATAGCCATGCTCAGGGAAGAATATACATGAGATTCAGAAGAAGACAGAAGCAAACAGAAACCTACTGCAAAAACGCAGAGGTTTACTAGATGTGCATAGGGAAAAGAATAAAACACTAGATCTACAAATTTGACACTGAACAGTAGTCATCCACAGCCTCCTTCAGGCTGGGTCATAGAATCATAGAGTCATAGAGTTGGAAGAGACCACAAGGGCCATCCAGTCCAACCCCCTGCCATGCAGGAATACACAATCAAATCATTCCAGACAGATGGCCATCCAGCCTCTGTTTAAAAACCTCCAAACAAAGAGACTCCACCACACTACGAGGCAGTGTGTTCCACTTCCGAACAGCTCTTTCTGTTTAGGGGGAATCTCTTTTCCTGTAGTTTGAACCCATTGCTCTGTGTCCTAGTCTCTAGAGCAGCAGAAAACAAGCCTGCTCCATCCTCAATATGACATCCCTTCAAATATTTAAACATGGCTATCATGTCACATCTCAACCTTCTCTTCTTCAGGCTAAACATGCCCAGCTCCCTAAGCCACCCCTCATAGGGCATGGCTTCCAGACCACCCACCATCCTGGTCGCCCTCCTCTGGACACGTTCCAGCTTCTCAATACCCTTCCTGAATTGTGGTGCCCAGAACTGGAAACAGTATTCCAGGTGAGGTCTAATCAAGGTAGAATAGAGTGGCACCATTACTTCCCTTGATCTAGACACTATATTCCTATTAATGTATGTGTTCTTTTCTGCAGTCTAGAATGGCATTAACTAAGGTCTCTTCTCCAGATCGTGGAAATAAGCCATCCAAGAATGAGTGGTACCGAAACTCAATACTCATTTAGAGAGTGTCAAAATACAAATCGGTGGCTGAGTCTAATTGGAAACCCATGTTGCAACACCTGCCTACCAAAACCTGCTTCTGGTGAGGCCAGCTTGTAGTGTCTAGTAAAACTACATGGACTCCTTCAGGTGGCCACTTTACAAACCTCACTAAGTGGAAAGTCAATGGAAAATGCTATTGATACCACTGTAGCTCTGCTAGAGTGAGCTGTGATATTGCTATGATGATGTAGACACAAGACATCCTAAGCTATGAAAATGCAAACTTTTAACCACCTAGCAAGGTGGTAGTATCACCTTGTTACCTAAACACCTGAGTAAAAAGGACACAAATAGGGATGCATTATGCTGGAAAGCAGCCATTCTGTTTATGTACATTTTAATGCCCTATCTAGTTTGTACAATTTCTGTTTCACAGGTCAAAAAAACTAAATCCTGAGAATGGTGAAAAGGAGAGTTCATTTTAGGAATAAGGAGACTGTCAAATACACAGAACCTAAATTGCAGATGTAATTGACTGACAGTACTCAAAGAGGCACCTTCCTGAGAAATTCAGATGGTGTTTATACTGGTGCTTGTAGAATGGGACTGTATGACAGGAATATTTAGATCACAGGGGGCAAATCAAAGAAAATGCTGGTAAGAACCTAGCACACTTGCTTTGTTTAGAAAGAACTGAATAGAGAATGAGGCTTGTTTTTTCCATTGTATTTGGCCCAAAGCCCATGTTCAAATGTGTCCTGCTGACTTGTCCTGAGCAAGTGTGGGATAGCAGTTTAACAACATCAAAGAAAGGCATTTCACATTCTCTTATAAACATGCTGAGTAGAAGAGAAGAAGGGTGCTAGTTACGTTAAGAGAGTAACCAGAATTTAAATGTGAATCCATTTAGCTGCCATTGCTAAATGGAGCTGACTTAGATGCAGATGGTTCACATGTCCCCAAGTCAGAAAGTGAGGCAACTCCAAATAAAATGAAGGTCCTTCAGTAGATAACAGAAGAAACCTCTGAAAGCTGCGTGCAACATTACCAATGTGGAGTAGCCAAATCAAACACCCTTTCCAGAAAGGTCTTCCAAAGGATCTCAGATGTTAGTGGTGGGGACAGAAAGACATCATGTAAATCTGGTTGCCACTGGGCTATTAGACATTTTCCCCTTCTATTTCCCCCCAAGGGAAACATTGAGAAACACCTCCACAGTGTTTGTTTTTGTTTGTTATGAATATGTCCACCTACATGGGGCCAAACGTGAAGTGAAGCAGTTTGAACACTGATGCATATAAACCCGTGTGAGGGCTAATGTGGCTGCCTAACTCCTAACAGCTGCCCATACCTGGTGTGGATCAAACCCTGATAACTAAACCAGGGGCTTAAGGATCCAAAAGGATCAGCCTGCTGTTTATTGGTTAGGTTATTTGGGGTCACATCACCATCTCTAGGTACCAAGTCACTAGACAAGGGAGCCAGGAAAGCATCAAAAAGGAGTAAGTTTTTCCCTCCTCTGAGTTACCAAAGAATACAACCTCCAAGATATGTTGTTTCCTTTTTTACCTTGAAGGACAGAAGCTTATTTAGTTCTTATCACTCTCTTGAATGCTACAGGAAGGAGCCTAGGTGTCTTTGACTCCTAGGTGTCTTTGACTCCAGAGACATGGTGGCACCATGTACAGAGCCTTCTTTGTGGGATGCAGTCTGTTGCTGATCCCTCAAGTTTAGAGATGATTAATACTTAAGGTTTGCACTATATTAGAAACTTTCTGTCTTATACGGCCTTCTCAGATTTGGCTGTGTTGGAACATTCACTCTCCTGCTTATCTGATCAGTTAACTAAAGGAGGTTGAGTAAACAAAAGCCAAGTGTAGATATTTGTCCACTCAAACAGCTCTTACAGGCACTATAAGTCCCACTTCAGATTTCATCTCTGGTTCATCTGTATTAAAATACCGGTAATGACCATGTGACTGACTTGACAGAAGGCTGATTGTTGACTCTTGAGAAGTAATACAGGTCTCACTAACAGACTTCTCTATTCACTCTGGGTAAGAGATGGGGCAGGATTGAGGACAGTGTATGATAGTCTGCTACCTCTTCTGGGCCAAGCAACATTAAGGCAATTGCTTTCTAACAGATCTCTGATTTAACTATGGGCTTGATTACATGGGGGGAGGGTGTAAGCAGAAGCTTGCACCCCACTTCTGGAATGTTAGCATTGTTTACAGGCCTGAGAAACTGGCCAGGCTTGGTTCATTATTGTGGCCTTTTACAAGAAAAAAAAACACAGGATGGTCTCAAAAAGTCATTTATGTTTTTCCCTGGAAAGCTTAAGACCTGGGGCTGTAAGGTCAAAAGAAGACACATTCCACATAAATGGGAGGTTAATGGATGGAGAAACCCTTTTGTATTTGCTGATTATGAAATTTCCTTTCCTCAGCTCCCAACCTTAAAGGAGCTGCTCAAAGCTGTTAAAATCCAATCACCGGACATTAAGAAACACATTTAGCATCTTTCTCACCTTTTGTCAAGACCAGGAAACTCATTGTGCAATCCATGAAGGCTCAGGAAATTCATTGTTTCAACCCTTGAAGCAACCAATTCCCTCAGGTGTATTTGGAGGTATAAATATCACCCCCAAAATATGCCTCATTTGCGCACAGTTGTAATGGTGGGGGGAAGTCTGTTACTCTGTGTTAGCCAACCCAGTTTCCTCCATCCACTCTGCCAGATGGACTACAGGACAGGTGGTATTATTACCCCAGAACAACCCTCTTGCAACCCTCTATCCCAAACTTTCCTACTGTTTCTTCCTATAGCCTTGTGTGAATGCTTTCTTTGGGTGAATGTGTGTGTGTTTGGTCTTATTTTTTAACTCCTTAATAAAAAAAAACCATACTTAATTTTAAATGTGTATGTATTCCATCCAGACTATTACCGGTAGACATAGGTTTGCAGATTCCGTTGTTACCCCCTCTTGCATAGCTAAAGTCGAGTTGCTGCTAATTTCCCCAACATATTAGAAACTCGGTATTTTCTTGGAATTTTCCAAGGAGCATTCTGGGTAACAAGGATGTGTGTAAAAATCCAGATGGGTTTCAGATTATTTTGGCGCTGAGCTGCAGCATGTGAAATTCAGACTATTGTGGCCCAGGTTTCAGCACCACACCTGCCAAAGCCCAAATCTGCATTGGGTTTTTGCTTGGCTTCCTGTTACTCATGCTCAACTCTGAGCTCCAGGAAAATCAAAACACCAGTGGTAGTTGCCTTCTCTGAAGCCAGAATGGGCGGTTTACTCAGAACAGCAGGACAGGTGCTCATTCTGCCCTCAGACGGGGCAACTCCCGCTGGTGCTTTACTTTCCCTGTATGATTATGCATTGGAAAATCAAAGCCCCAGCTGTAGTCTCCTTTTCTGAAGTCAGAACACGTGGCTTATTTGCCATGGTGGGATTGGTGCCTGATCTGGCCTCAGAGAGGCTGACTACTGCTGGCACTTTGCTTACAATCATCCCTCTGAACTCCGGGAAAAGCACAGTACAAGTGGTAGTAGTCTCTCTGAAGCCAAACTGGGTGGCTAAGGCTGGAGGTTTGCTTACAATCACCCCTCTGCACTCTGGGAAAAACACAGTGCCAGTGGTAGTAGCCTCTCTGAAGCCAGATGAGGTGGCTAATGCTGGGGCTTTGATCTTCCCAGGGCTCAGAGGGGTGAATGTAAGCAAACTGCCTGCAGTAGTAGCCCCTCTGAAGCCAGACTGGGCAGCTAATGCTGGAGGTTTGCTTATGATCACCCCTCCGAGCTCTAGGAAAAGCACAGCATCAGCAGTAGTAGCCTCTCTGAAGCCAGGTCGGGTGTCTAGCCTCACAATGGCAGGGTGGGCACCCGATCTGGCTTCAGAGAGGCAGACTATCACTAGTGCTTTGCTTACAATTGCCCCTCTGAACTCCAGGAAAAGCACAGCACCAGCAGTAGTAGCTTCTCTGAAACCAGACCAGGCAGCTAGCACTGGGACTTTGATTTTTTCCAGAGCTCAGAGGAGCAATTGTGTGCCGATAAAGCAAATCCCCAACAATAGTCACTCTCTGAAGCCAGAGTGGGTGGCTAGCCTCATGATGGCAGGGCTCACCAGGGTTCTGACCTCAGAATAAGTGACCACCCCTGGTGCTCTCTCTGCCTTTGGAATGAGGAGTGGCGCTGAGGAGGGGGGAAATGGTGGCACCTCAGGCAGTGCTTGTCCTTCCTCTCCTCCCCACCCTCACCCCCGAATCTAGTGCGGATGGCTTGTTCACACAGCAGTTTTCTCTGGCGTTTCCAGCAAACTCTGGGGAAAACTGCGAGCTTCCTAAAACCTGGATTAAGGGGGTATTTCCCGAGTCTGGTGCAAATAGGGCCCTACACCATGTGTCACTGTCACACCAAATTCAGGGGAAAGGCCGCACATCATGTGGCATTATCAAGCTGGATTCAGTGTGTGTGGGGGGGGGGATTCAGGGTTTATGACTGGTGTAGACAAGCCCCTTTTCTATTACAGAATTCTTATTTAGCAGTTAGACCCATGATACCGAAAGGCATCAGGTGGGGATACAGTGGTAAATTGTGTTTGGGGCAAAAGAATAAGGATATTCAAATACCAAAAAGGGTGAAGAGAGTTCAAAATGGCTGCCCAGGACAGTAAATGTGTTAAAATGACCACCAGCAGCTAGGCACAGGAAACCTTATGCTCTCTGTCAGGACTCAGAGGTATCTCTGTTGCTGGGTCACTGAGACCTGTTCCTGCTCTTTACTTCCTGAATCAGAAATAGCTACAACTGCATCTACCCCATCCCACAATCCCAAACCTTCAATTTGTTGTAACTGAAAAGGTGAAAATAGGCCCTGTTCTAAATCATTTAGTGGTTTGCTTCCCAATGGACTCCACTGCACTGCCACCACAGTCAAATACAAAGCCCGCTAATTTGCCTTCACCAGATAATTATTCCAGCTCTGCAAGGCTTTCCCACAACACATTAGGAAGTATCACACAGGACAAAGACGACTGGTTTCCCAAGGCAAGCCCTGAGTCGATGGGAAGGGGGGGGTGCTACATGCTGCCTAACTGCTAAACTGCTCTCATTCATTTATATCCCACCTTTCGCCTGGCAGAGGGTTAAAGGCAATTTTGGGGAGGGGGTGTTTCTGAAGACATTGTAAGACTCAGAGAGGTTTGAAGTCACTTTTCACAGAAATGCCTTTGTGAATGGGGAGGGATGGGGAAAAGAGAAGCAACACACATGAAAGAATAGCACAAAAAGCTCTCTTGCTTTTTTCCCCCTAAACAGCACTAAGGAGAAAATAACAAGTTCTGAAGAAAAGCTATGGACGAAAAGCTGAAGAATTTAAGACCAGAACTGAAAGCAAGTAAGACTGAGGATATCTTGACCTGGAGAGAAGCAAGAGAAAGAATGGGGAGAAGAGCCAAGGGTCCAAGAGGTAAAAGCTAAGTTTAGGTCATATGCCCTCTGCTTTGAGTGGACAGAATGGGAAGTGTTAGCCCATTCCTGGATGGCTCCTTTGTATGGTCTGAGAATGAGTTCATTCATTCAGCAGAGGCTGAAAACAAGATATATATATATATATATATATATATATATATACACACACACACACACACACACACACACACACACACAAAGGTTACATATAGGGGTTTAGGTTAAATAAACTAGCGACAATAAGTATTGCCCTCTCCATCCTACTTTGATATTCCAGCCTGAATATCCTTGTACATCCTGGTCCTGAATATAACAACTGTTTTAATTTAAAGCACTGGACCTTCTAAATCCATATTCAATTACTGCTGGTTTGGACTGTAAATATGAAAGAAGTAGGGGAAGAGAGCAGCAATCTTTATGTGTTACAGAAAAAAGTTTCTACCAGATTAGATTTTACTGACGGGTAGCCAAAACAAAATCATTTGTTCCTTTTAAAGCAGGGCAGGCAGGTTTGTTGGATGTACTTTTACTCTAGTAGAACTCTCCAGATCACTATCAACCCCACATTGAGAGAGTGAGGGGCAGGGGGAAAGAATTGGTGGAGGACACACTGGACACAAAAGTGTGTCTTGAACTAAGCACAGTGCCTACTGCACCTTACAAACCAAGGGGTCGGTTACACGGCAAAATAAATCCGCTAAGAATTCGCCAAGACTCCCAATAGTTCCCACATGTTTCAGTTCAAAGTTGCCTTATTCAGAAGGAGGGGAGCCAAAAAACCCAAAAGTCACGCAGTAAAAGCTTTCGCAGTTTATGCTTTTTACTATAAACTGGGAATTCAACACAGATTTCTAACGCCAAGAGAGCTATATAAGGACCTGGTTAAAGGCAACCAAAATATACATATTTTATAGGTCAATAGCACTGCCACTAAGAGCCAAGATGGATAATTATTTTAGGAACATGTATCAGTTCTCCTAAGCACAGAAGTCCCATTTTCCATCTAGGGAACATTTTGGCTCAGAGATATGTAACTTGCAAGACCAGCCTGAGTTTTATTGTTGCTCAACTATCAGAGGTTAGGCACCCTTGCTGAATGACTGCAAATTAATTAAAAGATAATGATCTATATTCTGATTGTTCTAGAGGAAAGGTCATCTTAATCCTTTAAAAAACAGCACAATCCTATGCATTTTTATTTATGCAATTTATCTAGTAGGACTTATCCTTCGCTAAGTGTGTATAGGACTGCTGCCTAAATGATTACTGTAGTATGATATGTCACCAACCAAAGGTTAATTTCTAGCATCAAGTGGACAGTGGTGTGTGGGAGTGAGGTCCAGTGGCTGGGGAGAATATCTGACAAACACTCCCCCATAGGTCTTCAGTAAATTCACTCAGCAAAGCAAATATAGTGCTGGACACTGGAAAGCATTTTTGAGCAGGCTAGTCTTTCTCCTGGCTTCAAAGCTGGAGAATTAGTTAGGGGTCTTCGAGGCAATTACATAAAGTGCTCTGGCCACAAACTAAACCAGAAAACATGCTCAGGAAGTCCAAGGAAGGAGCAAGACCTGGTCACTTACTGCTGAAAGACACCCAGGCATATTTTAGGCAACAATGCCCCAAAGTATGTTCCTTCTTCCTACCTAGCTTTTCCCATAGAAAGAGCAGAGGAGGGGCACAGCATTGGCTAATGCAGTCTAAAGTTACTAAGGAACCTGTAAGCAAAAGAGCCCAATGGCAAATGCTCCTACCCACTTGCCAGCCCTTCCCAATGGGAAAAGCTGGGTGGAATGATGGAATGTTGGACTGAAGTGGTTTTAGGAATGGGCATGTGCACAACATCATGTGTGCTTCCCCTGACCCTGAAAAAGTGGGCTTTACAGGTGAAGGGGGCTGGCAACTATAGCTTTTTTACTAAGGCAAGAAATCTAGCCAAAAACTGTAGATCTCTGCTCTCACTTCAGTGCTAGCATTCTGTATATCAATGGGGGCGGGGAGCAACCAAGTAAAGTTCCTGATTCATGATAGCAGTGAATTTCTGCAGAGGTAACTTTAGCAACACCTCCCACACAAGTGCAATAGGCAATGGCTGAAATCACCATTATGTCTCAATCAGTTTTAAATGACAAGAGTATTAGAGGGGAGAAAACAGCCAAAACAATGCAAACATGGGTTGAATCTAGCATTCTGCTAGATTTTATATGATACAGAGCATTCTGTGATACACATGTGCCGTGCATACAAGATAGTCACCTCAAAAGTTCCAGCCTTTAGAAGATTCACTTGGTCATGCTGGGAAAGGTCCTGGAAACCAGGAACACGCTTGGCAAACTCCACCACTTCCTTCACTGCAGGTGTAAAGCTCATGGAAAACTCTTCCCAAACTTCATGACCGGACTTATTTGGATCCACAAAAGGAGTCTTGTTCATTGGGCAAACCTAAATAATTTACACAAACATAAGTCTTTAACATCAGATTGCAAAGAAACTGGCCAAATTAACTGTTTCAAAATCCTCATGCAGGCAATGCAACCAACTAAAATATCAATAATTACTCCTGATTAAACATATCTAGAGACTATACTTCAAAACATTAGATCCTAATTAAAATTAAGTGGGCTTCCTTGTCAACAATACAATTTTAAAAAATTTCTTATGAAAGAAATCCAAGCTAAGAATTACTAATTCCTCAAAGCTGTTATACTTACTACTCACAACTTCATACTCCTATACATATTTTGCAACTTTGGAACAGCTGTTAGAATATTGCTATAAACAAAATAGATTAGGAAAAGCACAAGGGTTTCTAAGGCACCAGATTCCATCTGAACTTGGAAACTAAGCAGAGATAGCCCTGGTTAGTACTTGGATGGGCACCAAGTGCTGTAGGCTATATTTCAGAGGAAGGAAATGGCAAAACCACCTCTGAGTATTCCTTGCCTAAGAAAACCCTACGGAATTCACGGGGTCACTGTAAGTTGATAGGCAACTTGAAGGCACATACACATGTCTGGTATAAAAAGTATGAGCTTACAGTATATGAGAAAGTAATGTAGGACCTGGTCCTCACTCCCTTGATTAGCTTTAGTTACTTGTTAGTTGTCTCGAGTTATATTTTTGGAAGACAAGATATATCTCAAACAAATTTCATTGTTTTTTTACAATTAAGGCTTAAATCATGTTTCATAACATCTGCATGTACTAGTATATTTTATTTATCTTTCACTTTTACTGCACATTAAGCATGTGGCACACATCACATGGCTCAAGAATGCACTGAAGCACCTTCATTAATCATAGGAAACTTGTTTTGATACCATTCCTTATTGCCTTTAAAATCTTGCTTTTACTGAGGATCATTTCATTTGATAAAATGTAAATTTGAGTACTTTTTAAAAAATCCAATTGATTTTGAGGAATATAATTTTTGGAGAGAGACACTAACATTTTTTAAATCATTATTACTTCTAAGAAACACATTGAAGTGTCAAGTGAAAATACCATGGACCTGATCACCATTGTTTCATCTGAAACACAGCAGCTGCTCATGACTTACTGACACTAATTTTCCTAGCAATTCACTCTTCGTTGGATACCAGTAAATTTCTCTTAGCCACCTGACAAAATTCCATGGAAATCTCTTTAAAAGTGGAGAGTTGTAGCACCCCAAGTTGGCTTCAAACATTATGGTTTTGTTAACTGTGATCATCTTCCAACCAAAAGACATAGGCACACAGAACCATGATTACTTCTGAAGGGCTGTACAAGCATTAAGTTTGCTGTGAGCATACAGGTCAGAAAACAAAATGTGTAAGTAGCTGTTCAAAGGGTGTTTTCAAAGCAGCCTTAACACTTATGGCACACTTATGAAGCAACACCATATATACTTCTCAGGATTTCCAGAGTTCAGGAAATATATGGTCCTTCATATGTTGGGGGTGTAACACCCATTGATCAAGCTTGATGGAAGCTGCAGACCAAACCAGAAAAAAGATAGCTCTCAACTCTAGAAAACAACAGAACCAAGTGGGTGGAACGAAGTACAAAATGGTGTGATAATCACAAAATTAGCTTTGAACTTGGAATATGTGAGTAAAACCATGTAGCTTAGTGTATATCAAGTGTATGAAGTATCACATGTACTTATCATATTATTTATATTTTTTGTTTTAATTCTCTATTAGTTTAATTTAGTTTTAAGGGGTGGGAGGGTTAGGATTGGGAAGGATTGTTTTAACTTGCTGTGTTTTAGTCTTGTTGTACGCCACCCCAGTTGCCGAGCAGAGGGGCAGGTTAAAAATAAAAATGTATTATTATTATAATTATATATTATTTACAACATTAGATATTAGCCATTTGGCTTAACAAGAAAAGTGTTTGAGGCTGATGAAGTAGGAATAAGGAAGATACACTGCAAAGCAAACAGCTTGACTTTTTTTGACTGAGGAAGAACTACTGGCTGAGGAAGGCCTATTGTGTTGAAATGTCTTGGGGGTCGTTTACATGGGCAAATATTCCTCTAAATATACCGCTAAGATAGCTCATAGTTCCCACGGATCGCAGCACAGCATCGCCTCACTCAGAAGGGGGGAAGGTAAAACACCCAAATATAGCGTGGCAAGGGATGTCGCTACTTTTGCAGGTATATTTGCAATGTAGCACATTATCGGCAGTGTAAACAACCATTCCGTTAAGAGCTACAGCAGAGCTGCATTGTGATTGGTTGATGATGCAGGGGTGGGCTTAAAAGAGGGGCAGGGAGGGAGGGAAAGACAGTAGCGATTAGAGGAAACTTTGAAAAATCCTCTGCTATTTTGCAAGCCAGTTTACAAACAAAAAGGATTCCCAACAATTTTCATTCAGGGAGCATTCCTTCTCATCCTCTCTGCTGTTTTGAAAGTATGTAAAAGCTCAATTTGTCATGTGCATGGGGTAGGGAGAGAAACCATTTCACGAAGGGCTGCATCAGATCTAAGCTGTTATTTTCCCTCTCTCTCTGGCTTTCCTCTATTTGGGAGAAAATGCTGTTAAGCAAGGAAAACCTTCAGTTTCATTTGTGGGAAGGGAGTGGGGGGAGGGGGCTGCCTCTAAGCTGTTAAGCACGGCGTTCGGGCCAGGGCAGACATTCCTATGGCATTCCTTTTCCTCTCCAACGCTTGGCCATGCCCCCAGCACTTTTGGCTGTGTGAACCTCAAAGCGGAAAAAATCAAAGAGCCACAAAATATAACTGTGTAAACATATACCATGTAAACTACCCACCACTGATGCGGGAAAGCGCTAAAGCGCAACTTAACACAATAAAACCTCCCGTGTAAACCAGCCCCTGGATTAATTCCCAAGTACAGGCATACCATTGTAGTTCCCTCTAGTTCAATATTATTCTATTTCGTTGTAATTCCCTCCAGTCTATTGTAGTTCATTGTCATTTCATCCAGCTTGTTGGGGGCAATTAGCTAACACATTGTAAACCACTTAGAGTGCTTTGCACTGATAAGTGGCATAAAAATATAAATACTATTGCTATGAGTAAATGTTATGTCAGTGTAATTCATCATTATAGATGTTTATTGTGGTTAACTTATGTTGGATTTAGTTTTACAGCATACAGGGATTTAGTAACCTTAAAATCTGACTTCCAATGTACTAGAGCTACTGGACTGCTGTACTGACAATTGGCAATACAGTAGGATCCCCTTATCCTCTGGGGATTGGTTTGGTTGGGGGGCATGGATACCGAAAACAGTAGGTAATAGCTAACACCACTGAAAATAATGAGACTTCTGGTTTAAAATACCACAGAGTTGCCTTGGAGGACCTAGAAAATAGCTACAGAGGACACATTTTCATAGAATCATAGAATCGTAGAGTTGGAAGAGACCACAAGGGCCATCCAGTCCAACCCCCACCACGCAGGAAATCTTGATCAAAGCATCCCTGATTTTCTAGGAAGACTCTATGGTAGGTGTGTTCTTCTGTGTCCTGTGGATAAGTGAATCAGTGGATAATGAATCAGTGGATACAGGGGTCCTACTGTATTTATATTGTGTTTGGTAGATGTTATTTCATATCACGAATTAGAGCAGGTTGGTATATTGTAACTGATCTGAAACGTTTCATATCACTATACAGCATTATTTTGACTCCATATATTCAATACTCGTTTTGTGATTATCACACCTTTTTGCACGTCATTCCACCCACTTGGTTCAAGAAGCTGCAGACCAACATATGCAGGAGCTAATGTTCCCCACCACTATGCTGAACTATAATTTAAAATTATAAGAATGATCTTAGGCCCGCCTTTGGATTGTGCATCCACTCTTCTTTCACCATCACCAGAGGGTATTGACATTTTTGCCTCTCTTTTGCATAAACAACAGCTTGTCATAGCTTCCAAACCAGGATAAGCTGTGCTTAATCTTATCTATAGTAAACTGAAATATGCTGTCTTCAAACCATGGTTTATGAAGCTGCCTTGTTTCAACCAAGCATTGAGAGTTTGGGTTCGGATGACAGTTAAACTGATTCATCTAAAGTGGAACCTTCCAATTTCCTCCTTGGGGTTTCACTGTTGGAGCAGAGGTGAGGTGGGATACCTGAACTCATTAGCTATGGTTTAGGATTATATGTGAATGCAGCCATTATCCTGTTTAAGAAAAAGCCTTTAGAAATTATGGTGTGATTGCATGCAACCTCTAATGTACCTATTACTGGACATTATTTTGGTGAGGGCTATTCTTCTCATAGTTATATATATTTTTAATACTGCAAAGTCCTAGACCTATTTTTCTTCTGGCCTCTCTGGATGCCGTGGCCCAATCCTGCACCTCTGGAAATTGCTTCCTCTTCAGTGCTGATTCACTTCCCATTAAGCAAACCTCCTGCACCCCAAAACCTGATACACTCCCTTCCTCCCCTGACATTCATTCTACTTTATTATTATCTCATTCAATCAATACAATGGTCCTAAGGAGAAATGATTTCTAGCTCAGGTCACTGTTTTGAATCTATCCTTTAGAAAACTTTGCTACCACTGTGCAACAGGAATTAACTATTACAGTACCAGATGCATTCTGCCTCCAGTGCTGCAGGAGTAGGCATTCATTGATTCATTTGGAGGAAAGCCATTTTCGGGCATCCTGTTGCAACCTTTAAGTGAAAAGCCATGAGTGAAGTTCATGCTGCTTCTGAAGCAAAGGTTACGCCCATTGTGATAATGCACATTGTTTCGCCCTTTGTATTGTCCATTGAAATGTTGCTCACTCCCACCATTATGGGTGCTGCTTATGTCACCATTATCAGGCTCACCACTAGAATTATATTGCTCTGTGTACTTGAGGATTCTTTCCCCATTCTGGGGCTGCACAACACTGGGAGGATTTTCGGATTGTTCCTGGTTGTACATGAAGGTATCTTTATGAGCTCTGGTCACCATACCAATCACTTCTTCCTTAGCAATGTCAGAGGGGGGAGCAGCAGGAGGTGGAAAGGGGAGGGAAGGAGAAGAGGGGCAACTGATATTCTCTTTTTCTTGCTGTGCTTTGGAGTTCAGCTCTTCCTGAGGCAACAGTAGCAGTGGTTCTTGGCTATCTTTTAATGCTTCGCTAGGCAAGTGATCACTGAACTGAGTGTTCATCATGGTTTTCATGGCACTTTGCATTTCAATCAGCATCCTCTGTTTCTCACGTTTAGGAATCCGGCCAAATCGAACAGCTACCAAGGAGAAGAAGAAGCAGAAGGAAAAGAAGCTTTAGCTACATGTTGTTATGCCCAAATTGAAGAAGAAATGTCATTACAAATAAATCATTTTCTTACTCCCTCCCCCAACTCCTACCTCATCAGTTAAATCGAGGAATGTGCTTTAGATGGCCAGTCTGTCAATGAGGACTGAAATATTATGTAGGAAGTTCTGTGAAACAGTGTGTTTCTCTCAAAGGATATATGACTACAAACCAAACAACAAACTGCTTTTAAGACTGAGGGAAATTTCAAAATGAATTTGTGAGAAGGTATGGAAGAGGATTCAAGTTGCACATTGTGCTAGGGGAGGAGAGTTCACCTGGGCTTGAGAAGGCTCCTTATGTGGCTTTTTCAGTCCCATTGAAGTACCAGAAATGACTGTCCATGCTGTGAGATTTTTTGCAACTGTCTTCTTATTTGGGGGCCAAATTCTGCAAATTCTAGAAGCAGAGCTGTTGGCATGAACTTCTCTGCTTCCCACCAACACAAGAATGCAAGTCAGGAAAAGCTTTTCTTGCTCAGCAGAAGAACTGAGGCAGCAAAAAGAAGCATGTATGTAAGAGGGAGAACTGGATACAGCAGTACTATGTAATAGAAGACATGGCTATTCATAACATGAAAGCTCAAGGAAGGTGCTAGGGGCATGGTGACCTGGGGGAGACAATATCCAGGCAAGCTGGGAGGAAAATGATATGTCAATAAGAGGCAGATACAGGTTGGACACTAGAAGCTAAATGCTAACTAGAATAGATCCACTGAAACAAATGGGTTTATATAAGTGATGACTAACAAGTCTCACTCGTTTTAATGTGCCTGCTCTAGTCGGGACTAAAATTGCATTTACCTCTAAGAATATACTATCTCTAATTGTATGACAGGTTTCCAAGTGTTTAACTCTCAAGGGTTACATAAGAAGTACTGCAAACTCCTTAACAATTATTTCAGCTTTCCCCAACTTGGTGTACTCCAGATGTCCTGGACTGCTTCTCCCACCACTCCCAATCATCATGGCCACTGGCCATGTTGGCTTGGGATGATGCAGGTTATAGTCCTAATCACTCAGAAGGCACAAGCTGGGTAGCCTGGCTAGCTGACTATTTACAATGCTCCTTGAAAAGATGTTTATTTTCACTGCAATATTGACTAGCTGGCATCCTGTTATGACATTTGCAGGCATAAGCAAAATTTAAAGCTGCTCACAGATCACACCTTTGACCTCTACTCTGCATCAGAATTTTCAAGGGCTTCCTTTTGAACTAGGCATAAAAAGCACAAAAAAAATCACCTTTTAGAAGGTCACAGCTTCTAAATACAGAAACATACCATCTCTTGACATTCCAACCGACAAACATTTTTTGAATCGGCACTGCTGACACCTGTTTCTGTTCATTCTCATTATAGAGCAGTTGTTATTCTTCAGGCACTTCTTGTATTGGATATTTTGCTGAATGCTTCTTCTAAAAAAACCCTGACAAGAGTAAGCAAATAGGTTTCAGTTCCCTTTTTCCCCCAGATGATTTTCAAGTACATCCCATCAAAAGAAACCTGCACTTCAATATTGCAACTCTTCACTTATTTAAAATATATTAATTCTATTTTTATTCCAGTGGCTCAAAGCAACATATATGACTTTTCCTTCTCATCCATGTTATCATCATTAAAAACAAAAACAAAGAAGTGTGAGGTAATTTAATCTAAGAGACAGTGAATGGACCAATATAATCCAGTGAGTTTCATGACTGCATGGGAGTGTGAATGTGGAGGTCTGATACCCTAATTCAGCACTGATCAATGCATCACACTGAACTGTTGGACTGAGACTTGGGACATCCATGTTCAGGCACTTACTGAGCTATGAAACCCACTTGGGCAAGTTACATTCTCTCTCCCAGTTGACCTCCCTCACTGGGTCGTTGTAAAGATACAGTGTGGAGAAGAAGAACCATGTATGACACCTTGAGTTTACTGGAGGAAAGGCAGGATATAAATATAACTAAAAAATAAATAATAAAAGCAAGACAAGAGTAGTATCGCTACTAATGTTACACTTCAACCCTGACTGTCAATGACATCTGAAAATATTTGGCCCCAAACCTTATTCAGCCACCCAAGAGGAGGGGATTCCAGAATAATGAGATTTACTTAGGAAAGCCTGCTTAATTTCTAATGGTAAAGTTTTAGAGCAAAGATGCAGCAAGTGCACCCATAGGCCACATGTGGCCTCCAGGGCCATTTTTTTATGCTTTCAAACAAAATTGGCCCAAAATGCCCCATGGGGAATGTGGATTCTGCCACATTTTGGGAACCAGCATAGAGTTTTTTCCAACAAGGAGTGACCTGGAGGTTGACTTCCAGTTTACTTCCTGTTGGGAACAAGGCCGTTCCTAGGCCTTAAATGGTCCAGCAAGGGTGACAAATATGGCAAAATTGTCCCCATGTCCTCTAGGGCCATGGAGATTTAAAAAAAAAAAAAAAACCAAAATATGTTCAACCATGCATTGTGCAGTGCTTAAATTCCAAGGTGCCCTGGGGGAGACAATGTGCTCTCCTAACCACCAACAGTTGTCCATTCCAGTTTTAATGGTATGTCCAGTATCTAATCTCTTCTATGGTATATCCACACCAATCTAGTGATGTAAATTTTGTATTGTTTCATTCTTATATGCAAGGATATATACTTCCTGCTGTTTTCTCTCCACAGCAGGAGAACACAAAAATTTTGTGCAGTTTTCACCTGGTATTTGCACACCCCAAAGTGTTCTAGGAAAATTATTCTGTGCAGAAATACATGCTGGATTTTTGCATGAAAAAAATGTGTTTTTCATGGTAAGAACTCACACTTTTTGTATAATGCTGTTTCCAGAAACATAAAACCCCCACAATTTTGCACCAAAAAAAGGGGGGAGGGAGAAGTTTGCAAGAAAAGAGTATTGTTATCATACAAAAATACAGTATTTTCTTAGTTAAAAAAAAGTTTATTTCTGTACAGACTACGTTTCTAATATACCTTAGGATATGCAAATATTGGACAAAAACTGTGCAAAGGTTTTGCCTCTGTGTTATTCTTCCTGACTGGGTTTCCCAGGTGTTGGACAAATGTTTTGGCCAGGAAACAAATTACAGCTATTCTCTCCTTCCCTACTCCCATTACGTTTTATCTCTGAAATTCTACTTGATAATGGCTCCAGGAAGGCACATGTATTAGAAAACAATAATATTTTACCTTGCACCCTTCACAGGCATGGACCCCATAGTGGAATCCTGAAGCAACATCGCCACAGACTTTACACAGTAGCACCATGCCATTAAATTCTACAAATATAAAAGATAGTATGAAAACCCAGTAGAAATACTGTGGAAGAAAACACCATGTATGTATTTGACTTACATTAATTTTTCAAAAGGAAAGCTACATTGAATGGGACTAACTCTAGACAAAAAGTACAAAAAATAAAATTCAGAATGCCCCCGAGTAGTTGTCAATTATTTAAATTTTCTTTTTTTGGTATTTATTCATTCAATACAAAAATATGTATTTATATATATGTATTTATACACACATACACACACACAGAGTTGTCCCTTCATATTAGCTGGGGTTTGGTTGCAGGACCCCGTGGATACCAAAATCCATGAATACTCAAGTCCCATTATATGCAGCAGCATAGCAAAATGGTGTCTCTTATATAAGATGGCAAAATCAAGGTTTGCTTTTTGGATTATTATTTTTTAAAGAATATTTTCACGCTGTGAATACTTAAATCCATGGATACCAAATCTGTGATATGGAGGGACAACTATATCAGCTCCCGGAAAGTGACTGGCAAATCTGGTGTGGTGACCAGGAATTTACACCCAGCTGCCAGACCAGAGGGAAGCCTGTAGCAAGGGCAGCTTCCCTTTCCCCACTGGCCAATCAGATTTGAGCACAATGCTCACCTCTGATTGGCCACCCAGCACAAACTCCAGCTAAGCAGGGCAAGCCATGTTGTGCCCTGATTAGCTGCTGGTGCATCATTCCCAAGCCAGGTGTGCTGCCTGCTGGGGAGAAGTCGGAGGCATGGTGGCAGCCATGCCCGAGCTGTGGGGAACAAAGGGGGCCATGCCAGGACAGCAAAAAAGCCACAGGAAGCTTGGGACCCATTGGCCAACATCTGCTCTTTTTAAATTGCACTTCACATTTTGCCGCATTCAGCCTGCTCCATGGCTGCCCCAGCCTTACATGCAAGTCTATCACAGAAGTAGGCCCAAATCCAATTGCTAGTCTCACTGAGACTTGAATCAATACAACTTGCTGGCTTGCCAATGGGTGTACTGTACTTAGAACTAACAACTGGGTTTAGGCCATTGTTAGTCATCAGTGCTACTTACTGGAAGAAAACAAAATTGCTTAGAACAGCACAACAAAGAAAACATCTGCTGTGTGTCACAGATCATTGCAACAATTTTAGCACTGTGATGACATTATGTTGTAATAACTGAGGGCTGGTCTACACCAATAAAAAAATGTGGACTCAATTTGAATCCGGTGCTGGCACTCCAGATGATGCATGGCTACTTCCAGGGAGGATCTGCAGTTTTTAGCCCTTAACCAAGTTTTGCTCTGAGCTAAGCGAAGCCAGAGAAAACCCTAGATTTCCAGAAACTCTGGAGGGACCTCGGGGTCTTTTGCTGTGTGGATAGCTGAATCAGGTCCAACTCGGCCCAGTCCAGTTGTCCACATGCAAACATGGCACCATCTCCCTTGTACTGCACTGAGCAGCACAGGGAAAGGGATGGGCCCGTGTCGGACCTGCCACTGCCTTGTCAGCCAAACAGCTTCCTGTGAGAGCCTGGATGGAATCGTCACTTCTGCTGAGATCAGAACGGGGCGCCCATTTTCTGGTTTGTTCGCTATGTCTGACTGTATGTATGTTTATGTATAAAATTACAATAAAAAGTATTTTACCAAAAAAAAAAAAAAAAAGAAAGAACTGGGCACCCATGTAATCAACGAGGAAGGGGCAGAGCGGGCACCCATTCTGACTGCAGCAGAAGCAACACTGGGTATGCTTTCCATGGAGCTCCTCAGCCAGCGAGGAAGTGGTGGCGGTAGCTCAGAAAAAAGGGGTCAGGGCCAATATGGTGTTAGCCTGGCTGGCCCATGGGGACAACAATGGCCGTCACACCAGGACTGGCCCAGTGTGTATGTCTGCCATTGTAGTTGATCCAGGGCCAGTCTGGAACGTAAGTGGCCGATGTAGATGAGTCGTGAGTAAACCAAGGTAGAGATTATGGAGCCCTCCAGGTGTGGTTTATCAAATTCCCAACAGTCATAGACAGCCCAAGCAATGGTTAAGGATGCTGGAAAAAGCAGTCCAACAACATCTGGAGGGCTGCTTAATTCCTTCCGCTGCACACTCTGGCACAAATGTATAGGACTCAATTGTCAATGGATGGTCTGTTGAGTTGTTTATATGAAGCTTTTAACCTAATTGGTCTGATAGTATTTAAAAACTATATATTTTGGCAATATTTTTACTATCCTGTGCACTCACATATACATCACCAAAAGCCCTTTAAAAAACGTGGTAAAAGTTATATTTGATGTTGCATTGTATCTGATGGGGACATTGTTATCCATAAGTCATGCTGAAAAAAGGATAAAAATGGTAGAAGATTAAAGATTAAAGAACCAAGAGTTATGAAGATTAGCAACTATCTGTATGCTAAACAGAAATCAAGAAAATAATTTCCAGTAACTTGTGTTTAACTTGCTGGTCCCTGGGTAGGGGATGGGGGGGAATGATAAAACTTACAGAAATTGCTAATAAACTATCAAATTACCATTGAAATAAATTGGGGGGAAACAAATATGGGTACATAGATGTGGTAGGTAAGACAGGAACTATTTACTAGCAATCATTAAAATAATTGTGCTTACGTTTGATGCTTCTCATGTCCTATTACTTCTGACATCAGTGTAAATGAATACGGTATATTTTAAATTATATTTCAAAACTACAGAGCAAAGATACATATTAATTTTCTGTCTCAGGATCACTGTTACTTTCATCTTATACTGTGAACATGTCACTATTTATGTAATGCAAAGCTGCAGGCAGTTGCTCAGTGAGAGCACATGGACTGACTGCATGATCCAATCCATGGTATCATCAAGACAAGTACCAGGAGATGGGAAGGTCTCTCTTTGGTGCCCTTTCCAGCACAGTAATGAACACAGAACCTGAACTCATGTGAAACTACTTCATATGTTAAAAACCACATAAGCAAGAAGATTTGGATGCCACTAGAGACTGAATTTGGCATTATGTAAAATGGATTTTAAAATAATTCACTCTGAAGCAATCTCAGTTAAGATTTAGATTGGATTCATAAAACAACATGTTTTTGTTGTTGTTGTTGTTGTTGTTTTGAAGTGACACTCCTCTTTTCGCTATTTGATAGCAGCTTTGGCTCCTTGCTGGTGGATTCTGACTTCTCAAATCTGTGAGGGTTGAGTTGCATTTTGTAATTCTTGGGAATTCTCGGTTTCCCACTGCAAATGCAGTCTACAGTACAACTGAACTTCAGATACTTTCAGTTCAGTGTTCTGCTGCAATTTACAATGAGAATTACTTTAGTTGTTTAAAAGCAATATTTACACAACTTGTGGGGGGTAGACAGCTTTATTAATTGGGACAGTAAGCCTAGGTGGGTGGGTGGGGAGTTCTTTTATGATCAGGTCTTGACTTCAAACTTACTTGTGGGCCTCAGGACAACATGGCCTGTTGGCACCACTTTGCACTGTGAGGCAGGAGCTCCAGTTTGCCAGAGGTTGAATACCAGAGCTACAGTCTATCTAGAAGGAAGGAAGTCAGAGGTTAAGTGCTGAAGATTAAGAGCTACAGGCTCAAGGCAGAGGATGCTGTCAGGCCTCAAATATCATATTTATTTAGTGCAGACATATTAAGGGGAGGTTCAGGTGTTACATTTACAAACACATGTTTTGGAAACTAGGAATTCACCACACAGGCTTCCCTTCTATGGCTGACTATAACAACAGTGTGCCATTATGTCTGAATTGGAAAAATCCCAGCTAGGTTTGCTTTCAAGCTATAATATGAAACAATGGCTTGAATTTCCCCCTCCCCCACCAAAACCTGATTTTGGGTCAGAGCTGGGTCAGACTCAATTCAGGCATAATATCAACCATGGAAAGGGAGATGGGTTCCATGTACAAGAGATAAGGGGAAGAAGGAGCTTTAAAGCACATCCCAAATCTCCAAACCATAGATTGGAGTCTAGGGAACATGATGTGTGAACCCACCCTAAGTGAAGGAGCAGCTACTGCTACAACAATACATACTTGTAAGTCCACTATGAGCTTTGGTCAGTCCTGTTACACTTGACTGGTTTTCTTTAATTTGATCATCTAAATGGTCACTCTTTGTTACTTCATCAGAGCCTTCTCTGCTCTTTATATTGCAGCTGCCCTCTGAAGACGAACTGTTGGGTGATGTTGGGACAGGTGAAGAGGAGGACTGGAAGCTGCTCTCTGAGCCCTCACTGTGGCACGAGGCAGGGCTAGATGCTGAGCTTGAAGAACTGATGTAAGCAATCACACCACCTGCAGAAAGAAGACAGGAATGCATCTATCAGCCTCACGGATCCATACTGGAAAAGAGCCAGTCAGTGTCACTCCCTCAGACCTTCATTCCTAATGCCTTTTTAGTTTTCAGTCGCAGATAACCATAAAACATTTACAGTCTTGCCTTTCAAGTTCAGTCATTACTCCCCCAACTAAGATACAATTCATTACATTAGTTCAAAGTGGCTGTAATTGGAAAGAACAAAATGTAAGCATAAGGCGGCTGCCACACTGCAGAAATAATGCAGTTAATCCTGGCAGGGGCAGGACACACATGAGAGGAGCAGCCCAGCCGCGGGGAAGGTGAGATGAAGCCTGAGTGTTAAGAGGCAGCCTCCTCTTCCTTCTCCACAACCAGCAGCTGGCCCCTCCTGTACCAACACTGCTGCCAGGATGGGTGAAAGGCTGGCAGCTCGGTCTCTCCGCTTATTCCTTGCGGTGGCTGTACTCATCATCTCCAAGTGTTGCTGGGTTCCCTGCGCCTTCCCACTCTGACTGTCTCCCCTGATGGCAAAATGTACATTCTGCAGCGGCAGAAGCATATAATACAGCTGACATCTTGATTCACAGGTGTGTAAATGTGAAGCACAGAGAGCTTCGCAGCCTATCGAAAGCCAAAAGGATGCTGCTGCGAATTTGCTATAATGAGCAGGTATGAGCATTGTTTCTTCTTGTCTAGACAAGCCCAAGGTTTTCCTTTCGTATGTCTAGTGTATGGCAGCCATAAAAAAATACCATGAATACTCCTGATAAAAAAATCCCATAAGTGTAATACATGTATAGTAAGACATTTTTAGAAGTACTGAGTGATTCAGATTTTACTTATTTCACCTATGCCCTACTCTTCCTTGAAAAGACCCCAGAAAAGACCCACAGGCTTTCAGAACACTGTCAGGGCTTAAAAATGGCAGCATCCAACAGAAGGAGGAAAGATATATCTCTCATATATTAATACAAGCAGAGCTGATGGTTAAGGGGCAGAAATGTTTAAGTAAAGGGGGTTCCTATGATGGATAAAGAAAGAGAAGGGTGGGTGAAGGGTCTGAGACAAACTTTAGCCAACAAGAATATACTGCCACAATTTGGGTTTTCACATTTAAACCATCTCCACAATTCAACTAGGAACACTGCCTCTTCAAAGACAGGCTGACTATATATAGGCTACAAACTCTTTTCACATTTGTACTGGTTTAACAATCAAGGCTTTACCCCCAAAAGGTCTGGGAATAGTAAAGAAGTCTTTGTTGGAAATCCTTAGCTGTGCTGCGCAGTATGTTTTCCCTGGTTCTCTCTGGAAATCAAATAATGGTTAAACCTAGGTCTGTAGTGTAGACATGTCATAAGGGCTTATTTTTCATAAACACATAAATAACTTAAGCAGCAGTTCTCATATAACTTACTATGGTGTGGTCCTACGGCCAACAATGGGTCAATTTCAGGGTGCAGATTCCTAAGTATCTTAAGTGCTTTTGAATTTTCCCCCCTGATAATTCTAACCTTGCAAAATAGAGTGAAAGCTATAGAGCCTCAATAGCTTCATCTTCATTCAGATATGGAAAGAAACTGACCGATATCCCCTTTTCCAAGTCCTATGACAGATGAATGATCCCCTCAGGGAACACAACTCCTAGAACAAGTGAACTGTTTGAAAACCGATTTACATATTTTACAGTTACAGTATACTGTACTATCATTTCCGTTCAAATCCATACCAACCCCCCCACAATTTGCCTGACACTTGGTAAAAATGATGTCATGCACATTAGCAAAGTTTCAAAACTTGCAAATGATCGTTCTCTCATTTCAAAATACTGTATATTGCTCAAGTTCCAGGTCAAGAAACTTGTTTTAAGTATATTTTGTGTGAAAAGACAGCAGCAGTGGCTGGTGGCTTCCATGCCAATGGGGTAATGGATTTGCTCTGGGTTTTAGTCTATACTTTAGAGAAGGTATCCAAGGTGCCAAACCCAATCCCCCAAAGAGACTTTGCAACTTGGGTAACTCTTTTAAATATCAGACAGTTTTACAGAGGAGATTCACCATCCTGTTGACATGGAAACTACCAGCCACCACTATTAAAGAGACTAGCATTCTGTCCTAGATTACAGTAGGACCCTCGTATCCGCAGGGGATTGGTTCCAGGCCCCACCGCAGATAACGAAAACTGCGGATAATAGCGAATGCCATTGAAAATAATGGGACTTCCAGTTTAAAATACCACAGAGTTGCCTTGGAGGACCTAGAAAATGTCTAGAGAGGACACATTTTCTAGGAAGACTCTATGGTAGCTGTGCTGAAACTGAAACTGTGGATAATTGAAACTGCAGATGGCGAATCCGTGGATGCGGGGGTGCTACTGTACTCTGTTGTGAGCCACCATTAAATAGTTTTTAGAACACCAATTGATAATGCCATTCTATGTTTTTTAACAAAAAGAAAAACACCAAAGACTGATGTGCATCCACTGCCACAGTTGCTAGCATGTAAATTTCTATTCCACAAAGTAGTAATCATCCCATGGTGAGCTCTTACTATGCAACAGCAGACTACAGCCTTCAGTGAGGAGGAAGAATTTGCAGCAGCAAACAAAAATATCTACCCTGACGGCAAGCTCCTGCACGGAACAGTATACCAGATGGTCACAACCACCATTGACACTTTTTATGAGTGAACTGGCTGTAAGTCTACAGTTCCCTAAACTACTACCTGAAAACAATGAGACTGCATTCTGAGGAAACTTGATGGCCATTTAATTGAATGCAACTGTTTCTATCTTAATGCCTTTGCAACAGCTTTTGTATACCTATTCAATTCAGTTTTTAATCAGACTCAGCAGTGGCATTAATAAGAACAATATTGAGGCAGGGAAAGAAAAGTAAAATAGATTAAGAGGACAAATTTTCTTTTGTTTCCACAAACTGTTAGGTAAATGGTTTTTCTAAGAGGCATTTGCACTTTCTCATCTCCTATAGTGTCATTTATGATGGTGAAAATCCAACACAGGTAATATTAGACACATACATGTAATTGGATGTATGAACCAGCATGGTGTAGTGGTTTGTGTTGGACTAGGACTTTGGAGAATAGGGTTTGAATGACCACTCAGTCATGAAAACCCACTGGGTGAGCTTGGGCAAGTCACACTCTCTCAGCCTCAGAAGAAAACAAAGTAAACCTCCTCTGAACAAATCTTGCCAAGAAAACCCATGACAGACCAGGTCACTTTAGGGTCACCCTAAGTTGGAAATGACTTGAAGACACACAAGAAGAATTCAGTGTGTGTGTATGTGTGTGCACATGTGTGTATGCCATTAAGTCACCTGTCAACTTATGGAGACCCTATGAATTTCATAGAGGATTCTTAGGCAAGGGGCTTGTCTAGATGAGAAGATATAATGCTGACTGCTACGCATTAACACAAAATTGCAGCAGCATTCTACTGTCTCCACAGTCCTTTGGCAAAATCACTGGTTCATGAAGCTCTCTGTGTTTAAAATTCACACACAGCTATGCCTGCAAGTCAACATGGTGGCTGAAAGTGAATTACTCATGTTATTATTCTCCACAAGTTGTTGCTGCTGCACTGTATTTTTTTTTTTTTTTTACTGAAAATCAAAAGTATGCAAGTGCAACCTTTCACTTTAAAAAGCTGTTTGGTAGCCTCAGTGCAGCAAAAAAAGTGCACTGTTGGCTACGCAAAACTACAAAATGGCACTTCTAGCCACTTCATTGCTGGCAAGCCCACCCCCTGCACATGTCCAACTTCCACTTTCCACTTCCACCCATGCTGAGAATTTGCTGTGATGTGAATCAGGTGTCCAAACAAGTGGTAATGTGCATTTCCACGCATTATTTTAAAAACCTCAGGGAAAGCTGCGGAGGCTTTCCCTTGTAGTTTTTGGGCCCCCTACTTCTGATTCTGAATAAGGCAAATCACCATGGGATCTTGCTGGAACAAAAGGTATTCCCTGCTAACTCAGTTAGGAGTATTTTCACCATCTAGACAACCCCAAGGAATACTCATAGGTGGCTTTGCCAGTTCTTTCCTCTGAAATATAGCCTACAGCACTTGGTATTTGTTGACAGGCTCCCATCCAAGTACTAACCAAGGTGCTCACTGCTTAGCTTCCAAGATCAGACAGTAGCTGGTGCCTTTAGGGTATTTAGGCCTAGTGAAGAACAGACCTAGTAAATCATGTACAGTACTATATTTATTACCATCAACTTCCTAATGGACCCAGGCGGTAGCAGCTGGAAGACGCACATTCCCAAATTCAGGGACAGACAACTGGAAATCTCCCCCATGGATACTGGCTGGGGCCTATGGTATTTGTAATGTTTATTGGGATTGACCCATAAGAAAAAACGTACATAGAATTGCTCCCTTACAGCACAATGCTGTATAATATAACTACTCAGAAATAAGTCCCATTAGATCAATGAGACTTTCTCTGAGGTATGCACAAGCTTTAATCCTAAATTTCTTTCGACACTTATGAGAATATTTAATGTCCTCTCAATAGGAAGGTCAGTTCAAGCAATTACTTAGTAAAACCCTTCATAAGAAGTAATGCATAAATCCTAACCTGTTCGCTCAAACAGTGTTTATTCAAGATTACTTTTCTACCAGGAGAAATCTTTAGTTTTTATGTAATCCCATTAGCTCCACTGAGAGAAGTAGAATCGAACCACAATAAAAATGAGACCACAATAACAGGCTTTAAGAATAGAACAGCAGAAGCAATGTGGAAACTGAGAATATTCCAGTAATGCATTTGCTCCTATAGATTAATACCAAACAAAAACTGATTTTTAAAAATTCAGTGGCCATTCTAATAAAATAGAAGCAGGTCTGAAAAATAATAATTGTTTTATATTTTCCAAAGAGAGGTAACTCTTTCTTTTTTGCTCTTTTCTTTTAGAAAACTGGAAAGCCAAATGCATACAAATCCACTTGTGCACCTCCTTGGCTACATCACAATTGTGCAACACAAAACTGAGCTCTCCCCAACCATTTCATTCATTCTGTGTCAGCATAGTGTGCTATGAGTACTGTACAATGAATACATGTCTAGTTACATAAATGCAAGTGAACTTAAAAAAAAAAACCACCTGTATTCCAGTAGGCTATATTTGAGATCCCAAGAACGTATAAGTAGTTTTAAATGCCCATTGGTACTTGGGGGCTGTGACTTTTGAAAAGACCCTTAACTGAGGTGCTTTTTAAAGCAGTTCATGATATGTCATGGGAATGTATATTGTCCTCTCCTCCGGCCACAAAGTCTTAAATACACTAAGCATACCAAAAGTAGCTCTTTAGATTCTATGTCCTTACATACATGAAGTGCACAAAAATAGTACCAGCTTCCTACAACAAATGGGGACATACTAAAATATAGCAAAATACAGTATTCTGATACTGATGAACCCCAACATTTTGATTTCATGTTTCTTTCCATCTCCACATAGGGATATAACAGCAGTGTCCCATAAAGCAATCCAGAAGATTGTGTGGGACAGGCAGAAGTGTATGCACACAAATAATTTAAAAATAAATTTAAAATAGTAGAACTTTTTAGCAAAAATTTAACACATGAAAGACATAGGAACAAGTCTAAACATGAAGCACAACCAACTATAGCAATCCATTCTCAGTCATATCTGTAGGAAGAGGAGCATGTTTATCATCTGCCAGATTTTAAAAATGAAAATGAAATGCACATTTAGATGACCATCCAAAATTACAATGGAATATGCATCCAAATATGGAACCTTTTAAGCATATTGCATTCAATGGGACGTACATATAGCCACATTCTAATACTATTAGTCATACACAAAATTGCACATGGCAAGATCTGGATGGGGGCATTTGTGTATGGAATGCAGTGGATTAATATAAATTAACACTCATTAAAATGTTTTTAGGCACGTGCTTTGGGAGGAAGTCATTATGTAATCTAGTAATACAGACTCCGTGACAATTTAACAAACAAAACACATCAAGTTTTGTAAGTGTGTTCTGTGGCATACAGAGAAGTAGAATAACCTCTGAACAAAGAACAGGTTGAATAATAATAAGCATAAAAGAGCATGGAAAGAAGTTGTGGAGACGTTGTGGGTCCATTAGGAAGCTAATGGTAATAAACATAGTACTGTACAGGCTCTCTATTGGGAATAGTGCTGTTTGATGCATTTTGTTTATCATATAAAATTAATGATCTCAACACTAAATTATTCAGGATGGAGAAAACATAAACTGCCTAAGAAAAGGTAAAAAATGTTCTGTCCCCAAAGAAGATAAATGAACAACAAAGCAGCAAATTAGGTTTGCTATGATACACTGGGGCAGCCTGAAGTTTACATATATACAGCAGTAGGTTCTTGACTGATTGTGAACAGTCTTAGGGTCACGACAAATACCCCCCAATGAAAATGGCAGCTTAGTTTGCAGCAGCAACAAGAATGGCAAATTCCACATTAGAAATTATTAAGAAAACAAGCTTTTTTTGGGGGGGGGTTATTTGCATAATGCTCCTTTCTCCCTTGTTGTTTTACTTGTGTCTATTTTTAGGATGTCAGGATAGAACCTGTTAAACCTGTTCTTTATAAAGAACCTTGCAGTATGTGTCTGGTGCTATGTAGTATTCAGTAACATAAACATCAATTTACTGTGGAATATGTGGGCAATTTTGGTTGCCCCCTCTGCCATGTGCAGAGGATAGCCCAAATGATCAAGACACCAAATCAACTCTTTTATGATGAAAAGTAGAAGGATTTAGACCTATTGAGTTTGGGGGAGGGGGTAGATGACCAAAGCTGTGCATTATTAAAGTATGAAAAGTATGAAATAGTTTGCCAGCCTGGTGCCTTCCAAATGTGCTGGACTACAAATGACATCACTTCCAGTTAGTATTCATGCTTGCTGGGGAATGATGGAAGTAGTAGTACCGCACATATAGAGACTACAAGGTTGAGAAAAGCTGAGACAGAGAAAGCAAATAAAGATCTCTTTCTCACATAACAGTACAACACAGGATCATGCAGTGAAACTAACTGATAGTAAATCCATAACAGCAGATTCAAGAGTAAGTATTTTCTTCACACAGTGCATCAGTAATGTATGAAATTTGCTGAGGCAATAGAAAATGATGGCTACTGACTTAGGTGGCCTTAAAAACCTTTCGACAAATTCATGGAGGATAAATCTACAAACTAACCATGAAAGTTAAATGGAACCTCCATATTCCATAGCAGTGTTATCTCTGACTACTAGGGTAGGGGAGGAAACAAAGAGGGACAGCTATTACTTTGAAATTCTGATAGTCAGCTTTCCTGAAACATGTAGCTGACCACTACTGGAAACAAGGGGGAACAAAAGAAACCAGAAACTCTCCATCTGAACCAGCAAAGTTCTTCTTATATACACACACCTCTTTTCTGTCATGTTTTTGCCACAATATTATGTTTTGAAAGAAACAAAATAAAACCCCATTATGTTGCTATTCACGGTCAAAGTCTCTTTTAAAAGAGTTTTCAAATTTCTCCTTGCAGCTGCATTTCACAAAGCAGCACACCCTGTTACATAATCAGCCTCTGCTGTGTTCATTAAAATTGCTGGGTCAGTCAATTTTACTTTACAGATTAGGGGAGGGTAAATTTGGGAATTTCCATTCTCCCCTTCTTCACAATTGCTAGACTGGGAGAGAAAGAGCCATTCCCTCCATAAGCTTTAAGTATTATAAAATCATTCTAATTTTCATGGTCTCCGCTGAACTGCCCCATCTGTTATGTAACTCTCCCCAGAAATCTGCACACATGGTACCACCTGACTTTATTTATTCCATGAGTTCAGTCATCAGCTAAGATTACTCTACAACCCTCCTCCAACCTGTTGCATTTCCAGTGTCACAGGTCCCTGTACATGTGCAAGCAAGTTTGTCGATTGAAGTCACATGGGTGTACACACGTATACACAACACAGGAAGAGCACCTCCTCAGCTATGGCCACAGAAATAACCAGGTGATCTCCACCCTATAGAAGAAATTTACCATGCAGCCAGCAGGACACACAACGTGATCCTGAGCAGTGAGGCACTTCGAAAGGCACTAAAAATGAACTCAAACACACACAACACTGCTTTAGATCAGACTGTAATGCTTAACATTTTTTCAAAAGCTCTTAGCTGAAATGAAACCGCACTGAAAACAGCAGAACATATTTCAGAGTAAATACACAGAGCATCAGACTACTTCAGAAGGTAAAACAATGATCTACTCAAAAGTAAATACAACTGGATTCAATGGAGTCCCCATCCCCCAGTTAAGTGAGTACAGGATTACAGCCTAAATCACCTATTTAGATATATTTAATCTCATCCTCTCTTTGTTTGGCCACCAATATCACCCAAAAATCTTGTATACTGCTCTTTCCACTACAACTTTCCTGGTTCCTCCCCTTTAAAAAAAATGCACACAACCATCACACTTGCACTCCCCACCTCTCTTAATCTGACCCCCCCTCTTAATCTGATCTTTTAGGGTGGGATTGAAAGGAGATTTAGCAATGCAATCCTATACACAGGTCTACTCAGAAATATCTTAGTTCAAGGGAACTTTCTCCCAGCTGAGAAGGCATATAGTTAAAGTAATCCTATAAACACTCAGTTGGGAGTCCCAACTGAGTGTTTATATGTGTGTGTATATATTTAAAAACTAAGGTATCGTGTGACACGATGTGTGTGTGTGCGCGCGTGTGTGCACGCGCCTTTAAGTCACCTGTCATTTTATGGCAACCCCATGAATTTCATAGGGTTAGGCAAGGAATACTCCAAGGTAGTTTGCCATTGCCTTCCTCTGAAATGTAGCCTACAGCACCTAGTGTTCGTTGATGGTCTCCCACCCAAGTATTAACCAGAGCTGACCCTGATTGGCTTTCAAGATCAAATCCACCTTAACCCCCCCCCCCAACAATCTTTGTTGAGGCTGCAGATTTTGCATTTTGCTGCATGGTGGCCAACACTGCCGCCTCCTGAATATGTTTCCTAGGAAGAATCCACACAACACAAATAATCCAGTTTGAAACTGGATTGAAACATGGCTCCTTCCTATGGGATCCTGGGATTTGTAGTTTTACAAGGTCTTTAGCCTTCTCTGACAGAGTGCTGCTGCCTCACCAAACTACAAATCCCAGGATTCCATACAGGACCGGTTTAAGGATTTTGGGGGGGGGCTGCAATGCTTTATTTTGGGGGGGCCTTATATTTATCTCAGGTCAATGTAACCTAACTCAACCTAAGCTATTCACAGTACAGGATATTCAGATTATTACTAATAATGTTTTTGCAGAAGGATTACTACTATGCCCCCCCCCCGCAATGATGGGGCCCCCTGCGGATGCTGATGCCGCTGGTGCCTTAAACCGGCCCTGATTTCATAGGAAGGAGCCATGCAAATAATCCAGTTTCAACCTGGATTATTCCTCTAGTGTGGCTGTCCCCCCGCCCCAAATTTGAAGATTAACATGTATAAATAACCCCTCACACCGAACATGTCTATAGGGTTGCACTGCTGGCTGGCACCTACAGTTACTGGCAGGCAGGGCTCCCCGCTTATTATGTGAAGAACGTAATTGAAAATTTAGCTCTGAGTGAAAAAGAGAAATTGCCAAACCATTATTGGAAAAAGTTTTGGCCGTTGTTTAGTGAGACAACCCAAGCAATAACATAAAAGGATATTTTAAATAAATATTTTATTATTATTATTGTATTTTCGTATTACTTTTTAAATTAATCTGTTATTGATTTTTTTCTTTTCCGAATAGGTATAATTATAATGTGTAAATATAATGTGATTATAGTGTGTTTAGATTAAGAGGAAAAATATATTCGTGTTAGGATAGATAGTTTTGTTTTTGTATTACAGTACTAAGAAAAGAGGAAAACAATTATTATTTTTGCGTTATTGTTACGGTCTTTTGCGGTCGGGTGTATTTTTCAGTAGAATGGTCTTATTCCAATTAAAAAATTCCTAATCCCCCCCCCCCCATTCCTGGCATGGCTGCATACAGAGCCCGCGCTTAATCGAGTCCACGCTGCGCTTTCCCTGGCCTCAAGATCAAAAGCCGGCGTAGCAGTCCACCTCCGAACCTTGAGGGTCCCGAGGGTTCTAATCACGCCCCTTTTCGATAACCACGCCCCTTTTCGAACTCCCACTCTGCCCGGCCAGACTGTGCCTTCTCAATGCTGGAAGACTGAGGGAGGGAACGACGAATCAGCGCCTCCTATAAGGAGTAGAGGGAGGGGATAGAACGCGCCGGTGGGCGTGGCTCAGGGCGCCCTCTCCCGCCACCCCACCCTCTCGGATGTAGGTCACCAAAACAAGAGCCTCCCGCCGGCTTCACGTGTCCGTCCACGCGGTCTCCCGGCGAGGCCGCCCCGGCCCTATTATGTAATCCTGACGTCACATGCACGCTGGGCCAATGAGGGCGCGCGCGGCGGCCAACGTAAACACAGCAGCGCACATGGCTCAGCCGGCGAGGCCATGTGAGGGGGTGGAAAGCAGGGCAAGGACCCGGACCCCCCCCCCCGGGCGCAAAGCTCTCGTTAGCCGCCTCCGGAGGGAGCCCACCCAGGGGTCTCAGCCCCAGCCTTGCCGCCCTATGGGACTCGAAGGGATCCCTTTGACAGAGGCTGCTTTTTCTGGAAGACCCCCCCCCACACACACACAGCCGGTTTAAGGCACCAGCAGCGTCAGCATCCCCATCATTGTGGGACCCCTCCTCCTGCAAAAACATTATTAGTAACAATCAATATCCTGTACTGTGAAGAGCTTGAGTTACATTGACCTGAGATAAACATATGGTCCCCCCAAAATAAAGCATTGCAGGGCCCCCCAAATTCCTTAAACCGATCCTGAAACACCCCCACTAAATCCCAAATCGTGTACCCCGGATCCCAGCCCCATAGTGTCCTCCTACCCCAATCATAGGGGCGCGCACGAAGCCAAGTCTGCCCTCCACCACCGCTTGGCTAGCATTGCCCCCCTCCTCCCCACTCGTGACCGTGGGAATCACCTAACGCCCCACCACCACCACTCCGTCTCGGCTACTTGTGTGGGAAAACTCCCTTAGGAAGGGCTGAAGAGGAACGGGGGTGAGGGTGGGCGCCTACGGTGTCCTCCGAGGTCAGGACCAGAGGTGGGGAGGGGAGCTGGTGGGACCCAAATTAGGTGGACCCCATCTTAGAGCAGCCTTTCTCAGCCATTTTTTCCTCCTGGAGGAACCCTTGAAATACTTTTCAGGTCTCAGGAAACCTCTACAGAGGCGTCATCCTATCTACTGCTATTGCTTCTCCCCCCCCCCCCAAAAAAAATCACAATCCCTTGAGGAACCCTTGGCACCCTTTTAGGGAACCCTGGATGAAAAACACTACCTCAGAGCCTCTTCCTTCCCTTCTGGAATTTAAATTTAATTAATTTAAAATAATAATAATAATAATCCCCACTCACTTGCACTGAGCTCCATGATGGCTTTCCCCTTCTCTCCCCAAGAAGGCCGTGTTTCCCCAAACCGGAGGCGGTGAAGAGCCAAGGCGGGAGGGCGGGAAGGGTCCTCTGGAGCGACCCCTAAACGCACTCCCGGCGCCGGTGCCTCACTTCGAAGGAGGCTGCTGCTGCTGCTGCTCTTAGGGCGCTTCCTTCTGGGTCCCCTGCCGCCGCCGCCGCTCCTGCCGCCGCCTGTGTGGCTGTGGGAAGAAGAGCCACTGCGGCAGCCGCGCTCAAGGGAGGCGCTCCGGACCCGACGGCTGCCCGCCCGCCCGCCCTGTGCGTGGATATGCCTCGTGTGGGGGGGAAAGGCGGGAGGAGGCGAGGCAGCAGCAACCCCAGCCTCCGCCGAGCTTTCCTGGGGAAGTTTCTTCCTGAGCTGGCTCCTGTCAGGACTCCTGGTGCGGCTGAGGCGGCCGCTGCCTCCTCCCCTTTCCCGCCCCTCCGCCGCCCCTTTTCACCCACTGACACACTTTCCTTTCCTTTCCCCCCCCTCCGGGGAGGAGGGTGCCATCGAGCCAGCGGGTCCCTCACGTGTCCCCTCGGGTGGCCAAGCGGACACGCGTCTCAGGCCGTGTACACTCGTTCCGGGCGGAATCCCCTGGACCACAATTGCACGCAACCTGGGGTCAGGAAGCCGCCCTCGCCGCCTTTCTTTGCGCCGCAATAGCGTGGGTTTCCCTGTTTCTATGTGCCTTCCAGAGGCCTGTAGACTTAGGGCGACTTCCCGTGAATTTCTTAGTTTCCCCCCCCCCCAGGCAAGGAATAGAATCATAGAATTGTAGAGTTGGAAGAGACCACAAGGGCCATCCAGTCCAGCCCCCTGCCATGCAGGAATACACAATCAAACTATCCCCGACAGATGGCCATCCAGCCTCTGTTTAAAGACCTCCAAGGAAGGAGACCCCACCACGCTCCGAGGGAGTGTGTTCCACTTCTGAACAGCTCTCACTGTCAAAACGTTCCTCCTAATGTTGAGGTGGAATCTCTGTTCCTGGAGCTTGCATCCATTGCTCCCTGTTCCAGTCTCTGGAGCAGCAGAAAACAAGCCTGCTCCATCCTCAATATGACATCCCTTCAAATATGGCTATCATATCACCTCTTAACCGTCTTTTTTCCAGGCTAAACATACCCAGCTCCCTAAGTCTCTCCTCATAAGGCATGGTTTCCAGACCTTTCACCATTTTAATAGCCCTTCTCTGGACATGCTCCAATTTGTCAATATCCTTTTTGAATTGTGGTGCCCAGAACTGGACACAGTATTCTTAGGTGAGGCCTGACCAAGGCAGATAGAGCGACACTATTACTTCCCTTGATCTAGACACTATACTTCTATTGATGCAGCCCAAAATCGCATTGGCCTTTTTAGCTGTCGCATCACACTGTTGACTCATGTTCAACTTGTGGTCTACTAGGACTCCTAGATCCCTTTCGCTCGTAGTCTCATTCAGCCAGGTCTCCCCCATCCTATATCTATGCATTTCGTTTTTCCGCCTTAAGTGCAGTACCTTAAACATTTCTCCATATTCAATTTCATTCTGTTAGCTTTGGCCCAGCTCTCCAGCCTATCCAGGTCATTTTGAATTTTGATCCTGTCCTCTAGGGTATTAGCTGCTCCTCCTAATTTGGTGTCATCTGCAAATTTGATAAGTATGCCCCTAATTCCCTCATCCAAGTCGTTGATAAAGATGTTGAATAGCACTGGGCCCAGGACAGAACCCTGTGGCACCCCACTGGTCACCTCTTTCCAAGACGAAGAGGAGCCACTGCTGAGCACCCTTTGGGTTAGGCTGATTTTGCTAGACCCTTCCTCTGAAACAGGGCCGGTTTAAGGCACCAGCGGGGTCAGCATCTGCAGGGGGGGCCCATCATTGTGGGGGCATAGTAGTAACCCCCCTCCTGCAAAAACATTATTAGTAATAATCTGAACATCCTGAATATCCATCATTGTGGGGTGGGGGCATAGTAGTAATCCTCCTCCTGCAAAACATTATTAGTAATAATCTGAATATCCTATACTGTGAATAGCTTAAGTTGAGTTAGGTTACATTGACCTGAGTTAAACATATGGGGCCCCAAAAATAAAGCATTGCAGGGCCCCCCAAAATGCCTTAAACCTGGTCCTGCTCTGAAACATAGCCTACAGCACCGGGTATGCCTTGGCGATCTCCCATCTAAGGACTAACCAGTGCTGACCCTGCTTAGCTTTCAAAATCAGATGGGAACTGGTGCCTGTAGGGTATTTAGGGAGGCTATCATTCTGTGACCAAGAAAATCCCAACTTAGTTCCAGCTGCAGCTACTCTACAGTTGTCCCTCCATATCCACGGATTTGGTATCCACGGATTTAAGTACTCACGGCTTGAAAATATTCTTAAAGATTAATAATCCAAAAAGCAAACTTTGATTTTGCCATCTTATATAAGGGACACCATTTTGCTATGCCATTGCATATAATGGGACTTGAGTATTCACGGGTTTTGGTATTGGGGGGGGGGGTCCTGGAACCAAACCCCAGAGAATATGAAGGGACAACTGTACTTGTTCTCCATAAGTTTCTGTGCTCAAAGGGGAAAATCTACTCTGTATTACTAAGAAAAGCTATGAAATTCATGGGGTTGCCCTAAATCAACAGGCAAATTGAAGGCGGGCATGTGCATGTTCACACACACACACAACTCACTCACAAACAGGAAATAAAAGTGCAAGAAAAGCCCACCCTACCTGTAGTTGTGATTGATTATGCACTCTTGTTCTATAAAACCTAGGTCAGCCTTCTTGAAACTGATTGCCCTTCAGGCGTTCTGGACTTCAGCTCCCATCATGCCTGAGCATTGGCCATGCTGACTAGGACTTCTGGGAGTTATAGTCCAAATCATGTGGCTGGTTCCAGGCTGAAGAAGGCTGATACAGGGGAAGAAATTTGCAAAGGTCTACAGTGTTGTGATCAGAACTGCTGATCATCATATTATAAATCACCATATTGGTTTCAGTGGGTCTGCTCTAACTATTATTAAGTCTAGGTCCAAATATTTGAATACCACAAGACAAAGTACTGGAATCTGCCCCTCTTGCGTTCCATATTTAGTTATTACAAGAGAAAGTAAGCTTTGACCCTCCATATTTAAGAACAATTATTATTATAACAATATTAATTCATTATAACAATTATTATTATTATTATTATTATTATTGCGTTATTGTTACAGCCTTTTGCGGTTCGGTGTACTTTTCAGTAGAATGGTCTTATTCCAATAAAAAATTCCCAAAAAATTCCTAATTCCAGATTTTAGAACAACAAATCCCACAGTCCTTTACCATTGGCCATGCCAGCAAATATTTATGAGAGCTGAAGTCCAGAACATCTGATCAGGACATGACCAAACTGCAGAGGAGGCAATTTCCTAGGACTTGTCTACACTATTAAAAACCCTGAACCCTCCTGCAAATTCCCCCAAATCTGTGTGCCTTTGTATGTCCTTTTCCCTGAATCTGGGGTGATCAGGCCACATAGTACATGACCCAAATTCAGGGTATTTATGGGTTTTTACCTCAGGGTACAGTTTTTAGGATTTGGCGCTTTCTCCACATTTTTATCCACCACTGTAACTGCAGGATAGCAGCAAAACAACAACAACAAAGAATTTAGCAACACCAAAGAGAATAACGAATTTATTATTGCATAAACTTTCATGGGCCAGAGTTTATTTGAACAACTCCGTTTGGAATACACAGAGTCATTATTATTGCCATTATTGTCGCTTTGTGTTTAGATAGTACATTTATAGTAAATATTTGTGTTCCAAGCCTTCTACAAATGGGAGAGGTTGTTCACAACTATAAGAAGAAATACTCTTGTTCATGGATGTTGCTGGCCAAACATCACCATCACGTCACTTCTGAGCAAACTACTGGTGACATTAGTAAGTGGAGAAAAGTTAGGTTTAGGCTTAGTATAAAATAAAGGTGTGTATTAAAAGCCTGTTTTCAGGTACATTCCTGTTCCATATAGTGCAAACATCAGTAATGTATGACAACAATATCTCACGGGTTTGGATCCAGATCTAGAGCTGTATGACTATAGGATTCCTCCATGCCATTGCAACTTTCTCCAAACCTGGCTGCATTGGGCAGGTTGTGGCAACAAGGGGTTGATGCCTGGAAATTGGAGTTGAGGCACATTTTGTGAGCAGTATTCCATTCAAGGAAAATGCCTCTGCTCAATCTTCAGGGATTTCTCTTTCCTCTTAATCCTTATCATAGCCTTTCCCATTTCAATAAGACCCCTCCCTAGCATTTTTGGGGCCGAAGGTGCTGCTATGGAGCTAAGGAAGTCCACTACCATTACCCCCGGTGCATATGGGTGTATCTGGATCCAACCAATGGCATTTCATTATTTTCTGAAATGCAAAGTTTCAGAATCATGCATGAGTTTTGACATTTAGTTACCATTTTCACTTCTGGTGGGATTCCTTCCTGTTCCCTGTTTCCAGTATGATGCTTTGATGCTAGATCCCCTCACACATTACCTCGAATAATATTCAGCATGGAAATTTGGGATCTCTTAACTGTGATTGCAAAATATCCTGTGCTGTGCTGCTGATCATTTTTAAAGCATTAACAGACACAGTGATTATATTGAAGTTAAACACTATGTCATCTCTCAGTCATAGTATCACTGCAGTTACAGCACCGACAGGAAATGCTTGCTCTAAAAATACAACACAATTTGTTCTCCTCAGCTCAGAACGCCATTGGCTCCCTCACTAATAAGGATACTTGGCATTTTGCATTGGAAAAGGAAACTCCCATTGGGACAAGTGCTGTCAAACAATAAGCATAGACCTCACCCAGACGGGGAACATAATATGTGGTATTCAGTCCTCCCAGCAGCACTGGGAAACGTTTGCCCCACTAGATGTTTTGAACTACAACTTCTGCAGTTGCTTACCACTGGCTGTGCTGGCCAGGGGTTCTGGGAATTGAAGTTCAAAACATCTCAAGGGCCATGAGTTTCCCAGCCCTCTTAAGTAGTTGTGGTCTTCACTGACAAGTGTCTGAATGACACAAGCTGTCTTTGAGCACTGGCATCATCAACATCGTGTTACTGTATGCCCACAGGCCCATTAATACAAACAAAGGAATAAAAGCATAATCATTAAAACATTTTAAAATATGGTCATTAGAAGCATAATCATTAAATCATATGGATCTTTAAAACAATGTACACATCTCAAAATTCAATACAGTAGGACCCCCGTATCCACTGATTCATTATCCACTGATTCAATTATCCACGGTTTCAGTTGCAGCACAGCTACCATAGAGTCTAGAAAATGTGTCCTCTCTAGCCATTTTCTAGGTCCTCCAAGGCAATTAACTCTACGGCATTTTAAACCAGAAGTCCCATTATTTTCAATGGTGTTCACTATTATCTGTGGATTTCATTATTTGCGGTGGGGCCCAGAACCAATCTCCTGAGGATACGGGGGTCCTACTGTATAATACAAAAGATAAAATCATGAGATACAGATGACAATTAGGATATAGAAATAATCTTGAAAGACCTTTGAGTAGAAAAACAGAATTTGGCCACGAAGGGCTTGTTTATATGGCGAAAATACTCCTCACATAATTCAAGGAGAATACATTTTGTCTAAATGGGATCCTGCATCAATCCACTGTATTCAGAAGGTGGGGCCATAAACACCAAATACTCTGTGGGAAAAGCCTTTGAGGCATTTCCTGTATTTTAAAAAAACTCCAAAGGAAATGCACATTCCCTCTTGTTGGAACAACAAATTTGTTTTGCTGCACATTCCCAATATGAGCAGAAGAAGAAAGCTGATTGGTTGGACATGCAAAGGGGGTGGAGCTTGCTAGCAAGGCAAGTGCCCTGAACCACCACGTTGGATTTTCGCCATAGCGATTGTGCACTGAGATGACAAAATTGCCTTTCTTTTTTTCTGTTTATTTAAGTGGAATGTCACACTTCTACACCTAGGATATGCTTTTTTAAAAAATACTGTTTGGTGGTGGCAACTGGTGACAATAAAAATGCAAGTAATTCTCTCGTGCCCAACATCTTGATTCACAGACATGCCTGTTTGAACAAGAAACACATATGGATTCACATGTGTACGATCTTGAAAAAACCCACCATGGAGACAAACGAAAGCTGCTGCAAATTGGCATTAGTGCGCATCAATCCACATTTTATAGCCTCATATAGACAAACTCTAAGTCTATTGCTAATTTGTTTATATCATCCAAGAAATGTTTCAGATTCCACTGCATTGTCCTTCCAATGCATTTCCTCATATCAGGGCAAAGCACTCTACTGCTTTCTTCTCTGTGAAGGCTATATTCTAAAAAAGATGTAACCTAAAGTTGAAATTACTTTATTTCGACAGGGACACAGGTGATCTTCATATGGGGTGCCATGGTAAAATCCTTCCCATACTGCAGAAGGGAGGCTATTAAATCTTAAATCTTTAAAAAGACATGGTGATACTTGGGAATAGCCAGAAAAAGGAGGAAAGGGGAGGAAAGGAATGTAGCAGCTCCTTTAAGACTAACTGGTTTTTATTTTAGCAAGAGCTTTTGTGGATATAGATCCATTTCTTCAGATGCAGTCCATCTGGATATCTAGCATGTGCAGTGGTTCGATTGTTGGACCAAGACCAGGGAAACCGGGATTCGAATCAACATTCAACCATGGAAACCCACTGGGCGACCTTGGGCAAGTCACACTTTCTCCCTCTCAGAGGAAGACAATGGCGAACCTCCTTTGAATAAATCATGCTGGGAAAACCCTAAGAGGGGATTGTCATAAATCAGAGTCAGCTTGAAGACACATGACAAAAACAGCTTAGGAAGTTAAAACATTGTACTGAGATATATTGGGGCCTCTTTGGACATTTATGGTTATTGAAAGTGTGATGGGGAGAATATCTGCCAGGCCTCAATCACCCATTCCTCCCAATTTCCCAGAGAGAAGCAGTTCCATCAACTGTGGATTTTAGTGCATTTAAGGTACACTTCCTTTTTTAATTTAAGAGGATAAAAATCCTCATTTTCTATTCAACAAATTCTATACAATTTCTTTTGACATTTTTATAATATTATCTAGCTAGCATAGTGTAGTCCTTTGAATGTTGGACTAGGACTCTGGGAGACCAAGGTTCAAATCCCCACTCAAGCCATAGAAGCCTACTGGATGACTTTGGGCAAGTCACACACTCTCAGCCTCAGAGGAGGGCAAGGGCAAACCCTTGCTTAATAAATTCTCCCAAGAAAACCCCATGATAGATTCACCTTAAGGTTGCTGTAAGTCAGAAATGCCTTGAAGGCATACAATAACAAAGGCAATTCACAAAGTAGAAAGATTTTCTGAATTGCTAGTATTATTTATCCTGTAGGGAATTACAGCCTTTCACACGTTTAGTCTGCAGCTCTCATCAGCCTTGACAATTGACCATGCTTGCTGGGGCTCATGGGAGTCCAGCATCAACTGCAGGACCATAGCTTTCCCATCCCTGGTTGACAAATTTATCTTATCCAGGCTTGTTACAGCTTTCACTATTTAAAACAACTTGGGTTTATCATAGCTGCCAACATTACAGTTTGTCTCCCTTATCCAGAATTTTGAAATCTGAAATACTCCAAAATTCAAAATGTCCGCTTGAGTGACTGAGAAAGTGACACCTTTGTGTTTTGATGGTTCTATGCACACAAACTTTGTTTCATGCACAAAATTAATATTGTATATACAATTACCTTCAGGCTATGTGTATAAGATGTATATGAAACATAAATGAATTTTGTGTTGACTTGAGTCCCATCTCCAAGATACCTCATTATGTATACCGGTATTCAGGTATTCCAGAATTCAAAACATTCCAAAATACTTCTGGGCCCATGCATTTTGGATAAGGGAGACTCAACCTGTATTGAGAAATCTAATAAATGACCCTAAACATAAGATGTCCATATAGGTGATTGAGTGGCTCAAAGCTCTGGTTTAACTTGTGTATTTGGTATTTTCTGTTTTCTCAAGCTATGAGCAGATGGCTGGCAACCAAATAATTACTACCCACTTTAACAATTCAAATCTTAGAACACCATATAGTAAAATGCATTTAATGTGCCAAATATTATGCATGTGTTTGGTTAGTGGTTGAAGACAGTTCTCAGCAAAGTCCCCTTAGGTCCAAGCAAGATTATCACAACTTTGATTACTCAAAACATCAACTACTTTAAAATATGTTATTGGCTTCAAGACAATGATTGGTCCAAGCAAAAGGTCAGACTCCAGACTCAATGTAACTATTTTTTAAAACCTGAAATTGATGCCATTGTGCGTTTGATACAATCAACTATAAAACTTCTACAACTGAATTAAATAGTGCTATCACTCTTGGAATTTTTGCATTTTCACCATTCAAACATAATTTATAGAACAGCCTCAAAATCAGCAGAAGAGGCTACAAATCAACAGAAAGACTGATTTGATGGACTATCATCTTTACAACTCTGAATTGACCAAAAGATCCTTCTGTCTTTTCGGGAGCCTGGTCAGAGCTTGGAACTGGGACTTTCTCATCAATTAGCCCTTGTCACAAATGAATCTGCTGAGTGATGAAAGGAAATATTTCTCCAGGGCTGGCATCTTTACTAGTCAGCCCTAGAGCCCTTCTGTAGCTCCTTCTGCCTCCTTCCATTGGGCAGAACTATGTTGAAATAAGCCTTTGGAAACCACCTGCCTGGAAAAAGTGCAGTATACATAAATATAGATTAAAAATTAAACCTTGCAGAAGCCCATGGGGTAGCAAGTGAGATGTAAAAGCTGCATGTTAACACGCCTCTTTTAATGTTCTGGGATTTCACTGTACATTGAATGGAATGGGTACTGAAGATATGGTGAAAGGTTGCTTGGTATTAAACAGAAAGCTATAGTTTACTCCTAATTATATAATATCATGTTGATATAAATCTCTCTTTAACTGGAATTACCAAAGTAGTGGTATTATCTATTTCTAGGGGTATTATTATTTCAAGTTGCTCAGCATGCCCCTCCTACTACTCAGTTATCATAGCGATGAACAAAGAACTTTGCTATGATTGTGCAAGACTGCTCTCATGATTATCAGCTAGGAGGCTTATATTTATTAACTTAAAATACTTCTGATGCACACCTCCTCAGTGAGTACTTGAAGCGATTTACACTAACGCCACATAAATACAGTAAATACAGTTTAGCATGAAAAACAAAAATGATAAAATGGGAGAGTAAACTTCTGAAAATCGAAGAAACTCCTAAAATCAAAGAGTAGTCTCAGTAGATGCCTGGTGGAACAGTATAGTTTTTGCCAATAACTAAAAGACCAACAATAAGGCCAGCTTCACTTGCCTAGGAAAGAAGTTCCCTAGCTGTGGTTGTTATGTGCTTTCAAGTTGGCTCTTGATTTATGGCAATGCCATCACAAGGTTTTTGTGGCCAGGTTTATTCAGAGGTTGGCCATTGCCTTCCTCTAAGGCTGAGACTGTGACTTGTACAAGGTGAGCCAGATTTCCATGGCTGAGCACAAATTCGAACCCTGGTTCCCTGGACTCCTAGCCCCACTCAAACCACACCACCATACCAGCTCCCCATAACTGGGGTACTGCTACATAGCACCCCTAACGTCCAATCTCACCTCTCTTAACCAGGACATGGTGAGTTTAACAGCTTCAGATAAAGAGCATAGGCTTTGGCCAGGTGTATAAAGCAGGCATGCAGTCCCTCAGAGATCATGGGCTTAAGTCCTCTATGAGCTTCATGAGTAAGACCCAGCATCCTGACTTGGGCTCAGAAAACAGATAGAACCAGCGAAGCTCTTCTGAAATGGATATGTAGTCTATAAAACCAGAAGCATATATAGCTGAAGTTGGGCAAAGCACTTCACTCCAATGCTACCAATTTCTTTCTCTTAGTCCCAAGGTCCTACAAGACCCCTTTACACACACTGATCCATATTTTCAACAAGTTCCAAAACTGTACAATTGCCACCAATTCTTAAACCAATGTAGAGATTAGGTGACACGTATCATCTTTGCAGTTTCTTCAAATTAAGATGAAGGTTATGCCTCGCAGTATTTTCTAAACATTTTTGTACATAAAATAAGCAAAAACCTGAATTTCCATAGGGTATTGTCACATATTCAAAGCATAATAGTCAAGGATCCATTATAACAAAAAATACAGAGCTAGCTTTTATTTTTGAAATACCTATAGTCAAGACCCATTCATTAATCCACAGAAATCTGTGATCTGCCTATCACAAGTTGACTCTTTTAGTCTGAAATTGCCAATTTTATGTGCAATGAAAACACATGACAGTGGAAATCCAAAGCCTCAAACTGACTTTATTATAATGAGAAATTTATAAGCAAAAAAATCAACGGTAACGGTGAAGTTGCAAGGTGTTGCGCCGTCTCCAAGCAGCACGGCGTGAGCCACCAATTGTGTGATGGAATTTGTGGCCCTTGCCAAGACCACGGCTCTTCCTGCCAGCAGAGGTCAGCCCACGCATCTCTCTGTGTTTGTGAACTGGCTTGGTGATCCATTGGGTGTCTGGATTGCGTCTGATAGCCTTGTGGAAAGGGTCAATCAGAATGACTTCAAAGAATTTGTATGTGGAATCTTCTCCCACCCAGTAAGAATTGAGTACTCTCAGGGCTCCACAGTGACGACCAGCACGCTCCTAGATAAAAAGGCAGAATTAGTTCAAGTTGGCAAAGGACTGGAGTTCATAAAGATGGTTGAAAAAAAACCAACTGAAAAGCTTTATACAAAAAGAACACTATTTTGTCATGATATTTGGCAACCACAGCAACAAAGACTGTCAAAGACTTTTAAATAGAGAACTCTGTAAAGCAATAGGACTTAATGATCCTTTCAACTTTTAAGCTTCCACTGTAATGTGATCAGTGAACACTATCATAGTGGAAAAGAGATCAGTAGAATACTAGAGGTTAGGTATAAGCCAGAGGTGAGCAGTTTATGGCCCCTGAAATGATGCCTGACTGCAACTCCCATGGTTCTTCACCACTGGCTGTCTAGGACTCATGAAAGCTGCTGTTCAGTGACATTTCAAGGACCACACGTTCCCTATTTCGGACAGAAGGCCAAAAAAAAAAAAAGGGGGTGGGAAGGCAGAACAAGCAGCATGGTATAATTAAATTCCTCATCAGGTTGGAAAGCATCACAATATCCTAATTTTTGAAATTATACTTGCCTGTGCTGGGTTTCCTGAATACTATATAAAAAAAGAGATGCTAAAAGAACAGGAAATTGCAAGTAATATACAAATCTATTTAACAATAACAGAACGCTTGCTCCCTGCCAACTAAAGTTCCCTGATTTTGAATTGTTTTTCCATGCCCAATTTTATCTGATAGTCCCTTATTCTGTAGAAAAAGTTCTCTGTATGGTACTCCATACATTATCCATTACAGCATATTTAAACCACATGATCCCATTTCTCCTCTCAAAATCAGAATACCAAAAATGCATTACATCAAGAATGCCACTGTTGTTCATTAACCATGCCATCTTATTTTCTCAGTATGAGCTAATAACGCTGTTACTCTGTCACTGTTGTCCAACTCAGAAGTCTCTCTTTCTCTGGCTTTTCTTCGCAAACGAAGATTCAGGAAGGACTCATCCCGCGCTTTCTGCAAGCGCACTGATGACTGAAAAGGCCAATCTGAGATAAACAAGTCTGGTTGCAGAAAGCACAGCAGAAGGTCTCCTTGGGTGATGTTTCCGGGTTATGATTCTTTCTGCGTTGTTGTTTCTCTTCAAGATTTGTTTGGCGTGAGTTCTCAAATAACGCTGCAGCATTGTGGATAGTATGTCTCCATGCCTCCCGATATGAGGCCAGGGCGGACCATTGTTGGTGATCAATTTGGCCAAGCCTGAGATGTTGTTTCAGGGAGTCCTTGCATCGCTTTTCTGGAGCGCCCCTCTTATGCTGACCCGTGGCGAGTTCACCGTAGAGTATTATTTTTGGGAGGTGATGGATGGAAGTATTGAGATCACTTATGGATGCATGACATAAAGGGGTTAAAGACACACCAGAAGCCAAGCAAACAGAGAACTGGCTTATGTCAAGTCCTATGCTGGAAAGACTTACAGTTTAAGCAACAATTTTAAACTTTTTGGGAACAGTGATCACTATAAGAAAACCTGACAATGATCACAAGAAATATCCCACCTCTGCTACAGATTGTAGGCTCCGGGCAAATTTCAGTTGGTTAACACCATGATGCACAGGTTTACCATAAGTAGCGCCCTTAGGAACTGGACGCTTACGGCCACCGCGGCGAACACGAATACGGTAGATGACATAACCTAAGACAAAAGCAAATAGTTGGGAAAAAAAATGAATTTCATATCCACATTCCAGCAGATAGTCTTCTCCCTATAAAATTTATTTATATCCCGCTCCTCTACAAAATACAATCGGGACAGCTTACAACATTAAAATCTACATACAACCCCTCCATCCCACCCATCCTTTAAGATACAATTAAATAATTAAACATTTAAAACACAATAAATACTAAAAAATACTCAAAACAACACAATAAAAAGCTGGATGGGATCGGACTAATTAAGATGCCTGGGTATCTATTTAGGAAAGGCCTGCTGGAAGAGATCCGTCTTAAGAGCTTTTAAAAAGCTATTTAAGGTGGTAATGTGATGGATCTCACCCGGCAGGCCGTTCCATAATCTGGGAGCAAAAGCCGAAAAGGTCTTCTGGGAGGTCGACGAGAGCCTAGTTTTTAAAGGTTGCAACAGAGTCCTCCCAGAGGACCTGAGTGCACGAGGAGGATTATATGGAAGGAGGCGGTCCCGAAGACAGGTTGGACCCAAGCCATTTAGGGCCCAGAAACTAATGGGCAGCCAACGAAGTGATCTTAAGATTGGTGTTATATGGTCTCTTCTAGATGTACCCGAGACCAATCTGGCTGCCATATTCTGTACTAGATGAAGTTTCTGGACCAAGCACAAGGGTAGCCCCATGTAGAGTGCATTACAGAAATCAAGACAGGAGGTTACCAGAGCATGTACCACGGTACACAGGGAAATGGCAATAACTGCTGTAATAAGACATGCTTAAAGCCTATGTTTCAATTCCTTCTCATCTCAGAGGTGCTCTTTCCTGAATGAAGCATAGAAATTAGGTCACGTTATGTTTATACTTTCACATTTTAAAAGTACATCAAGTAGTAAGAATGATCATACGTCATACGTATGTCAGCTATGCCTAACATACAACTCAAGTTCACTTTCAGCTCATTCCTGAAACTGCAGTTACCTTGCTTAGCTTTATATCCCAATCTACGAGCTTTGTCTGGTCTGGTGGGACGAGGAGCTCGATGAAGAGCAGATAACTGGCGATACTGCCAGCAGCGAACACGCAAAAGGAAACGCATCACATCAGACTGCTTCTTCCTCCATAGTTCTTGGATATACTTGTAGGCACCCATTCTGGCTTACCTGCAAGAGAGAAGCATGTTTAAATTACATTGCTTTTCCCCCTTAGATAGACGCATACATGCATTTCCCTCCTCCCAAGAATAAGGTTTTATGTTTTTCTATGTGTTATAACCAAGTGCAGTGTTTAATACAACACATCTGGTTGTTTGACACTTTAAGAAAAAAATATTTGTAATAACTGTAGTACTGAGAAACACTGTTTTATCAAAATCTGTCAAACTACCACTAAGTATCAATTGCAAAGCTACCACACTCAGCCCTCTGTAGCTACAGATTTGGCACCCACAGATTCCACCATCCATGGCTTGAAAAAATTCCAACAAAAATAAACTCCAAGAAGCAAACCTTGATTTTGCCATTTTATATAACGGACACCATTTTACTACATGATTGTATATAATGGGACTTGAGCATCTACGGATTTTGTTATCCACAGGGGGTTCTGGAATCAAAGCCCAGCAGATACCAAAGGCCCACTGTACGAGTCTTTGAGCAATAGCTGTTTTCTACAAGTAGCCTGGGGTAAGGCAGCATAAACTCAGACACCAAACTATATTTCTTCCCACATGAAAACACAGTTGCCATTTGAAAGCCAAAGCAAACAGGAATGTGTAACTACCCCATCCAAACTAGTGTTCACTTTTCTACTGGCCTCAAAAGCCACCACCATCCCCCTACAACGAGCTAAGATTTATAACATGTATAAGACACAAACATCATAGTCGATTACTTCTGACAAGTTATCTAATTATACAGTACTGGACAGAACACATTACAGTCGTCCCTTGATATTTGCTGGGGTTTGATTCCAGGACCCCCCATGGATACCAAAATCTATGAATACTCAAGTCCCATTATATGCAATGGCATAGCAAAATGGTGTTCCCTATATAAGATGACAAAATCAAGGCTTGCTTTTTGGATTATTATTTTTGTAAGAATATTTTCAAGCTGTGAATACTTAAATCCGTGGATACGGGGGGACAACTGTACTATGTTTTTGTTAATTGTGCAGTACCAGTTGTCCTGGACCTGGTGGTCCTGGAACCAAACCCCAGTGAATATGAAGGGACAACTTGTACAGTTGTCCCTCCACATTCACGGATTTAAGTACTCATGGCTTGAAAATATTCTTAAAAAAATAATAATCCAAAAAGCAAACCTTGATTTTGTCATCTTATATAAGGGACACCACTTTGCTATGCCATTGCATATAATGGGACTTGAGTATTCACGGATTTTGGTATCCATGGGGGTGAGGGGTCCTGGAACCAAACCCCAGTGAATATGAAGGGACAATTCATACAGTTGTCCCTCCACATTCATGGATTTAAATATTCACAGTTTGAAAATATTCTTAAAATAATAATAATCCAAAAACCAAACCTTGATTTTGCCACCTTATATAAGGGACACCACTTTGCTATGCCATTGCATATAATGGGACTTGAGTATTCACGGATTTCGGTATCCACAGGGGGTCTTGGAACCAAACCCCAACGAATGTGAAGGGACAACTAATATGTAAGCTGCAGGACACCAAGATGGTGGCATCCCTGCAACAACTGTTGTAGCATCCCAATGTTTTCCCCCTACTTCCTTATGATCCTAAACCAACAAAAAAAATCCTTTAGGAAACCACTCCATGCATAGTTATTTCATCAGAATACAACCCCAAACTTGAGATGCATGGGGTGGGGAGATGCTATTCGCTTTTACAACTCATAGGAATGTGGGAAGTTGCACAACACACCAACTCAGACGATTTGTCCCCCTGGCTTCGCATTTCCCCTGGGCTGAGCCTGCCACTTTCTTTCTACGAGCTAAGCGTATGCTCCTCCATAGAAAAGCCCACCAGGAGGAGCCAAACAGGGCACACTGTGCACGCAGAAGGGCCCCGATGCCGAATGGAAGCGTCCCACTAAAGCGAGGGGTTACCTGCTGCCCCCCCTCCGCCTCCTTCCAGCTGCTGCTGCTGCTCCTCCCGCCACCCCTTCACTCCCTTCCAGCTCGGCAGCCGTAGGCCCCAGGCGCATAACCTCCGCGACCAGACGCTACAAAATGAAAGCTCCTCACCCCGCCGCCGCCAAGAAAACCCAACCGCCTTCTCCCTCCGCTTCCCACCCGTGAGGCGCGACACCACACAGACCCCGGGAAGCCTCCGGTATTCAGGATGGCGACGGATTCAACCGGCGAAAACCAGCCAACCTTACCTAGCGGCGCCCGGAGCCGGAAAGGAAGAGGCCTCCTTCCCACAATGCTTTGCGATAGAATCCGTGACGTCCGGAGAGGCCGGCGAAGAGCGCGCGTGCGTGAAAGAAGCTATGCGCCGGCGGGCTGCTGGGAAATGTAGTTTACGAGACCACGTGCCTCGAAAAGTTCTGCTCTCGAATGAGGCGGGAAGAAGAGCGAAGGGAAATCTGCTCTTGTCTCGTTCGCTCAGAAGGTGAAGCTTGGAGTCAACTACAGTACATTCTGACCTTACATTTTTAAAATGGAAAGCTCTGGCCTCAGATTTTCCTCAAGAGTCCTGTTATTTAACACTTCCCCTTACTTGTAGAGATGGGCTGGTTTTTCATAATATTTCCCCCCTTCTTTGGAGGTTTTTTTAAAAAATACATTTACAAAAAAGAGAGATTATACAATGACAAAATTATTACCATTTAACCATCCAATATCCATATTTCTTCTCTTGTATAACATTTGTTAACTTATGGTCTTTTTTCTTGAAAGAAGAATGTCTACCAATAACAAATTATTGGGGGGGAAAGGTGGAATTTAAAAGGAGAGTTGTTATTGGAGATTTAAGGAGGGAAAGGACAGTAAAAAAGGGAAAAAATTGAGAAGAGATACTGAAAAATAAGAGATGTGAAGGTCACAAATCAAAACTGTTGTGATTAAGGAAAGATATAGTACAAATTTTGGGTATAATTAATAAACAAGTTAGAAAGTAAAAATAATAAGGTTTCATAATAACATTTTAAGGCATGAGGGTAGGTAGTAATTAGCTAACCCACATTGTAAACTGCTTGGAGCTCACTATAAAGCAGTGTAGGTGCTATTGCTAAAACAATTTGTAAGCTGCTCTCAGAGCCTTTGTGGTTGAAGAGTGGGGTATAAATACTCAAAAATAAATAATGGCACTCTGCACATTCTCAGAAGCCCTGGTGTGTTTCATGTCTTCCAGGTTTGGAGCTAGTATTGTGTGTTCCAGGTTTGAACTTGGCAATGAACACCAATAATTTTATTTATTTATTTATACCCCGCTCTTCAGCCACAAGGCTATCAGAGCGGCTTACAAATTGTTTTAAGCAATAGCAATTTACACATCTACACTGCATTAAGCAGTTTCCAATGTGTGTTAGCTAATTGCCCCCACAAGCCAGTTACTCGGCCTCAGACCCCCTGAGTAGGATATACTTTGTGAATTAGAAGAAAGTAGCAAACAATAAGCAGCAGCTTCTTCTTTTATATTTAAAACCATGATAATTGGGAATGTTATATTTCCTACACATGTAACTTGTCCTATGTCCAAGGAAGAGTTGCCCATTCTTTATTTTCATTGCAGTTCTGTGAGTTAGGTTGTTGTTAACTGCCTTCAAGTCAGACTCGGCTTATGGCGACCCTATGAATGAAACATCTCCAGGAAATCCTGTCCTCAGAGTCTCTGCTCAGGTCTTGCAGACTCAGGGCCATGGCTTCCTTGACTGAGTCTATCCATCTAGTATGTGGTCTTCCTCTTTTCCTGCTGCCTTTTACCTTTCCAAGCATTAATGTCTTTTCTAGTGAGTCATGTCTTCTCATGATATGGCCAAAGTATGACAGCCTCAGTTTAGTCATTATGGCTTCTAGGGAGAGTTTGGGTTTCATTTGTTTTAGGATCCATTTGTTTGTCTTTTTGGCAGTCCACAGTATCTGTAGAAGTCTTCACTACCATCACAGCTCAAAGGATTTTATTCCTGCCAGCTTTCTTCATCCAGCTCTCACGGCCATACTTAGCAATAGGAAATACAATGGCATGGACAATCCTAACTTTAGTATTCAGTGATATATCTTTGCAGTTCAGGATCTTGTATAGCTCTTTCATAGCTGTGCTTCCAAGTCCTATTTTCTTATTTCTTGACTGCTTTCTCCATTCTGATCAATGACTGAGTCAAGGTATAGAAACACTTAAGTATTTCAATTTCTTCATTGTTTGCCTTAAAGTTATATAAATCATCCATGCTCATTCTTTTTCTTAATGGTCAGCATTAAACCTGCCTAAGCACTTTCTTCCTTGACTGTCTTCAGTAATTTTTCCAAGTCTTTGGTATTTTCTGCTAGTAGTATGGTGTCATCTACATATCTTAAATTGTTGATGTTCCTTCCTCTGATTTTTTCATCTCCTGTCCTTCTGAGTCTAGTCCTGTGTGTATATTTTCAGCATACAAGTTAAACAGATAGGGTGATAGCATGCAGCCTTGCCTGACCTCCTTTCTGATTGGAAATCATTCTGTTTTCCCTATTCTGTTCTGACGGTAGCCTCTTGTCCTGACTACAGGTTATGTATCAGGACAATCAAATGTTGTGATACACCCATTTCTTTAAGAGCGATCCATAGTTTTTTCTTGATCTATATACAATCAAAGGCTTTGCTGTAGTTTATAAAGCCCAAGCTGATTTTCTTTCAGAATTATTTGGTGTGCTGTGTTATCCAACATATGGCTGGAATGTGATTCCTAGTGCCTCTTCCTTTCCTGAACCCAGCTTGCACATCTGGTAATTCTCACTCCACATATGGAAAAAATCTTTGCTGTAGAATTTTGAGCCTCGCTTTGTTTTGTGTGGGAAATTAATGCAGTGGTCCTGTGATTATTGCAATCTTTTGTCTTTTTTCTTGAGGATTGGAATGTATATTGAGTGTTTCCAACCTGTGGGCCATTATTTTGTTTTCCATATTTTTTGACAGATTTTAGTTAGAACTGGAGTTGATTCTGTCTTGGTAGATTGAAGCAGTTCTATTGATATGGCATCTGTACCTGGTGAGTTATTCTTTCGCAGTCCTCTGAGTACAGCTTTTACTTCATTTTCTAAAATTTCTTCATATGGTTCTTCAAATGAGTCTCATTCTTTCATCTCTTTTATATAGCTCTTCCATGTATTGTTTCCATTGTCTTTTTATTTCGTCTTGGTCATGTATTGTGTTCCCCTGCTGGTCATAGAGCATCCCAACCTTTGGTTTAAATTTCCCTTTGATTTCTTAGATCTTGTTGATAAAGTCCTATGTTCTTTTGTTGTTTTTGTTGATTTCTATCTCTCTGCATTGGTTATTATAGTAGTTCGCTTTATCCCTGCGCATTAGTCATTGGACAGTTGCATTCAGGGTTCTGGTTCTATTTTGGTCACTTTTTACTTTTGCCGCTTATCTGTCTTTTACTGCTTGAGGAGTTTTGTCTGTCATCCATTGATGGTTCTTTTTCTTTTTGACTGCAGATAGTGTCTTTCTGTATTCTTCCTTGATGACCCTGGCTTCAGTCCATAGTTCATCTGATTCTCAGTAAATTAAGCTTAACAGTGCAAATCTATTTTTCACACTATGTTAAAATTCTACGGGGATATTCTTCAGGTTGTATTTCGGCATGATGATTGGTTAGTGTCTTTTAGCTTTACAGATATTTTGATTTTTGATATTAGGAATTCATGGTTGGTGCCACAATCTGCTCTTGGTCTCATTTTTGCTGTGAGGATAGAGCTGCTCCATCTTCTGCTTCCAATTATGTAATCTATCTAATTTTTATATTGGCCATCCAAAGATTCCATGTGTATAATCAATTGCCTCTTTGTTTGCTTGTAAGAATGTGTTTGCTATGAGCAGACTGTTGACCTCACAAAATTCCATCAGTCACTCTCCTATTTCCTTTCTTGTTCCTAGTCTGAATTTTCCTACAATCTTTGACTCTGTGCTGCTTCCTACTTACACATCCCAATCACCTGTGATTAACAAGAAGTCCTGTTTTGGTGTGTGATAAGTTTATTCCTGGAATCCAGCATAGAATCTTTTTATTTCTTCTTCTTTGCCTCTGTGGTTGGTACATAGACTTGGATTATGGTTATGTTGATGGGTTTCCCTCAAGTCTTATTGACATGATTTGATCAGACTTTGCATTATATCCTTTGACTGATTTTGCTACATCTTTTCTCACTATTAATGCCACCCCATTTCTTCTTATCTTTTCTTTTTCTGAGTAAAACACTGTGTAATTATCTGAATCAACATGTCATATTCCTGTCCATTTTAGCTCGCTTAACCTAAGTACTGCAATATTTATTCATTCCATTTCTTGTTTTACTATGTCTAGCTTTCCATGATTCATGATTCTCACATTCCATCTTCCTGTCATATGTGTTGTGCAGCTTCAAGCTTTTCCTGCACTTTCTGAGCATGTCTGCAGATTGACTTCCTTTCAGTGTGAGACCATTTGTTAGGTTATGCTAAGTTTAAACCATGTTTCATAGTGAGTGGGCATTAACACCCAGGTTAAGTCCAAGAAGTAATATATACACAATTTTTCTGTGCCATATAAAGACCAGAGGGTAGATATAATTCTACGTTTTTTGTGCATCTCTTATGGGTGACAAGAAAATTCTAATTAGTTTTGATATGCATTCAAGGTGTGTTTGTCATTTCAGTTTCATTAATTTTATCAGAAATAATAATGCAATATTTTGTAGGTATAATACTCTTGAGAAGTTTCTAAAATATACCTTTTAAGGTTGTACTGTGGGTTTTTTTCTGTGTTGTTGTCTGACTAATGATAACTGCAAATGTCATCAACATTTGTGGTGCTTTAACAGGATTTATTCAACCCAATCAACAGTCTAAAAGAAGATGGGAAAGGGCTACAAAGTGGTGGTTTGTGGAATGGCTTCAGTGGGGAAGACAGCCATTTTGGAACAAGTTCTGTATGGTAATCACAGGGTTGGTAAGAGATGTATGTTCCATTTTTTTGTTTTCAAAAAAGGATCATAAGATAATTGTCTGTCCTATTTAATAATTAATGAACAATAGGTTTAACATAATAGCAGTAGCACCTGTGATATAGGCCATGCATTGTTCATCTTGTGGATTAGTGAACCCAGCTGGCTTTGTTGGGAAACGGAAGTGATATCAGTTTTGCCAGGCATTGAACAAATATAAGCAAAATGGTGGTTCCATACTTGGCCTTGGGACATAACATTTGTCATGATGTCACTTTAGAATAAATGGAACAAAGTGAAGACAAAGCCTTAGGCTTCCTGTGGTTTTCTTCCAGGCTGTGAGGCCGTATTCTGGAAGCGTTTATTCCTGATGTTTCGCCTGCATCTGTGGCTGGCATCTTCAGAGAATGGTGGCGGTGTGTGGGGTTTATATACTGTTGAGTATCTGTTGAAGAGGATATATAAATTTGTGTATTTGCATGGCTAGTTCTTGGGGGGAGATATGCAAGGAGGATGTGTTGTCATCCACAAACCAAACCAACAGTTGGGCACAAGGTATACAGAAAACCCACACACATGGACAGATACCTACACAAGAACTCCAGTCATCACCCGGGACAAAAAAGAAGCACAATAAAAACATTGGTAGACCACGAAAAAAGATCTGCGAACGCCACTACCTGGAGGACGAACTGAAGCACCTAAACTCGGCCCTACAGGCTAATGGTTACTCCAGATCAGACATCACAAGGGTAGCCAGACCCAGAAAAAATCTCAGGAATGAAGAAAAACAGCCACCCAAAGGGAAGGTATTTTTATCATACATCAAAGAAGTCACAGACAGAATAGGGAAACTAATGAGGAAACACAACCTCCAAACGATCTACAGACCAACCAAGAAAATCCAAGAAATGCTACGCTCAGCAAAGGACAAGAGACCCTCTTACAGCTGCAGGACCACTAAACGCAATGTACAAACACGAATCAAGGAACATGAGAGACACTGCAGACTGGGCCAGCCAGAAAAATCAGCAGGAGCAGAACACGTTATAAACCAACCTGGACACAAAATGCTATTTAAAAACACTGAAATTCTGGACCAGGCCAGCAACTATCATGTCAGAATGCACAAAGAAGCAATTGAAATCCACAAACACCTAGACAACTTCAACAGGAAAGAAGAAACCCTTAAAGTAAACAAAGTTTGGGTACCAGTCCTGAAAAACACCAGAATCAAAACTCAACACATGCAAATGAACTTCACCCAGGGACAGGGGGATTTCCAGAAGACAACAGACCATTAGCCAAACAAACACTAATCCTCCTTGCATATCTCCCCCTCAGGAACTAATAATAATAATAAACTTTATTTCTATCCTGCCCCTCTGCAATGCAATCGGGGTGGTTTACAGCATAAAAACTCCATAATTACTTCAGTACCCTAACCCACCCATCCCTTAAAACAATATTAAATTAGAAAGGATTAAAAACACACAATAATTAAAAGGAGAGGGGGGAAATGGAATGATTCAATGGCAGCTCAAGGGAAAAGACAGCTGAATCTTCGGGCCGGGATAGCTATTCAGGAAAGGCCTGCCGGAAAGGATCCGTCTTGACAGCTTTTTTGAAGCTGTCTAAGGTGGTAATAAAACGGCTCTCTTCCGGCAGGCCATTCCATAATCTAGCCATGCAAATACACAAATTTACATATCCTCTCCAACAGGGACTCGCAGTATATAAACCCCACACGCCCCTACCCAACCATTCTCTGAAGATGCCAGGCGAAACATTAAGAATAAACTTTTCCAGAACACGGCCTCACAGTCCAGAAAAACCCCACAGAAAAGCTATGGATGCCAGCCATGAAAGCCTTTGACTTCATATTGAAGACAAAGCCTTACCAGCATGTCTCTGGATACTTCAGTTTCCTGCCTTTGGAGGCAAATCAGCTTGTGGGAAACTTGTATGGTGTATTCTGTCTCTGCTGTGCCCTTGGCAATTTTTCTCCCTCTTTTCTGTAAATGCTTCCTGTGTGCTATCACAGACTCTGTGGACATTTGGGGGAAGATGGTCTCCAACAGTGTCTCTTAGTGCAGAGCTGGGGATCTTTGCCCCCCCCCCCCGCAAGATGCTGCAGGAAGCCACTTCTCATCAGTCCCAGGCAGCCTGTCCCAGAGCTTGGAAATCATGTATTTCAAGAAAAGATGTACCACATTACTCTTGGGTATAGCACCATTACCAGCTCTGTTACTTCTACAAAGTAATGTAATGCCCAGTAAGAATATCAAAAAATTCTGACATAATAAACAGTCTTTACTCCAGGGATGGGAAGAGTGTGGCCACATGTTGCCATTATACCTTTGCCACTCCGGGGGGCCTCAAGGGTCTAGGTGCCCTCCCTGGACCCTCCAAAAGGCTTATTATTATTATTATTATTATTTCTCACCCACCTCTCCCCAAGGCTTGAGATGGGGTACAACATAGATTAGAATGCAATATATAACTCAACACATAAAACCATTTAACACGGGCTAAACATAAACAAGATTATTTGGCCAGGAAAATCATTTCCAGTTGTGATTTCTGACTGGTCTAAGGCTCCAAATCATGTGGTGTGGCTTACAATAGGGGTGAAAATTGACCCCCTACTTTAGTTTTCCCATCTGTGGTTTCCTTGTAATTCTTAAAACATTGTCCTGTACAGGATTTATTTTTGCCCATTTTTATATTTTAAATGTATTTTTTAAAATCAAATAATAACTAAACATAACTAAGTAACCATAAGTAATGAGAGAAGATATGTTTTCACTACTGAGCAATGAGTAACAGCATTTCATTTTTTTAAAGAAAAATTAGTAGACTCTGTATCCTTTTTTTTTTTAAAGGGAAAGTAATTAATATTCCTAGCTCTGGCCTGTTCAGTGGTGATGGATCATGGGAGTAGTAGTTCATTAATGTTGGTAGGACTACAGGTTCCTCACACTTGTCTTAGTGCATAAATCTTATCCCCTGCCCCATATATATAGTTCCCTTATTATAACTGAAAAAGAGGATCAGATTTTGGGTGTTGAGGGATGCATCTGTAAAAGCAAAGACACAGTGTAAATTGTATTCCACTTGGAGAAGGGTGTATCCTTGCACTTAGATAATTAAGAACTGTTTAGTGGAAATAAGTTATAATAATATTGCAATAGCAATATGAAAAAATACAAAAACAAATCATTTGTAGGTGTGTTCAGTCGCTGCAAACACATGATTGGGCAAGTGAAAAACAGGGTATCAAAATCATTACAGTTGCTGATCTTTAAAACAATCCATTGTGAGCAGGAGAAAATACAACAAACAAAAACCGCCCACAGTAGACATGCGGTATGATTTTTTGAATATTATTTTTGAAGCTGTCATGATTATTATTTTCTCCTTTTGAAAATAATAGGTGCAGAATATATTGCGACAATAGAAGATGTGTATGTGGCTTCGGCTGAGACAGACCGAGGAGTCAAGGAACAGTTGCGACTGTATGACACCAGGGGGGTGCAAGAAGGAGAAGAATTCCCCAAGCATTACTTCTCCATTGCAGATGGTTTTGTTCTGGTGTATGCTGTGAATAGCCTGGAATCCTTTGAGACTGTGGATTGGCTCAAAAAGGAGATTGACAAGCTGAGAGACAAAAAAGAGGTAAAAAAAAATTCCCCAGATCCCTTCAATCCTTCAGTTGTCTTGGCTAAAATGTGATAACATGATGTATTGAGGACAAGCTTGTCACCTAAACTAGGTTTCTCATTAACCTGCAGGCCAGGGAGTTTTGTATGTGCCAGAAAATTTAGGGCTGTGGAGATGAGAGAAAGAGAAACACCTCCACTTGTAAAAAGCAGCAAAGAAGTAGTGTTCTTTGGGTGGCATTGTATGAGTTGCCATCTCCCCCCCATCTTTCCTGCCCCCCCCATCTGCTCTAGAGGGTTAGTGCACCCTTTGAGCAAATTTAAGGGGCAAGAGTGTGTGGGGGACCTGTTCTTCTGGTGGACACAGTTGGGTACTACTCTCTCTTTCTGTACAGTTCTTAAATCTGGTGTCTTTCCTTCTTGTCATGTAAGATGCCTAGAGAGCTGTCTCTGTTCCAAAGAGTAACTGCAGAATGACAGCAAGGTCTCATGCTAACAGTCCCAGTGGGGATTAAACAATTTTAAAAAAGTTAATGTGAAAGATTCTTAAAGTCCACGGAATTGATAGGAGCATATCTTCTACTTACATTCATGCTCACTTGCCCAGTTATTATTTTATGGATTTTGTTATCCTTCCTTGAGTTTTTCTTTAAAAGAGGTGGCAGATTAGAAATTATAGTAATAGTAATACTACATGCAGTGGCAAAACAATGGATTTACAGGGACAGCAGGGAACATAATATCTGTTTTTTTGTGGCTACTAAATCAGACCCTTAATAGAAGAAATGATTTCAATGTTTGCTTAACAGAATGCCTCTAGCACAGCAAGCTGAATTATATATCACCTACACACTGCACCGTGTATTTTCTTGCTATGAATGATACACATATAGAGAGAGAAAGGGAGGGAGAAAGTGTGTCCTTATTGGACCTCTTAAGTAAGTGCCTCTAACAAAGAAGACAGCACTCATCTGGGGTCATTTAAAGTAAGCATGCATATGATTGCAGTTATGTAATGCTGCTTGTTGTCAGAGCACCTTCTTACATAATACACAGGGCTTCCTGGTTGCATTGATTAATGCAGTGAAAAAAAGGACTTAGCTGTCTTTCACTGTCTCTAGCACAAGAGTCATACCCTATTATGTAAGGTGTCATTGATGTTGGGATTTCCTTGCATCTCGTGAGCTAATACTAATGAGGAAATAGATTCCTGACTTCCAGCACAGTGGTGGGCAGCTAGGACCCTCCAGGTGGTTTAAGATTGCAGCTCCCATTATCCTTCTCCAGTGGCTATGCTGGCCAGGGCTGGCGGCAAGTATATACCAAAAATACTGGAAGACCACAGCAGTAGGACCAATAATGCCTGCTTCTTAAATTATGTAGTTCAGCTGACTTGACAAACAGCCAGCAAATTTCTAGACTCATAGGGGTTTCTGGATGAAACGGATTATCTAGATCCATTTCGATCTGATTTCAGGCCTTGTTATGGGACTGAGTCAGCTTTGGTCGCCTTGGTGGATTACCTACGCAGGGAGCTGGACAGGGGGATTGTGTCCCTGTTGGTTCTACTGGACCTCTTATCAGCTTTCAATACCATTGACCTTGGTATCCTTCTGGATCGCCTTGCTGGAATGGGGCTTGGAGGTAATGCTTTACAGTGGCTCCATTCCTTCCTGGAGGGGCGAACCCAGAAGGTGGTGTTGGGGGACTCCTGTTTGACCCCTTGGCCACTGGCCTGTGGGGTCCCTTAGGTGTCAGTTCTGTCCCCCATGCTATTTAACATATACATGAAACTGCTGGGAGAGGTGATCCAGAATTTTGGGGTTTGGTGCCATCAGTATGCGGATGACACCCAACTCTATTACTGTTTTCCACCACAAGCTAGGGAAGCTGTTGTCAGGAGTAAGAGACTGAACTCCATAGAAAATGGCCAGACAACTGCTAAGTCATGCTAGCCGTGGCCAAGGAACTGCCAAGTCGTGATAGTCTTGAGGCCACAGCTGCACAAGAAGGTTACTGCAGGGCATAGCTTCAGGATAGAGTCTGGAGTGCAAAATCTGATGAATGCACCCATGTGATTGAGGGAGCCAATGCCCTGTAAATCTATCTATATAAAAGAAGGCTCAGTTCAGAGCATTCTTTCTCTTGAAATACCTTGATGTCTGGTGAAGAACTTCCTGACAGTAAGAGCTGTTCAGCAGTGGAATGCACTGGCTTGGAGTGTGGCGGAGTCTCTTTCTTTGAAGGTTTTAAAACAGAGGCTGGGTGGCCACTTGTCAGGAATGCTTTGATTGTTTATTCCTGCATGGCAGGGGTTGGACTCGGGGGGCCCTTGTGTTCTCTTCCAACTCTGTGAGTCTTTGATTCTATGATTCTATAGAATCCTGGTATTTATAGTTTTGTGAGGTGTTTAGCCTTTTCTATCAGAGAACTCTGGCGCCTCACCAAACTACAAATACCAGGGGCTCATTTAAATGGTATAAAAAAACCGTGAAGAATTCGCTAAGAGTTCTAATTGTTTACATGTTTTGCGACTCTAAATCGCCTCTTTCAGAAGGAGGGGTGGGAAAAAACCCATCTGTAGCGTATTTTAGGACTTCGTATTTTTTCCTGTCTTTTTAAAAAAGAACCGAAAAGTATCGCTAAACCGATGATGTGAACTACCTTTGCGTTTTTAAATTGATTCCTAAAAAAGTACTGGAACTGCAGAGCTTTGCCATGATTGGTTGAACTCACCAGGGAGGGGTTTGGACAAGGAGGGGATGGAGGAAAGATCCATCCACTGTTGTTTCCAGCCACGGAAAAGACTGTGAGAGCTGTGTGTGTGTGTGTGTGTGTGTGTGTCTTTCCTCCCTCACTCCTTGGTCTCTTCGAGCTTGGCTTCAGCCAGCTGAAGAATTCCTTTCAGTCTCTGTGTGAATGTTCTTCGTCTCCCCTCCCTCCCTCCTCCCTCTCTCTCCCTGTATGCTCCACCAGCTGATCTATCGACAGATCGTTGTTTTGTGTGTGCATGTTTGTGCACGCTCGCAGTGCTGGCATGAGAGAGGGAGAAAAAACAGTCTACTGACATAGGAGAAATGCACAGCAAAGAGAATTCTTTTCCTACCATCCTTTGTCATTAATCCTTCCCACTCTCTGCTTTTTAGTTGCTTTCTGGTTTTCTGGCTGAGATCAAGCTGTGAAAGGTGATACTGTTGCTTTGTATACAAATCCCTTCTGAGGAACGCCTGCAATTAAAGCCCTTTCAGAGGAACTATTCCCCCCAACAAGCCCCTCCTGCTTCAACTGTGTGTGTTTTCAATGAGTGGCTTTAAGAGGCAGGCAGGCACACCCCCTGCACCTTTGCCATCTGAACTGAGAAGCGAAAAAATAAACAACACAACCGAATCCCCTATAAATCATATGAACTATCCGTCACTGCTGCGAAAAAGCGCTAAACCGCAAATTGCCGCATTAAAAACTGTCGTTTAACTGACACCCAGGATTCCATAGGATAGAACTATGCTGGATAAAGTGGTGTCAAACTGCTATACTTCTGCAGTATAGACAGGGCCACGTTTATACCTCAGCAAAAGAAAAATAAACTGTAAATAAAATATACCAAGTCCCACTTTCTTTAGCTGTGTCCTTAAAAAGAGTGTTATTTCACGTGTAGTCATTTTTTGTTAAACATCAGAGAAATATATGATATTGCCTTTACATTATTACAAATATTCCAATAGATTTCCACATATATCTTGGAATGTGTTTGAGTATGACACTTGAACCATATGTGCTAAATCAAATAACATTATTTAGACTATTGTAATTTTTTTCTGGGAAATTGTTTAGTTCTACTTTTTCTGGAAAACCCATATCACTGTGTGCTGATTTGTATTTTCAGGCAGGGTTTAAAAAACACATGGGGGAGTGCTCCTCTATGTTATTCTGATTCACCCTCCCATGCCAAAGTGGTAACCCTACTGTAATCTGAAGTATTTCCAACCTTTCTAACACTTTGGTATTGTACCTCTTCATTCCTGACCATGCTCTTGAGTGTGTAGGACCACTACAATAGTGTGACTGTCCTCAGCTGTCTTCAGTGCCATTTGGTGGAAATGCACAACACAAATTTACTGAATAAGTAAATAAGAACAGAGAGCATTGAAGCAGAGCCTCTTGTTGGCTTGCAAGGTTCTTTTTTTAAAAAAGAAAAAATCTACAGCAATGGTATTGAACCTGCAGCTCTCCAGACTGCAACTTAATTATCGGTAGACTATTGGCTATGCTGGTCAATGATCAATCTGAAAACATCTGGAATGCCACAAGGACACCTCCCTTTTGGGTAAAATCTATCCCCAAAATATATTTTCTAGCTTTTATTTTTGAAACCATAAATGACATGTGTCTACTTTTGGAAGTAGCAAAGTCACCTTCCTCAATTAAGCAAAATCCTGTACCTTGCTTTAGAGCAGAATTGCCACTCCTGGAGGCTTTCCTGGGAAAGTTCTCTTTTTTCACTTTTTTTTTTTTTTTTTTACTAAATTGGTGGAATACTGCATGTGTGTTGCCCACACCTGATATTTGAATATGGGTGCTATTGTTGCAGTTCTACTGTGATTGCATACACATTGCCCATCAGGTTACGTGCAGATACATAAGCTTTTTCAGAAAATCAGTTACAGCACAATTCAGTTGTTTGGGAAGAAAGCAAGAAGCTGAATTTACCCAGGCCTCTCATTTCCCTTTGAAAACTGGTTGTACAGCTGTATCTCAGTTAACCAAGTAGATGTGTTCATGGATGTTAGTTCTTTAACAGAAACCTTGGCACCATAGGCAGAAATAACATAGAAAAAAGGATAGGTTCCCAGACCACAAAAAAGAAAAGCAGTCAATGTGTTCCCGCAAACTTTTTATTCAAAACTAACAATATTCATGTGTGAAATGAAATAACCAGGTCAGGTCAGCCTGGCAAAAGGGAACAAAGACATTTCAAACCTTTTAGAAGGTTGTGAAGTTGAAGGCTTTCATGGCCGGCATCCATAGATTTTCCTTGTTTTTTTTTCCGGGCTGTGAGGCTGTGTTCAGGAATAGTTTCTTTCTGATGTTTCGCCTGCATCTGTGGCTGGCATCTTCAGAGAATGGTTGGGTAGGTGTGTGTGTGTAGTTTATATGCTGTGAACCCCTGTTGGGGAGTATATGTAAATTTGTGTAATTGAATTGTTAGTTTTTGGGTATAGAAATGCAAGGCTCGTTAGTGTCTGTTTGGCTAATGGTTTCTTGATTATCTGCTGGGAAACCCCCTGTCCCTGGGTGGAATTCTTTTGTAAGTGTTGAGTTTTGATTCTGTTGTATTTCAAAACTGGGAGCCAGATGTTGTTTACTTTTAAGATTTCTTCTTTCCTGTAATAGCTTCTCTGTGCATTCTGACATGATAGTTGTTGGCCTGGTCCAGAATTTCTGGGTTTTAAATAGCATTTTGTTTCCAGGTTGGTTTATAACATGTTCTGCTACTTCCAGTGGGATACACAGACAGATAGATGGGGTAGCCATGGGCAGCCCCCTGAGCCCAGTGATAGCAAATGTCTAAATGGAACATTTTGAAAAATCCTGGAAACAGCACCAAAACAGCCCACAACATGGTTCCGATACGTGGATGACACTTTCACCATTTGGAACCACGGAGAAGAAGATTTGGTCTCATTCCTGAACCACCTGAACAGCATCCATCCAAATATCCAATTCACGATGGAAAAAGAGAAGGAAGGAACACTGCCATTCTTGGATGTCCTAGTCATCCACAAAACCAAACCAATGGTTAGGCCACAAGGTATACAGAAAACCCCCAAATACGGACAGATACCTACACAAGAACTCCAATCATCACCCAGGACAAAAAAAAAAAGCACAATAAAAACATTGGTAGACCGTGCAAAAAGGACCTGCGAGCCCCACTACCTGGAGGACGAACTGAAGCACCTAAACTGGGCCCTACAGGCTAATGGTTACTCCAGATCAGACATCACAAGAGCAGCCAGACCCAGAAAAAAAACACAGGAATGAAGAAGAAAAACAGCCACCCAAAGGGAAGGTATTTTTACCATACATCAAAGGGGTCACAGACAGAATAGGGAAACTGATGAGGAAACACAACCTCCAAACAATCTACAGACCAACCAAGAAAATCCAAGATATGCTACGCTCAGCAAAGGACAAAAGAGACCCTCTCACACTGCAGGAGTTTACTACATACCATACAGCTGTGGACAATTTTACATAGGGACCACAAAACACAGTGTGCAAACACGAATGAAGGAACATGAGAGACACTGTAGACTGGGCCAGCCAGAAAAATCAGCAGTAGCAGAACATGTTATAAGCCAATCTGGACACAAAATGCTATTTAAAAACACAGAAATTCTGGACTAGGCCAACAACTATCATGTCAGAATGCATAGGGAAGCTATTGAAATCCACAAACACCTGGACAAATTCAACAGGAAAGAAGAAACCTTAAAAGTAAACAAAATCTGGCTCCCAGTTTTGAAGAACAATAGAATAAAAACTCAACACTAGCAAAGGAATTCCACCCAGGGACAAGGGGAGTTCCAGCAGATAATGATCCATCAACCAACCATTAGCCAAACAGACACTAACGAGCCTTGCATTTCTGTACCCAGAAACTAACCTTTCAATTACACAAATTTGCATATACTCCCCAACAGGGGTTCACAGCATATAAACTACACACACACCTACCCAACCATTCTCTGAAGATGCCAGCCACAGATGCAGGTGAAACGTCAGAAAGAAACTATTCCAGAACATGGCCTCACAGCCTGGAAAAACCCCAAGGAAAATCTTTTAGATTTCTTCCAAAATGTATCTAGGGAGGACTTTTAATTTCATCAGCTTCTACTCTTTTTATGATTTCCATTTTGGTGGCCAAATTTATACACTGGTGCTTTTTTTAACATGCTAGTGAGGCAAGCTTATCTGTTGCCCCTTTTCCTCTCTGTTTAGCTATCCACACATAGTCAGTAATGGTTTCTGGAGGCAGCTGCTGTTTACGTGGCCTGCTGTAAACAAGAACCTACAGCTACTGTAGGATCAGCTAGAGTAGGATTCCAATTTCCCCCAGATTGAGTTTCAATTTTGAGCAACAATGCTTTCTGCCAATAAAGTTTCTGTTTAACTCTGAAACTGCTGTACACTAAGTCTGGGAATGCAAGTACATGATAATTGCATTATTTACTGCAGACGCTCTGCTGCAACCCAACACTGAAAGCCTGTATTTCTTCTGCTAGACAGAGGCTGAAGAAGAAAAAGGAGGACTGGAGGAGCATAAAAAGAGGGGCCGTTTACATGGCAAAATAAATCCTCAAAGAATTCACAAAGAGTCCTAATAGTTCCCACATCTTTTGGATCAAAGTCACCATATTCAGTAGGAGGAGGGCAAAACCCCCCATAAGTCATGCAGTATCAGCTTTCGCTATTTTCCCAGTCTTTTTTTGAAAAGTAGCACAATTTAGCGCACTATCGACTGTGTGAACAACCATTTCACTTATGGCAGTGGGAACACTCAGCAGTCTTTTCAAAATTGCGACAGCAGAACTTAATCTTGATTGGTTCAATTGACCAAGGAGGGAGGGGATTTGACTTGCAAGAGATGCGTCTGAAATAAATAGATCGAGCTAGCCGGCTTGCTTTCTAACTACTGTTCCTCCCTCCCTCCCTCTGTGTGTGTGTGTGTGTGTGTGTGTGTGTATGAGAGAGAGATAGTGATCTCGTTCCACCGGCTGATCAATCCTTTTATGTGTGTGTGCGTGTGCGCGCGCGCATACTCTGGCAGGGTTCTCGGCTGCTGCTTTCCTTCCCTCCAGCTGCTTCTTTTCTGTGTGTTTGTGTGCGCTGGCAGGGATCTCCCCCCTCGCATGAGAGGGAGAGAGACAGGCTTCAGCTGCATTCCAGAGAAAAAGGAATCTCAGCAGATCATTCTTCTGTGTGTGTTTGTGCTTTCCTCCCTCTGTCATTATTTACGGTCTATTTTTCCCTCGCCCTGGCCCCCTCCTTCCTTCCTCCCCACCTCCTGCCTGGCTTTAATGATCTTGAGGCCATGCCATGTAAACTATGAAACCTGAAACTCACCGCATCTTTCAACTTAGCAAAAATTCATGTGAACTGGGCACTGCTGATGCGAAAGGATGGTAATCCGGAATTTTCCGCACTTTAACCTCCCGTGTAACCGGCCCCTTTGTAAACAGGAGCTTCTTTATCAGAGGCATTGTCAACTGAGGTCTGTCTGTATTGCTGATTATAGACTCCATAGCTTTAGCTAGTGCCCAGATGTGTTCTGGGATCAGGGCTATCAAAACCAAGAACTATACCTAATAGACTGGAGAAAGGGCAATGGGTTGTTATTACATCATGGCAGTTCCTTTGTTTACTAGTAAATTTATTTCCTTGCTTGATTATATAATCAGTTGCTGTAGCAATGCTGACTGGACTGCTTATGATTCAGCTTCCTAATTTACCAACATACACTGTACTGAAGTACCTGAACCTTGCAACACTTATGCTGTGGGGAAATAATTAAAAGATTCATTTTACTTAAAGCAATCATCCCCAAGTGGCATCCTCCACGTGTGTTGGCTACAACTCCCATCATGCTGACTGTGGCCAATGGGAGTTGTAGTTCTGCACACATAATTGCTGCCATGTTTAAGCAGAGGCTGTTGTACAGAAAAGTACCTTGTGATTATTGTACAATTTGCAGTGAAATCTTCTTCTCTTTTTGATGATAGTCTGGCAGTATTTGAATTCAGGTCAATTTTTCAAGACAGCACAGTAGAGAACAATAATAATCATAAATGCTCTTCAAAGGCTGACCTCAATTTACTACCATTCAAAATTGAAATAGCACACCTCAAAGTAAAAGTCTATGAATTCATTTTCAGGAGAACTATTCAAATATAGTTACATCTTCTGCTCTTTGATGTTAGGCACAATCACCACTGCACTTTCATAGAAGAGGAATTTATTAGAAATATTGCCACATGCCCTAAATGCTATAACTTATATCCAGATTTAATTGTAGTTAGATAGCACCCATTGAAATTCTAGGATAACTAAGGACTTTTTCGGACGACAGTTTACAACGCTAGCAGCCTCGTCCCCGTTGCGAGGCTGCAGCGCTGCAGAGCGTCCCTTTCGGATGACGCTCTGCCCTGCTGTCCCTCTTGCGGTACTGTTGCATAACCGCGGGGACGCAGCAGCGTTATATTTGGCATTTTTCTACTCACAATCAACTTTCATGAGTAGAAAAATGCCAAATATAACGCTGCTGCGTCCCCGCGGTTACGCAACAGTACCGCAAGAGGGACAGCAGGGCAGAGCGTCATCCGAAAGGGAAGCTCTGCAGCGCTGCAGCCTCGCAACGGGGACGAGGCTGCTAGCGTTGTAAACTGTCATCCGAAAAAGTCCTAAGTCTAGGTCTAGCTTAGTGTTGTGAATTGTAAATTCAAGCATAGGAAGGATAGTATAATATGTAGGAGGAAGGACAAGAGGAATTCTTTCACAACAATTGATGGGTGACATGAATTTTTAGTAGTGGACAGCTCTTTTACCCTGATTGTTTTGAAGCCTTTCACAAATCCTATATAGTTTCAGAGCCTTTAGAGAATGAGTGGAGAATGTGCGGCCCTCCAGATGTTGCTGAACTGCAGCTCCCATCACTCCTCACCACTAGCTATGCTAGGGTTGATGAGAGCAGCAGTCCAACACCATCTGGAGTGCCACAAGTTCCCAGCCCTTGCTTTAGAGAGCGTAACCATTTTAAACACCTACCAGAGCTAGAAACATATTTATTTTTATGATCAAGCTTTTTATTGCTGGAGTAAGGTGGATTTCTTGTTCAAAAAAGAAGTGGGGAACATGGAGCCCTCCAGGTGTTGTTGAATTCCAACTCCAATTGGTTCCAGGCAGCACAGCCAATGCTGAAGGATAATGGGAGTGAAGGTTTAAAACATCAGGAAGGCTACTTGTTCCCTATTCCTGCATTACAGCATGATCACAACCATGTGGACAGGTATTTCTTTATCTCAACATCTTTTGATTAAGCAATTAAAAATTGAATTTTGTCCACCAACTAATGGGGTTACATGCAGTAGCACTCATTTTGTACTTAGTATACTTCTAGTATCAGGGTAGGTAATTGTCAGATGGGATGAGCAAGATGAAGAGTTGGATCCAGGCTTAGTTATGCTTAGAGTAGACCCAACAAAATCAGGACGACTGGAGTGAGTCATGATTCAGTTGATCTGTTTTAAATATGACTAAGTCTAGATCCATCTGAAAGGCATAGAAAAATGAACGTACTGTCACAAGCTGCCTGTTCTCATCAAAGTGGAATGAATGAACAGTCTCAAGAATTTGATCAGGAGGGCTTTAAACTGAGTCAAATGGGGGAGGGAGACAGTATTCTGGAAGGCAAAAGGGCTGGAGAAAAGAGTCAAACTGTCACAGAGGGAACAAGGCAAACAGCGCAAGGACCCAACAGTGGGAGGCAAAAATACTTGCACAGGCAGCAAGCAAAGGGAACACATGGTCTTCGAAGTCTCTACACTAATGCACAGAGCATGGGAAATAAGCAAGATGAACTTGAACTCCTCGCACTACAAAACAAATATGATATAATAGGCATTACTGAAACCTGGTTGGACGAGTCTCATGATTGGAATGTAGGAATAGAGGGGTATAACCTTTATAGGAGAAACAGGCCAAACAGGAAAGGAGGAGGAATAGCATTATATGTCAGGGATATTTATACCAGTGAAGTGATCCATGACATCAATACTGGAAGCCAGGTGGAGAGCATCTGGATAAAAATTAAAGGGGAAGGAAACAACACGGATGTTATTGTGGGACTCTACTACAGACCCCCAAATCAGACGGAGGAATTGGATGATGCCTTTCTAGAACAGATGAACACACATGCAGAAAGGAGAGATGTAGTAGTGATGGGTGACTTCAACTATCCTGATATTTGCTGGCAATCTAACTCAGCCAAAACTTCAAGGTCTAGCAAATTCCTTACATGCCTGGAAGACAATTTCATGGTCCAAAAGGTGGAAGAGGCAACAAGGGGGTCAGCTATTTTAAATCTGATCCTAACCAACAGAGATGACCTGGTTAATGGGGTGCAAGTGGTGGGATCCTTAGGTGAGAGTGATCATGTTCTCCTGGAGTTTGTTATACAATGGAAAGGAGAAGCCAGGCATAGTCAGACACGCATTCTTGACTTTAGGAGAGCTGATTTCAATAAACTCAGGGAAATACTGGAGGTGATCCCATGGTCAGGAATACTAAAAGAGAAGAGACCTCAAGACGGATGGGACTTTCTCAAAAGGGAGATACTGAAGGCACAATTTGAAACAGTACCATTGAGGAAGAAAAATGGGAGGTGTCTCAAGAAACCAGGATGGATGAATAAAGAGCTTTCAATGGAGCTAAGTTTTAAACGGAACATGTATAGGAAATGGAAAAGGGGGGAAATCACCAAAGAAGAATTCAAACAGATAGCGAACACGTGTAGGAGTAAAGTCAGAAAAGCTAAAGTGCAGAATGAGCTCAGGCTTGCTAGGCAGTTTAAGAACAATAAAAAGGGTTTTTTTTGGGTATGTCCTCAGCAAAAGGAGGAAGAAGGAAATGATAGGGCCACTACGTGGAGAAGATGGCAAAATGCTAACAGGGGACAGAGAAAAGGCAGAATTACTCAACACCTTCTTTGCCTCAGTGTTTTCAGAAAAGAAAAAGGAGGACCAACCTGAGGAGAATGGAACAGAGGACACAATAGGGCAAATCCAGCTCAAAATAAGTAAAGAGGTAGTACAGGAATACCTTCTTAATCTAAATAAATTTAAATCTCCAGGACCAGATGAACTACATCCAAGAGTATTAAAAGAGCTGGCAAATATAATCTCAGAGCCATTGGCAATAATCTTTGAGAACTCCTGGAGAACAGGAGAAGTCCCAGCAGACTGGAGGAGGGCAAATATTGTTCCCATCTTCAAAAAGGGTAAAAAAGAGGATCCCAACAATTATCGTCCAGTTAGTCTGACATAAATACCAGGGAAGATTCTAGAGCAGATCATTAAACAGAGAGTCTGTGAACATTTAGAAGGCAATGCCATAATCACAAAAAGTCAACATGGGTTTCAGAGAAACAAGTCATGCCAGACTAATCTGATCTCTTTTTTTGATAAAGTTACCAGCTTGGTAGATGAAGGGAACGCTGTGGACATCGCATACCTTGATTTCAGTAAGGCCTTTGACAAGGTTCCCCATGACATTCTTGCAAACAAGCTTGTAATATGTGGGCTAGACAAGTTAACTGTTCAATGGATTTGTAATTGGTTGACCGGCCGAACCCAAAGGGTGCTCAGCAGTGGCTCCTCTTCGTCTTGGAAAGATGTGACCAGTGGGGTGCCACAGGGTTCTGTCCTGGGCCCAGTGCTATTCAACATCTTTATCAATGACTTGGATGAGGGAATTAGGGGCATACTTATCAAATTTGCAGATGACACCAAATTAGGAGGAGTAGCTAATACCCTAGAGGACAGGATCAAAATTCAGAATGACCTGGATAGACTGGAGAGCTGGGCCAAAGCTAACAAAATGAAATTCAATACGGAGAAATGTAAAGTACTGCATTTAGGGCGGAAAAATGAAATGCATAATTATAGGATGGGAGAGACCTGGCTGAATGAGACCACGTGCGAAAGGGATCTAGGAGTTCTAGTAGACCACAAGTTGAACATGAGCCAACAGTGCGATGCGGCAGCTAAAAAGGCCAATGCGATTTTGGGCTGTATCAATAGAAGTATAGTGTCTAGATCAAGGGAAGTAATAGTGCCACTCTATTCTGCCTTGGTCAGACCTCACTTAGAATACTGTGTCCAGTTTTGGGCACCACAATTCAGAAAGGATATCGACAAATTGGAGCGTGTCCAGAGAAGGGCAACTAAAATGATTAAAGGTCTGGAAACGATGCCTTATGAGGAGAGACTTAGGGAGCTGGGTATGTTTAGCCTGGAAAAAAGACGGTTAAGAGGCGATATGATAGCCCTGTTTAAGTATTTGAAGGGATGTCACGCTGAGGATGGAGCAGGCTTGTTTTCTGCTGCTCCAGAGACTGGAACACGGAGCAATGGGTGCAAGCTCCAGGAACAGAGATTCCACCTCAACATTAGGAGGAACTTTTTGACAGTAAGAGCTGTTCGGCAGTGGAACGCACTCCCTCGGAGCGTGGTGTGGTCTCCTTCCTTGGAGGTCTTTAAACAGAGGCTGGATGGCCATCTGTCGGGGATGCTTTGATCGTGATTTCCTGCATGGCAGGGGGTTGGACTGGATGGCCCTCGTGGTCTCTTCCAACTCTGCAATTCTATGATTCTATGATTCTATGAATGTTTGAGTGAGGTGTTTTTTTCTTTTTCTTTTAAGATTAGGAAAATATTAGTGATTGTTGCTTATGTCCTATCTTTGTCGTTTTCTTGAGTTCCTTGCATGTTTGTTGGGCCACATGGTATTTAAATACCCTACCATGTTGTTCATGGAGTCAACCATGCAATTTCAACTATTGTGCCTTAGCAACCAGCAGGGGCAGCCACTGACACCCATTTCAGTGGAGCAGTGACTCAGCTCCCAGTTCAGTAGTGCTTCCTTTAAAGTCTGTATTAAAACCTGGAGTGGATTCACTGTCCACTGAGATGGGAACAACTAGCTGTCAATGGTACCCAGGAGGAAAGCTGTGTATTTGCCAAGTAACTGGGCTCCAGGTGATGTCCTTGTACTCTGTGTGTGTGTCACGGCATGAGTAAGTTAGGGGGAATTGTCATCAAATTCTGCTCTGAGCCAGGAGCTGATAATATATGGAAGCGGCCAAGGCCCCAGGGCCCTTCAACTTAACTAGCACTAGACAGCTTTATTTTGGCAGGAGCATGATTATATCATAGTAATTGGAGCAGAATTGGAAAAGTGGTTATACTACAGTATCTTTTTTAAAATCTTTGCTTATCTTCCTTGGGAGGTATGTCTCAAATGGGCTGAAGTTTTCCAGGCTGAAAAATAAGGAGAGATTAGAACTTTCAGAGAGTCATATTATAACTGGGATTGTATTTTTATTATTATTTTTTTTTAGTAATGAAGAGTATGCTGCATCACAACTTATCTGTTTTAGAAAATTAGTCTTATATTTTTTGAGTCTGGGCTGTACTCTCTCTTTGATGGACGTTATTGGCATGTCTGTTTTTGTAATATAAGAACTGCTAAGGCTACTGCATCTGTTGCTCTGACACTGCTGATTTTCACCATCTCTTGCATTTCTATAGAAAAATAATTTTAAAAGGTACTGAAATGCTGACAGTTCTGCTTTGTGTTCCAGAGCAGAGGAATTTGCTGGTAGTAGGCTTGCTTGGGGGCCAGGGTTGGTTGAGGGGAGAACAGGATGGAGGAAGAAAGTTCACTGAGTGTGGTACAGAGGGCCAACCAAATTAACTTAACTTTTTGTAGCAGGCTTTGAGTCTCACACAACTGCATAATGAGTCAGGCAATGAAGTTGCATGGCATTCCTAGTTAGAATTGAAAAAAAAAATATTTTTAGCAGGGGTACACCGAGAGAAGGCTGTTACTATGTAATTACTGTATTGTGTAATTTTGCACATGTGCCACTGAGAGGAAGTGCCGAATATTATTTAATTAATTAATTAATTATTATTTTTCACCATATAAAATCACATATATAAAACAAACAAAGACTTATCCATATACATTAACATTAACAATACAATACAATACTTACAAATTATCCATACAAGTATTAATACTTCCTTTCAACAGGTTTTGAACTTGTTTCTTGTCCTCTTTACTGTCCTTTCCAATTTATCATGCAAATTTTATCCTCAACATATATTACTATATTCTACTATTCATATTGTCATATATTTGACCCCTTAACTGATTACCACACAATTTTATATCAGTTATGAAAAAAACCTTTATCTCATATGAATTCATCAACTACATTCGACTCACAACCTGTCTAACAATGCTGTTTAACACCTCCTTTATACAGTATAATCTTTTTGAACTGTTTTCTCTATTTTCCACCTTTTATCTTATTTTATCTTAATCCATTAACCAAGTGATTACATTATTACTCCATTCAGTTTTCCAAAAGTCTATCAGTTTTTCCCAGTCCTGCCTAAACTTGTTTGATGATCTGTTTTTAATTCAGCAGGTACATTTTTCCATCTGAGCTACCTCTAAAAGCTTTGTCATCCATTCCTCTGAATTTGGGATTTCTTTTTGCTCCCAATATCTAGCATAAGTGACCCTTGCTGTGGTGATCATATATAGCATAATGTTCCTAAATTCTTTTGGAATATCTTGATCCATGATGTTCAGTAAATATATTTCAAGCTTAAATCTCAGGTTTATTTTCAATATTATCCTTATCAAATTATGAATGATTATGCAGAATTTCTTTGCGCTTCTACATGACCACCACATGTGGTAGAATATGCCAGTTACTTCACCACATTTCCAGCAACTTGAATCAGTACCTTTGTACATTTTCACTGATTTATATGATGTCATATACCATCAGTATTGCATTTTATGGCAGTTCTCCTTTAATTCCATACAAGGTGTAAATTTCAAATCACTTTCCCATAATTTTTCCCAATGTTTTAACAAAATATCATGTCCGATATTTTGTGACCACTTAATCATATAGTCCTTTATCACTATCGGTTCTAGATCTAATATTAATAACAACTTATATATTTTGGATATTGTTAATTCTTTATTTTCCGTTATCACTATGTCTAATTCTGTCTGTTGGTTCATTATATCGTATAATTTTTTTATCCATATTATATCTCTCCCGTAGTTGTCTGTATTGAAACCAATTCATATTCTTATTACCCTTTTCTAACTCTTCTCTTGATTTCAGCTTAAGAGATTCCTCCTGAAAGTTTAATAAATCTTTATATGTCCACCATTTATTTGTATCAATCATTTCTGTCCTTCGAAAAGCTTCTTGTGGTGAGACCCACGTTGGTAACTTTATATATATACGTTTTTTAATTTCTTTCCAAGTTTTTAACATAGCTTTTCTAATAAGATGACTTCCAAAGTTTTTATCTATCTTCTCTTTCTCATACCATAGGTATGCGTGTAGGCCATATCTAGTATCAGCCCCCTCTAATGTTATCATTCTATCATTATTCAACCTAAACCAATCTTGTAACCATGTTAACACACATGCCTTATCGTACAAGCTTAAATTAGGCAGCCCCAATCCTCCTCTACTTTTTTCATCAGTTAATACCTTCCAACTTATTCTTGGTTTTTTATTCATCCAAACCCAATTTGAGAGATCTTTATCCCATATTTTGAATAACCTGTTGTTGTTTAATATAGGTAAATTTTGAAATAAAAAAAGTATTTTCGGCAACACCGTCATCTTAATAGCTGCCAACTTCCCTAACATCAATAGATTTAACTTCTTCCATCTTTCTATATCTTTTTTTATTTCATTCCATTTCATGTTATAATTATTATCTACTAAGTCCAGATTGTTTTTTTGTTATCAATATTCTCAAGTATCTTGTTTTCTTTACTACTTTAAAGTTTGATAGCTTTGTTAAATTCTCTTCCTCTTTTTTATCTAATTTTTTTTGTCAATATCACTGTTTTTTCTTTGTTGATTTTAATCCCAGATAATCTACCAAAGATCTCTAACCTTTCTTGTAAATTCTTTATAGATTCTAACAGATCCTCTAAAGATACTACCGTATCATCTGAATATGCACTTATCTTATATATCTGTTTTTTGATCTTCACCCCTTGTATTTTTTCATCTTTCCGTATTGTTCCACAAAGTGTTTCTAGTGCTATTATAAAAAGTAGAGGTGAAAGCGGGCATCCTTGCCTTACTCCTTTTTCTAACTTTATTTCTGTTGTTTTCTGCCCATTTATTATAATTTGAGCTGTTTGATGTTGATAATTTGCCCGAATTCCACGTATGAAATTACTTCCCAATCCCATTTTACCAATAACTTCCATCATGTATTGCCATTTGACACTGTCAAAAGCTTTTTCCGCATCCAGAAAAATCAAAGCCAGCTTCCTTTCGGGATGTTTTTCAAAATATTCTATTAGATTTAAAATCTTCCGTGTATTATTTCTTAAATGTCTTTTTGGCAAAAATCCTGATTGGTCAGTATTTATCCATTCGCTTAGAATTACTTTCAATCTATCTGCCATAATTGATGTAAAGATCTTATAATCTGTATTTAGCAGTGCAATGGGTCTGTAATTTTTTACATCTTCTGGATCTTTATTCTCCTTTAAAATCAATGCAATATTTGCATTATTCCAAGATTTTGGAACTTCTCCTGGTAATATTTTATTAAAAGTCTTCCATAGCGATATTTTAATTTCTTTTTCAAAAATCTTCTAATAGCTGGAAGGAAATCCATCAGGTCCAGGAGTTTTGTTATTCTTCATTGCTCTGATTGCCTTCTCTACTTCCGCTATTGTAATTCTTTTATTCTTTTATTTAATTCTTCCTGTTGTTTTCCTGTTATTTCCAAAATATTTTGATCATTCAAATATCTTCTCATATTTTCTATCTTATTTCCATTCATATCTATTTCCTTAAATAAGCTTCAAAATATTCTTGAAACTCTTTTCTTATTCTCTCTTGTTTTGTTATTACTTCGCCTTTTACTTTTATTTTCAAGATTTGTTGTTTCTCTTGTTCCTTTCGCAATTTAAAAGCTAACCATTTTCCTATTTTGTTTCCATTTTCATAGAATCTTTGTTTTACATATCTCATTTTTTTCTAACGCCATTTCTCTATTCAAATGATCTTGTATAATTTTAATTTCTTTAAGCACTTTATTATTTTTTGGATCTTTTTTGAGTTGCATTTCTTTCGTTTTCAGTACATCTTGGAGTTGCTGCCTTTTTTCTTTTATTCTTTTATTCCTCTCACAATTAATTTGCATTAGCAAACCTCTAATTACCGCTTTGCTCGCATCCCATATATTGTACATTGCAACATCTCCTTCTGTATTTTCTTTAAAGTAATTTTTCAATGCTTCTTTAACTCTGTACTGTACTTTCTCCTCCAGTATCAAAGATTCTCTTAATCTCCAACTGTATTTCCTTTCAATATTTTTTATCTTCACTTTTATCATGTTATGATCTGAGATTGTTCTTGGTGCGATTTCCATAGAAACTATATTTTTGCCATATTTTTTGATACAAAAATCATGTCAATTCTAGAGAGGGATTTATGACTCTCTGAGTAATATGTGTATTCCCTAGAGTTTTCATACAAATGCCTCCAAACATCAATCAATGACAAATCTTCCATGAAATCTGTAAATGATCGAGGTAGTTTTCCATGTTTTTCTTTTATTTTTCTATTGGACAATCTATCCTTTTGAGGTTCTAAAACCCCATTCCAGTCTTCTAGGCATATTAGGCTATCATGTTCTACCTCCAACAACATCTTCAACAACTCCCGGTAAAACTTATCTCTATTCTCTGATGGTGCGTACACAGCCAGAATATTATTTATTTAATGGATTAATTTATATCCTGTCTTTCTTCCAAAATGGGACCCAAGGATACAAATTAATCAGTTGCCCTGCCATGTCGATGGAATTTTACATGGAATCCAGATACCCTCATCTTCCATTTGGAACCCCCTGGTGTTTTCCTATCAACTCCTCTGTCCTCCCCGCCCCCCCACTCAAATCTGTTAAGGAGGGAAAGACAAAACAACTGCACGGTGCCTTTGGATGAGTTCCTTGGAAACATCCCACATAAGAAAGAATTTGATGGGAAGAAAGATACCCTAGGAATATTTTAAAACACATACCAGATTAGAATCAGAGAAAATTCACTTCCCTAAATAGGCATAGCTTTCCCTCAGTTAATGTCTATGTCTATGTCTTTTGTTACAATCCTGTGTAATTGAATATTATTCAAGTTTTGCCTTCAAGGGAGTTTAGTTGGTATGTTTAGGTGAGATTACAGCCATATAATTCTAAACACATTTTGGCACTAAGTCTCACTGAAAACAGTGGCAGGTACTTCTGAGAAAACATATATAAAATTGTGCTGTAACATGTAAATGAATTCCAAGTCATGTTATGTCAACTGTAACTTGTATGTTGGCATTGAGGATGGTGGGAGATGATGATTATGTTAGTGTATTAAAATTATTTATCAATTGCTCCTCTGCCCAGAGGAGCAATTTTTAGGCTCATCTGCCCTAAAAATGATGTACAATAAAATGTGTTTTTAAAACAGTTTTTAAAACAACTAAAAGACAATTGATTGCTGCCAGCTGCACTAGTAAGTAATCTACATAGTGATTACTGGCTTGGATGAATTTGGCAATCTGTTTCCCTAAATATATGAGATTGGCCTGTTTAGTGAGAAGCATGAGAAGTTTGTCAAATGAAGGTACCACTGTCTCAGTAAGGCAGTCTATCTGATGGTGTAGACATTGCTCTTTCCATCAAGGTTTATGCTAAGGGCAGAGATGAAACCATATAGCCCTCCAGATGTTGTTAGATTGCAAGTCCCAGGAGTCCTAGTCAGCAAAGCCAATGACGAGGAACACTGGAGTTGCAGTTCAGTATGAGGAGGACCACACAATTATCATTCTGTGCCTGTCTGAGAAATGGTTCTAATGAGAGACAACTCGCAAAAAAAAAAAAGCAAGCTACCACCAGAAGTGGCTGATATCATTCCAAGCTAGTGATGGGCAACCTTTTGAGCTTGGTGTGTCAAACTTTGCCAAAAAACTGAGCATAACTCGGGTGGTGTGTCACTTTGAGGAAAAAAAAATCATTATTTATTGTTTAAATAACATAAATGTATAAATGTTATATATAATTGTATTTAATAAACCAACCAACCCCCCCGACTGGCTAAAGTGACGATCGGGACTTTGAAGCCCTGGTCGCCACTTTCCTCCCCACTCCCACCCTCCCTAAAGTGGCGATTGGGGCTTCTAAAGCCCCGGTTGCCACTTTCCTCCCCCCCCACCCTCCCCAAAGTGGGAATCCCCGATCGCCACTTTAGGGAGGTTGGGAGGGGGGAGGAAAGTGGCGACCGGGGCTTCCAAGCCCCAATCACCACTTTAGGGAGGGTGGTGAGGTTGCAGGCGGGGGGAGGAGGCCTACAGCCGCGTGTCATCTCAAATGGCTACGTGTGTCAGTGCTGACACGCATGTCATAGGTTCGCCATCACTGTTCTAAGCAGATCTTACTCATTGGGTGAGGGAGGAATCTGTGTGAGAGAGAGACCATAAAAGAATATAAATCAGATGGATCAATAAGTATGAATTGATACTCCTGGTGTGGGCCAGTCTTGCCTTGGGCTTTACAGAAAATCCATTCATATATAAAATATGAACTAGTGCAAAATGTGCTGTTAAACAGTACTTCTGTACTGAACGGTATATACAGGGTGTACCCCCCAAAACGTATACACCCTTTAACAGGTAATGGTAGCTAGGGTGATTATTTTTAAGGCTAAGTAAATACATTTATATTGAAGAATAAATTTTATAATAATGATTTAATCAGAATTACACATTCCATCTTAAATAGCAATTTTATGTAAGGTGTTCAAATTGTTGTGCCTGTGCAATAATGTGCTGCTCGCATTGTTGAAGCAGAGTTGCAAATGTCACTTAAAATATCTCTTGTAATTTTGTGATACTTCTCTACTATTATAATCTTTAACCCTGTGAAAAATATATACATTTGGGGGGGGGAATCACCCCCCCAAATTATAAGCTGTTAAGGGTGTATACATTTTTGTATATGCAGAAGAAGTTTGTCTTCCATTTCCCCTCTCACTTCTCTCTCTGTTTCCTATGATTGCTGTGGAGATCTCCCATTTCACCTGTGAAATTCTTCCCCGTGATTTCAGCTACTAGCTAGGGTCTGCCCTAGCATAAGGAAGAGTGAATTGACAGGGTTGGGGGAGAGTCCATTATAAGACAGATGTTGTGGGTCAGGGCTATGGTACCCTTTGGCCAGCTCTGTGCCACCAAATTAGTTTACTGCTAATTTACTTATCTGCCAGAAGTGCCATCACAGTTAACTGACAATCTCATTTGTTTCTGTATGCAGAAAATAAAAGGGGTACATCTTTGCCTCATGTAGCAATATATCTGGGGCTGGCCTTGGACATTTGCTGTCTTGGTTGCCCCTGTTTATTGAAACCAAAAATTCTGATATCTTATTCCTCAAAAGCATATGGGTGAGTGATTTGCAGATGGAAAGATTGAGATGTCATATAATATGTATAAAGCCCTTTAGGATGAGATGTTTGAGATGAAAAGAGTTGCGGGGGAAACCCTTACAACTTTTAGACAAGAGAGGAGTTTCTGCCAAGCAGAAAGAATAAGGTAGATGGAGAAGGAAAGGAAATAAGTAAGACAGGATCAAAGAGTGTGAGAGCCACAGGTAGCTGAATTAAGTACAGAATGGAAAATGAAGCTTAGAAGTAAAACAGACAGAAGAGGATAGTAGTAATCAAGCTGGGAAAGTAAAAGAGAACAATTTCTTCACCATAAAGGAGACAGAAAGGAAAGCTGTAGGTTTAAAATAAGCCAGGAGCAATCTGAATAGCAAATTGTTTCAAAACCAGAACTTCAGAGTCATAGCCCATGTAGAGTTAAATAGAACAAGGCCTTTGACATGGCTGGCCCTTTGCTAGATTTGGGATTGTCTATCCATACACCATGTTTTGCAGGAGAGGAAGAGCAGCTTTTAAATAATTTAAAGTACTTTTCCGAAGGCTGGTGATTGTTGTTTACATATGACCTTGCCGTTGCTTTTAGCTGTTTCTCATATGATGTCTCATGTGCTACAAAGAATACTGTACTTTAGTCAGAGACTTAGAAATAACAACTACTTCAGGCATTGGGTTAGATCCACACTTAGTCATACTTAGAGCAGATCCAATAAAATCCAAGTGACTTAAGTTAGTCCAAGGACTGGCTTAAGTTTGATCTTAGTGGGCCTTTTTCTCAGTCTGATTCTAACCCTTTCTTTTTGAGTCGCTATTTCTCAAATGTCTTGGAGTTCTGAACTTAATACTATATTAATATTACCTGACTTTCTACAACTGTTTGTTAGTTATATATAAGCTGCATTGTTTTTCAACTCCAACAGCTTTATTGGTGTCAAAAGGCCAGAAATAAATGTTCAATATAACCTCAAAGCTACATTTAGTCTGTGCAACCTGGGAGGGTGTAGCACTGGGTGCTTGCTTGTAAAATAAAGTACTATATGTTCATCTCCTTTAGCCTTTACTGCTATATGCTGCACATCCTGTCAGACTGGACCTTCTGTGAATTTTAGTGCCAACTGAGCAAAAACCCAAAGCTTTAGATTGTTCTTCATTCATCATAATTCCCTAGCAAAAACTCGAAATTTTGCAGATTTTTAAAAGTATGATCATTTCTAAGCTATGTATCATTTTCATAAGAATTACTTACCAAACCCAGGCCAAGAGGGAGAAGGACACCCTGGTTAGTGTTTGTTGTTTGAAATTGGCAAATTGTGTGTGCTACTCTTGTACAAAGGTTACTGTACCTATTTTTCTGAAGGTTGGTGGACTTGATACCTTTAGAACTGGTAATTGTCACTGCAAATGACATCCAATTTTGCTCAGAAATTTTAAAAAAGTTGTCAGTAGTTCTTATTATTTCATAAAACCCTTGTGCCAATTCGATAGGTGTAATTTCTTCAAAATGGCCCAATATGCCACAAAATGTCAGTGCTTATTGAAAAAGACTAAATACTTAAATTTGGGGGAGAAATAGGGTTAGAGCTAGATTTAGTCGTAGTTAGAGCAGAGCCACTGGGACTTTAGTTAAGCTTCATGGGCCTAGTCTAAATATGACTAAGTCCTGATCCAGTCCTATAATATGAACTTGAACAATGTGTAACATTGAACCTCAGCTAACAAGGCATCCCAAGAGAGATTCCTTCAGCCCATTGGTCCATTGAGTTCAAAAGTTACAGTGGAATGAAAGCAGGCGTCCAGGCCTCAGGGATTGGGACCTTTAATTCCTTTCTCCCTAAAATTCATTGTTGGGTTGTATCTTGGTGCAAAACGTGTGCTTTACCACTCAACCTTCCCTTCCATGATTCTAATTTATTGTTTCCTTCCTTTTAGGGGTCAGTTGTTGTTTTAGGCAATAAGGTGGATCTTTTAGAGGAGAGACAAATAGAAACTGAAGTAGCACAGCAGTGGGCCCGGCTGGAGAAGGTGAAGCTGTGGGAAGTGACAGCAACAGACGGGAAGACCCTGATGGAGCCCTTCATGGTATTAGCAAGCAAACTCTCCCAGTCCCAAAACAGATCAGCATTTCCTTTGCCTGGACGAAAGACCAAAGGCAATAATGACGACAGCTAAAAACTATGCTGCTAGGGATGAGTGCCTTGAGTTGTCTCTTCCTCCATTCCATTTTACTGTTCCTTTGGCACTTTGTGAAGTGTTAATTGTATTTCAGGCTGCTGTTGGTAAAAACACTTGTATTAAGTTTACAGATCCCTTCAGTTTCTAAAACAGTTGAATAGCCTGGGAGATCAGGGGCGAGAATGATTTGAAAGTCTCTGCATAAAACCACTGCATGGATCATAGTGGTCTGTTCTTAATGATCTGTTGGCTCAATAGACATAAGGTGGCAGGCGCTAATGGCACTGAGGAAAAAGGAAACTCAGGGGGTTTCCAAATGAAGCTTTTGTTTTGTAGTCACCCTACATCAATTATGGAAACTTACTTTGTCTTCTCTTTGTAATCTTCCCATTTGGAACCTGCTGCTGCTCCCCTTGTTTCTTCCTACAAAAATTCCAAAAAGGAGGAAAAGGCGGAATAGATGCATGGTGTCTTTCCATTTGCATTACTGGGAACACATCTAAAATCAAATTAGTTGGTTACATTTTAAGCCCCTCTGTCCATTGGAAAGGGTTGTAGCAGCTCTAACAGCAACTGCAAGAAGGAAAATCAAGTGAGTGTCTGTTCAGGGAGTGTGTTGTACACCAGGTTTCCTAGCATGTACTGTACTTTCATTAGGCAGATGTCTTCTAAAATGACAGGGCTAGAAAACCTTTGGCCGCCTTAGAGGAATCTCAGAACCTGGGCTATACTGGGGTTGAGAGATGTCTCTACTGACTGACCCAGAAGGGAGGTCATTTAAGGAAATAGTGAGTGTTTGCTGAATTTTAAAACAAAAAATTGTCTCATTTTAGATTTCAGAATGCACTAGAAGGCTCCGTAGTAGCATGGCTTTTCAGAGGACATCCTTTCTGTCTTCCACAGTTTGGGAGAGTGGCCATACTGGCTAGTAGATTCTAGGAGTCATAATCTAAAAACATAATTTTCCCAATCTCTGGCCTCTACATTTCTGTGCCCAGTAAGTAAGTTTTTAAAAAGCAGGAGCATCATAGGGGGCATCTGGAGTTCTACATGCGGTGATTGGGAGCAAGGGGATGTGTTTTGCCCATGTTCTGTGTTAGCTTGTTTGTCTTGATATAGTATAGTGAAGTGGTGTGTGTGTGTGTGGCTTCTGTGCATGTGTGCTTTTTGCATGGGTTTAGCAGAGTGGCTTGTTGATGTGGTGTTTTTGACAAAGTGTATGTTCTCTGTGCCTGTGTTTGACTGTATTGATTTTGGAGGGCTTTGTGATAGTAGAGTGTCTTTCCTGTGTTTGTTTCTTTCTGCATCACCTGCTTGCTGTCTCTGAAGTGGGCACTGTATTTTGTTTTTCATAAGATCAAATGTGGCATTCTGCCATGTACTCAATTCCCTTGCCAAGTATCTGCCTCTGAACCTTATCAGCTTCTCTCTGTGAAAAGGATACCTGAGCATAAAAAGATGGGTTTTAGGTTTTGGAGGCCTGATTGCATTTCTACCTTGTTGTTAGGTTCCTGGACATATTTAGTTTAGCCTTAACAGTTTGCCTTCTGGAAAATGGGTGTTTTGTGACTGCCCATGCCTCCGCATTACAGCCATGTTGTGACTGGGCAGCCCCACCATTTATAGCAATTTTATGAGGGTACCCAGAATAATCTTTCAGAATTCCAGTTGTATCCACTGGCCCTTAAAGGTTCAGAGGGAAAAACTTTTAATGAAGGCAGAGCATTTATAAGTGGGCATAGGATGCTAACCGAATGTTAGTGGGAGAAAAGGAAAATCAGGGAATGGAAGGGGGTATTCTGAAAGTGGATATGGCTGGTTAGAATTCTGAGCAGGACATTCGACACAGTAAAATATTGTTGCTTGGCCCTCTCGTTTGTTTGATAATGTACATGCTAGAAGACAGGGAAGTTTTTCACTAGGGATGGCCCAGAGGCATATAAAGTTTAACTCCACTGGGATTGTATTAAATACTTTAGCAGATAGGGGGAGGAAAGCTTTTTTTTTACAAAAAAGAAATAATCTATACATGGTTCCTTTGTAAGCCAACATTCAGTTGGATTGCCTACAATTTTAAAATCTCAACAAGATGAATATTTAATATTGTTTAACAAAATATTAAAAACATAAAGAAAAGCATCAGTCATAAAATTCAGCATAAAAACAAAGTCAAAGCCACTTACAATATTGCTAGAACACCTGGACAAATAAAAGTCGTCTCTGAGTGCTGAAAAGATTTCAAGGGTGATGCCAGCACCATGGAAGCTGGGAAGAATGTTTTATAATCAAGGGATTGTGATCAGGGAAGTCTGTCTCCCAGCCAACTCCTAGGCAGTCAACTTTAGATGGTACCTCTGTCAGACAAGGAAAGCTTTATACAGACTCATAATGAAGTACAGGTTAAGTCTCCCTTATCCAGAATTCCAAAATCCAAAATAGTCCACATGGGTGGCTGAGATAGTGGCACCTTTGCTTTCTGATGGCTCAATGTACAGAAATGTTGTTTTGTGCACAGAGTTATTAAAAATAGTGTATAAAATATGAAACGTAAATGAATTTCGTGTTTAGACTTGGGTTCCAACTCCAAGATATCTCATTATGTATATGTAAGTGTTCCATAATCCGAAATATTCCAAATTGGTCCCAAGCATTTCAGATAAGGGAGACTCAACCTGTAGTCAGATCCTAAGACATTTAGGGCTTTACGGGTAACCCTTGTGCTTTGAATTATGCCTGGAAACAGACCAACTGGCAGTGCAGCTATACTATACTGGAAGACATGTTTGATTATCTACCATGGAATAATGAGATTAGACACATAAAGTTGGATTATATAAGGGCCACTTTATTGACCTAACTATTTACATTATGATAATCTTGGAAGAAGCAAGAGGGGGAGCAACCTGAGATGGGCTGGCTGAGGCCAGGTATCATCCCATGACTACCTCCTCAGCCTTCCCTTGGGTGAACCAGATGACCCTGGGTGACAGTCCGGTAATTGGGTTGCTCCCCAGATGGCCATCTGCTGGAAGGTAAACCCAGGTGCTCCCACCCAAGAGACAGCTCTTTACAAGTGAGAGCAAACCCCCAGATATTCCTCAAGGGCAGAGCCCTTCCCAACCCCCAGCTCTCAGGACCTTTGAGAGGCAATTCCAGAGCTTTACCCTAAACCAAAAAGGTGCCAAAGTGTACACCAGAACTCTTACATTCTCCCTTGCTACCTGCCAAAAGGAGCCTATTTATCATGCCACCCTTAGCCAGTTGTCCAAGTTCCCTCAGATACAGTGTAGGGTAGGCAATAAACCCATAAACCCTGGTAAAAGGGGAGAAAATTTATCCCTGGCCCCAAAGCCAGCCTTGTTCACACGGGGTTAAAGGCAGCAAGGTGGGTCATGCTGCAGAGCTTGGAAAGCAACACATAGAGGGGTGGTCAGGCCTTACATCGCCTGTAATTCCACCCCTTCAATGTATGACAGTGTTTGTAATTATTGAAGTTTCTAGGTAGTGTACACATGCAGACCCAGATTCAACAGATTGTTGTATGTAGTCTAGTCAAGATTATAACTTGACTAGAGGCTCACTGTCTACAGCCTTAGATAATTAATAGTACAAATGTCACATTAGTGCTTGCTTTGTGTATCTGAGAATGTAATAAGCCTCATTTGTTGAGAGTCCAGCATTTCTGATTGGTCTGTTATTTTCTTTGTTGTCATTCTTTCAGAGGCTGTGCAGTCTAAGAGCATTCTCATTTCACTGCTCTAGTTTATAACCGTGACTATAATTTTCTTTAGTTTAAGGTTTCAGGAAATGCCCTTTATTAAGAGTGTGGGCATGATTTATTTGCATATTAGTCAGCCCCTGCCTTCATTTATAAGCTGGTGCTGAATTCACTCTTTCCCCTTCTCCACATGCAGGCCTTATTCCAATAGGTTTACACTTGATGATTTGAAAACAGGGATGAGAGTTCATGTATTTATAGCAACATTGCTCTCCACTGCTGCCATGATCCCATGCTATGAATAAAAGATAGTTTCAAGCTAAACCATCTGAACTTCAGGGATTCTCAAAGCCTGAGATGCAAGCTTTTAGCAAGAAAGGTCAGGTTCCAGCTGACTATTCTGATACTATTTTGTGTGTGTGCATGTTGAGCTTGTTTAACCCACCCATATCACTTGGGTGACTGTTTATTTCCCCCCCAGTCAACAGGCACCTTTTTTTTTCAGTTGTTTTGATTCCCTTGAAACTGGGAAATAAAAACCATAGCTTTGCTCTGAAGTCAACCTGGATGGTTTTGCTGTAAACTCAACATATATGTCCAGAACCAGCTGGGGATTCTGGGAACTTTAGTTCTCCCCCACTCCACCCAAGGAACTTTTCCAAAGCTCTGGTCTTATATGTTGACTTTCTGTGAGCCATATTTATACATTTGGAATACAGATCTTCTAAAATGTGAATCACACAATTCCTCATTACATTAAGGTTTTCTAGTTGCCACCTTGGGTATTAGAAGAAGAGGTTCAAAAGGGAAAGAAAAACAGTAAATATACCCAATTTTGAAAATAACGGCAAACAATAGTAAGAGTAATTCAGTTGTCATATATATTCTATATCTGAAGTCTAAGAAGAAATAATAATTTATAAAAAGGATAATGTAATACACCAGGTAAATTAAGACTGGCAACTTAGGAAAAGTTTGTATCCCTTTTTAGTATTTGTTATGATTTTTATTTTTGGTAAGTATTTATAACATTCAGATTTGATAATGAGTGCAGAAAATAACTTTAATAGGGAAAGGAGAAAAGATTTAGCAGGGTATAGTATCTCTTGCTGAAATCCCCACTTATGATGATCTGAACTGTGATCTGGCTTTCAGGTACAGGATGGGTTCTGGTGTGTTCCGCTGTTCCTTCTAACTTTGGTAAAAGTGCATGTGTGAGGATTGAAGAAATTGGTGTGGAATATATAAGCAACTCTTTTCTCATTTGGCCAATATTCATATCTAGACTTTTTTTTTTTAGAATAGGGGTGTCAACATAGTTCTCCAGATGTTGGGCTACAACTCCCGTCAGCCCTGACCACTGACTATGTTTAGGGCTCTACTAGGAGAGGGGGGTGGAAATAATCCCAATAGATTCTTTCTTGTGCAGAATTTCCCCAGTAAGGAAGACTTAGATGGAACTTTTAGGTTAATGTTGAACAGTTTATTGATTAAGGGTAGTGGTACCATTTTGCAATAGGGATACACGTTCAGCATTTCCTTATGCTGTTTTGAGATCATGAATTTGTTCTTTGAATTTTGCTGTTTCTCACCTCATCACTCTCTCAGAACTAAGACAAATTTGTAGCTCTGTTGCTCCTGTACCATACCTTTCCTCTACTCTGGAAACAACAACAGCTTCCTTCATTTGAAGCATTCCAATTAGAGCAGGGGTGGGAATCATGTGGCCCTCCAGGTATTGTTGGATAGCATCTCCCAGCATTCCCATGGGCTGCTGGGAGTTGAAGTCCAATCACATTGGAGGTCTCATAATTCCCATGACTTAGATCAAGATAGTGAATCTGAAAGGCTTCTGTTAAAGCTACCATGGAAAATATTTTGAAGGCCCACAATATAGACGTGTTCATGACTTACTGCATATTTGTCAACATGCAGTTAGAATACTATTGGCTGGTATCCTGTTAGCAAGTCCAGCTTACATTCTTCTATTTCATACTTTTTCAGATTCATGTTTACAGTTGTTAATGACTGGATGTGACTCCCAAACCCTATCAGCCACCACCCCAACTGAAGCTTCTGTAGATTAGGGCACAATGAGAAAAGTTGCAGCAGGACCCCGACGAGTCTCTCCATTTACCTGTTCACAATATGCCTTGTGACCGGGAGAACACTGCAGATCATTTCCCAGCACCCTTTTGCAGGGCCTTGGAAACCCTTCAGCTGGGGCACTGCCTGGGTGAAAATGTACTTTTGGGATGTATGTGATGGCATTGTCAAACACAGTTAGATCTGATTATGCAGTTTCTCAGCCTATTGTTTTATATGCTACAATAGGGACTGGAAATATGCAACATCTAGATCAGACATGGGAATCATGTGGCCCATGGGACATGGCAGTCCTCAGTCCTTGGTACCCCCCTTCCCCCCCAAAGCCTAATCACCCCCCCCAATCAGTCAGATCTTTTTTTCCCAGTGGAAGACCACTCCATCCAATTTCAAAATGTATTTAAAAGGCTATGCCCTCACTCCTGAACAACTAATAAAGAAGCTGAAAGAGGCCCTAGAAGCAATTGTGAGTGATGTAATGCCACTTCTGCTCACTGGAAATGGGCAATGTTACACCCCCCCCCAGGTTTAAGTGTTGCTTACCCCTTCTCTAGATGTAATACTGCAACTCCCATGATTTCTTACCACTAGTTGGGACGGAGGAGTGCTATATGTTCTCCACCCCACACAACATGCTGGACTCCTAAAATGGAGGCAGAGCAACATAATGGAGAGAACCACACAAACTAAGCAAGATCACAGAAGCACAGATTTGGAAGGGTCACAAAGGCCATCTAGTCCACCCCATGCAGGAGTAAAGGAAGGAAAACATATTTGAAAAATGGTTGAAAAACTTGTTTTTCAAGAGTTATTCAGGGCTGACGAGAATCTTCACAGTTTGGGACTTATGTGCCAAAAATGCTGTTTTCTGTGCAAAACAACCATGCACAAAAATAAGTCCCAAATTGAAAATAGTTTTCAAAAACTACCTGGTTTTCAAAGACTTTCTTGTAGCAGAAAGAAAACTGCTGAAATTACTTGTTGCTAACTTTGAAAAGAAACAGTGAAGAATTACATTCCTAGCAGGAATACACAACTATAGCACTCTTCAGAGATGGCCATCCAACCTCTCCTTAAAAACCTCAAAAAGAGGAGAACTGCCACTTGTCGAGGTAGTCTATTCCATTCTCAAATGGCTCTTGCAGTCGAGAAATTCCACCATATAGACCGTTTTGTTTTGCATGGTGTGTCATTCACAAACCTGTGCATAGTTCACTGTGCTGTTCTTTAGCAGGGTATATGGAACTATTTCAACAGAACAAAAGAAGAGATGTGGGCTTTTTGTACATATTTTTTTATTAGCACAGTAACAAATGCAGACTTAGGTAGCCCACAACATACAACCAATCCACTGAGTGACTCCTATTCCACGCCTTACAGTTAAACAGCTTAAGGTATTTCTCTACAGGTTGCCCTAAGTCCCAATCAACACCTTTATTTTCACAAAGGTAACTTGGCATAGAAAAATGAATACATTAACTACTTCCCCTATTCTAGGTGAGGCAAAATATAGCCACACTCCCATATTTCATATCAATCGGATGGCAGTCTTTTAAAAGGATCTGTTAAATACCAAACTCTCCCACCTCCCTGGGGGAAATATTCCCAACATCTTTTTACAAAATAAAACAAAACTTTAAAAAAAAAAAGCACATTGCAAGTTTTCTTGAAAGAACTTTTACATAAATGCCAAATATATGTACCTGTACAAAATTAAGCTGTTTTAATCTTTTACCTATCACAAGTAACCAAACACCCCTTTCCCCACCCACCCCCTCCAATTGTCAAAGTAGGTTACATTCCTCTTGGTGCTATATCAGAGCTACTATTGCTGAACTAATGACAGTCTTAAAATATGCTATTCCCCATTCTAGCTGTCTACTGTAGCAAGATACCTTAAGTTACAACAACAAAATCTTAGGAAATAAAAGACTGAATAAAATCTGTTATAGAAATACCCTACTCTTTATCAGTTTCTCCCCTTCCCTGTCCCACCCCTAAGCAGCTCTTTCCATCACAGATGATTTAACACAAGGGTTTGACAAAAATCCAGTTTATGTAGCGTATCTCTTGGTCCACTGTCTGGCCATTCTGTCATGCTCTGCTCTGTTAGTCATATACTGAGTAGCAATACTTCCAACCAGGGGATCAGCTGAAAATAAAATAAAAATATAATAAATCCCAGCTAATCATAGATCTGTGAGGGAGAAAAAGGGAAGCACTGAAAAGAAGAGGGCAGATTAATAGGAACATTTAAAGCACAATTCAGTGATAAAATTTACAGATCTGTTTGTCTCAATTTTACACCCATAATGTGGAACATCCTTTTTAGTGAATGTGTAAGAGTGGACAACTGGGATTTCTATGGATACAACACACTGGACTATCATTAAAAAAAAGGAAGTGTGCCCTCAAAAGAGGACAATATTCTACTGGTTACACATTTGTTTATTTGTATTAGTTACGACCAATATTCCAGATCAGCTACTTCACATCTCTCCCCCTCAGCCCAAATCCTAACTTACTGGGCATCAGCCTCTGTGAGTGAAGGGGGTCTGTTCTTTTGTTGATTGGAATGCAGCAGACAAACATTTCCACCCCCTCCCACAAGCGATCTTGAGTGTGACAGTCAGAAAGATGATCCTTGTCACAATTCCGCCTTGCACTAGAGATTGTTCATGGGAACAACATCAGTCTTTTGTTCCCCAATTGTCGCTCGCAGCAGCTGATACCTGGTAAGTCAGGATTAGGGGACTTTTACAACCCCTATGTTTTCCCTACACTATTGATCGCATATGGATTGTGACTATAAATCAGTTACAAATGTGTAACTCTAGGTTATGCATTCATAACTGTGATCATGAATTCCAGCCTACTTTATAGCATGTACTGTGCTCCCCCAACCCTTTTCCTTCACAGCAACAACCTAGTAAGGTAGGCCAGGCTGAGAGAGGACTGGCCCAAAGACACAGTGAGTTTCATGCCTTACTGGTGACTTGCACCTGGATCTCCCAAGTCCCAGTCCAATACCCTATCCATTGAGACACAATGATTCACACAATTTAAGTCATAAACTAGTATCTTGCCCCCAGATTCCTTTGCACCTCATTATGCTGTGTGCTATGTGCCAGATCAAATACACACAACTCTTGGAACTGTACTGGACTATTCTAAATTTATATGTTGTTTTCATATTTCTATTCACACAGGAGTACTTGGAAGGATTATTAAAAAGAAAAACTGCTACTAATGAAGTAGAGGATCAGTGGGGAAGTCAATGGGAACTTTTGGGGGTTTCATTTGGCATTAATATAATCAATTTAAGTAAACCTATGGGTATACTCCATGTGGAAACAGTCCATCAGAAATTGCTATCAATCATATTTATTTGCCATTTTTATTTTTAAAAATCCAATGAAGTATCAGTGTAATTATTTAGAAGCTGGGCATCTTGCTGATCCATTTGAACAAAATTATATGCACAAGCGGTTCCAATTATTCCATACAGTATACAGGAAGTATCAAAAACCACTATCACAAAGGCCAAATGTTGCACTGAAAACTTCTTACTGTGTTGCCCTGCAGATGCACAGACCATTAATGGGAAGTTTGTCATGAAGATTTCATGGTCTCTCTTAATAATTTAGAATAATAAATTAGAAAACAAACCTAAAACTTCACCTATCCTACCAAGATAGTTTTATGTTTACAGCTGATGTGCTTACGTTGAATAAGTAGATACCCTGCCTTATTGGAATTCCCATTTTCTCTTTATCTTTCCTGCCTTTTATAAACAATCATTTTTCTGTGATATTTTTAGAAATATGCCCTTGGCAAGACGCAGCAAAAGCTATGGGTTCCTAAGATGTCCTCAGGACCATAAATCTAGGCTGGATGGAAATGGAGAAGTAGGCTGGGAAGAAGCTTGTGGGAGAGGCTAGAACAGTGCTAGATGATATGGCATGGCTGAAACTGGAAAGAATCACAGGAAGAGAGACGTGAGCAGCTGAGGAGCAAGAGCAAAATCAGTCATTCTTAGCTATACAGACATTCTGCATGTAACTTTTAATGAAGGAATACTGGAACTTTTAAAAAGTTATTCTTTCAAAACTTAAAAGGAGTCTTGCTAGAACCACAGAAGCCTATACTTCTCAATCTTATTTATTACATTTTTGTTTCCACTAAGAACAGTAATTGACAAAGCTAACAAATATAATTAAAGCAATTTAAAACCAACTGTTAAAACAAGAGCAGCAGTTTAAAAGCCCCAGTTAAAAGATTCATCCTTCCTGAAGTAGTGAGATTTGTCCTTCCTAAAGCAGTGAGGGTGGGAACCTATCATAATTTAAGGACCCATCAAGGGAGCATCTTAAGTTCCTATATTTATACTGGGAAGAGGCAGCTACTCTTCTGCCACAAGACACTCCTGTGTTGGCCATCATGCTGCATTACACCTGTGTGAAAGTTACACAGTGGTTTAATGGAAGGAACTTGTGCAAATGGAACCTCTGAAACCAACCACCTCTGTGACAGCTACTGTTCCCTCTGCCCTCTACCTCAGTAGCCTTACCAGGGTTGCAGTCTGTGAGAAGTGAGCAAATGGAGAGGAGAACTTTAGAAATGGTTAATGCTGGACTCCAGTTGTCTTTTAAGATGTCCAGGCAGATCACTCCTTGGCTGTTAATGTTACAGTGATAGATTCTTGTTCGAAAGGTAACCTACATAAGAAAAAGAAGAACATATAAGGAAATTATTATAGCCTCTTCAACTCAGAACTGACCCAGTCATCATAAAAGCTTCTGTCTGGGATTTTCCAGACAGGCCCTGCGACAATTCCCACTTTAGACATTAAGCACTGAAGTTGTCCAAGCTTGCCTACAAATAATTTCTATCATAGTGCCTTCAGTTTCTGATAAGCTATTGTCATCTGAGGGACAGCATGCATTTTCTCTTGTTCTGCTATAACACCCTTGGCTATAAAAGGTTTTTTTCCTCCTGTCAGTGGATTAGCAAAAATCCACCTACCCTGAGGGGGAAAAAGTAAAAACAAATCCATGTTCTGGTAGCAACAACAGCTCCATCTTACTACCTTTAAAGTTTTTGGAAGAGTTCTTATTTGGTGTGATAATTCAGCCTTGGTATGTATAATTAGATAATGTACTAGGATTGGTGTTGTTTTGCGCCTAAAGCCGTTTCCAACTTATGGAGACCCTAAGGCGATTCTATCACAGGCTTTTCTTGGGAAGATTTGTTCAGAGGGGAGTTGCCTTTGCCATCATCTGAGGGTGAGAGAGAGGGTGATTTACATTTTACAGGCACTATTTATTTATTTATTTATTTATTTAGATATTTATACCCCGCTCTTCAGCCACAAGGCTATCAGAGTGGCTTACAAATTGTTTTAAGCAACAGCTATTTACACATCTACACTGCGTTAAACAGTTTCCAGTGTGTGTTAGCTAATTGCCCCCACAAACTGGGTACTCATTTTACCGACCTACGAAAGGATGGAAGGCTGAGTGAACCTTGGAGCCTGCTGGAATCGAACTTGCAACGTGGTGGCTTGCAGTACTGGCATTTAACCATTGTGCCACTTGGCCTTTCAACTAATTGATTCTGCTAAATTATATTTCAGAGGAAGGAACTGGCAAAACCACCTCTGAGTATTCCTTGCCTAAGAAAACCCCATGAAAATTTATAGGGTAGCCATAAGTTTTCGAGCAACTTGAAGGCATGCGCATACACACACATGCTCCTTTTTGTGCTCTGGTAAGAGTCCTAGAATTTCACCTTCTAAAGGGCAGCTGCCTACACAACAGGGTGAATCTAATTTCCCAGCTACCAATCATTCTGCTTTACCCAAGCACTTAAAAGAGGCAATATGAAGATCTTCAGCTAAGATGAATGTCCCTTGAGCTCTGTCAAAAGCACGCAGATCTAGACGAAACTACTTTTAACTTCTAAGAGGCAGGGGGACACTCTAGTAGGAAGGGTTAAATGAAGAACACTGCCAAATCAACTAAAATCTGATGCTTGTATACAATATAAATCACTACCCCCCTTTTACTCATTGTTAAAAATTGAAGGTCATCCTCAAGCAAAGATGGATAGATATTTTCATTCTTTTACAGTTACTAAATTAAAAATACTTGCTAAGATTTGGAAATGTATGAAACACCATATATATTGCTTGATAACCATCAGTAGACCCTTGCTTAAATATTTATTTAATATATGTTTGGACTCGACTGCATCGCCATACCAATAGCTCCTACATGTCATTTTATTAGAGGGGGTCATCAGCATTTTGGTGACAACAGCTTCCAAAACTCCAGATGACCTCTGTCAGCAGGGGTGAGAATCATGTAGCCCTCCAAATCTGTCCCTACCACCATGAGTATGGAATGGATTGAAATGTCATGCATGAAAGTAAACAAGCAAACAGAAAAGAACACTGCTTTACTCCTTTGTAACTTTTGTGCTCATGTGTGCAGACAGGTGGTTGAAGTGCATTAAAGGGTATCAATCTGTGCTGAGAAATTGTAAGCCCAAATCCTAAAATGGTTGGTGGGTAACTAAGCAAATGTCTGTATAGAAGCATACAGAGATGGTTGTTGGTCAGTATTATTGATCCAACTGGCCCTGAATTTTCTACCTCGAACAGTCTGTCATCAAGACAACCTACTCCTGCTGCTTCTTAGTTTATGTTAGAAACTTGATGTTCAGCACCAAATTCCAGATAGCTCTGTGTAAGATCAACTTATTTGAAAGAAGGCTTCTAGATGTCACATTTCTTTGGAATGAAGGTACTTTGGAAGTATGTTATTTATGTGTTCCAGATACTTTTAAGTCAGACATCATCTGTAGTGATTGTAATACTGATCAGTTTTAAAAGTATCAGCACAGGTGGAACAAAAATATGTACTAGAAGCATCAGCACAGGAGGTGGGATATTTGCTGTTGTGCAAGATGAGGAGCAATAACTCCAAGCCTCCAGGATGAGAAGAGCTTCTTTTAAAAGGTACTGGCAGGTTTGTTTCTTAGTCTGACACTACCATCACACATAAAGCCAAAAAGTGTGGAAAATGTTCCTGTTCAACGTTCCAGTATTTCAGCCATGCCCTCTTATGGTGGTGCAGTGGTTAAATGCCAGTACTGCAAGTCACCACATTGCAAGTTGCAAGTTTGATTCCAGCAGGCTCCAAGGTTCACTCAGCCTTCCATCCTTTCGTAGGTCGGTAAAATGAGTACCCAGCTTGTGGGGGCAATTAGCTAACACACATTGGAAGCTGTTTAATGCAGTTAGATGTGTAAATAGCTGTTGCTTAAAAAACAATTTGTAAGCCGCTCTGATAGCCTTGTGGCTGAAGAGCGGGGTATAAATAAATAATAAATAAAATAAAAAAATATTAGACTCCAAGTCTTAATTGCAGGGCCAATGGTGATGAATGGAGTTAAATGGAGCTGGCATCCAACATCTCTCTTCCTTGACATATATGTTAAATAACATGGGGACAAGGCAAAACTCAGGGGAGCCCACAGGGCAATAGTCAGAGTGTGAAACAGGAGTCCATGGGTTGCACAATCAAGAAACACTGAACTTCCACTGCAGTGGCCACTCAGTTTAGAGGCTTCCTCCATGCTTGAGTGCAGAAATGGGCCCAGTCTGCACAGCACGGTAAGCCAGGTCATTGTGGGTACACTGCCTTCCTATGCTGCTTGATCTCACTTGCTGAGGGAGAGCTAAGCAAATTGAAGGCTTGCACCATTCATCATGCCATACAAACTTGAGCACAGCTGCTACTCAAGTTTGTTGCCCTCCCAACAAGCCAGAGACAGAATCTGCAGGGAAACATATGCTGCACTCTGGATTCAATTTCTGATTTGTTAGTAGAGGAACAAAACAGATCAAGAGCTGTGTCCTTGTTCATGAGACACAATAAAGAAACTACAAAGTTAAGCTCTGTGATCTGGGTTTAGCTGTTCCCATAGCAAGCATGAGTGATCAGGCAGCGTGCACTAGTATGCTTCCCATTCATGTTAAGCATGGGTCCTGCAAATCCCTGGCTTACTATGTCATGCAACCATAGTCTCAGCCTAAAGAAAAAGTACCGATATTAATGCAAGTCCTTTGGTGTTTTTCTGCAGTGGTCATACAAACTATTCGTAGCTCTTTTTGCTGGAAGTTACAGGAAATTCAATGCATGCATACACACACGCATACACATACATACACTGGGACTTATAAAGTATTCTGTCTTTTTCTAAAAGAACTCACAGACCAGAAGCCTGTTGCCATCTTAGAATCATAGAATTGTAGAGTTGGAAGAGACCACGAGGGCCATCCAGTCCAACCCCCTGCCATGCAGGAAATCTTGATCAAAGCATCCCTGACAGATGGCAATCCAGCCTCTGTTTAAAGACCTCCAAGGAAGGAGACCCCACCACGCTCCGAGGGAGGGTGTTCCACTGCCGAACACCTCTTACTATCAAAAAGTTCCTCCTAATGTTGAGGTGGAATCTCTGTTCCTGGAGCTTGCATCCATTGCTCTGTGTTCCAGTCTCTGGAGCAGCAGAAAACAAGCCTGCTCCATCCTCAGTGTGACATCCCTTCAAATACTTAAACAGGGCTATCATATTGCCTCTTAACTGTCTTTTTTCCAAGCTAAACATACCCAGCTCCCCAAGTCTCTCTTCATAAGGCATGGTTTCCAGACCTTTCACCATTTTAGTTGCCCTTCTCTGGACATGCTCCAATTTGTCAATATCCTTTTTGAATTGTGGTGCCCAGAACTGGACACAGTACTGTATTCTAGGTGAGGTCTGACCAAGGCAGAATAGAGTGGCACTATTACTTCCCTTGATCTAGACACTATACCTCTATTGATACAGCCCAAAATTGCATTGACAATCAACATGTAAGTCCACATGCAAAGATTTCCATAGCCCTGAAGTGTGGTCTTGGCCATGAGTAGTCTATAAACTCTCCCTGATCACCTGTAGTTTTGTTATGTTCATCAATGGGACCTAAATAAAACAGAAATGGCTTGGATTTGACATGGCACCTAGGTGGATTTGTTAAATGACTTGTTTTATGGCCTTGGAGATCACATTCACCACCTTAATCTTGAGCAATGGGCACGTGCATTCTTACAATTTGCTGCTCAAGTGCAAGCAACACAGATCTTATTCAGACAAGGAGGATTTTTATTCTCTTTGGAGAAAAATATATTTCTCCAAACAAGCAACATATTTGACTTATCTTCTGATTCTGTGCCATTAACAAAGCTCCCCTCTCCTGCCTGCCATCTTCCCCACTTCCATATTTTCTTTTTATCTATTTTGTTCCTAATCTTCCTAATTAACTGAACACAGAAAACTAGACTATCAAAAACCAGAGGCTCAAGACTAGCAAATAAGGACTTAATTTAGAACTCTCCCCTCATGCCTGGCTGTTAAATTATTTTCTTTCTGATAGCTCTCTCTCTCTCTCTCTCACACACACAGAGAGTCCAAACTATCTCTGCTTTTCAAAACTTAGAATGCCTCTTTTTTGCCATCTCTGCTTTTCAAAACTTACAATGCCTCTTTTTTTGCCACAGACAAAGAAGGTAACTTTTATTAAGCCATTACTGGAAACTGTAGTGTTTTCAAAACTTTGATCTGTACACAATCCAAGATGTCAAAAAATGGGTAACTGCTCCATTAGATACTTGGCAGGTGACAACAGTGGAGAAAGAATGAGTCTGGTTTAATATATAAGCAGAACAAAGAGAAAAGCTGGAAAAAAAAGTGCACAAAACTAGCATAAAGTTATTGAAGAAGTTTAGGATTGAGAATATGTGAAAGTAATTCATTTAAACAAACCTAACTAAAATACTTTTAAGATCAAAACAAAACAGAGGATATGCTCAAGATGGTGTGAGATCTTACTTGACAAAAAGATTTGAAGTGTGAAATTTGATACAGAATAGGTTACATTCTGCTTCAAGACAGTAGGACCAAAGGAACCAGAGAAAAAGGGATCAGAAAGATCCCTTTGTGGTACTTCATGGCATGTGACACTTTCCTCTTTGCCTCTGCTAGGTAACTGTTCTCCCTGCTGTCTTTGTCCACTGCAGTTTGGTTTGAAATCTTGTTGCTTCACAATCTTCAGCATCATGTATCTTATCCCAAAGTTGATTAATAATGACCATCACGTAACAACAGCTTGCAGTGGTTAGTTAGAACTGCAGATTTACATCAGAGGTGGTGAACTTCTGGCTTTCCAGATGCTGCTAGACTGCAACTCCCATCACCCCTCATCACTTGCTATGCTTGCTAGGACTGATGGGAGTTTTGTTAATTATATCCCACCTTCTAGCTATAAGTTGAAGGCAGCATACATAGCTCTATAGAATGAATTCCAATGAACTAATAAAAACCTCTGGAAGCTGCATGTCAAAAAAGTAACATTTCCTTGCTCTGTTCAGATATGACAAATAAATTTAATGGTTCTACAAATGGGGCCCCATTAAAAGGTGGGGTGACTCCTTTGTGTTAACAATGCCTATGATTATTGAAAGACATAAGTAGAAAATAGTCCTAAAGGTCCGACAATTCACAGTATCTGAATTTAAACTTTCATATTTTAACCTTTAGCACATTAAAACATGGATCAGGTTTTCTGGCTCGTGTCGAATATTGTCCCCTGTTTGATTGAAATATGCCTACTGTCCATATAGTTCTCTGCTAAAATGATTACTGAACTCTACACCAAATACTGAAATTAAATTTCATGATTTAATTTTATACTTGGTATAATTTAAGGAGCTATTACTATTCTAATACTTTCATTACCAGTGTTAGAACTATTATTCTTTAAAACTAATTAGAATAGTTACAAGAAAGACTAACCTCCTTACATTTATGGTGAACTACTGCCCTCTTGTGTCAACTGTCTATATTACATTAGATTTGTTTGCCTTCAAGTTTCAGATTTATATCAGGTTTAAAAGGTGCAGGGGAATTACTACAACAGTTATTCCTTCCTCAGCCACAAAAGAACTGTGTAATTTACAATGCACTCACTCATACAACACACACTTTCTAAAGATAGTTGCCTTATTAAGGAACAGAAATTAGTAACCTTTTGCCACAAATGTCAATGCCTAAAAACACACTTCCCTGTTTCAGATGTAGGTTCCATTATATTTGTCACATTTTATCCCATTCTTCCACCCAGAGATTGAAAGCAAGATACATGGAGTTAATCTGTGTTCTATTTCTGAACCTGTTAGGCTATAAGTGGAAGAAAAAAGACAGAAATTGGAGGATCAGGGGAAAAAAAATCTAGTCATGATGGGAAAACCACTGCCCTTGCAGAAACAATGTACAGTCATCCCTTCATATTCATGGGGGTTAGGGGCGCAAGACCCTCACGAATGTGAAAAAACCACAAATAAAAAATGTATGTACAGCTCAGGTTGCTGCCGCTGCAACCCGGCCTACCTAGACCTCCATCACCACCATGCCCCTGCCGCTGCCACCACCCCCACCATGGCCCCGCCACTGAGCTCTTGGGAAGCTTTGTGGCTCAGCAACGGTTTCCTCAGTGAACGGGCGGCTTTCCTCAAGCTTTGCCTCACACACTCAAGGTCGAAAGCTGGTTCAAGCAGGGAGCTCACTAAGGAAACCGCCCGCTAAGCAAGCTCCCTGCTTGAACTGGCTTTTGACCCTTGAGTGTGTGGGGCGAAGGCTGATTCAAGCAGGGCACTCACTCAGGAAACCCCCCCCCCAGTTTCCTCAGCGAGTGCCCCACTTGAATTGGCCTTTGCCTCACACACTTAAGGGTCGAAAGCCAGTTCAAGCAGGGAGCTCGCTAAAGAAACGGTCTGCTAAGCGAGCTCCCTGCTTGAACCAGTTTTCGACCCTTAAGTGTGTGAGGCAATGGCCGATTCAAGCGGGGCACTCACTCAGGAAACCTCCCGTGGTTTCCTCAGCAAGTGCCCTGCTTGAATCAGCCTTTGCCTCACATGCTCAAAGGTCAAAAGCCGGTTGAAGCGGGCACTCCCAGGACACCCACAAAGCTGCCGAACACAGGTGTCCCTCGGAGTTCAATCTGGTTGAGGGAAAGGCAAGCCTCGCTCCTCCTCAACCGGATTGAACTCAATGGGCAAAGAGAAAAGGAGGCAGAGAAGCAAAGTGCCCTCGCCCTCTTTCCTCTCTACCGACCCGATCCACAGTGCTGCGGGTCCACGGGCAAAGAGGAAAGGGGGTGGAGAAGCAAAGTGTCTTTATTCCCTTCCATTTCACCCCCCCGATCGCTGCCACCATGCCCCTGCTGCTGCCACCGCCACACCTCCGGGGCCTACGCAGCTGCCATGCCGTCCCCCCCCAAGCACTTGGAGGCTTGGCTTTGCAGCTCAGTGGCTTTGTGGGGAATGTGGTAGGGGTTTGCTCAGCCTTTGGCTGCCGCCCCCTCAGGGAACGAATGGGAAGCAAACCCACGGCACTTACAGCAAAGCCACGTGTTCACTGTGTGTGGGGGAAACACTCTGGCGCCTTTCTGCAAATAGACAGAACCGTGAAAGTCAAAGCCACAAATGTGGAGGGACAACTGTACATGGGTGTGTGTGTGTCAACCTGGTTTCCCTCAAATCATCTAATGGCTGTATAGGCTTCACCTCTCAATTTTCAAAAAGGCTGCATTGACTTTGTGAATTCAAACGATCCCTGCCTCGAAGAGACTATTTGGCTACTCGGTCCAAATTGGGATTTCTAATCCTGTCCCAATTTGAACCAAGTAGCCAAGGCACACGTGTCTGTCTGCAGTGAGTGGATCTGGAATAATGGGATTTTGCAAACACCTTTATCCATCCAGACACACATTTGGAACTTTACAATGTGAAAGAATTGGTGTTCAATTACAGTGGGATAAAACCACTCACTTTCTACCCCATCCCTGCCATTTCTCCACTCCCAAAAAAGCTTCTCCAATAAAGAACAGGTAGGTTATCATTCTACCTGTCTGTAGGAAACACAGATCACCCAGAAATTCTTAACTACAGGCATATCTTAGTTAACAAAGCCTCTGAGAAAGAAACTCCTTTTTACTAAGGTCCTGTTTAAACCTCATGGAATTTGTTGGTAATATGCTCATGGAATTTGTTGGTAATATGCTCTGTCTTAATGGGAACCCACATCGATGCATCATATTTGGAAGGGGGGAGCCAAAAATTCCAAAAAAACTACACCCAGAGAGCCTTTGCAACTTTTCCTGGAGTTTTTAAAAAGCTCCGTAGGGAATGCGCATTCCCATTCACTAAGACAATCACATTCACATCGCTGTGCTTTCCCATATGAGAGGAAGCGCAAGCTGATTGGGTGGACAAGTGTGGGGGATGGGGCTTGCTAACAAGGCAAGTGCCCACTGCCGCCATGTTGGATTTTCACCTTAGCGAGCAATCGTTAAGGTGATAAAACAGCGAGTTGTATCATCTTTCTCTTTTTCTTTTTTTGTAAATGTCAAATATTGCTTGTGAGCACCATGGAAAAAGGTTTTTTTCTAAAAAGAAATTGGCAATGGAAGATTTAAAAATTTGAGTAATTCATTCTCAGCTGCCATCTTGGCTAGGGGGCATGCAAAGTTTATGTGGGCTGTAAAATCATTAAGATAAGTCGCAGCTGCTGCAAATTGCAATTACTGCAGAGCAATACATCCCCCCCCTCGTATTAATGAACCCTAAGTATTTTTGTGCTCATCCAGACTCCACCTTTTCTTTCTTGTCTAGTTTAGCTTGAAGCTTTTTAGCAGCATCAACATTAGGAAGATTATGAAGGAAGGACAGAGAAACACAGATTTTGTTTATAATCTATAACAGGATTACCAGATGTCCAGGAAGCTTCTATCTTTTCAATTTCCAGGCTAACTTTGATTCTGGATGTACCAAGTCTCAGGGGAAACAAAAGTGTAATTTGCTACAGGATGAGTCTCCCTTATCCGGAATTCCAAAGTCCAAAATATTCCAAAATCCAAAATGTCTACATGGGTGGCTGAGATAGTGACACCTCTGCTTTTTGATGTTTCAATGTACACAAACTTTGCTTTGTGCACAAAATTATTAAAAATATTGTGTATAAAATTACTTGCAGACTATGTGTCTAAGCTGTGTAATGAAACATACATGAATTTTGTGTTTAGACTTGGGTCCCATCTCCAAGATATCTTATTATATATATGCAAATATTCCAAAATCTGAAATATTCCAAAGTTCGAAATACCTCTGGTCCCAAGCATTTTGGATAAGGGAGGCTCAACCTGTAGTAATTTCTAGCCTTGCCATAAGAGTCTCCTTTATCAAGAATATATCTATTGGGGTCAAACAAAAAAAAAAAAAACCTATTAGGAAGAGAGAGTAACCAAAGTAAATTTTTAAAGTTCTAATAGGGAAGGAGTCTATTAATTACAATGGACTATATCAATTAGAACTAGCTTGTCCTATTAATTTCAGTACAGCCTAAAGTAACTTACAGTACAGACATACCTCAAATAACCAAGTAGATTTATTCCTGGGCATTACTTCTTTAACAGAAATTTTGGTACCGTATATTCCGGCGTATAAGACGACATTTGAGCCCTCAAAAATATCCTCCAAAATTGAGGGTTGTCTTATACGCCACATACACTTTGCTTTACCCCGCCATCCTATCTCCTGCCTCTTCGCTCCCTTTGCAAAAAGAGTGAAGAGGCAGGAGATCGGGCAGGGGTGTGTGAGGCAAAGTGTTTACCGGTTCATTCTCCCCCCTCCTCTGCCTTCTCCCCCTTTGCGGAGCAACCAAAGACAGAGGAGGGGGCTGGACGTTGCGGTTTGCCGTGGCCGCCACTCAACCACCTTTGTGTTCAGCAGCCGAGGCAAACCAGGCATTTTCACCCCTTTCCTCCAAATCTAGCAGTTTGCCGCGGCCGCCTCCGCTTCCCCCGTCCTCATCCCCTTTGGAAGAGAGCCAAGATGGAAGGAGGGGGGTGGAAAGGGGTGAAAATACCCAGTTTGCCTCAGCAGCCCCCTTCCCTCCATCTTGGCTCTCTTCTGAACCGCCCCCACTTCCCCCGCCGTGGTCCCCTTCAGAAGAGAGCAAAGACGGAGGGAAGGGGGCTGCTGAGGCAAACTGGGCATTTTTGCCCCTTTCCTCCACCTTCCTTGAAAGTGGAGGAAAGGGGAGAAACTAGCGGTTTGCTGCGGCCACCCCCGCTTCCCCCGCCTTGGCCCCTTCGGAAGAGAGCCAAGACGGGGGGAAGGGGGCTGCTGAGGCAAACTGGGCATTTTTGCCCTTTTCCTCCACCTTCCTTGAAAGTGGAGGAAAGGGACTAAACTAGCGGTTTGCCGTGGCTGCCCCCGCTTCCCCTGCCTTGGTCCTTTTCGGAAGAGAGCCAAGACGGAGGGAAGGGGGCGGCCGAGGCAAACTGGGCATTTTCGTCCCTTTCCTCCACCTTCGAGTCAAGTTTGACTGGAAGGTTGAAGAGAGGGGCTAATGCCATGGTTTGTCTTGGTGGCTGCCCATTCCCCCCCTCTTCCTTCCCTTCCAAAGGGAAGGAAGATGGAGGGAATGGGCAGCCGCTGAGGCAAACTGGATATATTCGTCCCTTTCTTCCACCTTCGAGTCAAGGGTGACTGGAAGGTGGAAGAGAGGGGTGAATGCCGCGGTTTGCCAAGGACGCTACCCATCCCCTCTGTCTTCATTCCCTTTGCAAAGGGAACGAAGACGGAGGGAATGGGCAGTGGGCGAGGCAAACCGGGTTCATTCAGTCCCCTCCTCTGCCTTCACCCCCTTTGGGGAGCAACCGAAGGTGGAAGAGAGGGGCGAATGTTGTGGCTGGCTGGGAGAGCCCTGCCAGCTGATCCTGTTCGCTTTCCCAACTCACGAGGAGATCCTTGTGAGTTGGGAAACAAAGAGGATCAGCTGGCAAGGCTCCCCCAGCCAGTCAGCCAAATTGGGGGGTGGTCTTATATGGCGAATATATGCCAAACCCTAGATTTTTAGTTGAAAATTGGGGGGGGTCGTCTTATATGCCCAGACGTCTTTTATACGCCGGAATATACGTTATTTCAGGCAGAAATAACATGAAAAGAACAGGAATAAGTTCCTACACCACAAAAAAGAAGAGCAGTTCAACGTGTCTTAGCAAACTTTTTATCCAAAATTACCATCATGCGCATGTGAAATGAAACAACCAGTCAGGTAAACTTTGCATAAGTAGAAAAAAAACATTTTGAACCTTCTAGAAATTACTGGAAAGCTTCTTTGAAAATGGATCCAGGAATGTTTTTTTCTTTCATCAGCCTCCAATTTTTTTAATGATCTCTCTTTCAGTGGCCGAATTTATAGATCTATGCTTTTAAAAAAAGTGCTGAGGGTAGCTGGTGAGGCAGGCTTACCTGCTCTTCATTTTTTCTGTGTTTTGCTGTTAATGCATGCGCAAGAAGGTATTTGGAAGCAGCTACTGTTTATCTTTCTTTTTTTGTAGGCAGGCCTACACAGCTACAGCTAAGATCAGATAGAGCAGAATTTACCTCCCTATCCTATCTACCTATATCTGCAGACTTGTTGCTGCAACCTGACTTGTGTAATTTGTTTGTTTGGACAGAAGATGGAATGTTCTTTCACATTTTGTTTTTAGTATAAACCAACAATTATGGATCAATTCATGAGACAACAGAGAAACAATAATGTCTCCCAAACAAATGAATATTCAATGACAAACATAGTCAGTATGGTTACAAATAGTAGGTAGGAAAGGAAAACCTGTATAGTCCAGGGCACAGCAGGTACAGGTTTTATATTTCTTCACTTTCACAGATGAGTCTAATGGAAATTGTGGAGGGAACAATAGAGGTGTGCAGCACATCCTTCCAGGACCGGAGCTGGGATCCTGGGGGTCTTCGGCATTGGCTTGTACTGTTTACATATTGTATTAAAATGAACCAGTCCTCTACAAAACTGGTAGCTGGGACGTTACCATTATATAGCTTGGTTGTATAGGCCAATTTCTCAGAGAGCCAGGTGGACCAAACCCTTTCCCACCATCCTTGTATTGAAAACAATCCAGTTTTCCAGTGCTTGGCTATCTCGGTCCGGGCGGCTGCTAAGAGGAACGGCAATATTTTTCTGTATTTTAAAGTTTAATTTGTGTTTTAAATTTCATATTTATATTTGTTTTAATCTACATTGTTTTAAACTCACTGTTAGCTGCCTTGAATCCCTATATTGGGAGAAAGTTGGATATAAATAAATAAATAAATAATAAAAATAACCTGGCACTGAAAAATTATGTTTCTCCAACCCTCCTTCACCATCTTCCCAATGTTGATGCTGCTTAAAAAAAAACCCTTCCAGCTAGACAGAGGATGTGGAAGAAAAGGGAGACCCAGGCAGGTACAAAAATACTTTGCCAAAAGGAGCTTCTTCATTAGAGGTTTTGTTAACTGATGTATGACTGTACAAACCTTTGCACGTCCATTCAGAAACAAGCCCCAGAGTTCAGTGGGAATTCTTTGTCTGGATCCAACTATGTGTCTATATAATGCTTAAGTATGAAGCATTATTCGGTATAATCTCAACAAGAATGCCAGTGGCTATTTTTGGATTTGTTTAGTCATATTATAGCATTCCCCTCTTTCCTAGTTGCCAGAAAAATCTCAGAATTCTATGTACCCAGCATATCTTTTGGAGCTGTTTGAACTGCTTTACTGTCTATTTCTAACTGGCTCAGTTTATTTACTCAAATTTGTTGAAAAAGCTTTTTACAAGCCAATTTTCCAAAGAAAAATTGTTCACAGCTATAATCTTTCATTTCACGATGATTCTTCTAGTATAAGGAGAAGTGTTCCTACAGAAAAGGCATTGTGTTTTCACAAATATCTTCTGCAATCCAACTGAAGCCATCCTGGATCAAAACACATAAACCAGCATTTGTGGTCTGCAGATCACTCAGATTTCAATCAGGTTGACACAGTAATGCTCCATTCCTTGCAGCAATCTGGGGCCCAAAATAGACATTACTTTAACTCATAACTACTAAGCATGTCTCTTCTGTACCTAAGCAATTTTTATTCTACAGGAGACCTGACTCAGATAATTAATGCAGCATTTTTCTGTGTGTTTGTGTGTGTGGATGTTGGGGGGGGGGATTTCCCCAGTCTCTCCACTGCTGCAGTCCCAATCCAGGTCTAGGTCCCTGACCCTAGCAATCTGTACTTTCAAAACAGTGATCTGTTTGCTTTAAGGAATCACTATAGCACTATTCAGTCATTTACAAAATGTGTTGACAACATGCAAAAAGAGGAGTGTGTTCCTTCTACCCTCTGTATGTCCAGTTCTATTAAATTCCTCATAGCGGAGAGAGATGAGTACAGTCTGCCCTCTGTATCCACAGGTTCTGCATCCATGGATTGGTTGAAAATATTCAGGAAAAAAAATCCCCAAAAAACAAACCTTGCTGTTCAGTATTTTTATATGAGGGATGCCATTTTACTACGCCATTGTATATAATGGGACTTGAGAATCCATGGATTCTGGTTATCCACAAGGGGTCCTGGAACAAAACTCTACTGGATATTAAGGGCCCACTGTATGAACAGCTTTCATTAGGCATGGAGGTTCTTCACACAATTGGAAACCCACAGTCAACATACTTCATAAGCATCTCATAGAATCATAGAATTGTAGAGTTGGAAGAGACCACGAGGGTCATCCAGTCCAACCCCCTGCCATGCAGGAATACACAATCAAAGCATCCCTGACGGATGGCCATCCAACCTCTGTTTAAAGACCTCCAAGGAAGGCGACCCCACCATGCTCCGAGGGAGTGTGTTCCATTGCCGAACAGTTCTTACTATCACAAAGTTCCTCCTAATGTTGAGCTGGAATATCTGTTCTTGGAGCTTGCATCCATTGTTCTGTGTTCCAGTCTCTGGAGCAGCAGAAAACAAGCTTCCTCCATCCTCAATGTGATACCGCTTCAAATACTTAAACAGGGCTATCATAACGCCTCTTAACCATCTTTTTTCCAGGCTAAACATACCCAGCTCCCTAAATCTTTCCTTATAAGGCCTGGTTTCCAGACCTTTCACCATTTTAGTCACCCTTCTCTGGACACGCTCCAATTTGTCAATATCCTTTTTGAATTGTGGTGCCCAGAACTGGACACAGTATTCTAGGTGAGGCCTGACCAAGGCAGAATAGAGTTGCGCTATTACTTCCCTTGATCTAGACACTATACTTCTATTGATGCATTGGCCTTTTTAACTGCTGCATCACACTGTTGACTCATGTTCAACTTGTGGTCTACTAGGACTCCTAGATCCCTTTTGCACATAGTCTTATTCAGCCAGATCTCTCCCATCCTATATCTATGCATTTCGTTTTTCTGCCCTAAGTGCAGTACCTTACATTTCTCTGTACTGAATTTCATTTTGTTAGCTTTGGCCCAGCTCTCCAGTTTATCCAGGTCATTTTGAATTTTGATCCTGTCCTCTAGAGTATTAGCTACTTCTCCTAATTTGGTGTCATCTGCAAACTTGATAAGTATGCCCCTAATTCCCTCATCCAAGTCACTGATAAAGTTGTTGAATAGCACTGGGCCCAGGACAGAACCCTGTGGCACCCCACTGGTCACATCTTTCCAAGATGAAGAGGAGCCACTGCTGAGCACCCTTTGGGTTCGGCTGGTCAACCAATTACAAATCCATTGAACAGTTAACTTGTCTAGCCCACATTTTACAAGTTTGTTTGCAAGAATGTCATGGGGAACCTTGTCAAAGGTCTTACTGAAATCAAGGTATGCAATACCCCCAGTGTTCCCTTCATCTACCAAGGTGGTATTTTTATCAAAAAAAGAGATCAGATTAGTCTGGCATGACTTGTTTCTCTGAAACTCATGTTGACTTTTTGTGATTATGGCATTGCCTTCTAAATGTTCACAGACTCTCTGTTTAATGATCTGTTCTAGAATCTTCCCTGGTATTGATGTCAGACTAACTGGACAATAATTGTTGGGATCCTCTTTTTCCCCCTTTTTGAAGATGGGGACAATGTTTGCCCTCCTCCAGTCTGCTGAGATTTCTCCTGTTCTCCAGGAGTTCTCAAAGTTTATTGCCAATGGCTCTGAGATTACATTTGCCAGCTCTTTTAATACTCTTGGATGTAGTTCATCTGGTCCTGGAGATTTAAATTCATTTAGATTAAGAAGGTATTCCTCTACTACCTCTTTGCTTATTCTGTGCTGGATTTCTCCTATTGTGTCCTCTGTTCCATTATCCTCAGGTTGATCACCCTTTTCCTTCTCTGAAAACACTGAAGCAAAGAAGGTGTTGAGTAATTTCTGCCTTTTATCTGTCCCCTGTTAGCATTTTGCCATCTTCTCCACATAGGGGCCCTACCATTTCCTTCTTCTTCCTTTTGCTGAGGACGTACCCAAAAAACCCTTTTTATTGTTCTTAACCTCTCTAGTGAGCCTGAGCTCATTCTGTGTTTTAGCTTTTCTGACTTTACTCCTACACGTGTTTGCTATTTGTTTGAATTCTTCTTTGGTGATTCCCCCCTTTTCCATTTCCTATACGTGTTCCATTTAAAACTTAGCTCCGTTGAAAGTTCTTTAGTCATCCATCCTGGTTTCTTGAGACACTTCCCATTTTTCTTCCTCATTGGTACTGTTTGAAATTATGCCTTCAGTATCTCCCTTTTGAGAAAGTCCCATCCATCTTGAAGTCTCTTCTCTTTTAGTATTCCTGACCATGGGATCACCCCAGTATTTCCCTGAGTTTATTGAAATCAGATCTCCTAAAGTCAAGAATGCATGTCTGACTATGCCTGGCTTCTCCTTTCCATTGTATAACAAACTCCAGGAGAACATGATCACTCTCACCTAAGGATCCCACCACTTGCACCCCATTAACCAGGTCGTCCCTGTTGGTTAGGATCAGATCTAAATAGCTGCCCCCCATGTTGCCTCTTCCACCTTTGGGGCTTATTACCACCATATAAATTGCTGTGTTGTGGAAAGCAAATGAGGAATGCAGCAGGAAGGAGAGGTAAAGCTTCCCTACTCCTCCATGCTAGGATCAGTCATAACTCCAGCACTTACTCTAGCGTAAAAAGAACAAAGATAATAATAATAATAATTTATACCCTGCCCCTCTGTTAAAACAATCGGGGTGGCTTACAAAAATTAAAATACAATACAGATAAAAATCCCAAAACACCACCCACCCCACCCTCCCCCATAAAAAGATATTAAACAAATATAAATTAAAAAGCAACTACTCTAAAATTACATTTAAAAACAATAAATACAATAAATGGCCAGGAGACTAAAAGAGGCCAGGAGCTCCTGAGGCCGGGATCTAATTACGAAAGGCCTGCCAAAAGAGATCCATCTTTAGTGCTTTTTAAAAGCTACTCAGGTTTGTCATCTGATGGATCTCCTTCGGCAGGTCATTCCACAATTTGGGGACGATTACTGAAAAGGCCCTCTGGGAGGTTGCAGACAGCCTAGATTTTTGTGGCTGAAGCAGATTCCTCCCAGAGGACGGGAGTGCGCAGGGAGGATTGTATGGGAGGCGGCGGCTCCGGAGATAAGTTGGACCCAAGCCATTTAGGGCTTTAAAGGTAATAACCAACACCTTATACTGGGCCCGGAAACTGATAGGCAGCCAGTGGAGATATTTTAATACTGGAGTTATATGGTCTCTCCAAGATGTTCCCGAGATCACTCTGGCTGCCATATTTTGTACCAACTGAAGTTTCCGGACCAAGCATGAGGGTAGCCCCATGTAGCGCATTGCAGAAATCTAGATGACAGGTTACCAGTGTGTGCACCACATTCTCGAGGTCCCTTACTTCCAGGAAAGGGTGCAGCTGGCGTATCAGCCGAAGCTGATAACAGGCGCTCCTGACCGTCGCATTCACCTGACTAGTCATCTGAAGCGATGAATCAAGGAGCACCCCCAGACTGCAAACACAGTCCTTAACAGAGAGCGTGATCCCATCCAGGACTGGAGGTTGCAACTCAACTCTTGGTTTTGGGGGCCCTGCCGTGAGCACCTCCATTTTGTCTGGATTTAATCTCAATCTGTTTTTCCTCATCCAGCCCATTACTGCTTTAAGACAATCATTAAGAGGAGAAACGCCATCGGAATTCAAGGCCGACGATCGGGACAAGGAGAAATAGATCTGGGTGTCATCAGCGTACTGATAACACTCAGCCCCATAACTCCGAATAATTTCACCCAGCGGCTTCATACAGATGTTAAACAGCATCGGGGACAGGATGGCGCCCTGCAGAAAGCCACAAGTAAGCTCCTTTCTGCTGGAGCAGCTGTCCCCGAGCAACACCCTCTGAGACCTGCCTGAGAGGAAGGACCGGAACCACTGGAGCGCAGATATAGCTGCTAGATATATTTTTAAAGAGGTATGGGGATTATGCAGCCCTCTAAATGTTCTTGGAGCCTGTCTAAATGGTGAAAATACCCCTCATGGAATTTGCTGGGAATCTTACCTGTCTAAACAGGATCCAGCGCCAATCCACACTATTCAGAAGGAGGGGGGGCAAAATGTCAAAAACAACAGCGTAAAAGTCTTTGCAGATTTCCCCATACTTCTTCACAAACTGTGAGGCGGGTGCACATTTTTGCTCGTTTGGACTATCGAGTAATAAAAAACTCAAAGGGAAGCACAAAGCTGATTAGCTGGGTGAAAGTGGGGGCAGGGCTTGCTAGGATGGCAAGCACCCACTGCTGCCATGTTGGATTACTCGCAAGCCACCATCAGGAATGTGAGGCTTATGGGGGCTCCCAAGGCCAGAAAAACTGTTTGGACATGTTGCTATTGCTGCGAGATGCCAATACTACGAGGTATTTGGGGTTTCCCCCCCTCGTGTAGATGGGCCCTTGGACTGCAGTGCCCACCATTGCCTATACTGGCTTGAAGTCCAGCAATATTTGTAGGGCCATATGCTTCCCACCCCTACTTTAAAATAATATCTGCTTTGATCTTGGTTGTGCCAACACCCGTCAAGTATTTGGTTTGTCTGTTCAGCCAGAATCTGTACTTGCAGCAACAAGCCATGATGACCTGCCATCAAACACCACCCAGTCTATGAGTATGCAGACTAGAGTTGCTCCAGGCTGTGTGGTGGATGCTTGTGCTACATGTTATCTTGAAATCAAAGTCCACAACCCACTGGTATGGCTAAGCACTAGAGGAAATCCAGGGCTATGGTGGCACTGCAGAGAAGCCTCTACAAGAATGACAGGCAAAAACAAGGATGGTTGAAGGACAGAGTTTGGCTGAGTGAGAATTAAGGGGTAATTTTTATTCCTTCCTCCATTTATTCCTTCCTTCAATCAAGTGTATTAGTTGGCCTACAACAAATGGTTCCTAAGGCAACGTACAGACGAGGAATGCTAACAAACACAGAACAGGCATGTCCAAGGATGAGCCAAGAAAGGCTTTGAAGGAAAACAAAGGTTTTTGAAGGAGGAAAAGGAGGAAAGGAAACAGAGAGAGACAGAGAGAGATGGTTAAAATGTTGTAAATGAACACTTAATTATATTGTTCTCCTCTTTCTCAGAATCACTGGATTTTCTGTCTGAACTCATAGCTGTCATTACTGTAAGTGGGAAGTATCTGGGAATTACATTAAGCAGGGTATGATGCAAGAGTTCCTTCAGTATTTCACTGTCTGAATGTACATCGGTTATCAGCCAAACTCCTCGGACCTGCCCATCCTTCCCTTTAGCCATTCCATTAGCACCAATCCATCATTCTTCTCCAAGTTCAGGACAGGGGTGTGGTGCCTGTACCTATGTGACTGCAACACTTTCTGTTTTGTGTGTGTGTGTGACTTCTCTGTATTTCCAAGAGTGTCTCACTATTAGTAAATTGCTATTACCTTTATTTGCTAGAGCAGCCTAGTTTAGAAGAGAGGTATATATACTGTCCTCAGTTCCATGGATTTTATGGTCATGTCAAATTGTTTAAGTACTAACAGCATTATTTTCCACATTAAAAAAAAAGCTTCCCACAGGAAGCATGAAAATTAGGACAAAGGCTCTTTTGTGAGAACAACCCTTATGGAACTCTCCAGAACACCATATTAAGTAGTAAGGAGAACCAACAAGGCTTTTAAATGCAGTATAGTGAAAACCTGTATTTATATTGATGGTAGGGTAGAATAAGAACCAGTGTGGTACAGTGGTTTGGATTCTGGACTATGACTCTAGAGAGCAGGGTTCGAATCCCCACTCAACCATGGAAATCCATTGTGTGACCTTGGACAAATCACAGTCTCTCAGCCTCTGAGGAAAAGGAACACTCTCTGAACAAATCTTACCAAGAAAACCCTGTGATAAGGTTGCCTTAGAGTCACCATAAATCAGAATTGCCTTGAAGGCACACAACAACAACAGTTTTTAGTAAGACATCTGAGCACAAACTTCCTTGGTCTTATATACTGGTAATGGCTGGATGTTATAAGTATCAGCAGCAGCAAACAGATACCCAGTGATAGGTTCGCTTTAAGGTCGCCATAAGTCAGAAATGACTTGAAGGCACACAACGACCGCAAGTGTGGACAGATGCAAAAGGATGAGGCTCTTGAGTTTTTAACAGTACAGCAGAACTGTTAAAGGCATAGAAACCCTATCTTTTCTCCCATCTGGATAGCCCAGGTTAGGTAGGTCTGAGGGCACATGCAAAATTATTTAACCCAGATTCCCCTTAGTAAATTTTAACTGCCCTTTCACTAAGCATGGTGGTCAAGCCCTCTTTTAGAACTCTTTTGTCTCAGCTTTTTTAGAGTGAAGTTACTTCTCCAAAACATTGCCGAAAGCTAAAGTAAAATCTAAACAAATAATAGCTCCAAAAGGAACCATGGCATTCTTCAGGTTGATTGCAGCAAAAAATCATTAAAGAATCTCCGCTTACAACCCAATGAGCTGGATCGAGATTTGCATTTGGCAGAGTTCCACTGGCTCTGTAGAAAAGGGGTGAGCTGGAAGCCTTACCAGAGCCCTCAACCTCTGGAACAGCTCAGGAAGTGGTGCTAGGGAAGACTAAAGAGGGAAATCATAGGAAACTGCCAACCCACACCCTTCCTCCAATGGGACACTTCTAATGGATTCTGATGCTCTCTGCACAGGGAAGGAATCATTCTATTCATTAAGGAGCAAATTCATAACCAACCCAGTGAAAAGATTCAAGATGGGCAGCAAAGGTGATAATCAAGTATCCTCTTGTTATGAGAAAACCAAACATTCCCAAATTCCAGTAAGTTATGTTTTAAGAAGATCTTTCTCAAATGAATAAACTCATTGTCAAGGGCTGTATTTCATTGATTAGGTAAATGCATTTTCAATGGCTATTAACAAGATACATAGTTTTCAAGGAACCTATTTCACAGTTTGTAAAGCAGCTTGCAATTCTGCTCAGATTCTAACAAACGCACGACATTATTTAAATGCTCTAAGATTACTGTATGCAGCAAATTAAAATAAAACAAAAACCAGAACATTTAAATCAACACTGCAAAACCAATTTTGTGAGATATCAATGCACATATGTAAAAGGCACAACAAGCATACAAAAGATATTCAACAGCAACAAGTAACTGGTGCTGGTTGTAATGTGTCTGTGGCCTTGTCTAGATGGGCTATTTACCCCCATTCCCCCCCCCCGCCGCCTGTCTTGGAACCCTCCAGTCCAATCAATGCAGAGCTTTTGCCCTGTTTTGCCCTTGGTCAGTCCTGATGATGCCCAGGGCAAAGACGGTGGGGGAGGGGAGGAGAAGATAAAGCCCATTAAACCATTTCAGCGAAATACCTGGGAAAAAAACATCTCTTTTCAGATAATCCAGATTGGGTCCCATGGGAATGCAGAGGCCATACTAGCACACTGGCCCATCTCTACAGCTGCCACTGCTTCCATCCACATTGCATTCTCTGAAGTCAGGAAGCAGGCCTGCAGTGTGTGACTTGAATCACGGGCTGTAAGGCCTCCTTCCTGACTTCGGAGAGTGCAACACGGACAGACGTGGTGATGGCTGCAGAGATAGGCTGGTATGTCCATGCAGACTCTGTCCTGTTTTCGTGCAGGTAACACAAGCAACAGGCCTGATCCTGGGCCAGAATATGCCAGTGGGAAACTGGCATATTCTAGCCTGTGTAGATGAGCCCTCAGACTATGAAACTAGATCTTTCTCTGGTGAAATTAGTGGAATTGTAGCAAAGCAGCCTTCTAAATGGTGGGTTATGTTGGTAAGTAAGATTACAGGAGAATAAATATTAGGCTGCAGTGGGCAAGTTTTTTAAAAAATGATATAAGATTGGAATGTAAAGAAGGCCATGATTTTATACAGGAAATTGGTTATGTCAAGCCCAATGGGCTGTAGGAAAGCCATCTGCTGTAGGAAAGCCAGCATAGTGTAGTGGTTTGAGTGTTGGGCATGACTCTGGAGACCAGGGTTTGAATCCCCAGTTGGCCATGGAAATCCACCGGGTGACCTTGGGCAAGCTACACTCTCTCAGCCTCAGAAGAAGGCGAAGACAATCCTCCTCTGAACAAATCTTGCCAAGAAAACCCTGTGATATGGTGACCCTAAGGCAACCCTAAATCAGAAATGACATGAAGGCATACAACAACAGTTTTTAGTAAGACACCTGGGTGAAAATTCCCTTGGTCTTATATAACGGGTGGATGTTATAAGCATCAGCCTAATAAGTATCATAGGCAGTAAACAGATACCTATTTTAAATACATGTTACTCTGATCGTTGAGTTAAGCATACAAAACATTGGCAACAATTATGGGATTAAAGCCAAGCACTGGCTCCAGGTTGTGGCCTTTTCAGTCATGGCACCTAATCTGTGGGGGTCACTCCTAGGGATAATCTGTTAACACCTTAATGCATGTGATTCAAGCAGTAAGTTAAAACCCCAGGATTTCAAACAGCATTTAGGGGCAATAATATCATCAATTGCCCCTACTCTTTGTCCATCCTTTGCTTCACTTTTTACTGTTGTTGGTTTTAAGACAAAGCTGTTTTATTGTATTTTTATTGGTACTATTATACTGGATGGCAAGCGAGGACACAAACAAATGAACCGAGGAGGAGCAGGCTATCAGAGAAATAATCAGACAAATATTATGTATCTCAATAAGTGTAAAACTTTCAGTTAAAGTGAAAAATACATATGTAAGTTTTATGGTAGGACAATAAAGTTACTTTTGGTAAACTGCTCTATAAACCAACCACCTAAATAAAAGCACTGCTCCCAGACATCACAAATACAAATACTGGCATCTACATAAACACTCTCACACCACATTGCATGCACTAGCTACCTTAATATGCATTAGAATTGATGATCCCCATTATTTGTCCCATGGAACAGCCACATCCATAATCTCAACTGTGTTCATTTAAAAAGGTACAAAACTATCTAGATCTTGTTCCAGTAATCCAGACACACTACCAGATGCCACTGTTGATTATCGTTTCTTAAGATCTCTATTGCCTAATTTAAATGTTCATGGTTTTAAACTGCCGTAGCCTTTTAAACTGTTTAATTTGTTGACTTGTTCAATATGTTTTTATCCTGCTTCAAATGTTTTTATTCTCTTAAACTATGTTATTACTTTAAACAATTGTTTTAAATTGTTGTTATTGATATATTTGTACACCATCCTGCGATCCCACTATAAAGGGCATGATATAAATATTATAATAAATAAATAAAATTGTTGACTGTGTAAAGCCAGTCACAAGCTGTTCCACAATCAAAAGTTGGATTGCACTAGTTGGGGTTTCTAGTACTTGTCTGCTGCTTATTGGGTAACATTCAGACAAAGAAAAACCATTAGATACTGGAGAAATGCATTTTTATTGACAGCTTTTTAAAATGTTAACTTATTGTGTATAGTCACATGCTAGATGCATTTCTTACCTTTGGAGGCTTGAAAGGATATTCTGGTGTAAATGTAATGTCAAGGAAGAAAACACCACCCTCATATACTGAACCGGGAGGTCCTAAAATAGTTGATCTCCATTCATAGATGTTATCGCCTTTGGGGCCAGCACTGTGGATGAGAAGGAGAAGGAAGATATTTACAGTGATCTGCCTCAGTAAGATTCCAGTATTTTGGAAAAGCAATGATATTCGTGAAAACGCTGCTCAGCATAAAACTAAGACTGTAAGGGAGGGACTGAAGGCTAGCAGCCCACAATAAAATGTGGCTCTCAGAAGGCTGCCTGCCACCTGCGGTTGATGTTGAGTCTAGAGGGAATATTCCCATCCCACTCTAAAGTACGGTCTAGTGACAACTGCTTCAGTTTTTAGCTGCATTCGTGCTGCAGTCTCTGGAAGAGTGGAGATGGAAATGGAGAGGGAAGAATCATAGATGTAGGCTGATGGAAAATCCTACCGTCTGTCCCCTGTTGCTTCTAAATAAATACGAACAAAGAAAGACACTCATGCAATTGCCAATCCCACAGGCATGTGATTCCTGCTATTTCCCAGTCCTTTTATACTGATGCCCCCCCCCTGCATGCCTCCATGTACAATTCAAAGTGCTACTTTTGATCTATAAATCCCTCAACCTGGATCCCAGGTTTGTGAAGGACTGAATCTGGGAGTTCATGCTGAATTTCATCAGAAGGCCTATACTAGATGCAACTGATTCAGTGTTGAGGTAATGGGCCAGCAAGCTCTGAGAGGTCTCAGAGCCATTTTCCTCCCCAAAGATTCCCTGAGGGCCATGCTATTTCTTCCACATGAAGCAGGAAATGACTGGAAAGTCACTTCCAATTTCAAAACACTTCGAGGTTTTTGGGGGGGTGGGGGAGAGAGAAACAGATTTCTACTAAAAGTAGGTAAGAGGGCATACCTTTCAGAAGAAAATCACACCCCTCTAAAAGCACATGTCTACCATTAAAAAACAATGGCCACAAAATTCACCTTTCTCTCTCTTTCTCTCTCTCTTTTTGTAATAAGGGACAGCTGAAATTTATGACATGTAGTGTTAACAGTAAGTAGGTTTTAACAAGTTTGTGTTCTACTTAAATGCCAAATGAAAGTATTGATTGCAGTTAACTTAGTAATGTATTCTCTATAAAATTAATGTATTGTCTACATTCATAAAGTACACGATGACACATTTCTGTCTTTACAAAGGCCCATGCTCCAAAATACTGATTTTGCTGGCATCTTATTTAGTCTGTACAAAAGGAAAAGCTTTCCAACCTTCTTAAGGTACACCTGCCAGTTTCATAAGGGACAAGCTTTCTGACATTCAAATAAGGACACTGGTTATAATAAGAGACACCTGACAACGCTAATTGGGGGAAAGCAACAAGCAGCTTCTCTGTATAGTGTTCAGCACCAAACTATCCTCTTTTTGACCATTTCCTTGCAGACCACTGCTGAAAAGGTGGATAACCAAGGTATTTACTATTTTCACAGAATCACAGAGTTGGAAGAGACCACAAGGGCTATCCAGTCCAACCCCTTGCCATGCAGGAATAAACAATCAAAGCATTCCCGACAGATGGCCATCCAGCTTGTTTGAAAACCTCCAAAGAAGGAGACTCCACCACACTCCAAGGCAGTGCATTCCATTGCTGAACAGCTCTTACTGTCAGGAGGTTCTTCCTAATGTTTAGATGGAATCTCTTTTCCTATAAGTTTAGTCCATTGCTCCATGTCCTAGTCTCTGGAGCAGCAAGCAAGCTTGCTCCATCCTCAGTATGACATCCCATTTTGTTTTAAATCTTAGTTCATCATCATCACCATGAAAATGAAAACACAACATTTTCTAAGGCATGAGTTGTGGGACGGGAAGCTATTACATTTATGTGTGATTTGGTAAGATTATGAAAACACCTCTTTATTTTTTTTTTAATCAAAGAACAAAAATGTACCTCATATAAGAAATATCAATTCAAAGCAAGAAAAAAGCAATATATATATATATATTTCAGATTCTTACACCACTACTAAGAGAAATACTGCCACATACCCAAAGAGGCCATTTATTTCATCTTGCCATGAAGGATCTTCACAGTTGTGTTTGAACTGTGTACGCATCATACTAAAAGCCCATGCTTGCTAATTTATTGAATTAAGATGCAAGTAAAAAATCAGCAGGTGAACATTTCCTCACCTTAGGGAGTAGTCATGGGAGAAACTATGTTGAATGGGCTTCCTTCAGTCACACTACTATTAAAATTACAGATGCTGTGCCATCCCTAGAATAGTCCCTGGACATTAGAAGCTAACTCACAGAAGCATTTTTTAACAGATTACATTTCCATCTCATCTTTCTACCATGATGAACTCAAGGCAGCATGCACTATATGCAGACCTGTCAAGCTTCAGCGAGGTTGCTGCATCCATCATGTGACTTCAGATCAGAGGGGGGTTTTGAGGGAGGGGGGTTTTGAACTATAGCTTCCAGAATCTCCCAGCCACCATGAAGCTGCTTCAGACTGTGTCCTGGACCAAGATTACTTGATAGAAAAAGTGTGAAGAGAGCTGGAAGTAGGATAGTTACAATCCGTGTGTACATTATTTTGTAAATTAGTACAATAGTTAAGACACTTTAGTGAAAAACTTCCCTCTATCAAAACTTCACACAATGAAATTAATCTGAGAACATCAAAACTCTAAGGAGTATCCTTTCCTCTGTATTCCAAAGACTCACGATACTCTATACTAATTACTTCTTTCATTGCTTCCCATCCCAGATCCATATATTTGCCCAGCTCTTTGAAGTTACTAGAGATGAAATGGACTGTAACATTGCTTTATTTGCCTGATCTGCCTGACAGACCCAATAGGGTTAACTGTGCAAACTTATTGAGAAAGAGCTTTCTTGAGTACCCTTAGCCACCAATCTAAGGAACTGTCTAAATGGAATTACCATGCTGCTGAAGTACTATCATTATCTCAAGTTGTATTAGGTAAATCTTGTAAGATGAAACTATCATGTGGAACAAGTACTGTACCTGCAATTTGTTAATACCCATTTGTTGCTGCATCATGCAAGCTAGACTTGTCAACCAGGGCAGTACACATGCAAAAAATGAACTTGAAGGTCTACGTGTACAAGTCATTTTCTTCTGCACCAGTTTTAGTGAGTTTCTAACTTTTATCCACTCTGCAAATAGAATGTTTTTGACTGAAATAAATAGGGTCAATAATATTTAATGTCCAAATTAGCATGGTCAATGTATGCCTGCTACATTTACAAAACCACTGAAGCTATTAAAACAAAATACTACCTCTGCAACACTTCAAACATGAGACAGCAACAAAGAGACGGGGGCTAAATCCACATGACACAAATAATTCTTCCTATCGAATCCTGGGACTTGTAGTTTTACAAGATCTTTAGCCTTCTCTGCCAAAGAGTGCTAGTGCCTCACAAAACTATAAATCCCAGGATTCCATGGGAAGGAGCCATGGCCAAAAAAAAAAAAAAACAGTTTCAAACTGGATTATTTGTGTAGTGTGGATTTGGCCTCGGAAACCTAAGTTCAAATACATGGCTACAAAAACAACAGAATCTGCATAAAGGGAAAAATAATGGGAGAGAAGGTGCAAATACATGCAGTGTATGTAACACCATCATAATTGAATTTAAAGCTATCAAGGAGTTAAATACCCAGGTGCTTAATGAAAAAGCAAAACTATTTTAGCAATGCCACTGAGGCCAACTTTGGGGTACACATTAGAAAGGATATCATAGGTGAGGTATTACAGAAACTCTGATTAAATTTCTTTGCAGTCTTCCATTTCATATGAGATTATGTGCTAGATCAAAACAAAACGATACCTTTAGGAATTTCAATCATTAATCTCAAGTTACACTGAACGTATCATACTTCCACATCTCTATTAAACACATGACCAACTTAAAAGAAACCTGTAAAAATATTAAAGAGGAAAAAATATTGAAAAAACTTAAGATTAATTTGACTTTATGGGAGCTGTCAAATGCTCTTTGTACAATTTGTAACTTTCAGGAGGAATATTTCCACATTTAATTTCTTATAATTTCAGACAAATTGTACTCAGGGCACCATGTACATGCATATATCACAATATTATTATGGGGGATGTAATTCTATGTTTGTAGGACCTAACCCAGTCAATGTAGGGCTATTCACGTAATTATGTTATGGCTTTTTAAAAACCCTAAATCACTCTGCACAGAGGGGGGGGGGAATTATAAGGGGGAAATGGCTGTTTTCTGATAGTATTTTTTACATTATTATTTTTTTTTACTAAGCAGCACCCTTTATTAGATTTTGAGCACACAATAGTCACCTAATCTTTAGGGATCCAATTACATCCTGCCCCATGGCTTAAAAAACCCCAAACTAATGATCCACTACATTTTTCTTTATCAGTGGAATACAACCACTATTAGCAGGCAGGGACCCCTGTGTTGGAAGTGAAGAAGCATCAAGGCTTGTTTGCAGCTCTGTGTGTGTGTGTGTGTGTGTGTGTGTGTGTTACTGATCTGTGCAGAGGTCACTTCCTCCCTCTTTGCTCTAGGAAGTTTTAGTGTTTTAAAACCCTTTGTCTCAGAAGCAAGAAGCCAGCGACATGAGGCAGATCAGCCACAAAATGCCTTACCTGCACACATGAGAGTCAGCCTTAAGGGCTCTTTTACCCAAATAACTATCTCATATCTATCTATTTTTCTTATCTAAGATGTATTTTCTGCCATAATAAACGTAAGTTCTGCTTTATAACTTTACTGGAGCATCCTGCTTGTTTTATGTCCTGTTTTGTACTAGAAGCTCATGATGCACTGGGGCTTTGCTGCAATCTGCTCAATATAAATAATAAAATATCCTACACCCTGATGGATGCTTTGGCTGTACATGCAAGCATTTACTAACTTACAGTGGGCCACCATATCCGTGGGTGTTCAGTTCTGGAAACCCCCCCCCCCAAGACAGCAAAAACTGAGAGTGGTTGAATCCCATATACAGCTGGCCCTCTGTATCCATGGATTTGGCACCCAAGGATTCCACCATCCACCACTGGAAATTATTCCCCCCCCAAAAAAAAAATTCCAAGAAGCAAACCGTGATTTTGCCATTTGATATGAAGGATACCGTTTTACTATACCATTGTACATAATGGAACTTGAGTATCAATGGATTTTGGTATCCACAGGGGGTCCTGGGCCCAAACCCCAGCAGATACCAAAGGCCCACAGTAATTCAATGGTGGCAATGTGTATGTGGATGCTTCAACACATCTGCATGCATGTCACCGCCAATTTAGGCATGGGGTACAACGATCCACAGTTGCTCAAATTCATGGATACGAAGCCTGTGGATAAGGAGGGCCCACAGTATTAGTATTTTCTTCCTTGTACTGTTTAGCCCACTTTCCAGTGAAAAAGTGGTTCCCAAAGTGGCAATTAAAAAGCCAAACACAAAAGCCAGCAATTAAAACGAAAAGCAAATTGGTGCTCAGAGATTCTTGGCAGGCTTGGGTCTAGGTGAGATGGAGATCTCTGAAGATCTTCCTCTGAAGATCTCAACAATGGAAATTGAAGGGGGGAAGCTAGGTACAATGGTGAGGTGCCTTCACACCCTTAATGTTCCCACTTCCATGCTAGAACAGGGTCATTCAACCAATCTTACCTTGCATAATGGGATTTCTCTATGGGGAATTCCTGGTTCTGAAACTCCCTATGAAGAAAAGCTAACTTTGCTCCCTCTCTGTTGTCTTTTCCACCAGCAGGTAAAGACTTAAAAAAAAAAGACAGGGGGGCTTCTAGCACTTGGCTGGCTGCTGAGGAACAGGGTTTGTCATTATCCAGGTGCAGCAGTCTTAGAGCTTGTTTACATGGACAATTTCCAATGTTACGCAGGAGCCCATTCCAACACGAAGGCCTGTCATTGCAGCTCCCCTCTGCCTCGCTTGTCTGTAGCCAAGGAAGGAGGCCCGCAGCATGTGACCAAGGCTGGTCACATGCAGGGGGCCTTGCTCACATGCTGCAGGCCAGCTCATTGATATCAGAGAGTGTGATGCGGAGAGCAGCAGCAGCAGCTGCAGGGTCAGGCCAGTGTGCTCATCTAGACTCTGGCTCATTTCTTGCCAGGAATGGGGGAGGAATGGGACAGATCCACAGGCTGAATACACCAGCAGGGAGACAGTGTATTCTTGTCTGTGTAGATGAGCCTTTAGTAGTATTTAAATGGTATTTTTAATTATAGCATTTTAAAAGTTTGCTTTAAAAGAAGACCTTATTTTGTGTTTGCACTGAATTCTTATTTTATCTAATATTACCATGAGCTGCCTTGAGTCTAATTTGGGAAGAAAAGCTACCTATAAATCCAATAAAGAAAGAAAGAAAAATGGTTTGCTTGTTCTTCTAACGCTTCTTCCACAGTAGGTTTCATGCTGGTAAGCTATGCACCATTATTGCCTATTTTTTAAAAAAAGTATTTACTGTTAAATGGTGTGTGTCTATTTTAATTCTATAGACTATGGGTGTTTGTTTTTTTTAAACAGGCCAATAGCCCAACCCTCATGGAATTATGAGTAAGGAATCTGGCCAGCCAACTCTGGTCAACATGATGTCAAGGTTATTAACTTTAAAACATATTGCTTGAAAAAAGTAATTACACACCAAGAGGATTTTGTTCTTTTTCTTCAGTCTTATTTTTAGGCTAAGCTATGAAAACCAAAGCAGCATGCTCCCCACCTCTCCCCCTGCACTCAAAGCCAAGGAAATTCTACCAACACCACACATCTTTAAGGAATCCAGTGCTGTGTCAGACTAAGAGAAACTTACCAGTCAATCAAGTGACAAGTAGAATATGGAACAGAACAATATTTTGCCCACTTTGGTTACTTATGGCTCCATGCTATTCTTCAGTGTCATGATTAAACTAAACTGATTAATTGGCAAGGTATAAAATGCTTTGAAGCAGCCTGAGGGAGAATATTGAGAGAAACCATTGTCTTTTTTTCGGCTTTAAAATGGAACAGAGATAGAACCTATCATAAAAATCAGTCTGAGACAGTCATCTACCCACTCAGCATGGAATTACCTGAATCTGATTTTATGACACTGGAAAGAAATTGCATCTTGATGTATACCAAGTAACTACTCTTGATTTTATCCTGCTCAAGGCCAATGAACCTCTGTGTTAATGAAGAGACAAACATGCCCCTGCCACACACCTCCTCCAAAAAGCAGAAATAGCAGAGTGCAGCTACATTTCTGATGTGAAACAGTGGCTCACTTAGGTGGTGGCATCTAAAAGTCCTTGGACAGGAAACAGAATGGACAAATGGCCAACCGGGTAATTTTAAACTTATGGCAGAGGTAAGCCATATGGGCCACATATCAGTCTTGTTGCAAATGCAAGAGGAACTGAATCTACTATTTAATTATTACATCTATAAAATAAGAAAAGGCACCCCATACCTTCTTTTCGAAGCACTATTTAGACTATAGTGGCTTTCCAAAAAAAGAAGAAAAGTAAACCCAACTCTGGTAAATGAAAATCACACTAAAGAGCAAATATTTACACATTTAACCTTCCTGTCAATACAATAAGGGGGGGGGATTCTGTGCTAGCATTTAAAGAAATCTCATTAAATGCCCAATAAATATAAAAGAGATAATAAAAGTAAATTAAACATCAGTAACATGTATGGGCTTGAGTGACCTCCATAACAAATAGGAACTGAAGAAATCGTGCATACTGAATCACTAACCTCACGTCTGTATATTACTACACATTTGGCCTGCTATGCCAAATAGTTGCATCATTTAAGATCTAAACAGCAAACCCTCCTGTGTGCTATTATTAGAGTGATCAATTTTCTACTCCACATCAAAAGAATTACTGCTGTAACCACACAACACCCGTTATTTCTCTGCAGAGCATCCATGAAGTCAGCACAAATTACAGGTAAAGGGGATGAAACTGGACCTGACACAGACTGATGAGGAATTATTTGTTCTAATATTAGCTGATTTCTCCTCAACAGAAAAACCACATGGAAGTGGATCAAACACACATGCAAGTCTGCTAAACCGGTGTTTTACATTATAATGAGTTGTTACTGCCTTGAGAGGATCCTCCTATTTTATGATAGGATACAAATATGTTATCAGAGTTTGGAGATAATAAGTTATAAGTTACACTGTCACCTTTAATAAGTTACCCTCTTTTTCTGCAATCAAGATGTCCAAAACAACATAATGAAATGGGAACAAAATTACTTTACTGGTGTAATAAGCAACATTTTCTTCTTATATTTTTCTAGTTTTATGCCATTTCCTTAGGAATCCTAATTTTGTAAAAGTATCAAGAAGAAAAAAGTAACTGATCAGTAACAATGTTATTTCCAACTAAAACAAACAAAACATTGCACCAACAACTGCAAATTACTTTAAAAACACTATACAGTAGGATCCCCATATCCACAATGGATTGGTTCCGGGGGGCCCTGCAGATACTGAAATCCACAGATAACAGTGAATGCCATTGAAAATAATGGGACTTTTGGTTTAAAATAACATAGAGTTGCCTTGGAGAACCTAGAAAATGTCTAGAGAGGACGCATTTTTTAGGAAGACTCTATGGTATGTGTTGTTTTGTGTCCCACAGATAACTGAAACCTTGGATATTGGTTCCGTGGATATGGAGGTCCTACTATACAGGAAATGCAAGTGAAATTGCTTTTAGAAAGTAGCTTTCCAAGCTTTGGACGGCCAAGGTCCTATCCAGTTTGGCATATTAATGCCACTAGCATTAATATTCCAAATTGCCTGGTGCCCACCTTCTGACACAGGGTGCTGTACAGCTGCTTCATTCCTCTGTGCCTGGTCTTTAGCACAAAGACAATATGAGAGGTGTGTCTTGGAAAACTACCTGTAGCTTTTTGACAGGCAACTTTCAAGCCACTACTCCCATATTGCTGGGCTCCAAACACCCTTTGCAGGGCTAAAACAAAGGTATCCACAGGAAAGCAGCCACTGAGGAACAATCCAACCTGTGTTGAGAGGTGTACTTAAGGTGGTTGCCTTCTCAGTCAGTGGCATATGAGTGCAGCAAGTGCCCGCTGCCATGTGTTGTTGCTCTTCTCTTCTGCATGGAAAAGGAGATTCCTTTTGGACAACTCACTTGCATGAGCAATGAGAAACATAAATGATATGCAGAATCCATAAGCGCTCTGACCCACAGAATCTTGGCATATAATTTAAATCATGATTTTTTTCAGAAAAAATGCTGAATAGTTATTTCAGAGAGCTTGATAACCACATAGCAACAAAAGAATACTGAAGAGAAAATTAATTTGGCTGTTAGAGCAGGAATTAAAAGCCAGAGCAGGTAATTCAAAAATAATCTCAGCAATGAACTTAACAGGTAGCATTGAGCAAGATACCATGAGCCAGAGCAGAGATAAAGGCAAGGAACAGGAAACAAGTTTTGTGATTATATTTCCTTTGCCACTTCCTCTCTCACACATAAACTACAGTATACATTCCCCCACTATCTATTACGATTAGGGTCTAAATCGAATTGCTCATCCAACTATAGTCACACAAAGGCAATGGGACCACTCATTCAGCAGGTCAAACAACTGTATTTAGCCTTACATATTACAACTTCTAAGGGCAAATACCATGTCTGTAGTACTCCTATTGGCTCTGATGTTACATAGGGTCTCTATGTAACATTTGTCGACCTCACCAAAGTCTTCGACACTGTGAGTAGAAAAGGTCTGTGGCAGATCCTGGAAAGACTAGGATGTCCCCCCAAATTCTTTAAAATGATTATCTTGCTACTCGAGGGCCAGCGTGGTCAAGTCAGATATGGCGATGCTCTTTCAGAGGCCTTTCTAATAACTAATGAAGTGAAGCAAGGTTGTGTTCTTGCACCAACTTTATTTACAATCTTCTTTAGCATGATGCTCCACAGGACTATGGCAGAGCTTGAAGAAGACGACGGCATCTATATATGTTACTGTACTGATGGTAGCTTGTTTAACTTAAGCCATCTGAGGGCTCACACTAAGACTCTAAACTATCTAGTCCGTGAGCTGCTCTTCGCTGATGATGCTGCCCTTGTTGCCCACACAGAAGCAGCTCTGCAGCGCCTAACATCCTGCTTCGCAACAGCTGCAGAGCTGTTTGGGCTGGAAGTCAACCTGAAGAAAACAGAAGTTCTTTACCAGCCTGCACCACAGGACGAACACCACCATCCCCACATTGCCGTCAGCAAATCTGTGCTCAAGTCCGTTCAGCAGTTCACCTACCTGGGAAGCATCATCTCTTCAAATGCCAAGATTGACAAAGAGCTCGATCACAGATTAGCAAAGGCATATAGCGGCATTTGGAAGACTTCACAAAAGAGTCTGGAGCAATAAACACCTGAGGCAAAGCACAAAAATCAGTGTGTATAGAGCCATTGTACTGTCTATCCTCCTTTATGGATCTGAAACATGGGTCACCTATCGCCACCACCTACGACTCCTCGAACGCTTTCATCAGCGCTGTCTACGCACAATCCTAAATATACACTGGACTGACTATGTGCCGAATGTTGCTGTCCTTAAGCAAGTAGGAATCACCAGCATTGAGGCCATGATATTGAGAACAAAGCTGTGCTGGGCAGGGCACGTTTCTAGGATGGAGGACCATCGCCTCCCAAAAATACTACTCTACGGTGAACTCGCCACGGGTCAGCGTAAGAGGGGAGCTTCAAAAAAGTGATACAAAGACTCCCTGAAACAACATCTCAGGCTTGGCCAAATTGATCACCAACAGTGGTCCGCCCTGGCCTCACATCGGGAGCCATGGAGACGCACTATCCACAATGCTGCAGCCTTATTTGAGAACTCACACTGAACAAGTCGTGAAGAGAAATGACAACGCAGAAAGAATCACAACCCAAAAACATCACTCAAGGAGACCTTCTGCTGTGCTTTCTGCAACCGGACTTGTTTATCTGATTGGCCTTTTTAGTCATCAGCGCACTTGCAGAAAGCGCGGGATGAGTCCATCCTGAATCTTCGTTTGCGAAGACAAGCCAGAGAGAGAGAGAGAGAGAGAGAGAGAGAGAGAGAGAGAGAGAGAGAGAGAGATTACAACTTCACTGATATTAACACTGGTTAACACAAACCAGGTTGATTCCTTAACTTTGCACTTGAACCATAGTTTAAATCTGGCAATATTTCAACATGGATGTTGACCTACTTTTTAAGGCTATCATAATTGTTACTGAATTCATCTATATGAAACACTTGGGGAACGTAGTTAAAGTGCTACACCAGTACTGTACTACAATAGTACTGTACTGTCTATGCAATATATATATATATATATATATATATATATATACAGTATATATGTGTGTGTGTGTGTGTGTGTGTGTATCTCCCTAAATCCTTTTGCTTTAGTTATAAGCAACATGATTTTTAGGTTCAAATAGATTAACTGCAAAGACTTTTATGAAAGGGCCAATTCAACAGTACATTTGTTGCAAAAGTTCCATTTCTAAATCATACTTAAAGGCTTACAAAATACAAGCCCTTGGGAGAAGGGGTCAGAAGGATGGCTAAGTTATTCTCAAGAGTGTACTGAAGCTTTACTTAGTCCAGCAATAATCACTTCAATTTAGAAGCAAGCCCTGGCAAAATGGTTCAGCAAAAATTAATCCATTTAGTATTGGCTTTGAAATAGAAAATAAAATCAAGCAGTTCTGTTCCCCATGGGGCTCCTAATTCCCTGGCAATAGCTTGTCCTATTCAATTCCAGAAGCTTGTCTTTTCATATACAGCAACAGTGCATCACATCTATTTGCATTACAAAAATAGTTCTTTAAAACTTTATTTTAAAAGGCTAGAGTTACAACCATCACTCCAATCTAACAAGTTTGCATAAATATACAAAGTCTGCCTTTGAAACATCAATGGAATAATTTTCCACAACTCAAAGCAGTTTCACACTCCCTGTAAAATTATTCTACATTTGACCTTATGTGCTTTAACAATTGCTAATTTATGCAATAATAGGCCTAAACTGTAGACATATAATTTGCGTTGAAACAAAATCATGCAATTACTGGACAGAAGAGAGTACATAAAAAAAAACCACCTAAGAGCTTGTGTTATTAAAAGGCAGTATAACAACAACAGTATGAAAAGTGTTGTCAAGGGTGCATTAATATCTATACGAAATTTTATCAGATAAAATGCTATTCCAAAAAGGTGGCAGATTTGGATTGCAGACACTGTGCACAAGGTTTACATTTTGTTATTTCTGCATACCAGATCAAGATGATCTGTAGCCTCACACCCCTTTGCACATTTATTCAAAAGTGACTTCAAAGTACTGTATGCATTGAACTGCAAATTCAGAGTAAACACAACTAGAAGTCTACACAGACTTGTGCTCTTAGAACCTGATGAAACTTACTTCTGAGTCAATATGCAGGGGATCTGGCTGTATGGTAGGGACCTATCAGAGGTGCAAAGTATTCAGTTTCCAAGCACTTTTAATAACCAATATAGAAACAAAACAAGGGAATCCATTAGCTCTTCTTATCTTGGGAAAGTTTTAGAAGACCTCCCCTCCACAAGTTCCTGGCATCGAGTTAATGAATCTTTCTTCCCTTCTCCTCCTCCTCACTTAAATAATTAGAAAGCAAAACACCCAAAGTGTTCTTTTCTATTATATAAGAAAACTCTTTTTTGTGATAGGGACAGAGGAGTTTCAGATGTCACCATAGAAAACCCTATATACAGGTATACCTCAGCTAATGTAGACTATATGTTCTTCGGCATTACATTACATTTTTTAAACAGAAACTTTGGTACCAGATGCACAAATAACATGAAAATAATAGGGATAGAATCTCACACTCCTTTCATGATACCCTGAGAAGCATCCTCATTTTTCAGTAGAACTACTTTTGCAAAAGAGATATCAAAATGCTAGTTTAGGGTATTTATGTTAGACATCTAATGTGTGATATCTCACTTGAAACAAAAGTGTACATTGAGGGCCTAAGCATCTATGAGGCTCAATCCAGAAAGCAGTCCTATTAGCATGAGAAGAAAGTATGATCAGATTGTACTTAATGCTTGAGAATATTTATACAAACTTGACTCCAAGTATCCATGTTCCTATTATCCAGATCTTGTGAGATCTGCTGGAGCCAAATCAGTAGTGTTAGAGCAGAAGCAAAGTTCTGAGCAGTGAGATCCTTCTCTAACACAGAGAGAGTAAGCGTATGTAGTTAGGTTATTTGTGCACTGATAGACAAAAAAATTAATAGTTCCTTCAGGAACTACCAGTCTCAGAGCTCCTTATGCATAAATGGGGGAGGTGAGTGGTGGACAAAGCACCATTAAAATCAGGGATCTAGATCCAAGAGAGAATAGGAACCAGTGATACAGGTGGAATTTATAAGCTCAATGTCTAATGCAGATACACATGCTCTAAGTTCACCGACAGGTCTCATTATAACCATAAATCAGAGAATCACAACATAAAGTGTTTAAATAAATGCAACTAAACACAACTACAATTATTAATATGCCACCTTTCTCTGGGAGTGGGACCCAAGGCAAAGAAGAAATCAGTTAAAACCTGACTATACAATTTAAAAACAATTAAAATAATAATATTTAAAATGTATAAAGTTTATTTTTAAAGTGTACAAAAGTTAAAAAAAATAAATAATGTTGCTGTTTGTACATACAGTAATATGACAATAATGATTAAACTCATGCTACCAATTTGTATTAGGTTCACAAAATTATGCTTAGGCTTTGCGTACACTGTGAAACAATGAAACTTTATGCTGATGTGATAACAGCTTCAATAATGGTAAGGACTATCTATGGCTCAGGCATTCTTTATAATGCTTTTTTTTTCTGAGCAACTTTTTGGGTGGAAGATCTTCATAAATTTCATAGTTCTGCACTGCCTTTTATCCTGTACTGTACTTTGCCCATAGATCTAAATGTATTTTGAACTTTGGGTAAAATGCTTAAAATATATTTTGAACAAGCTCTTCTAGGATTTACAGTAACAAACCCGTCATTTCAGAACTAGTTCTTTGCACTTTTGCAGCCACTAATCAGAAAGCAAGCAGAGAACCATCATCACATTGTTAATGATACATATTTGGAAGCAAGTTGCATTAATATCAACAGAGCTCATTTCAAGTTTTTGTGTTAAGACTATAGCATAATACATTCCCAATATGCCCACAAGAGTGGCAGAATTTAACAGTGCTGCTCCTGTTCATCATGCACACTGTTTAAGTCTCAGCTTGACTTGCTTTCATTCTGACAATATCCATTCCACTTGCATAGTTGTTTCCTCTCCAGTTTTGTTCAGAACATTTCCATTTTACCTCCTCTCCAGAAAAAGTTGAGCATGCAATTTACATTACTGCCACAGGAAGTCAAAAACAAGCATACACCACAGTTTCGAAGCAGATGAAATACAGGTAGTACTGACAACTGTGTGTCAAAAAGTCAAAATTTTATTAATCTCACTTCTGATTTGCCTTCAAGCTGTTTCCAATTTACAGCAACTCTAAGGCGAACCTATCACAGGATTTTCTTGACAAGATTTGTTCAGAGGGGGTTTACCATAGCATTCCTCTGAGGCTGAGAGAGTGTGATTTGCCCAAGGTCACCCAGTGGGTTTCCCTGGCTGAGAAGGGATTTGAACCCTGGTCTCATCCTTTCCCATAAGACCTGCTGGTATGCTCCCATGCAGGCAGAGTAATTGGCCACACGGAAGCTCAAGCCGGCAGCTGAATATATCTTTTCCCCCACAATGTCGAGTTTTCTGCCCTCGGGGTCTGGTGGAGAAGATAATGGTCGGCGCTGCTTTTTGTTCTGGGCAACTTTGACAACCACAGAGTTCGGCCTCGAATGGTTCTGGAGCCAGTCTGTGTGGTCCCCTCCAACTCGGTACAGTCGGTCTATTTTCTTAGACGTCGACTGTATGGAAGATGGGTTTTCCCAGGACCCTTGAGCTAGTTTAAGCAGTGAGGACAGCACCGGGATGGTAGCCGATGGAGGCGCCTTTGACTGGATCCTTTGGAAGATTGGATCCACAGGATCAGTGGCCCGGTCTTCTAGTTTCAGGTCAAGAGCATGTGACATTCTTATCATGTATTCCCCAAATGAATGAACGCCGTCAGTCGGTGAGGCGGATTCGTCATCAATCAGCTCGGCCTTTGGAGGGGGCATGTCTATAGAGGTCCCAAGAAGCAACAGAGGATGAGGACGACACCTCTGGTGAGGGACTGCGAGGCCGAGTTGGTGTGGGGGAACAAGGTTGCGGGGTTGGAGGGGTGCGCGGTAAAGGGCGGTGCTCAGGAGGAGAGACCTGTGTCACAGCATCTCTTGTAGTCGCAACATCTAAAGTGAGAAGATGTGGGGATCGAGCAATCGGGTGCCGCGCGGTATCAAGTTGAAGACTTGCGATCCCGATGGTGAGCTGAGGCCTGCCCTGCAAATAGACCAGGCTAGGTTGTAGGCAGAGTATGCCGGGATGTCTTCCGAGATGGTGGGTACATGGCTTTTGGGTACCTGCTTGGATTCAATAATCTCCACCTCCACATCCAACGACTGACTCTCCAGCAGCTGAGCTCGAGACACGACCAGAGCTGGAGACGTGTCAACATCAGTTGAGGGTAGGGATTCAACTGTCACTTCCTCAAGTCGTATCAACAGGGTGCGTGAGTGTCGAGATTCAGACTCCGCAGTGATAGACACTGGCAATGGTTGTACAAAGGTGCCCTCGACGCCTTTCAGGTGACTAGGAGAAACTTCAGGGCTCCATAGGCTTGGATATTTAGCCTTTTCTTTAGCTTTCCCATCGCCATGTTTGGAGACATGCTTCCCTTTCCTCTTTTTCTTCAGAGGTTGAGAGGAGGGAACAGGGTCAGCAGACGGGCGAGTCCCGATGGCTGAAGGAGTCGTCTTATGAGCGGCCTCTCCAGATGTAGAAGGAACTGGCTCTCGAATCGGTGTCGCATGGTCCCGAGTCGGGTCTGACAATGCACATCGAAGCGAAGAGTGTAGAGCTTCGGGATCAGACATGGTGGAACGGCGCCTGGACAGACTCCGGGACCGACAACTCTTTCTCTCAGCAGATGGAGAACGAGATCATTTTCAACCACGAGGCTCAGAAGGGAGAGCCGACACAGAGGCGGAGGCCGGGGCAGAGGCAGTGAGCAAGGCCTTTTCATAAAGGAAGGATTTTAGGCGCGAAAGCCTATGTTTTCGGGCCTGAGGCGTGAACGCCTTGCAATGGACACATGCGTCGACATTGTGAGCCTCTTCCAAACAGATTAGGCAGTGGGAATGACCATCCGCCACAGGAAGTTTCACTTGGCAAATGACACAGCACTTGAAAGCTCCTTTGCCAGGCATGTTTCCAATAACAACAATAATCTCCAAGAAGGAGTCGTCGTCAAAGCCAGTCCGAGGTCAGTAGCGATATCTGAGGTAATACCAAAGCCGAAGGGGATATCAAAGTCGTAGTCAAAGCCAGAAATAGGTCAAAAAATGTTGTGATCAGAAGCCAAATACCAAAACCAGTAGGAGAAAGAGAAAACGTCGTCAGAAAGTAAAGCCAAGTCAAACCAGAGATCTCAAGAGAAAAGTACTAGCGAACAGAGGTTTCATCAAGCTGCTAATGCGGCGGAAAGAAAGGAACTGAGGGGATTTTAGGCGGGAAGCCCTTATAAGGGACCATTAGGATGGGCGGAGTTACCGCCAAAAATGTATCAAAGCACACTCTGCCTAGCGATTCTAGAAGGTTCCGAAGCTCTGCACAGGTGCAGGAGTAACCCAGCTGTGTGATTCACAGAGACCACGAAGAAGATCCTCAGTTCATGCAGTTGTGTGCCTTCAAGACATTTCTGACTTTTGGCAACCCTAAGGCAATCCTATAATTGGGGTTTCTTGCTTGGCAGGATTTGTTCAGACGAAGATTGGCTTTGCCTTCCTCTGAGAGACCCAGTGGGTTTCCATTGCTGAGCAGATTTGAATTCTGGTCTCCATACCTTGCCTGGTAGGCAAGGTATTAATTCCGATTCATATCTGTGACACTTTAAATGCCAGTAAATAAGACTATGTGACATGCTGCAACTAACTGATTCACTCAGAGGTCTTCTGGATAACAACAATATAACATTCTTGAGTAGAAGTTAGTGCTTCTTAGTTTTCCAGTAGCATGAGGAAGAAATAACCCAAACAGACAATAAACAGAAAATACTTATTTTTCAAGAAAGTGTACTGGCAGGGAGTCCTTTCCTCCAACCCCAAGCAGAAGCAAGTCTTTCCTGAAGGAAAACAGTGTCAGGATGATGAGGGTAAAAGTGTCAAGGAACAAAGATATATGAGGAACTCCTTCCTCAACTCTTGCACAACCTAGGAATACCATACCCCCACTGTGACCTTTTAATGATGATCTGTAATTCTGGACTTTAACAAATTAGATTATACAACATGCCTAGACCAGAAACAATGCTTCAGTTATGTACTTTTGCTATGAAATAATAATGATAGAGACTGTCTTCTTCTCAGTGGCAGAAAGTAAAACCATCCAAATATCTTTTATGATACCATCTGTGGTGGTAGGATTATACAATTTAAAGATGGACAGAATCTTTAAATTCTTCCACAATCTGGAAATATTTCCTTTTTAACTATAGAACTGATCCAAACAGAAGGCAATATGCAAAACACCTCAGATATCCTGCAGGGAGAATATGTGTTAAACAGAGATGTGTCAATAGATCTTTATGTGTTTTATGTTTTTGCTAATTGCAAGGGGTGTGTGTGGATTCAGAACACAACAGGCATGGGGAAAGGGAAATGAAGTTGCCCTTGGGCTTCCCCCCCCCAATGAAAATAAAATAGTTATTTGACCCATTTAAGAAAAAAATAAAGAAACGTAGGTTGCTGCCATCAAAATACCTGGGGAGGGCCCCCCCCAAACTGCAATATGATAAAACCCACACAAGTTTTTAATAAAGTGTATTTTCTGCTTAAAGTTTCTTTACTTCCCTAGTATAGGTTAAGAAAAGCAACTAAATAAAAAAAAAATCTATATCCATGTGTTTTTGTGTATACAGTACATTTTTAGCCATAGTGTACTGTACTAAAATTCCATCTTCATCCCAGCTAAGGGCCAAAGTTGAAGTAAACTGGGATACCTATGCCTAATTCCCCCCCAAAATCCTTTTATTTAGTTAGAAGCATTAGGATTAAGGAAAAATATGGGATCAAGAGAATAGATCATAGTTTTAAAAATCCACTCTCCCAGTAGTATTTCCCTTTCATAAAACCAATCTGTTTCATATATCTGCTGTGAAGGTAAAGATGACAGGTATGTTTTTGGCATCTGTATTTTTCCTCCTTCTAAAGCAGTGGTTTTTAACCTGTGGTCTGTGGACACCCAGGGGTCTGTGATGTCCTCACAGGGGGTCCGCAAAGGTTTGAAGGTTGCTCAGCTCATGTGCCAGAAGTCAAGGTAAAGGCTGGATGGCTTGGCCCGTGCATTGCTCTTCAATGCGCTCCAGCCACAGATTTGCAGGAAGAAGCAGGAGAAAGGTCTTCCCTAGATTAATAATAAAGCATATTACTGCCACTTGCGTATCTAACACCAGCCCAATGTCTTTCGAAAAAGCCTGTTGTTTTGCCAAGAATCTATTAGTCATAAGAATGAGAAGTGCTGTGACAAACTTGCCTAGTGAGTTGTGTAACTGAATGTTAATCAGCCAAGTGTTGACATCAATAAAGATTATCGTATACTCACCCCAAATAAAACCAGACAAGTCATTGCTGTTTCTGTAGTATGTAAAAATTTACATATTTGACATAAATCCAAAGAAAAACACAATTTTGGATTCTAACACACGCACATCCCATCGCAAATCACGATTTAAACATGGTAATAATTTGAGAGGTCTGCACAAGCAGATTTCTAATGGAGGGCTAGATGAATGATATATAAAAGTTGTGGAAGATGTTAACCTAGATGATGCTAGGTTAAGTGAGCTTGAGTTAACATTAGAAGAATCCACTGCAAGTCAAGTGTGAGGCTGTGACAAAAAGCTTGTTTTTGTGTTGGATCTAGGTTACGTTAGCTATACTTTGAGAGGTAAAATTTCCAGACATTTTGAAGCCATACATTTTTTCCTTTCCTTTTTTTCAGAATTTTCCCTCCCCCCGAAAAACTGAAAAAATGCAATATTACCACCCTGTAGAGATTTAAAGTCACTCTGTTACAACCGGAACATAATATATTTTATACATTTGGTTTGGCATAAATTTATCATGTTCAATATATTAAAATACAATTTATTAAGAAAATAATTACAAACTGAATTTACTTTTTAAAAATCTTATTTTTTTGTTAAAATGGAGCTACAAAGTACTCAACTGTAAATAATATCAGAACTACAAGGAACCTCTTTGGTTGTGCCCCAGGAAAAGGCAAAAAACTCAACAACAATAAAAACAGAAGAAACAAAAGCAAAGAAATTTATTTTATCTTTTTAAAGTCCTCCATAGTGCCCAGAGAACATTAAAAAACTCATTCCAATAAAGCAAACTCAGAAAAGTTAATGAAGACAAGAACTGCAATGCTGTGAGATACTGCACATAGTCTTACCTAAAAGTCTGGCTACTACATCGTTTTTAGAAATATATGGGGAAAGAAAGTCCTTTGTCTTAAATACTGTATTTATCATTATAAAAGAAAATATCCCATGATCCATTTTTTAATTATTTCAAGAAAAAATGGCTTTTGTTTTAAAAAAAGGGAAGATTCCCATTTTTTAATATTTCTACCCCAGGTCTTCACACCTCTAGTTCTAGTTAGATGCCAGTGGAATCAATTAAACTTTAAGCATGACAAACTTAAATCCATTTAATTTTAATGCCCTACACTACCTAGCTCTGGATCCAATCCATCTTTTTTAAAAAACTAAAATTTGACAAATGCGTCTGAACATCCCAGTAGCAAACATTGCTGAAGTATTTTGTAAGAATGTTACTTCACTACTAGGCCAGCAGAATGGAAGACTAAATTGAAAAAGAAAGTAAGAGTATTTCACACTTACTTCAGAGTTGGTGTCACAATAACCCATATGCTGAACTACTGACTACATTATGCATATCAGTAGAATTCAGACATACCAGCTTAGTTAACGTATCTATTTACGGCATTTTTTATTCCGGATCTCATCTTTGAATTTTAATGGACCAACATGGTGGCTGTCACAAGAGACAACATCCCACTGAATTCAATAAAATGTTCTGAATAAATGCACATAGAACTGAACAATGCAGAAATTCTTGTGTAGAAGATGGGGAGGGTAAAGAAGGGCAAGGAACCACCATGTAGCTGAAGGAAATTAATTCACTTCAAGGGCCAAAAGATACAGAGGTGTACAATCAAGGATGTCAGCAATCCTTTGTCCTTGTTAACTGCCAACTTCAATTTATGGTGCCCCTATAAATGAGAGACCTCCCAGTCACTCTATCATCAAAAGCTCTGCTCAGGTCTTGCAGACTCAGGGATATGGCTTCCTTTATTGAGTCTATCCATCTGTAATGAGGTCTTCCTCTTTTCCTACTGCCATCTACCTTACCAAACATTATTGTATTTTCTAGTAAATCTTGTCCTCATGATACGTCCAAATTATGACTCCTACAACAGTATGGTTTTCATCACAAAGACTTTTCTGTCCTGATGGTAACCTCTTGTCTTGAGTACACATTGGGACGGTCAAATGTTGTGGCACACCCATTTCTTTAAGATTCTCCAAAGCAAAAATAGAAAATATTGATCCTTTTTAAATTGCCGTAGCGACCTATCGCTAAGGCGAAAATCCAACATGGCGGCAGTGGGCACTTGGCCTCCTAGCAAGCCCCGCCCCCACTCTTGCCCTGCGAATCAGTGTTGTGCTTCCCTTCACGTTTTTTATTGTTCAATAGTCCAAAAGAGCAAAAATGCGCACCAGCCTTGCAGTTTGTGAAAAAGTACGGGGTAATCTGAGAGGGCTTTTACCCCATTGTTTTTGCCGTTTTGGGTCCCCCTCCTTCTGAATAGTATGGATTGGTGCTGGATCCTGTTTAGACTGGTAGGATTCCCAGTGAATTCCATGAGGGGTATTTTCACTGTTTAGATAGGCCCCTGGTATTTCCTTTCTTGGGGACTAGCATGTATATTGAGCATCTCTAATCTTTGGGCCATTCTTTTATTTTCCATATTTATTGATACATTTTAGTTAAAACTAGAGTACATTTTGTCTCTGTAGCTTGAAACAGCTCTGTTGGAATGCCATCTGTTCTTGGTGACTTATTTCTCCCAAGTGTTCTGAGTGCAGCTTCCACTTCACTTTCTAAAATTGTAGGTTCATTTTCAAATGCTTCTTCCTTGAATAAATCTGTTTTTCCTTCATCCCTTTTATACACTTCTGCAGTGTATTGTTTCCATTTTTTAAAAATTTCTACTTGGTCATGTAATGTGTTCCCCTGCTGGTCACAGAGCATCCCCAATCTTGATTTAAATTTCCCTTTGATTTCTTGGATCTTGTGGAAGAAGTCTCTTGATCTTCCTTTTTTGTTATCATCTTCTATGAACTGTTGGCCTCACAAATTCAATCACTAGCTCTCCTTCTTCATATCTTGATCCCAAGTCAAATTTTCTTACAATCTTTGATTCTGCTCTGTTTCCTACTTTTACATTCCAACCTATGATTGACAAGAAATTCTGTTTTGGTGCATGGCCAGTTTCCTCCTAGACACTAGCACAGAATCTTTCAATTTCTTCTGCCTTTTTAGTTAGAGCATAATCTTTGTCCTTGAAGTCTTATTGATATTATTTGGTTGGACAGTGCATTACAGGTCACCCCCTTTATCCACAGAACCAATATCCATGGTTTCAGTTATCCACAGTTGAAAAAAATAGGGACACATAGGAAGCTGCACTAGAAAATGCCTAGAGAGGTATCCTTTCTGGGAATTGCTAGATTCTCCAACACAACTCTACGGTATGTTTGTACCGGAAGTCCTTTATTTTAATAGGGTTTTCTGTTATCCACAGTTTCACTTATAAACGATAAGTCCAGGAATGTATCCGCTGTGGATAAGGGTGTGTGTGACCTGTATGTCCTTTGACTGCTTTTGCTACATCTCTCTTCACTATTAATGCAAACCCATGTGCAGTACTAACAAGTGTTTGCTATGGTGCCATTGCCATTGTCTCTGAGATATCCTCAGCCAGTGTCAATTCTCACTACAGCTGCTGACCAGTAGTTGTTTGGTACATTTGTCTGGCCTCTCAGCAAAAGACTGTCTGGCATGGGAGACCCCACCAGCAGCACTTCTGCTCTCAGCATAGTCTCTTGCCTCACAGGAGCACACAATCCCACCATCACAGAAAGGTAGTGTCTACCTTTGTGAAATATCACAATTGCAGATACATTTGCTAGTCCTGTCCCTCTGAATCTGGTACCCTAAGAATGCTGAACTGGCACTAATGAATTGGATTATTCAATCTTATTGAGTCCTTAATTCAATGCACCTTTCTAGAGCTAATTACCAAAGAACTCTTCCTCCCAAGTTTCCAAATCTTAATCAAGCCTATTGACAATTATGAAGCTATTTTCACACACATACCTGCCTGCTTTTTCTCTCCAACACTTAGGTTTTGTTCACATTGTGTGTTTGTTTATTCACATACATCTCCAACATTTAGGTTTTATTCACATTATGGAATATGTACTTACAGATTATTGCCAATTCTTGTCCTCTTAAGAAACAAAAAAAGATGCTCTCATCTTCATTCTCTGTTTAACGCTTCCACATTTATATCTGGAGTTAACATGACAGAAGTGTGACCCTGTGCTATAAAGAACTAAAAAGGCAACATGCAGGCTGCCTAGTCCTTCCTTTCAACCTACGTAATATATTCAGAGTAGTTTCCATAAAACTACTAAAGAGAACATTTACACAATGGGTATCTTGTCTAAGCCTCAAAAGATAGCTAATCACTGCTCATATTACATTTTTTTCTGCCACTCTTAAAACTTTCCAAAAATGAAATAGAGATACTCCGAGATATCCTCTCTAGGAGTAGGATCTGTACATTTTAATGCTCCTTTGAGAAACCTTGACATAAATGTCAACTGCAATAGTCAAACCTTTTAAAACACATTTACTGCTTCAGCCCTTACATTTTTTTTTTGCTTTGGGCAATTAATTTCATAATTTTAAGTGCAATATAATAAAATGGCACGATGCAGCCGTTACCCACACTATAAAGTGCCTGCTTTCCTCATCACTTTCTTTCAGAGGAGCAGCCATTTCTCCCAAAAGAATGTACTTAAGTTTAACTGTCATGCCCCCTGCTTCTTTCCCTCTCTTCCTATTAATTCTTAACAGGCTTTAGGATTCTGTTTGTAACTTTACAAGCCACCTCCAGGGGGATTTTATAAGCCGCTTGCATAGAAGAACATTTCTGTTCTGAAAGGAACCCATACAATCAAATCCAGCATTTCACTGGTGAAACTTGCACAATTTCCTTCCCCTCCCTTCAGCCTTGCATCCATCCATACATAACCCATAATTGGCTCCAGAGGGTTTTGATGTACCATCACTGGGATAGGACAGGATAAGTGGAACACACTGAAAAATAAACAATTAAGTACAACGTACAGGGAAAAACCCAGGGAAAAATATTGGCCCTGTATCTAACAGGTAGTTTATCTAATGGGACTGTCTCCATCACCAGAACCACAGTAGGGATTCTTCCCTCTTGCCACTGCAGAACTCTGTGCATCCCCCACCCTACCAAATCTGCTTCAGAAGGCTGGTAAAATTCCAGTTTTGGGGCAGTACAAAGGACTGCAAGAAGGAGGCAATGGAAGAAGAATTCTCTCAAGATAACGGCTGGTAACCTAGTCTGACTCTGGTTTTAGAGCAATGTTTTTAACTTTCAAGACTAGCACAGGGTGGTAGAATAGAAACTGAGTTGTTTCCACTTGCACAAGTAGATTAAAGATATTAGAAACTAAATTACTATTCCTCCCTATGAGTATTTATACTTTCGTATATTGGCTGTCTGGCAGGTAGAAAAGTAAAAATTGACAAAACTGCCATGGGACAACTGTTGTTGACTTGCCCCAAATGCTGGGAACTATCACCTCCATGGCAATTCAGGGTTGAGTAAAGGTCAGCATGGTGCAGTGGTCTGAGCGTTGGACTACGACTCTGGAGACAAGGGTTAGAACCCCTGCTCCGCTATGGAAACCCACTGGGTGACCTCTCTCTCTCTCAGCCTCAGAGGAAGGCAAAGACAATCCCCCTCTGAACAAATCTTGCCAAGGAAACCCTGTGATAGGTTCGCCTTAGAGTCACCATAAGTTGGAAACGACTTGAAGGCATATAACAACAACAATGCCAACACCAGCATGGAGAAACTGTGCACACACAATAGCCTCTAGCTATGGGCAAGGCAAACATAAAAGCAAAGAAGTGATTACGATACAGTCCTTAAGCACAAATGGGAAAGACAACCTCCTAGTTGCATATTCAAATATTTCTAGATGTAACCTTTCCCTTCAACTCACTTTAACAACCCCATTCAAAATACCAAGTGAAAGTAAGCAATAATTTAGCACCTGCACTTCTGAGCATAACAACAATTTCATACTGCACAGTATCCAGAAAAGTGGAATACAAACTGATATCTTTTGAAGTGTCAGCAAGTTGGGGAGCTACACCAATTTCTTCCAAACCAGAATGGAAAGCTAGTTAAATTCACCTCTAGAGAAAGCAGGCAAAGTTACTTCCACCTGTTACTTCTGAAGATAAATTTGTAGGGACACTCAAGTAGCCTGTGTATACAATATCTTCAATACCTGCTGACGAAAGAGGAAGCAACCTCTGCCCTTAATAGGGAAGACAACTTTTTCTGATTGGATGGCCACATACTGCAGATCTAATGTACATACGAGTGCCATCACAATATAAGCAAACAAAGAAGAGGAATTCCCTGAAATTGAACAAGATTATCCTGTAACACTGAATGGAAATTGTTGATTATATCATAATTCTATGCAGCAAAATAGTCTGTTAAGAGCAATATGAAATCATCTAAAGTCAACTAAAACACTTTACAATGTTAAATCTTCAAGGCAAGGGGAAAAGTGAAATAAACCCACGTCCAATGGTTAACCATTCTTTCATCCCGGCCAAACTATGCTCTCCTCTGAGATTCATAGACATTTTGTCATTAGAGCTAACAGAACAATTATTGCATTTTAGGTAGTCATCCTCTTGATTACCTTGCTTAAGGTAATTGATTATCTTGCTTAAGAAAAGGCAACTAATAATTAATATATTACAGTGTCACAAATATCATCCCAACAGGTTGCCCAGACCAACATTATGACAAAGTCTCCAAAAGAAATGAAAGATGAGTCGGTGAGCTGGTGCACATCTTCAGTGGAAAAAAGACTAGGAAATGAATTAGCCCTCTTGATCATTCATCATCATCACAATTTTGTCCAAAGCTTTAAACATATAACAAAATGATGAAGAAAGCCCCTTTAGCATTTTGACATGGAGGACATGTTCAGATGCAATTATCAGCCAGAAGCTTTAGGATTTTGGCTTGTCAGGAACAAAACAGTGCTTGTATACATTACCTGATCACTCCCACTGCAAGTAAAAACAGCAACACAAACCACAGGCCTTCTACCTCAACCCGACACCCTGGAATGCTTTTCCTCACACAAGCCAGAGTGTGAGCTTGGGAAATCACAAGAGACAAGCCGCAGATACCAGCTCCATGCTCTCCATTGCCTTTCCCACATGCAACTGGAACAACTCATTCCCTTGTTCATGGAATAGGAACACATCTGGAGTCCATTTTTTATATCTTTGACAATATCATTCTCATCTTTTAAAATACAGAGGGACACTGCTCTACACAAATTTACAGAAGCTATGAAGAACAGCATAGTCCAAAGCAAATGTAATCACTCTAATTTTATTTAATGATTCTTAGCCCCCTAGTAAGTGTATTTAGAAGCTCACTTACTTGAATTCAGTTTACTGAATACAGTTAAGAGTTACTTCTGAGTAAACGTGCATGGTATTGCACTCCAAATATGTGTTAAGACCGAGAGAAATGCTTACGTAATGAAGCATGAGTTCTGAAAAGTTTCTAACCATTTAATCTTGTAACTTTCACTAAACTAAGGCAATTTGTTCCATTTTAAATAATCTATTAAAATCTTTGCAGTAAAATAGTTTGGAGGATTATCCTTAATTAACGTATATTCCGGCGTATAAGACGACTGGGCGTATAAGACCTCCCCAATTTCCAGCCAAAAATGTAGGCTTAGGCATATATTCGCCAGCTAAGACCACCACCACCCCAATTTGGCTGGCTGGCTGGCTGACTGGCTGGGGGAACCTTGCCAGCTGATCCTCTTTGTTTCCCAACTCATAAGGATCTCCTCGTGAGTTGGGAAAGCGAACAGGATCAGCTGGCAGGGCAACATTCGCCCCTCTCTTCAACCTTCCAGTCAAACTGGACTCGAAGGTGGAGGAAAGGGGCGAAAATGCCCAGTTTGCCTCAGCAGCCCCCTCCCCTCCGTCTTGGCTCTTCCAAGGGGGACTAAGGTGGGGAAAGCGGGGGTGGCCACGGCAAACCCCTAGATTCGCCCCCTCTCCCCACCTTCAAGGAAGGTGGGGAGAAGGGCGAACATGCCCCGTTTGGCTCCGCAGCCCCGATCCCTCCTTCTGGGCTCCCTTCTGAAGGGAGCCCAGAAGGAGGACGCGGGGCCGTGGAGCCAAACCCCAGGATTCTCCCCCTCTCCCCACCTTCAAGGAAGAGGGAGCGAATCTAGGGGTTTAACTCCACAGCCCCGATCCCTCCTTCAGGGCTCCCTCCTCCACCGATTCCCCAACGCACAGGAGGCTGCCCAGCCTCCTCGTGGGCTGGGGAATGCAGGATGGCCAGCTGGCTGGGGGGGTTCTCCCTCCTCCCGCGATTCCCCAAGCCATAGGAGGCTGCCCAGCCTCCTCGTGGGTTGGGGAATGCGGGATGGCCAGCTGGCGGGGGGGGTTCTCCCTCCTCCCGCGATTCCCCAACCCATAGGAGGCTGCCCAGCCTCCTCGTGGGTTGGGGAATGCGAGATGGTCAGCTGGCTGGGGGGGTGTCTCCCTCCTCCCTCTATTCCCCAACCCACGAGGAGGCTACCCAGCCTCCTTGTGGGTTGGGGAATGCGGGATGGCCAGCTGGCTGTGGGGGGGGAGTTCTCCCTCCTCCCTCTATTCCCCAACCCACGAGGAAGCTGGAAGGGGGGTTTCCCAGCCATCCACTCCCTGCAACGCCACGGTCGGGAGCCGGATCGTGGCTTCAGGGAGGGTGGAAGGGTGGCTGGAGGGGGGAGCTTTCCAGCAACATTCGCCCCCCTCCTCTGTCCTTGGTTGCTCCCCAAAGGGGGAGAAGGCAGAGGGGGGGGGCGAATGAACCGTAAGCACTTTGCCTCACACACACACCCCACCTGATCTCCTGCCTCTTTGCTCCATTTGCGAAGGGAGCAAAGAGGAAGGAGTTCAGATGGCGGGGTGAAGCAAAGTGTATCCAGCGTATAAGACGAGCCCTGATTTTGGAGCCTATTTTTAAGGGCTCAGACCTCGTCTTATACGGCGGAATATATGGTATATGCTTATTGCTAGAATCTACAATGGTGCTCTAATTATCCTTGTTATTTTAGGGCCAATTATTCAATAAACTTTCTGAACAATTATTCCCTGAATCAGTACAGATGCCTTTGCCAAATATTCAGCTTTTTCAGCAAATAAGTTCAATCAAATTATAATTGTCAAAAGAAAGTAGCAATTGTGAAGAATACCACAGTTGATGGTAATGAAAGCCTCTGAGAGGTTCAAGAGAACAAACAGGGTAGCCCTTCCTTCTATTTCCCAACATAAATCATTCACCAGGGCAGCCAAGAATCTTTCCATACCAAACTGGAACTCGTCTAGAACGGAAGAACATAATCAGCTTTTTGTACAGTAGTTAATAGTACTGAAAAGCCAACCCCCACTCCAAATCTAACACAAGGTGGTTGCCCTGTGCTTAGGAGCACCACATGCCAAGGAAGTCAGACTCTGGTAGAGTGAAGCAGTCACAGGAAAGTCAAATGAGGAGAGAAGTAGTCACAAGAACTTAAAGCTTCCAAAGGCACTCCATAGGAAACAAGCAGTCAGGGAGAACAAAGCCAAGTTGAAAGTAGAAAAACAAGTTGTATACCTTATAGCCGGCCCAAAGGGTTAGGAACTTAAGAAAGCCAAAAATGTCTAAGGTTGTTGATCACCTGTCTGCAATGAAGAGTCTCCTCTGCTGCTGGAAGATTCATACCTGCCTGACCTTGACAACCAGGTGGATAATTGCTTGTCATCTGGTAATTAGACCTGAGGAGTTGGCTCCACCCCTGTTTCTGTTTGGCTTACTCTTGCTCTTCGCTGATGATGCTGCCCTTGTTGCCCACACAGAAGCAGCTCTGCAGCGCCTAACATCTTGCTTTGCAACAGCTGCAAGCTGTTTGGGCTGGAAGTCAACCTGAAGAAAACGGAAGTTCTTTACCAGCCTGCACCACAGGATGAACACCACCATCACCACAATGCTGTCGGCAAATCTGTGCTCAAGTCCATTCAGCAGTTCACCTACCTGGGAAGCATCATCTCCTCAGATGCCAAGATTGACAAAGAGATCGATCATAGATTAGCAAAGGCATATAGCACATTTGGAAGATTTTACAAAAGAATCTGGAGTAATAAACACCTGAGGCAAAGCACAAACATCAGTGGGTATAGAGCCATTGTACTGTCTATTCTCCTTTATGGGTCTGAAACATGGGTCACGTAACGCCAACACTTACGACCCCTCGAACGCTTTCATCAGCGCTGTATACGCACAATCCTAAATATACACTGGACTGACTATGTGACGAATGTTGCTGTCCTTGAGCAAGCAGGGATCACCAGCATTGAGGCCATGATATTGAGAACAAAGCTGCGCTGGGCATGGCACGTTTCTAGGATGGAGGACCATCGCCTCCCAAAAATAGTACTCTACGGATGTACTCGCCATGGGTCAGTGTAAGAGGGGCACTCCAAAAAAGTGATACAAGGACTCCCTGAAAGAACATCTCAGGCTTGACCAAATTGATCACCAACAATGGTCAGCCCAGACCTCACATCGGGAAGCATGGAGATGCACTATCCACAGTGCTGCAGCGTTATTTGAGAACTCACGCCAAACAAGTCTTGAAGAGAAATGACAATGCAGAAAGAATCACAATCTGGAAACATCACCCAAGGAGACCTTCTGCTGTGCTTTCTGCAACCGGACTTGTTTATCTCAGATTGGCCTTTTCAGTCATCAGTGCGCTTGCAGAAAGTGTGGGATGAGTCCTTCCTGAATCTTCGTTTGCGAAGAAAAGCCAGAGAGAGAGAGACTCTTACTATATGAAGGAAAGAGATCTCTCCTCAGTGTCTATCTGATGTGGCTGGCTGAAGTTAAGGCGTGTTGTCCAGAGAATCTGCATTGCCTGTATCTGCTCTTGATAGCTATCAGTTCAGGCTTCGGAGAGCTTGTAGACCATTCCTACTCTGACAGACCTGTGTAGGATTCCTCAGATACTACAGGATGAATTATGACACTGATAGCTATTGGAAACCATAGGCCTCAATTTAGTTTCATCAGTAACAACCTCTCCACTGCTTACCTCAAGGCATTGCTCAACTACCTCAAAGGTCTGAATACACATCCCTGTCCTACACGCAAATGTAAGCTGTATGCAAACAGGAGATAGGATGACTACCACAAGCATAAAGAATAACTAAAGGGGATGCAGATGAGACAACCTATTTTGGCAACCACATTAGATCACATATATGCAGTAGCATACTATTGAGGAATGGTGCTTTTAGAAGAAGACACCTGTACAAAATATACCTCAGTTTACCAATCAAGAAGGCTGGGGCCAAGAAAAACTGCCCCAAGGAGCCAGGGCAAAAGCATTCTTAAGAATAATCAAAAAGAAAGCAATATGGGACAAAGAAACAAAACCCTAAGACTCCAGCACTAGAGAGAAAGGGGAAGCATGTAGGCATAAAGGGCTCAAGGAAACACGTAGATCAAAATATTATTCAGTCATAAAACAAAAGCATACACTTTAACAGATAGAAGGATGTATCATTGTTGGATGGGTGTGGAGCACCATCCACACCTGCTGTGTGCTCTTGACATGGCTAGGTTCACAGTCACCTCTGCCTCATCATTTCAATGTACAGGGTGGCAGAACCAACTAGTGACAGTTGCAGGATTGGTTTTCTTTTATCTACTGCTGCCACCACTGCAAAGTTCCTGTTGATGGGGACTGCTGGCAGTGCTCTGATCAAAAGCAGGGTTACTGAGCCACACTAAGCTGGAAAGAAATATAAGAAGCCAGCTTCCACAATAGCCAAATTGTGGGCAGAACAGCTGGGCCAGGAAAAGACAGCTTGGAAGCAGCAGGAACTTAATCAAGGAAAGAGTGGCCCAAGGGGGGATTTCCAACTGTGCTTTCACCTACACAATTGTCAGACTCCGTTCCCCCACTCAACTATATTATACAGATTTTTTAAATGAATTTTATGTGGGGGAATAGCCAAAAAGTAAATGAAAAAGGCAGAAGGCAAAGGAAGAAAAAGAGCAAGGCTGTTCAGATTGATTTTGGCAAATGTCCAGGATTCCCTAAAGACAGCCGCTTCTGGACAGTTGTCAACCCCTATCCCTGTCCTGCTTTTCAAAAACATCCAAACAGGGATGACAAAAACAAAACATTAACATATGTTAAATTGGCCACCCCAATCAAATAGGTTTTTTAACTTGCCAAACATAGTTATGAAATGACTCAAGGCTTGTCTACATGAAGCAATAAAATATGGACTGGTGCACAGTAATGCCAATTCACAGCAGCTTCTATTTGTCTCAATGGTTTTTTTTTTTTAAGACCACAGGCATGCGAAGTTATCTGCTTTTCCTGTTCCAACAGGCATGCCTGAGAATCAAGATGGTGGGCATGAGCAAATTATTCATGTTTTTATTTATCTTGAGTTGCTACGGCAAAAATCCAAACTAGCGGTTCTGGTCGCTTGCCTTCTCGGCAAGTTCCACCACTCCCAACACACATCCAAACAATGGAAATCGGTGAAGGCTTTCTCCACAGAGTATACGGAGAATTTGGCTCCCCTCCCTTTGAATACGGCGAAATGATGTGGGATCCCATTGGGACAAAACGTATTCTCCTTTAATTCTACAAGGAGATTTTCACCATTTAGACAACCCCTCAGCCAGCAACACTCATTTTTATCCAAAAAATAAGGACAAACTTATCAGCAGAAAGAGATAGTTAATGTGGAATAGAAAATAAAGACTGACTCCTTGATATACTTAAGATGAAAATCCAACTCTCCATGCACACTCTGTTGCATACAGAGGTGCCAAACAGGTAGGCTCCCTTGCAATTGATTTCAGTGATTCAGGAAGCTCCGTGCATGCCCAACTGGCTCCAACACTGAAGTAAGGAGAAAGTCTGGTATGCACAACAAAGCCCTTGGACCATGTTCATAAAGAAGTTAATGCTAAGGAAACGGAACATTGGTACTCACCGTGAAGGTTCCTTTTCTGCAGCCATGGGGAGGGAATCCTTGTATGGGTATTGGCTCCGCCTCCAACCAATTATAGGCAGGATACCTGAAACAAAAAACTTGAGACCACCCCTGTCAGGAGGAGGAGCCAACCCCATCCTCCCCAGAGAAGTTATAACAGCTCCAGAGACAAACACATAAGTAAGAACACGAATAACAACACCTGACAATAACTACACCATTTCTCTCTCTCTCTGACTCTCTCTCTTTTTTTTTTTTTTTGGGTGGGTAAGGATTCCCTCCCCATGGCTGCTGAAAAGGAACCTTCACGGTGAGTACCAATGTTCCATTTTCCAGCAGCCTGGGGAGGGACTCCTTGTATGGGGCGTAACACAGTGGTCCAAAAAAAATAGGGAGGGAACAATCTGAAAATTAAAACTAATGTACAACATGCTGTAGCACCTTACATCCAAAAGCAGCATCCGCGGATGCGAATTCATCAATCCGATAATGCCTAGTGAAAGTAGAAGATGAAGACCAGGTGGCGGCCCTGCAACTCTCCAGAATGGAATGAGCTCTTCCTAACACCGCCGAGGTCGCAGCACTGCGAGTTGAATGGGCCAAAATGCCCTGAGGAACCTGCAATTCGCTAGCTACATAAGCCTGCTCAATACACGTACGCAACCATCTCGCTATCGTGGAAGAAGACACCTTCTTGCCCTTCGTTGAACCTGAGTAAGCTACAAACAAGGCATCGGATCTACGAAAAGCCTGAGATCTCTTGATATACATCTTTAACGCCCTTCTAACGTCTAACTTGTGCCATAACTTTTCCAAATCTGCCACCGGATGCGGACAGAAAGATGGCAAAACTATCTCCTGTGACCTATGGAAAAAGGAATTGACCTTAGGTACGAATGATGGGTCTAACCTGAGAGTTACCGAGTCCTTCTGAAAGACACACAACTCTTCCCTTATTGACAATGCACTCAACTCCGATACTCTCCTGGCCGATGTGATGGCCACGAGAAAAACCACCTTCCAAGTAAGAAAACTCAGATCCACCAAGTTAATAGGCTCGAAAGGCTCCTTCACTAGTGCCTTCAAGACCACATTCAGTTTCCAGGATGGAAACCTATGCACTACAGGTGGACGCAACAAAGAGACTCCTTTTAAAAACCTGTGAATGTGTGGATGAGAGGCTAAAGTCTTCCCCCGTGTCAACTTCAAGATGGAACCCAATGCAGCCACATGCCTCTTCAGAGTGCTTGGTGCTAGGCCTTTTTTTAAAACCTGATTGCAGAAACGACAACACCATAGAGATAGAGGCCTGTAAGGGGTTGGTCCCCTTGCTCCTGCACCATCTGCAAAACGCCCTCCACGTAACCTCGTACAGCCTGATAGTGGAGGGCCTGCGCGAAGCCAGCATGGTGCTGACCACCTCCGTCTCGTATCCCTGTTTTAACAAACGCTCCCGCTCAACCTCCAAGCGTGCAACCGTAACCAGCCTGGATCCGGATGCATGAGACCGTCCTGAACTAGAAGGTCCGGCCACGGCGGCAGCAGCCACGGCTCCTGAATCTGCAGTTGGATCAAGTCTGGATACCATGGCCTCCTTGGCCAGTTTGGAGCAATCAAGATGACCTCCGCTCTCTCTTGCTTGATCTTCCTTAGTACGCGACCCAGGAGCGCTGTTGGTGGGAAGACATAGCACAACGTCTGGGGCCATGGAATCGTTAGCGCATCGAAAGCTACTGCCCCCGGAGTCCGAAACCTTGATACAAACTGCGGAAGTTTGTGATTTTCCTCCGAAGCGAAGAGATCTATCGAGGGTTCCCCGAAGCGAAAAACTAACATCTGGAACACCAGATTGTTGAGACTCCACTCGCTCTGATTCAACGCATGACGACTTAACCAATCGGCTTGCACATTCAGCTTCCCTTGAAGGTATTCTCCTCTGATCGACAGCACATGTTTCTCCGCCCACCGGAATAACAACTCGGTCTCCTCCATGAGGACTCGTGAACGAGTCCCCCCTTGTTTGTTTATGTGACACCTGGTCGATATGTTGTCCGTCCGGACTAACACATGGGACCCCCTCACCAGATTGACAAACTCCGCCAACGCCAGTCTGGCCGCGCGAAGTTCCAACAGGTTGATGCTGCAATCGCATTCCTGAGGTGACCAACGGCCCTGTGCCATCTGGTCCCCGCAATGGGCGCCCCAGCCCTTCAGTGACGCATCTGTCGTCACTACCACTCTTCTGGGATCCGCTATTGGCACTCCCAAGGCTAGATTCTCCGATAACCACCACTTCAGCAACTCCTTCACCTCCGGTGGGACCTTTAGAAATCTGGGCGCCTTGATCGCAATGAGATCCTGATAGGGAAGTAGGAATCACTGTAACTTCCTGAGGTGGAACCTGGCCCATGCTACAGAGTCTATGCAGGAAATCATCAGACCTAGAAGCCTTGCCAAGAACATCAGAGGAGACTTGGCTCGGACTAACACCGTCGTGACAGCCTCCTGAATCTTCATCCTCTTTTCTTCCGGTAAGAATACACGATACGCCCTGGTGTCCAGGATGTTGCCCAGGTGCTGAATTCTCTGCACTGGATCCAAATGGCTTTTGTCCCTGTTCACCATGAATCCATGAGACTCCAGGACCTGCAGAGTCCTGAACACACTTCTCTTCGCCTCGCTCTCGGAAGCAGCCCTGATCAGTAGATCGTCCAGATAAGGGAATACATGTACTCCCTGTGACCTTAGGAATGACACTAGTGCCACGAGCACCTTGGTGAACACCCTTGGCGAAGAGGATAGACCGAACGGAAGCGCCCTGTACTGATAATGATCCTCCTTGAAGGCAAATCTGAGGAAGCGTCTGTGCGCAGGATGAATCATTATGTGCAGGTAAGCTTCCTGTAAATCCAAAGACGCCAGGAAGTCCCCTTCCTGAATCCCCTCCAGGATCGATCGTAGGGTCTCCATCCGGAATTTGCGTTTTGCCACGAACAGATTGAGCCCTTGAAGATTCAAGATGGCCCTCCAATCCTTGTTCTTCTTGGGCACTAAGAAAAGAAGAGAGTAAGTTCCCTTGAACCTCTCCCCCTGTGGTACTGGTTCTATTGCTCGAACTTGAAGAAGGTGATTGATGGCTTCCGCCATCAACCTCTGTTTGTCCTCGCCCATTGAGGTGCAAGACTGAATGAAGGTGGGAGGCGGTCTTGCAATGAAGTCTATTGTGTATCCTTGACTCACCGTCCTGTTGACCCAAGCATTGGATGATGTATTCTGCCAGATTCCTGCAAAGACGGCCAGTCTGCCCCCCACCGGAAGCGCTTGATAGTCATGCGGATTGACCACCTTTGCCCCCCTGCTTGGCGGGCTGGCTGGCGGGCGACTTGGGGAACTGTTGGGACTTCGGTCTTGGAAACTGCTTGGGAGGATTCCAGTTACCTCTTTGCTGCCTGAAACCACTGAACCTTGCTCCACGAAAACTCTGAAAGGTGGGTTGAAAAAACCTGCGCTCCTCCTTTTTCGGTAAGGACGGAAGCATCTTCTTCTTGTCCTTGGTCTCCACCAGGACCTCCTCTAGCGTCTCCCCAAATAACTTCCTGCCGTTGAAAGTGCAACCCGCCAGGTTGGATTTGGCTTTACTGTCTGCATTCCAATTACGCAACCAGAGGTGACGCCTGACAGCCACATTTGCCGCCACAGCCCTGGATGTGAACCGAAGCGCGTCCAACCCAGCGTCTGCCACGTAAGCAGATGCCTTCGCTATCTTGTTCATGGCCTGATGAAATTTAATTTCGTCCTCAGGGACATTGGTCATGAGATCCTTGGACCACCTGATGGTGGCCCTGGAAAAGATTGACGACGACAACGCTGCTCTGATGGCCAGAGCTGCTGCCTCATGTGACCTGCGCAGAAAGATTTCAATGCGTTTGTCATCTGGCGTCTTGAGATGTTCGTCCCCATCTCTGGGGAAGAGCGAACCAGAAACCAGGCCCACCGCCGGCGCATCAATGGCCAGGAATTTTAACAACTCCATCACGTCCCCAGCAAAGGTATATAGCTGTTTAGCGAAGGCAGGTTGCGTTCTGGGGGCACCTGGTTGTGTCCACTCTCCCACCAATGCATCCCTTAGAACATCTGGGAATGGCAAGATATTCCCTGAGTACTTATTTGAAGCCCTAAGTTCAGGGACCCCTTGCTTGGATCCCCCCTCATTAGGGTTGGTTGGTTCCAATTCTAAGGCCCTTAAGGCCTTCTTAAGGAGAAGGGAGAAAGAGGCGTTCTCAAAAAGCCGGGGTGAATCTCCTTCATCCCCCTCCCCGCTTTCACCCTCAGAGGAGAGCTCCCCCTCCTCCCGGGGTTCCTGAGCCGCCTCCTCCTCCTCCAGGTCCCCCTCCCGAACGGGGACCTCAAGATGTTTCTCCTTTCTAAGTCTTTTGCGTGGAGGGGGGGAGTCCCCCCCTCACGCGGTTCCCGCGGCTCCACGCAGCTTGGCGGCAAAAGCGCCCGGCTCCCTGTCGCGCCTGTCGCTCTCCTCTTGGCGGCCAAACCGCCCTCCTGCTCGGCCCCTTGGGTTGGGAGAATGGGGCCCGACCCCTTCCCCCTGCCCATGCTGCTTGCCCCCGACGGACCCGCCACACTAGCGCCCGCCGCCAGAACCTGCCTGGCCACCAGGGCGAACCAGGCAGTCAGTTCTGGCGGCAGGGCCTTACCTCCGACTAGGAGCGGCGGGAGGTCCTCCGCCGAGGTGTCCTCCTCGGGGGTCCGGGGCCTGGGGGGGTCTGCCGCTGCTTGGGCTGCCCCCTCCGCGCGGTCCGTCTCCTGGTCGGAGACCCCATCGCGCTCCGCCCTCCCCTGGGCGGCTGAGCTCGACGTGTGTCCCAAGAAGGGACCACGGAGCACCTTATCCGGGGACTGTAAGGCGTCCCCTGGCAGGCCCAGCGAGGAATCCTCCTCCTCCGAGGAGAGATCCCCTCCATGCACGCGGTTGTGCCTGGGCGCCGCCATCTTGGATCCTTTGTTTGCCGAAGTAAGCTCTGGAGCAACTGAGAAGCCCTGCCTATTCCAGCAGAGGCAGAACGGAACTGGGGAGGATGGGGTTGGCTCCTCCTCCTGACAGGGGTGGTCTCAAGTTTTTTGTTTCAGGTATCCTGCCTATAATTGGTTGGAGGCGGAGCCAATACCCATACAAGGAGTCCCTCCCCAGGCTGCTGGAAAATAGAGAAGGCAGGCTTCTAAAGAAAAGGCAATATACAAGTACTGTAGCCAGTGTCAGAAGCCACCAGTACTTGATTTCAGATGCAATGGGTCCTCTTCCAAAGAGAGGAAAAAGCAAAATTCTGTGGCAGCCTCTAGCACAGATGAGGACACTGCAGACTCCCTGTCCTTGAAAGCACAATCAGAGGCCTCTTTCCTAGACAGTGTCTTGCCCAAGGGAACTTAAACAGTGAGGGACTACTGCCCCATCCCAGCTTTGGATCCCCCTTTGTAACCCTTTGGGGGCCCAAATTAGCACTCAGATCAGGATCCAACTGGATACATGAGCTGACAGAAAGCAGACACAAAAGAAGTGATTCTTATCTCCACCTGGGTGCAGCCCCATAGAGATGAAAGCAGGTGAGTTCTCTTCTAGATCTTTCAAGAAGCCTTAAGGAACCAGATTGGACAAGGCTAAAAAGAAGTATTTAGCACAGTGGAGACCCATCTCACTCTCTGAAATCTCTGTTGTACTCCAGTATTTCTGAGATCAAGATGAATGTTTTTGTTAATTCATCTTAAAGGTTAGAAATAACTTCAAAAACCTCAAAAGCCAAACAGCTTTTTTACTGACATGACTAACATGATTACAAAAAAAGAAAAAGGAAAAAAAAGGGGGGGGGTGGAATCAACCATGAGCCAGCACAGCTTGCTCACTATTTCTGGCAATCTGAAATAAGGAGAATAAATCTCATCAGTAAGGAAATGAAGTGAATCTGACCATATCGCCGTTTACTACGCAGAGTCAATGGGACCGAGTTTCATTAAGCTCCTGTGAAGGCAAGAGTAATAAAAATCTTAGTCTCCATAAAACAGGCTTTAACAACAGCCATGACCAAAGATTTTAAACTCCTTGACATCATTACTATTGTCCCAGAAGCCATCAAAATTAGTTTACCTTGCCTTTTTAGCAGAGTGGGCCATCTTCTTCAATTCATGCAAAAAAAAAAAGAGAGCATCAAAAGCTGAGCACTACTGATCCACATATTGCATTCATACTTGAATCCTCTACTGTGCCTTCAGAAAAGTTACAAATGAGAAACACAATTTTAAATTTCAAAACAGTTACATATTTGTCACCTTAACACTTCTGATGGCTTTAACACAGAAACTTTTATCTTCTGATTAATGAAACTAGTAGAACAGGAACACTAGCAGATGTTATATGTTATTGGTAATATGCTTGTTGACATGCTAATAACGGCCAGTTGGAAATAGTGCTTAGGATGTGGAACTGGGACTTATGAGACTCTGGTTCTAGTCCTGACTGAGCTATGAAACTGACTGCCTGACCTTGGGCAGTCACTCTATCTCATCCAGCCCTATTACACAGTGATATTGTGATAACAAAGAAGAGAGAGGAGCTAGGTATGCCCCTCTGAACTCATTTATTATCTTAGCCAATAAACAAATAAATAATCAAAATTCTGGAATTCACTGCCTATATGGAATGCTGCTGCATAGGGTCATTTTCACCATCCCGGCTTTGATGCCCGTCGCCAGTACCTGCCACATGATCAAAGCGATCCACGTGGCCAGGGATGGCGGCAGGGCCTTACCGTCCATCAGAAGCGGCAGCAGGTCTGTTGGGGACTCCTTCTCCTCGCCATTCAATCCCCTGGGCACCTCTCCTGAGGTCCCAGCCTGCGCCTCGTCACCGGCAGCCGCACGGTCTGTCTCCTGGGAGGAGACCACATCGCGCTCCGACCCCTCCTGGGTCGAATGGCTCAATGTGCGCCCCAAAAAGGGGACACAGAGCCCAAGCGCCTGGCCCTGGATGCCAGGCTCGGCCAGATACTCCTCCTCCGAGGACAGCTCTCCCCTTTACACGCGGTTGTGAATGGGGGCTGCCATCTTGAAGTCTTTGTTCTCCTGGAGCAATCAGGAAACCAGCCTGCTCTTGTGTGAGGCAGAACAGAACTGGGGAGGTAGGGGTTGGCTCCACCGCCAGGAGGGGATGGGGTTAACATTTAAATTTTCAGAGTATCCTGCCTGCGATTGGATGGAGGCGGAGCCAATACCTATCGAAGGAGTCCCTCCCCAGGCTGCTGGAAAAAGACTCATTTATTTATTTATTTATTTATTTATTTAATATCCTGCATTTCCACCAATATGCAATCCAATGCTGTTTAAAGTATAATACAGTATACTTATACAATTATGCATAATTCTGTATAATATATGTACAAAGGCATGTTTAAAATATATAGTTCGAAGTCTATCACATCCCATTAAAAAGCTCTTCAGCCCAGCCAAATAAAAGTTGAAGCCCTGTCAAAATAAAAAGTCTTTGCTTGCTGGTTGAAAGAGAAGAGAAAGAGGGGCAGTGGAGACTCCCTTGGGTGAGAATTCCATAATCTGAGAGCAGCCACTGAGAAGGCTCTCTCCTGTGTCCTCACCAAGCACACCTGTGATGGTGGTGGGACTAAGAGAAGGCCCTCCTCCAAAGATGTTGAAACTCAGGCAGGATCATAGAGGTAGATACAGTCTCTCAGACAGTCTGGACCCAAGATGTATAGACCTTTATAGAACTCACCACGGGTCAGCGTAAGAGGGGTGCTCCAAAAAGCGATACAAGGACTCCCTGAAACAACACCTCAGGCTCGGCCAAATTGATCACCAACAATGGTCCACCCTGGCCTCACATCGGGAGGCATGGAGACACACTATCCACAATGCTGCAGCCTTATTTGAGAACTCACGCCGAACAAGTCTTAAAGAGAACCGACAACGCAGAAAGTATCACAACCCAGAAACATCACCCAAGGAAACCTTCTGCTGTGCTTTCTGCAACCGGACTTGTCTATCTCGGATTGGCCTTTTTAGTCATCAGAGCGCTTGCAGAAAGTGCGGGATGTGTCCTTCCTGAATCTTCGTTTGCGAAGAGAAGCCAGAGAGAGACTGAACCTTTATCTTTTTCATTATGTTTTAAATGTGTTTTAAACTAAGCTTTTAATAAAACTGTTTAATTGTTTTTTAACTTTTGCAATAATACTTTTTTAAAGTGTTCTTTGAATCCTATGCTAGGAGAAAAGCAGGGTATGAATAAAATAAAATATTTTTTTTTTGTCTTAATTTGTTGTAAGTCACCTTAGGTCCTGTGCTAGGACAATGGGGTATCAGTCGAATGAATGAATAAAAATCATGGAGTTTCAGTAGCCCTGCTCAAAATATAGGTTAAAAGCTTACAGAAACATCCCTGACAGACTGTAGGCCCTCTCCCTCCATGTAGTGCTCATACACAGTAAGTAATTACTGGGGCAGGGAGGAGGAAGATATCCACATACAAATATAAAATTGAAGAACTTTATAAGAAATAACAGTTTTGTATAAAGCTACTTCAAAAAAGCTCCTGCAGCAGGAAAAAAACCAAAGGATAATGTGGAGAGATTGAAGCTTATTTGTAGAGCAAACACTCTGGATGTGAAATGTATAAGGTTCTGTCCCTAACTCCAGCTTAAGTACTTCAGCTCACAGGGTTGGGAAAAGACTTCTGCCTAAGGGACCATTAAAGCTAAATAAATAAGTAGGCCATTGTAAATACTAGTGGGCTAGATGGGTCATTGGTCTGACTCAGTATGAGGTAGCTCTTTCTATAGCCCTGGAACAAAGGGCAAGCAGAATGCTTCATGCCTCAGAGTTCAAAACTCTTTTATAGCACATTCCAGCCTTAAGTGCCAAAAACACCAACTCTCTGGACAGGGCAGTTTTGTTATTTAGAGCTGGTCTACAGGATGACCCAGTAAACAAAGGCATGCTGAAGAAGTTCAATACTGCAAGGGATGTATGCTTCCTGGGTGGAGCAGCCAACAGGAGAAATCTTTTTCAAAAGTGTTTTCTGTGTGTCTGGTCAATGTATAGGCCCTCTGGGTTTTATTTCTAGCAAATGTCAATTTTGCACCTTAAAGTACGGGCTATAAATCCACAAGATATAATTTGCAATAAACAAATTTAGCAAATTTTGGTTTGAGAATACTGGAGTTCATAATCATACAGGCCCAGACACAAAGATACCAGGATGAAATCTGGCAAATTACACCAGTTTCAGAATAAGAGAATGTATGGCCTAAATAAACGAAAGGCACAGATTTCATCTGATCTTAGAACGTACCCAGTGTCAGTCCTGGTTAGTCTCTCTCTCTCTGGCTTTTCTTCCCAAAGATTCAGGAAGGACTCATCCCGCACTTTCTGCAAGCGCACTGATGACTAAAAAGGCCAATCCGAGATAAACAAGTCCGGTTGCAGAACGCACAGCAGAAGGTCTCCTTGGGTGATGTTTCCAGGTTGTGATTCTTTCTACGTTGTAGTTTCTCTTCAAGACTTGTTCGGCATGAGTTCTCAAATAAGGCTGCAGCATTGTGGATAGTGCATCTCCATGCTTCCCAATGTGAGGCCAGGGCGGACCACTGTTGGTGATCAATTTGGCCAAGCCTGAGATGTTGTTTCAGGGAATCCTTGTAATCGCTTTTTTGAAGCGCCCCTCATATGCTGACCCATGGCGAGTTCACCATAGAGTACTATTTTTGGGAGGTGATGGTCCTCCATCCTAGAAACATGCCCTGCCCAGCGTTCTCAATATCATGGCCTCAATGCTGGTGATCCCTGCTTGCTCAAAGACAGCAACATTCGTCACGTACTCAGTCCAGTGTATATTTAGGATTGTGCGTATACAGCGCTGTGGAAAGCGTTCAAGGAGTCGTAAATGTTGGCAATAGGTGACCCATGTTTCAGACCCATAAAGGAGAATAGACAGTACAATGGCTCTATACACACTGATTTTTATGCTTCACCTCAGTTTTTTGTTACTCCAGACTCTTTTGTAAAGTCTTCCAAATGCGCTATATGCTTTTGCTAATCTGTGATTGATCTCTTTGTCAATCTTGGCATCTGAGGAGATGATGCTTCCCAGGTAGGTGAACTGCTGAATGGACTTAAGCACAGATTTACCAACGGCAATGTGGGGATGATGGTGTTTGCCCTGTGGGGCAGGCTGGTAAAGAACTTGTGTTTTCTTAAGGTTGACTTCCAGCCCAAACAGCTCTGCAGCTGTTGCAAAGCAGGATGTTAGGCGCTGCAGAGCTGCTTCTATATGGGCAACATCTTCTGCGAAGAGCAGCTCACGGATGAGATAGTTTTGAGTCTTAGTGCGAGCACTCAGACGGCTTAAGTTAAACAAGCTATCATCAGTACGGTAACATATATAGATGCCGTCTTCTTCAAGCTCTGCCGTAGCCCTTTGGAGTATCATGCTGAAGAAGATTATAAATAGAGTTGGTGCAAGAACACAACCTTGCTTCACTCCATTAGTTATTAGAAGGGGCTCTGAAAGAGCATTGCCATATCTGACTTGACCACGCTGGCCCTTCTGTAGCTAGATAATCATTTTAAAGAATTTGGGGGGACATCCTAGTCTTTCCAGGATCTGCCACAGACCTTTCCTACTCACGGTGTCGAAGGCTTTGGTGAGGTTGACAAATGTTACATAGAGACCCTTGTTCTGTTCTCTACATTTCTCTTGCAGTTGTCTAAGCGTAAATACCATATCTGTAGTACTCCTATTGGCTTTGAAGCCATACTGGCTTTCAAGAAGAAGTTCTTCTGCAATGGCAGGAACTAATCTGTTCAGGAGTATCCTTGCAAGGATTTTTCCAGCAATAGAGAGCAGTGTTATGCCTCGATAGTTTGAGCAATCAGGTTTTGCTCCTTTTTTCTTGTACAGGGTGATGATGACTGCATCTCGGAGATCTGATGGCAGTTCCCCCTTTTCCCAGCAATTCACAAGGAGTTCGTGGAATTTATCATGGAGTACATGACCTCCGTGTTTCCAAACTTCAGGTGGGATTCCATCAATCCCAGCTGGTTTGCCGTTTTTCATCTGCTGTATGGCCTTAAGGGTCTCTTCCAAAGTGGGAGCTATGTCCAATTCATTTTTCATGGGTTTTTGTATCATATGTTGGATGGCTGAGCCTTGGACTACACGGTTGGCACTAAAGAGACTTTGAAAGTGTTCAGCCCATCGATTCAGGATGGAGGCTTTATCAGTAATTAATGTTTGACCATCTGTACTGTATAAGGAGCTTTGGGCCTGATAAGTAGGTCCAAACACTGCTTTAAGAGCTTCATAAAATCCTCTATGATCACCCAGATCTGCACAGCGTTGTGTCTTTTCTGCTATATTGATCCACCACTTGTTCTGCATGTCTCGGAGTTTTGCTGAAGTGTACTACATGTGAGGCGAAAAGCTGCTTTTCTTACATGGCAGGTTGGCTGGGCGAGGTATATGCCTGGTGAGCAGTTCTCTTCTTTGCCAAAAGCTCTTGGATCTCTTGGTTGTTTTCATCAAACCAGTCTTGATTTTTCTTGTGGGTGAACCCGAGGGATTCTTCTGCAGACTGGAGGATACTGTTTTTGATATGTTGCCAAAGCACTGTAGGAGAAGGATCTGTAGGATGGTCTTCAAGTTTTGTTTGCAGGTTTGCCTGGAAGTTGTCTCTCATGGTAGCTTGTTGAAGATTGTTGACTTGGAGTCTCCTCTTTAAGATGCCACCCCTCTTAGGTTTAACTTAAGATGAAGATTTAGTTTACATCTGACGGGGCGATGATCTGTTTGGCATTCTGCACTGGGTGTCACTAGAGTATGACGGACATCGCAAATGTTTCTCTGGCAGACTAGAACATAGTCAATGAGGTGCCAATGTTTGGATTGGGGATCCATCCAGGTTGTCTTCAAGCTATCTTTCTGCTGAAAGATTGTGTTTGTAACAGTCAGCTGTTGTTCTGCACAGAACTCTAGCAAGAGGTGTCCATTATCATTGCAATTTCCAACACCATGCTTGCCTAAGACACCTTTCCAGGTTTCGGAGTTCTTTCCTACTCTGGCACAGAAGTCACCAAGGATAATAATTTTATCTTCTACAGGGACTTTTTGTATGAGGTGGCGTAGGTCTGTGTAGAATTTGGCTTTCTCTACAGGGTCGGCTTGCATAGTTGGGGCATATATACTTAAGAGAACAACATGTGGGAGGCGTAAGGAAATAATGCGACCAGGGTGTCCTGTTGGCAAGATTTCGAGTTTGGAGGCAATGGAGTTTTTAATCATAAAGCCTACTCCTGAAAGATGTTTTTCGGGTTTGGGTTTGGCAGAAGAGTAAAGTGTGTAGCCAGCGCCGTGTTCTTTAAGGCTGCCTTCCTCATGGAGATGAACTTCACTAAGAGTAGCGATGTCAATATTAAGTCATGATAGTTCATGGGCTATTAGAGCAGAACGAAGCTCAGGCCATCCACTATCTGCAGAGTCTCACATGGTTCTGATGTTTCAGCATGCAAGCATCAATTTATTTACACCTTTGGAGGCTGATGTGTGCCTTTGTTTCTTTGCCTTGGTTTGACCGCATCATAAGATGCCCGTTGGCCACGGCTAGCCAGGTAGTTGGGGATAAGCTTTCGTTAGGCCACCTTTTCTAGGTACCTCTCCATATGGAGCAAGCAGCGCTCTCCTTAAAAAAGGCTGCTTGGTTGTTCAGGATGCTGCCGAACAAGACTGTCATCTCCCGGGTCAGCCTCAAGTGACCAAAGTCCTGAACCGCCTGCATGCAGGGTTGGATCTGCGGCTTCCAGTGCATTTTTACACCTGCTGTTTCGTCCCTCGCCTATCGCTACAGGGCTTTTTCAGAATTGGATTTGTCCTTTGAGCCTGTGCAATGGATTTTTCTGGTGGAGCGCAGCGTGCACAGAACTGGCCTCACCCTTTAAACCAAAGGTTCATCTGCTGTGGCCTTGCAAGCATGGACGGTAGCAGCGAGGTCCTTGGGTCGTAGGTTTGATTAGAGTTTCCTTTTCTTAGATGGTTGACCTTACAGGGTTGGACGAGCACCATCTGCCCGGGTTTGGGATTAGAGTTTTCCTTCTCCTAGGATGGTTGCCATAAGGCTAGAGAGCCCATCCTGCCCTTTGACGCTCTTTGTCAGACCCTTCGGTTTTGACTTGTCTAGTATGGGAGACCCTACCGGTAGCTATTATGCCACCGCCAGCATAGCTCAAAACATCATTAGGGTACGCAAGCCTCTCTCCCACAACAAGGGGGCATCAATGGACAGGAGTCCTGGTTAGTACTTGGATGGAAAACCACCAAAAAATACCACTGTATGCCATCCTCTAAATACAGCAAAGGGAAACCACCTCTGACTATTCCTTGCCTAAGAGAACCCCATGAAATTCATGGAGTTGCCATAAGTCAACAGGCAACACGAAGGCATATGCACATGAGCGCGCGCACACACATATATGCCACCCATGCTTTCTGGAAGAAATGCTTACAATAAATGTGAAAATTTATAGACTTCTCCACAAAACAACCATGACACTTAGAACATTTTTGGCTTGTATTTAGGCACTCCAAGACTGTCACTACCAACTGTTGTACCTGACATGAACAGCCCTTTCTATCATTCACTCTTTCATTACAGACCTGCCACCACCAAATGAGGATTATTTAAATCACAACTAGAACTTCAAAGGGTTTTGTTATTGTCCATAACAAAGACAAATATCCTTAGGTTATAACAAGTCACAAGTGTGCCAATGTTCAGCTCATTAAGTGAGGGAAGAGGAGGTGACAGAAAGAAAAAACATCTTTTGACAACTTCTTCTCCTGAATGATTTTTAACACCTTTGCCTGATCAAGAAGCCAGTGGAACTTTGAAAAGCTTGTGGTATTTTGTGCATTTTTAGTTGGCCCAATAAAGGTACTGTTGTTTTGTGAATTAAGGATGAACATGGAGCTTGTGTTCCACCCTGTTGTGTAAAAAGAAGATAATTTTAGGGTGAGGTCTATCAGGTTTTTCACAAGGATTCAAACTCTTTCAGTCAAGATACCACTTCTATTTCAGGAATGACGTTATTGTTTGTATTTAAAATAGTATATTTATGCCTCCAAAAAAAGCAGGGTAGGCTAGTGCATCTGGTATTAACTGCAAAAGTTAGGCAAAAATTTTATTAGCCTATAAGAGTTCAGAGCATGTATATATATTTAAAAGCACATTACAATATTTGTAACACATATTTTATAGGACTTATTTAGGCCTATGCAACATAGTCATTCAGAGATTAAACAGAGAAGCTGTAAGGTTCCTCAGGAGATAAATGGCAGAATCTCATCGAGATTCTCATAGAAAGTACAATCTGCAAAATAAGACTTTATCAGCTCACAGGCATAAGCTAGCAGCCCACAAGCCTGCAGCCAGAAGCTTTGCCTGCTCCCGTTTTGACTTCAGCCCTGTGACAGGAAAAAAGGTGGCATTGTGCCAAAAAAGGAGAACATGCCTTCAGCAGTGCAAGTGGGGACAATGTTACAGAGAGAGGGGAGTCTTGAACCAGAAAAAAAGAAGAAGAGGCAAATGGGTCTTTGGAACTCACACTCATTAGAACTCAGTTTTGTATAAAATGACAACTGACTGTGTTTAATGGACACATACCAGTTCCAAACTAGCAAAACAAAACAAAAACTACCTATTAAGAATGATGTGCTCTTTCTCTCATTTACTCACAGCACTCACCGATCAATCTTCAGGCCTCCACACTGAAAAGTTAATGAAGGACATCCTACCCATTTTCCATAGTATCCAAGGGTACTAATGAAATGACATGGAACCAGAGATAAGTCTCTGTCTCTCTCTCTCTCCTATAAGAATTCAAAGGTGCTGGGACCAGACAGAAAAAGTCAAAGAGCTTAAGATTCTGCATCCATGCTCTCTAAATCATAATGCTAAGTAAACATACCCGCTAAGAGCTACTAATCTTAAACTGAGCATGGTTCATATGCAATCCATTTCAATTAGTCATTAGAAATTGTGCATATGGATTCCATATCCAACTCAATGCTTTCAAAAACTGCATGTGTAAGAGGCACAGTAGCTATATGTTTTAATTGACAGACCTGTTTAATCAATGAAAGCTAGATTGAGGATAGAAGGTTGAAGGAGTAAAAATGAAGTGGAGGGGCTATTTCATTACAACAATCCAAAATAAAATAGATGTCAAACTACATTCCCCTGTAACAATAGTAAGATCTAATAATCCTGCTAGAAAAATAACTAAATTAAATATTGAAAGATATTACAACACCTGAAGAAGTCACACAATTATTTCTTTTTATGAGACAGATGTCAGGAGTCACAGCAGTAAGCATGGCTCTAAATCAGGGAGGGAACTGTGCAGTTGTTCGACTCTAAAGGTAGTAGCTCTAGGCAACATAGCCAATAGTGAGGAATGCTGGGAGTTGCAGTCCAAAATGCAAGGCTGCATGACTCCCACCCCTGTTCCATATAGAAGGAAAGTGACTACAAGCCCAATGACTGGGCGAACCCAGTTATCATAAGAAAACTGTAAGGAGTTAGAAAGTTTTCTCCCTAAATGCTACAGATATTCAACATCAAGAACAAAAGTATTTACATCATAAAAACATAACATAAGACATTTGAGAATACCAAAATGGCACAGTATGATCACAGTCTCAGAGCAGCCACTCAGCTACAATTGTGCCATTGGAAGAAGAAGGCAGTTGCTCTTAGGACACCCTGCACTAAGTAGCAAGTCGCATATGCAGGCTGCACAGCCTTCTCCAATCCTATGATTGTGGACGTCAGCCATAGGGAATGGGTATCAGCCGGATCCCATGATATACGTGGAATGCGAGCACATGCTGCATCTAAGCAGAACCATGTCTTGAAATAAGCCATGCATGAATGTACTCAGGGTATGTGTCTCTCAAAAATGACCAATTTTAATGCCATTAAGCTCTGCAGGAGGTTAGTTTGCTGAAGCTGTTGCCTGTTGAGTCTATAGAAGACAGCTCATGACAGCAGCACTTGTAATTTCCCAGCAGCATCATATATGTTGCTGTCTTTAATCATAGTGCTATGGTAAGAATTCTAAAACTTTATATCATGCACTTTCCAAAATTGTGTGGGCAGAGGAGAGAGGAGGAGAAGCCTTGGGAATAGCAATCCTTACCACCACCGCCACCAGTTTCTAATTGCAACCTGGTGAAACAATATGCAAACTATATCTCTTCTCTTTCTGCTAAGTCTCTGGCTTAAAAAAAGGTAAAGGGATTGAGCCATTCAAAGCAGCTCACAAACTGATTCATGCTGTGTCGGATCGAACATCGTTTTATCACATAGGGTGGAAGGTGAGTTTGTGAGGTATGAGAACATGCCTTTTCTAGCAACTACATATATTCCAGTGTATAAGACGACTGGGCGTATAAGACCCCCCCCCCAATTTCCAGCCAAAAATCTAGGCTTAAGCATATATTCGCCATATAAGACCACCACCCCCAATTGGGCTGGCTGGCTGACTGGCTGGGGTAGCCTTGCCAGCTGATCCTCTTTGTTTCCCAACTCACGAGGATCTCCTCGTGAGTTGGGAAAGTGAACAGGATCTGCTGGTAGGGCTCCCCCAGCCAGCCAGCTGCAACATTCACCCCTCTCTTCAACCTTCCAGTCAAACTTGACTCGAAGGTGGAGGAAAGGGGCGAAAATGCCCAGTTTGCCTCAGCAGCCCCCTTCCCTCCGTCTTGGCTCTTCCGAAGGGGACCAAGGCGGGGGAAGCAGGGGTGGCCGCGGCAAACCGCTAGGTTCACCCCTTTCCCCCACCTTCAAGGAAGGTGGAGAGAAGGGGCGAACATGCCCCGTTTGGCTCCGCGGCCCTGATCCCTCCTTCTGGGTTCCCTTCAGAAGGGAGCCCAGAAGGAGGACGTGGGGCCATGGAGCCAAACCCCGGGATTCGCCCCCTCTCCCCACCTTCAAGGAAGAGGTAGCTAATCTAGGGGTTTAACTCCACAGCCCCGATGCCTCCTTCTGGGCTTCCTTTGCAACGGAGCCCAGAAGAAGGCATCGGGGCTGCAGAGTTAAACGGGGCATCTTCGCTTGCTCTCCCCACCTTCAGGTTCTCCCTCCTCCCTCTATTCCCCAACCCACGAGGAGGCTGCCCAGCCTCCTGGTGGGTTGGGGAATGTGGGATGGCCAGCTGGCTGGGGGGGCTGCAGGGGGGGCTTCGGGGAGGGTGGAAGGGTGGCTGGAGGGAGGGGGCTTTGCAGCCACCCACCCCCTCCCCAAAGCCGGGATCTCGAGTGGGATCGCGGCTTTGGGGAGGGGGGGTGGCTGGAGGGAGGACGCTGGAGGGAGGGGCTTCGGGGAAGGTGGAAGGGTGGCTGGAGGGAGGGGGCTTCACAGCCACCCACCCCCTCCCCGAAGCCACGATCTTGAGTGGGATCGCGGCTTTGGGGAGGGGGGGTGGCTGGAGAGAGGACGCTGGAGGGAGGGGGCTTTGGGGAGGGTGGAAGGGTGGCTGGAGGGAGGCAGATTCGCAGCCACCCACCCCCTCCCCGAAGCCGCCATCTCGAGCTGCATCGCGGCTTTGGGAAGGGGGGGTGGCTGGAGGGAGGACGCTGGAGTGAGGGGGCTTCATAGCCACCCACCCCCTCCCCGAAGCCACAATCTCAAGTGGGATCGCAGCTTTGGGGAGGGGGGTGGCTGGAGGGAGGACGCTGGAGGGAGGGGGCTTCGGGGAGGGTGGAAGGGTGGCTGGAAGGGGGGGCTTCACAGCCACCCACCCCCTCCCCGAAGCCACGATCTCAAGCCGGATCACAGCTTTGGAGAGGGCAGTGGCTGGAGGGAGGACGCTGGAGGGAGGGGGCTTTGGGGAGGGTGGAAGGGGGGCTGGAAGGGGGGCTTCCCAGCCACCCACCTCCTCCCCAAAGCTACGATCGGGCGCTGAATTGCGGCTTCGGGAAAGGTGGAAGGGTGGCTGGAGGGGGGAGCTTTCCAGCAACATTCGCCCCCCTCCTCTGTCCTCGGTTGCTCCCCTAAGGGGGAGAAGGCGGGGGGGCGAATGAACCGTAAGCACTTTGCCTCAAACCCCCCTCCCCCGATCTACCTCTTTGCTCCATTTGCGAAGGCAGCAAAGAGGCAGGAGTTCAGACAGCGAGGTGAAGTAAAGTGTATCCGGCGTATAAAACGAGCCCTGATTTTGGAGCCTATTTTTCAGGCTCAAACCTCGTCTTATACGCCGGAATATACAGTACTTTGCCCTGCAGTGAAGGCTTGCTTATCAGTTTAAAAGCAAATGGAACAATGGAGGCTGGAGATTTTTTTTTTTTTCAGTTTCAAGTTTGCCTACAAGCCTTTGCAGCAGCAGATTTCCCAAAACTCTGTTCTAGTCATCAGACTCTTGCTTGTGTTAACAAGTGCCCCTTCAATCTACGCTGTCTCTACTCAGTACCTATGCTTTCATGGTAGCTTCACCAAGCTCTAAGTGAATATACCTAGGTTTTAACAACTTTTTAAAAAATAAAAACAAATAAGGCAATGCAAACAGAATACGACATGCTCGAAAAGCTAAAATGCAGAGATTAGGGATGGGTACTAGTGTAACTATGAACAAAAACCACATAACTGGGAGACTAACATTGGTAAAATGGGGGGAAATATAAATTTAATAGCTGAATTTCACCCAGGTTATAGAGAAAATAATTGATGTCCAAGTATGCACAGATGCAGAGAACTCATTAGACTAGTCAGAATTCTGATTGAATGACTCCTTGAAGTGATCTAGAAGATTTATAGAATTACTTGTACAGACACATCCATTTCAGCATCCCTTTAAACTCATCTTCTATAGTTAAGTAATATTATAATTAAAACATACTGCTGCCATCCCTAGTCACCACATATTATAAAGCAGTCTGTCAAGGCTACTTCAGGTATGGTGTTTTTTTTTTTTTTACACTAGCTGTCCATTTAGGAAACAAGAGGTATACCACACTGGGGGGGGGGAGAGTCATGTGAGTAATCTTGGCATGTACGAGTCTATAGGTCATTTGCACACTTGCCCTCAGAACAGCCTGATTTCAGAATAGCATGTCAAATAATTGTATATGCACACTTACTTTTATGAACCTCAAATATATCTCCTTCAGTTATAGCAATAATCAGAATCTCTTGCTAGGGAAGATATTTTGATACCAAGAAAACTACCTTTAGATGCCATTTTTGGCCTCACAAGATTCGGTGTAGTTTTCTAAGTACAGAAATCATAAACAGCATTAATTTTTCACCTATTTACATTTCATACTTTTTTTAAAAAAGCAAGGGAAATTATATTTGTAAAGTGCTGAAATCTGACAGCCATGACACAAATGGCAAAGCACTTACAAGTGGCTCTAATAAAAGTACCAAAACCAAAAGAGTCCAGAAATATCAGAAAATAATTGGTATGTTTACAATACTCTGAGCCAAAAATGTAACTTTACCAGAGATTTTTTAAAAAATGTACTGTATAAATTATTCCACATCAGAAATTTTGGAGTAGTATACAGTCAGCTGGACCAATCAAATACCCATCATCATCGTCATCACCATCACTAATGCATTAATAAAACAGTGACTGGAATTTATCTGTCAGAAAACATTTGTCTCAAAAAAAATTCTCCAGCAAAGACTGAAAACAAAATAGCATATACCTAATCTCAGTTGGAGGGGCATTCCACAGAATGCGAGGTGACGCATTAGAGGCCCTACTCCTAGTGGTGTCCAAGAGGATTTCAGACCCATATGGAACTACCAGGAGCACCCCTTCAGGTGTCTTCACAAGCTTCTCATTGCTAAAAACCTCCATGCCTTTTACAGTGGGACCTGGAACTTGAATAGCCGTACACCATCCATCCAAATCTACAAGTAGTTATGATTCTAAAATACCAATACACTATTAAAACTTTGCTGAGAACTGGATTAAAAAGAGGTGCAATTTGCCACCTACCTGTCCACCAAGGGTCCAGCAATTTGGTAAGCAGTAAAAACATCGCACATCCCTTCATTACTACCATACACTCTTACATAAGTCAGAAAGAGCCATGCTTCTTTATCAAACACTACATCTCTGGCCTTTAAAGCAATAAGCTCCTCTTCTGCAATACCTCTTTGCAGCATAGGCAAACAGGAATACTATCCTGACTATCTTTTCCTGCTTTGGGGAGGAAGCTGTGTGCACACACAATGCTCTTTGTAATCTAGGGAAGAGTAGCATCACCTTCTTACCCATTACAAAGGGTATCTAGGTTACCTTCCCTGTTTTATGACAGGGAGTTAGAACAATCCAGTACTGCCTTTTATGCGGGAGAAAGGGTCATGCAAGTGGGAACAATTTATAGAGCAAATTGGAAGCCATGAGTAAGGAAGATGATAAAAGGAAGGGAAGGCAGTTTGCTATAATGTCCATTCTTCTGCACAGGTTAAATGATTTACCGGTAACTATGTAGCTTTCATTCAAACTACTATATTTACTCAGATTAGTACACATTATACTTCTCTCAAAGACGTAAACATGCTTCCCTCCCCCCAAAGGATGAATAGCAGTTTTCTGGAGGACGAATGGAATTTTATTTCGAAAAAACAGAGCAAGGAAAAGAATTGTGCACCCTCTCCCACTGCTGCTCAGCACAAACCAGTAGTGACCTACAACTACCGTAATTTACAGAAAGAGAGCTGGAGGATCGATCACAGACCACCTGTGCAAGGTGTAGTTTGGCCCTCTTACAAAAGGTTGCAATTCTAGGCAATGCAGTGTTCCTTTTATAGAATAGTTGTAAGAATGGTCTGCTCTTTATTTATTTATTACACTTTTAGATTGCTCAAAAAACAAGGCTTTCTGGCTCGTTGCTCTTCTACACAAGGTCTGAAATGGTGAATTTTTAAGAAACAATCGTAAGAGTGAAATGCTAGTGACAAGGATTCTGTGCACAATCTGTTTCTAAACAGACACAAATGTCTATGCAGTATTCTATCTGCGATGTTTTACAAGTCACTTGGCACAAATAAAAGTCATGCTACACTAAACACTGTTTCCGCTCGCAATACAGATTTTTCTTTCTGCCTCATTTGCACAGTTTCAGCTACTTCTACACATTCTTTGGATAGGTTCTATTACAATGCAATCCTATTTATCAAAATAGGCTGGTAAGCATCCCAAACTTTTAGATGAGCCAAGCTAGGTAAATGAAAGCACTGTTTACCTACAATTATAATGACATAAGGTGAGATCATCATTTCCACTGTATCCAATACTCTGCACACATAATGTTAGGCAAGATACATACATAGTGCTATTAAGTGTTATTAACATCTGTTGTGAGTGGGCCACAAAGATAATTAAATAATTAAATTAAATGATATGTGGAAATTTCACACTGCAATTCTTTGCCAAAACAGCTCCCAAGACATAATTTTCATCTTTAGCTGGTAAGATAGCACAGCTCTCAGTTCATTAGGGAATAGCCAAGCTAGAGTACAGTACATGAAAGAGAAAAATCACTATACAACCAAGCTAGTTATTGTCTCTAGGTTATAGACCTAGTTCTCAGAAGGAAAAATGCAACCTCCTGAAATAGTCATGTGCATAACATGGAAGTCTGCTTTACTTGATAGAATCTCATATTTAGCTCTCATGACTGCAGAGATATATTCAATAAAGTCTTAGCAACAGCACTAAAAAAAAACCCAAAGAGGTGGCTTTTTTTTTTAAAGGACAAGCTAAATTCTCATTTTTCAAAACATGTAATTTGAGCCATTCAAATAGGTTAGAATTAAACATGATGGAGACAGCACGGTCCTTACTGCACTCAGCATGCAAGAGTTAATCTCCTCTTACCCTTACAAGCACCAGGCAGCAACATCAACCATTTTTCTGTATATCTTCTTGGCTCAAAAACATTTGGAAAACTAGAGGTGAGGGGGGGAGAAGTTGATCAAATATAGTCTATGTTGCCTACCCTGCATTTTTTTAAATTCTGAAATTAAAGTATTGTAGAACAAATAGAACAAGGCTAACAATTTGAGTTGATGGTCCTGTTAACTGCTTTCACCATTAACATGTCAATTACTTAAAGACCTCCTCTCTGTTTTCAAGAATAGTCAGTAATGAAAATATTGTCTATTCCAGCCTTACTCTGTAAGCCCAAAGGTTTTCCTACATTCACTTGAAAATTACCAGATCGTCAATTGAATCATATGAGACCCTTTCATATTACACAATTATAGTACTATGATTCCACTTTAACTGCCAAGGGCAACATCCTATGGAACCCTGGAATTTGCATCTTAGAGAGGGGTATTGAGAATTCTTGTCAGCCCTGGTTAGTACTTGGATGGGAGACCACCAACAGATACCAGGTGCTGTAGGCTATATTTCAGAGGAAGGAACTGGCAAACCACCTCTGAATATTCCTTGCCTAAGAAAACTCTATGAAATTCATTGGGTTGCCATAAATCTACAGGGGACTTGAAGGCACATGCACACACATTTAGAATTTGAATCCAGAAAGCTCCAGTAGCTCACCAAACTACAAACCTCAGGATGCAGCCATGGCAGTTAGAATGGAATGACAGTGCTGTAACAACACAGTGAGAAAGGACCCATGGTTTCTAAGACAGAGAATTCAAAATTATGCATGTTTGCAAAATAACTCCTTCTTTAAGAGATGAGAAGAGATTCTTCGCCTCCTTTGGACACAGGTCAGGCAGAATAAGGAAAAATGCCAGAGATATATACATAACACAATGTGGCACACATCAACAAATCCAGGGAGATTTTCTCCAGCTTTTCATGTACAGACACAAGGAACAATATCAAACTTTTAAGAACTGACATGATCAAACACTCAAGCAAACCTGATGCTATAATTAAATATGAAAGCACAGGATTAGTTTATTATCAGCAGATTAAAAGTGAGGATTTTAATCAGAACTGTCCCACCAAAGGATTTCATTCAGTACTGATGGCAACAGAGTATGAAAAATAATTTTATGTACTGGTTTTAATTCAGGGAATATATATATTTGAAAACTGTTCTCTAAAACATGATGAATCTGTTTGAGAGAAACATGCACTAAAAAGCCTCTAATCATTATTTATATTGATTTTTAATTGATAAAAATAAGCTTCTTACATCTTTCAGTCTATTTAACAATATTGCCACATGAACCCTATTATACATTATTGCTTATGTATCTATTCCTCCAGTTATGTAAGGATTTTCAACTAATGCACATTAATTAAATGCTGTTGCTATCTCCTCACCAGTTCCCTCCAGACAACAACAAAAAACCCTCAAACTAGAAAAGCATACATATGCAAAACAAACTTGGCATTCACAAATGTCTCTTTCAAGCCATCAAACAAAGGGAAGAAAAAGCAAAACTCTCATCTTGGTTTAACAGCTGTAGAGAACTTCTGCATTACGTGGAATAAGAAAACCTTTACAGGCTTACTCCAGCAATAGTTACTTAAGGAACGAACACTCATATAAGATTTCCAGCAAAATAAAAACCTTTACTATATTTTTGAACATCAGCTCTTAAAACATGTTCCACATAGTTCCATTGATGAGCATACCTGTTTAAAGAAGTAGAGCCTGAGGGCATGGATTAATTAAAATGTAAAAATAAGAGTTCAATGCTATTGTCAGATCTTCTTGGGGGGTGGGAGAGTAGGGCTGCAAGGAAGAAATACACCCAGAATTTTTTGCTGCAAAACTTTTAAAGTGGAATCACATTATTTTCCACCTCTGCAATTTACATGCACTAACACGCTATTCACTTCCTATGTTATATTACTTCCTAACACGACACTAAGCTTTCCTTAAGTTCTAATTTGTTATTATTTTTCTGTTAAAAGGCTCATAGGCATTTTGGAGGGACTGAAGGTACAGGAAATGGTATCTCTAGGGAAAGACTGATGACACTGAAGTAAGTTCAAGCCTACTGCAGTTCTACTCAGAAGTAGGTTCAACTAAGCTCATTCCTAGGTGAGTATTGCAGCCTTAGCATTACTACATTAGCTTTTTCTTCCTCTGAAGATCTCTAAATCAGAATCTGAAAAAGCCTTAAAACATTTTGTGTTTGAATTAGAGAGGCAAAAGAGTAGTTCAAAACTGCCAGACTATGTAATCATGTGAACTGAGTATTTCTACTTAAGCCCATGAAGTTCAGAATTTTGTGCACACTCATAATTTTTTTTTAAAAAAAACACCATTTAACCTGGTTTCTTTTTCTATTGGCTTAATACAAATATGATCACAAAACTCCCAAGTAAATTCTGTGTTGCTACTGCATATTTAAGAGAGAGAGATTTATTGGAATTCTAGTATGCAATACTATTTCTTCATAGCCAATGTGATCCTCAGAATATTAAAGCCTCATCTTCTATTTAAACCAAAGTTAAAATGTGCATTCAACTCTCTTATCATAACTGCAAGAACCAAAGCAATTTCATAAATTGACAAGGGAAATGGAGACTGCTCACCCTTCCATGGAGACTTATTCACAAGTGTTGAGTTAGCAAATCAAAATGCACAAAACAAACAGAAACTCCTTAATAATAACTAAAAAGATGACATTTAAAAGAACGCAAATATCTCCAATTAAAAAAAAAATGGCAATGTTTCTGCAAACACTGGGTTTTATACAAAGCCTCTTTCTGGGAAACAATTTTCTCTCACTCTTCCCTTTCTGGGGGGTTCATGTATGCTTGGTCCATAACCTCTTTGACAGACTTGCTGCTCAGAAGTCTACTTCTCTTTTTCATACACATTTATTGTTGCTCTTCAGTCTGCCCCACTATAATCATTGTGTACACAAGTCAGTGGAGTCAGGGCAATTTCCAGTCTTCAGTGCACATTCCCAAAGTGCACCAGGTCAACAAAGAAAAGCACTTTGTGTCAACATCTGGAGCATTTCAAGCCAAGATTCAAGTCGAGGCTGTAAAATAAGAGAAGGGAAACCTGATCCCCTGAAAACTACTGCCATGCAAGTAGAGGAGGAAACTTCAACCACCACCAAGATCTTTATCAGGTATGGAGCAAAGGGGAAGGTCTTGGGGGCAAGAAAGACTATCACATGTTAGAAAGGAAGAGATATAAGAGTAATCTAGTATGGCAAACCACCAGAAGCAGCTATCTTATATTATTAACAAATTTTAAAAGTACAGTTGACCCTAAATATCCACGGATTTGGTATCCACGGATTTAAGTATTCACAGCTTGAAAATATTCTTTAAAAAATAATAATCGAAAAAGCAAACCTTGATTTTGCCATCTTCTTTAAGGAACACCCTTTTGCTATGCCATTGCATATAATGGGACTTGAGTATTCACAGATTTTGGTATCCACGGAGGTGGGGGTCCTGGAACCAAACCCAGCAAATATGAAGGGACAACTGTAATTATCTATAAACTCTTACCAAATAAAGGCTGAGATCCTACTCTAAAGAGATTACAGCCAATAGCCACTTTCACAAGAATTGCTTAGAATTCTATAGTTGTGTTAACACATCATCTATATACAGGTATTAACTATTACCACCTTCCTTCTGTGCACTTATATCCTAAAAAAAAATCACCCTGGTATCCTATTACACTGACAGCCAGAAACAGAAGAGATGCATTTTTAAGACTATGGCCATAATGGGAGACGTTCATCTATCACACAGCTACATTTCCATAGCTATGTCTCCTGACACTATCCTCCCCACAAAATTATATTGTAAACAACTCTCCAACACAACCATTTCTGTGTTGTTACAGAGCAGAGAGATGAGTGGGTGCACATCGAGCCATCTTCCTGTAGCTGGATGTGTTGAGACAAGCATCCACAGAAACTTCCAGGAGTCCACAGGACATGCCTACAGATGATGTACTCGTAGCAAGTCCGGCTGCAGGAAAAGAGCTGGACATGTCTACAGTAATCTTCCTATTCTCCAACAATACAGAAATGACAGTATGGAGGAAGGAGGGGGCTGCACTGCTTACAAGGCAGATTGTGGAAGGCACTTTGGTTATGCCATGGCTGTAACTGAATTCTAACTTCCACAAAATTTAAAAAGTGAGTTGTGATGTTCAAATTCCAACTTATGCCTAATGGCATAATTCATGAACAGAATGCCACTCAATCTCTATTTATAGGAATACAGTGGGCCCTCAATATCTGCGGGGATATGGTCTCAGGACCCTGCACAGATAGCAAAAAGTGTGAATGCTCAAGTCCCTATTAATAAGATGACGTAAAGCAGCAGTGAAGGTGGTGGCAAGTCCTGGCTGCCAGGTATACATTCTTTGGGCTCCCCCATCTCTGGGGAACACATCAGCTGCCTGCTTCTGCCTTCAAGGTGGTGGCTGCAGCACTTCTGCCCTACACAATTTTATTAATAAGGGACTTATAAGGAAGATCTCCTGCCCCCTCCCCCAAAATACTGTACTGTAGTCTGAATCTCCTTGCTCCTCCCTTCCCTTCCCTCTCATAAAAAAACAGCAGCCATGGCCGCCGCCACCCCACAGCTGTGGCATGGATTCATACCAAGCACTATGCTTGGATTCCCGCATCTCTTGTCTCTCTGCAGTCTCATGTCTCTGCAAGCCACGCGTTTGCATCTCTCTACAGCCTTACAAATGTGCTGTGTAAAATACAGTACAGGTATTGTGTATTCTATACAATACTGTAGTCTGAATCCACAGTGGGTTGAATCTGCAGATTGTGAGCCTATGGAGATGGCGGGCCCACTATAAGAGGATGCACATAAACCATATCCTATTTCTAAAGCTTCTACAGTATTTCAAATTAAAAGTAAGTGTTTCCCAGATTAGCCATATTAACAAGTGTCAAAGACAAGAAGGTATTTTTCATGTTATTTGTGAAAGCAACCTATGATAGAGGGTTTCATGATGATCCTCCTTGAGTAACAAAAGCAATAATCCAAGCTTTCCCAAGTGCACCTAAGGCAAAAACACATGCAGAAGGTTCATTGGCAGTGCTCAACTTTTGCCTGGAAGCAAACAGATCACATGGAAAGGAAAGGAGCAGGATGATATGGAATCACAAAACACTTTAAAAAGTTCTTTTGGGGAGCCCTTCACAAAGCAAAAAGCATATGAAAAATAAAACCCACTAGCCCCTATAGCTGATAATATTTAGATCACACAGCTCCTCCTTTGCTATACCATCTGGGATGGCGGGAAATGACACTTAATTTAGCATTTTAAAAGCCACTCTAAAACATTTGCTGTTCAGGATGCATCCTGAGATATGCTGGCACCATGTCCTGAATCAAAACACAAGGCAGGGATATGGAATCTTTGCCACTCACTAATGCAGCCATCCCCTGCTTTTGACAACTTGTTTTTCAATGTTCTGCTGTTTCAACAGATCTAAACTTACAGCCACATACTGCATTTTTGACCCCTGGTCCCGCTCTTTCAGCCACACACTGCTCCCCCCATCAGCCGACTTGGTATGCTGTTTTTTCTCTCTCACTCTACTTGGCATGTTTTCCCCCCTCAGTCAACTTGGCACCATTTAGTGTTCAGTCTTGCATGTGCAAGCTAAAAAAATTGGGATGCACTTTTCAAGTGATTCCACTTACAGACAGTACTGCTGCCCCATACCCGTCAGATAAGCAGGGGCTTTCTGTACTCACTACTGGGTTTTACAAAATCCAAAGGAAGTATATGTCACATTACCTGTATCTGCCACAAAAGATTTTCCCAACTCTGAATGAAAGCAACATGAGGTTGTACAGGATTCAGGTACAGTATTCCTTGCCTAAGAAAACCTTATGAAATTCATGGGGATGCCATAAATTGACAGGCGACTTTAAAGCATACATTTCTGCCCCCTGTGGGTCGTGTCATCCACCAAATGTTGTTGTACAGTTTGATCTCTACTAAATAACTGGGAGATTTTCACAATATATTTTCAAAAAATGCTCTTGCATCAGTTACAACACATATCCTGGCCAGAATATATGTTTCACTGAAAAATGGCTCTTTTTCACACATGTACAATATTGTATTCAAAAAAAGCTTTGAAATGTATTTAGCATTCTCTAAACCACCTTGCAACTCAGCTCCAACAAAATATCATTAACACATTAACTAAGTACAGATAAGAAGAAGAGATCAGTGTTTTATGTCCTTTTATATTCTAGCACCCATCAACATAAAAGTGCTGAAATATAGGTACTTTAAAACTGTATCAGAAAGAGTAGAACTTGTAGATTTATCCCTTTTTTTCCTCTGCCCCCTCATGATTATGAGCACAAATCAAGGGTAGCATACTTCTCTCAAGTCCAACAGTAATCACAGACAGAAGACTCTGAAAACATCTAAACCTCTGTTCACTTATATGATCTGAAATGCAAGATTCCTCTGATCACAGGATAGTTTAAAGCACTTGCAGCATAAACTGAATTTTACCTCCACAAAAGCCTTAAGCAAAGCAAACATCTTTGTATGTGTCTTCAAGTTTACGATTCCCAGCTGACTGCACTAGTGAAATAAGAAACCACATTTACAGTCATTATATTCTGACAAGGTAATTTGCTAGCATAGCCTTGAAAGACACTAAGTTCATATACAAGTGGCTAGAGAGAGAGAACTGTTGAGAGATTATTGGGATGATTTGGACACAAACTTTGATCCAAAAGGGAAAATGCAATTAAGAACAGTGCAACACTGGATACACAGCCCACACAGCAATTCACAGCCGCTAAGAATTAAAGCAATATGAAGCTTCAGGAACACAACAGTCATTTGCTTGGCAATTTTAAAATTTTTCTTATCAAACCATGATAATCTAAAAAACCTTTAAAACCTTAATTCTAGCCATGTCATTCTCTTCCCCTTTTACATCCAGGCATCAGTCACTGGTAATGTTTCTGATCCTTTGCAATGGGGACTTTAGCCAATAGAAAGAAAAAGGTCTTTAGCTGATCCTATTAAATAAACAGGGCGGCCCTTCATTAAGCCTAGACCTCCCTTGGCCTCGTATACTCCTCCAAGCTTCTCCACATAAAAAGTGGTTTTTAAAATGAAACTTTAGTAATGGCACCAACTGCTTGCTGCATCAATTAAAAAGGGGGGGGAATCCATGGAGTGGGTGAGATTTAGTGCATCCTTAAATATATTTAAAGGTGAATATTTTCACTGGAATCATCAAGAGCTACTGTTTCCAAAAGTGGTATTAGCAGGACAAACAGATAAAGAAAACATCTAAATCTCTGTTCACCAATATCTGTTCACAGATAAGGTACTCTCTGGAAACAGCAGCCTAAAGGAAGACAAATGATGCTGAAATTTCCCTTCCTATTTAATTAATGGGGCAACAAAGAATCAAAGGTGCTCTAGTATCCCATATCTAAATGCAAAGGCACTGCAAAATCTAAGCGATAACCTAAGAAGCAGCTCAGCAGGTACTTTCAGAAAGTGCTTAAATCTTTTAACAAACTGCTCAAACGCTCATTTTATAAAAGGCAATGACATCCCCTGGGGTGTGCTTTCACCAGATTACATGCATGCTCTTAAGGTGCAAAGGCTGAGCTATGAGCTCAAATCCCACTCCTAAAACATACTTATTGCTCTATACAAACACTTTAACTGGAAAGACACCAACAGGTCTTTTCCCCTTTTCTCCTAAATTTGGATAATAGTAAGAGTGATGTGATTAGAAAAAAGAATTATAAAAGCAAGATGAAACCTAAGGATGACATGGAAATGTACAGTTGTCCCTCTGTATCCACGGATTTGGTATCCACAGATTTCTGTATTCACGGCTTGAAAATATTCTTAAAAAAATAAAAATCCAAAAAAGCAAACCTTGATTTTGCCATCTTATATAAAGGACACCATTTTGCTGTGCCATTGCATATAATGGGACTTGAGTATTCACGGATTTTGGTATCGGGGGGGGGGGGCTGAAACCAAACCCCAGCGAATATGAAGGGACAACTGTACTTTCATGCCCCTTTAAAACTAATCAGTGACAGAAGGAAACAGGCACAAGCAGAATGACAATTTGTAAAGCATTCAAACTGTACCATAAAGTACAGGAAATAGAACATTTACATCTAAAATATGTCTCTTGAGGTTCAAAACCCATGAGGAATGATTCTATGCCATTCAGGCTATTCACAAAAGATACCTTTGCATCAACAATCACAAGCAAAAATTACATTTAAACACAACCAGGCACTCTCCAATCTTCTTTAAAACTAAATCATACATACTAGTGTGTGTGTGTGTGTGTGTGTGTATTATTTATTTATTTATACCCCACTCTTCAGCCACAAAGGCTATCAGAGCAGCTTACAAATGGTCTACAACCTCACAGCTTCTGCTGTATATCACTATTTAACTGAAGAAGGTGCATGATGTCATGTTAAATGTACTTTGCATCTCCCTGCCCTCCTGCAGTCAGCATCCAATAGCACACAGCAAGAAAACACAGAATGCAATCACAACTTGCTACCTAACATATTGCCAGCAGGACATGGGATGTGATGTATGTTTATATATTGGTGGTGACCACACATTTATTAAAATACATAATTTAATATTTAAAGTGGCTGTATCACACCTACCTGCAATTTGGAGGTGGATCTAAGGTGATGTCAGCCAACTCCTTTTGAATCCTGTAACAAGAAATCAAGAGAGAGTATATAAGAAAGCAGTAGTTCTTTTTCATGTTAAAGCTATTAAAAAAATCTTTTGGGACTGATCAAGACAAGTGGCAATCACAACAACAACAACAGGAAGAAGAAGAAGCAGAAGCAGCCGCCGCCAAATCAACATTCCCTAACCTGACTGGATTTATGTTCACTTTATGGTAAGAGAATACAGGCTGACCGACAAGTTTGGCTCAAAAATCAACTGGATCATACTTCAGTCCTATCCAGCATACCATGCAATGGCTCAGACTGGCTCCCCCAAAAGCTTAAAACCAAAAGACATTCTAACCGATCATCTGAATGCCACCACAAGAATGAAGGCATGCTAAGAAGGGGAGATCTCTCCACACCAAGTAAAATGATGGGAAGCAAAGCATCAATTAAATCAGTAACAGAATTCACATTGATTTTTATCACTTAAGAGGGTAAGAGGAAGGTTCTGTTCAGAGAATCCCTTCTCTTTGCATCTCCCTCCCGAAGGAAAAACAGTTATTAACAACCAATACCAGAATCTGCCCACCTCTCTATAAGCTCGTAATGAGAGACTCCTCCTTTTTTCACTACTTCTGGATCACAGTAACATCAATAAGAACAAGGTGGTGAGCAACAGACCCATAAGACAACTTGCTGAAAACACTGGCTCAAATTTCAGTCAAATACAGATACACAAGAAGGATCACAAAGCTAGGTTAGTACCATGGAAATATTTGCAGTATTCATTAAAATTGATGGCTCTTATTTGAAGCAATGAAGTTGCTTTGAATGAAAGTCTAAAAGCAAAGTTCTGAATTCTGGTGAATTTGAGAAGTTTTTAAACGCAAACAACAAAAGAAAGCAACATTTCTTCCTGGGGAAGACCAGTATTTTGCATCTAATCGGGTGACCCCAAAGCAGCCACCAAATCTTAATTAATATTCCCAGCTCTCCTGCACACAGACTATTGTCACCATTCACATCTATTGGTATGTGAAGAAATTAAGTGTTTTGCTCAAGGCGGTGCAGTAAGTCAGTAGCAGGGAAGGAATTAGACAGAGACATTTTGATTCCAAGTCACACCTGGTAACTTTTCTGGCTGTGAATACAAGTGATATGGACAGGTTCTGAGAGGATGATAATTAAGAAGAAGAGAGATTGTTGAACAGAAAAATAACACATCTGGGTAGTAGGTGACAATGCTGGTGAGTTACAGAAGAAAAAAGATTTTTGGAATCGAAAAGAATGCATCTGAGCAGTAAGTGACAATGTTGATGTGGAAAAAAGGCTCAAATTTCTACAGAATGAGCAAAAAGCACAAGGCTATGGGAAAAGAACAGTCACAACAGTTTCTTAACTATATAAACAGAAAGTACAGTTACGCTCAATCTTACCTCTTAGCACTGGTGGAGAGGAGCTTGGAGTTTTTACTCATGCTGACTTTACTTTCCTTCTTCTTAGGTGTGCTTGTCTCTTTCTCGGTCTGTTGGTTGGAGGATGAAGATGAGGAAGAGCTGGTGCTAGCCCTCGAATCGTCATCCGACATAGCTACCCCCCACTACGTACCCCAAACCTGGAGAAGAAACACCACAAAGGAAGATGGAAGGGAAACGGAGAATTAACACTCCGACAAGGAAGCTAGCTGCCATAGGATGGGTGGGGGGGTCTGGGGGTCCTGATCTTTGGAAATAGTTTCTCCTCTCTCCAAGTGTTTTGCAGGGAGAAGCAGAAAACAGATGCAAAGCAGAGAAAGAAGTGTCTCCCCCCCCCTCTCAGTAACATTTAGTGCCAGCTCCATCTCTGGAAATGGGGGGGGGGAGGGTACCCACAGACAAGAGGAATTAATAGAGGGGAAACCGGATTAAGGAGACCAAGTAATTTCCTTAAACATCTCCTCCTCCCATCTTTTATGCCAAAAGATCAGGCAAGCCCAGCTCCCCAATATTTCCAAGAGCACCCAAGACACATGGATAAAAAGGAGGGCAATGATAAGAGGGGAAGGACCAGGGTTTAAGACAGGAGGAAATATTAATGGAAAGTGGGGGGGGGATGCCTGCAAGGTTATGGAGAAAAAACGAGACCCAGTACAGACAAGGGGGGGGAGAGAGGGCATACTAGGGAGGGCTAAACAGAAACTGGGGGGGGGGTGGACAGAAAGCAGTGTGTGTGGAGGCTGGATTGTGGGGGGGGAGCCTAAAGAGATTAGAGGGCAAACTAAAAGACCACAGGAAGTGGGGAGAGGGGGATTAATACTTTTCAGAAGGTTCATAATCGGAGATTACTAATTCGGGGGAGAGCGAAAGGTTGCCCCGAAAAGGCACGGGGTGTGCGTGGGGGGGGGGGGTGTTAAGAGAAAATATCAGAAGCTTTCGGCAACCATTTGTGGGGAGAAAAAATTCCCACTGAGGCTGAAAAGCAATATGGGGGGTGGTGGTTCCCTCGAATTTGAAAGCAGCTTCTCCCTCAAAGGGGCGCATTGCTCCCCCCACACTCCCCTTCCCCTACTTCTCAACCTTCCTCCCCGTTTTCACGACCACCCTCCCCCCTCAAATCCCTTCTACATCTGTGTCCTCCTCTCTCAAAGGGGAGGAGAGGGGGGAAGAGGGGCACCTCGGGGTACCCCCTCAAGCCATTGCTGGCCTTCCTCCCCCCACAAGCTGGGGGTGAGAGGGGAGGAGGGCGAGATCTGACAGCGCCAGGAAGAATCGCCCCCCCCCATTTTCTCTCCGTCTCCCTTTCCCTCCCCCACGTCTCCTTTGCCAACCCAGGTCGCTCCCCCATCGCCCGCTCTCCCCCTGGGCTGCCACAAAGCTCCCCCCCCCACACACACATACACGCCGCCCCCTTCCTCGCCTCCCCTCCGCGCCCTCCCGGGCCAAGCCGTGCCGGGGGTGGGGTGGGGTGGGGGAGAGGGGGGGCAGCTGGGCTCGCTTGGCGGCGGCGATGGGGCGCCCCTTCTTCCCCATACCTCTCCCTTTGTGTCTGGCTGCTGCTCCTCCTCGGTGCGGCTGGGCCTGGCCACTCGTGTCTCTCTCGCTGGGAGAGAAGCGGAAGTGCTGCAACAGCAACTATTAAACAGGCAATGGCTTCCCTGCCTGCCTCGGCCCCCCCTGCCCGCCCCACACACTCCCCAAGCTGGGAGGGCAGCCAGCCAGCCAGCGTCTCTCTCTCTCTCACACACACACAGGGCTAGATGTATAGGTATAGACAGATATGTATGTAACACACACAAACACACATATATTCTCAGAAGGGAGTGGGAGTGGGTACCTAAGAAGGCACACATCGCCTCATCATAAGGGAGCTTCCCTGTCATAGCTTAATATGCCCCATACCCGCGGAAAATACCCTTATTAGGATTTTTAAGTGGGGGTTTTGAAAGGAGGGAGAAGATGCTCCTGAGGCGAACCTTTGCTATGCCTGAAGCAAGCTGTGTAACTATTCCATACCTTTCACTGTTCCATAGAGTGTAAAAAAAGAATCACACAAACTTTTCCATCATCACCTATTATTATTATTATTATTATTATTATTGAGAGAGGATATAGAGACGTCTATGGAAAATGACAGTATCTACGGGTTTGTTTTTCCCTCAGTCCACCTGTCACCACTTGCCAGGCCTCCTTTTCAATTTTTGGTTCTTTCCTCCCCTGGCTGTGTTTTAAAAGCAGGGGAGAAAGGGAAAGGAAATGTTGATGGTTCCCTCAGGAATAATGTGTCCCCCCCCTTTTAACACACTGTCTCTAGAAGAGACTTAGTCCCCCTCTCCCTCTTTGCCCCTGCTCCTGAGGCTGGAGGCTCAGCAGCCTTCTCACTCAATGCTGAGTCCCAAAGCGACAGGCCTGTTAGGAAGGCCTTTTTCTCTTCTGGCAAAGGGATTTTTGGCTTGCTCAGAATGTGCAGCAGCAGAAACCGTTGCTGTTTTACTGTTATACAGTCCTCCTAAAAGTATGGGCTCCTCTTTTGTGTTCCCTTAGTGTACTTAAGGAGTCTTTTTCCTGGCCTCAAGCAACCAGTAACCATTTTCTATCATCTCTCCCTCTAACACACTGAGCCATCATTAAGGGGGTGACAATCCAACAGGTGGGACCCAGCCAGCCTTGAGTAGGGATATAGGAGAAAGATAAGAGAGGAGCTCGGTTGAGGAAGGGTGTATTGCACTTGAAAAAGTGTTATACCTTTGTAACATGTCATTGATGTCAAGATGCTCTCTCCTTTTCCTCCTTTACTTCTGCCCTCTTATTATAGTCACTAGTTTCTGGGCTGTACAATCCCACCCTGCAGAATTCTTTTGTTCCATTTAGGTGACATCACTAACTTAACAATGGGGAAGTCTGTAATGTCACCGATCCCATTCTGGGATCTAGCATGAAGATTCCTAAACTTGGCAGCAGACAGAAGGAAAATCTGGTTTTGTTTCCAAGTGTATTAGTAATTCAGGAGCCAATTAATGAGTCAGAATTTTTTTTCCACTGGCTTTCTTCTCTCCTGTAAAGTGACCTGCCACTGTTTGTAACAGAAAAGTCAAGTGGCATTTCAATACAAGTAGCAGGAATTCCTAACATTTGGATAGAGTGTGTTTTACACTGTGCCCGCTCCTGTTAAGAGAAGGCAAGACAAAATTTCCCAAATGAAAACCTCAACCTGGGGCTTTTCTACAATATTAAAAACCTCAAACCCCTCCGCTGCAAATTCACTTGAATCTGCAGCAATCAGCCACACAACATATATCCTTTCCCCCGAATCTATGGTGATCAGGCTACATGACCCAAATTGGGGTCATTTGGGGGTATTTTACCTTGATGCAGAGTATGTTGGATTTGGGTTTTTCTCTGCATTTTTGTCTGGCGCTGCTGCCACCGCCACCACTGCAGCAACCATTTTAAAGCTCAAGAGGTGAGTTCTGAGCTGAAGGGAAAGGTTTTCTCCTTTCCCCTGGCTTAGCAAGTGATGGAGGCACATTGAAGCAAGTGACAGGCAAGCAGAGAGCAGGCAGAAGAAAGAAGTACTTGAAGCAATTGATGGAGGCACTTGAAGCAAGCAACAGCTGAGTAGAGAGTAGGCGGAAGGAAGAGGCGCTTGAAGCAAGCTATGGAGGTGCTTGAAGTGAGTGATGGGCAAGTGGAGAATGGGAAGTAGTAGTGCTGCTGAGAAAGGGGAAAGGAGAAAATGTCTCCCTTTGACCGAGAACTTGCCTTCTGAACTTCAAAATGGTTGCGGAGGTGGCGGTGGTGGCAGATGAAAATTCACAGGGACAGTGAAGACAAATGCCTGACATCCCTGTGGAGAATAAATATTATGCAGGGCTTTGGGACGAATGCAGGGGCATGAAGGGCAGGACTCTATTTGAACTTTTGGGTCCACGTGTAGACAAGCCCCTGAACCAAAAGACCAAGATGCTGTGGAAATCCCTATACATGAAAAGCTTGTCTTTCTTGGAGGAAAACCAAGGATCTAGGTTTTAAGATGGAGGGAGGAAAGAAGCACTTTATTTTCTTAAAGTAACCCGGTTTGTGGGGGCAATTAGCTAATACACATTGGAAACTGCTTAATGCAGTGTAGATGTGTAAATTGCTATTGCTTAACAATTTGTAAGCCGCTCTGATAGCCTTTGTGGCTGAAGAGCAGGGTATAAATACCTAAATAAAATAAATAAATAAAAACTTATTTAAGAGGAGCTTCACTCCTGGCAGACAGAGGGCCCCTAGCACACCAAGTCAAAACCCATCTTTCCCTCCTTAGCAGATTGCCATTGTTTGGGGATCCCAACATTTCTGTGAACAAAGCAAGGAGAATGCATGATAAAAGGCGTCTACAGGAAGCATCCAGAGAGGTCTGTACAGGCCAGAAGGAAAAAGGCAAGAGGGCACCCTCCTTCCTGTGGTCCAACAAACTTGATAAAAAGGAGACAGGAGCATAAACTAATTTAGTCTAGGAAAAGAGAAGCCTTTCTTGCCCATGGCAGTTGGCTCTCTTCCAAGGAGCCACAAACAGAAAAGGAGAAGACAAAATAGTAAGTGAGTCAGCCATTTGGGATTTTGAAAATAATTCTTTATTTAGAAACGTACACCAAACCCTTCAGCGTGACGACTCCTAAGTAGGTGCAGAAATAGTATTAATATAATCAGTGTTCTGAATAAATATGTATTTGAATACTATTCCCAACATCCTGACATAGCATATTCCCCCCCCCCAACATTTCAAAGATGAAATCTGGGACACAGATGGCCAAGCAACATCAGAAGTGGTTAAGATAACAAAATTATAAATGAGGGAAAGCACACAAGCTAGGAAAGGCTGCAGCAGTTTGCTTTTGCCTGAGTCTATGGGGAAGGCCAAGATTCTGCCCCCTCCTTTCCTCTTCCTCCTGCTGAGTTAATTGAGTGTAAACTACTTTGCACTTTAAGTTCAGTTTGCAGCAGTTGAAGTAAGCTGAGGATAAAGGAGGAAGTGGGAGATGGGAAACTAGAACATTTTAAAAGTACAGTAGGTGGAAAAGTGGGATGACAGAGGATTAATTGGGGCTGTCCCTGCTAAATTGGGACAGTTGGAGGGTACAACATAGCATTTCTTAATAAAGTAAGAAATTAATTGAATTTTTTTTAAACTGCCAGTCAAGGGAGTTACAGGCTTATGGCCTTTTTTTTTTTTAATCCGAGGGTTTGTGTGAGTTGCAGTCCAGTACCATTTGAAGGCTCACACATTCTCCTTTCTTGCAGCAGGGAATATGAATGGTTTCCCCGTATGATCAGGACCATGGCAACTGTGTTGGGGAATGGATCATGTACTGTCTGTTATGATATCACCAGTTCTCATACAATGTAACCAGTTCAATTAGCTGAATTCAGCATTATCCAGCTTGATTGTTTTGTTGTTAGAACTGTTGTTGGATACAGCAATGTACTTTAAAAAAAGCTTACATTTTTATTACCACAGAAAGCAATAGATTCCAGTTCTTTCTACTAGATTTCTAGAGTAATTTTTGGTGAACCTCAGCTGAGTACACTACAATAATAAAAAATAAAATATTAACCAATAGAACTAATTTGAGATATAGCATAAGGTGGGATATATTATAATAACAGTATAAAAGTCCCATGTATGTCTACACTGTGCACACTGAACTGTAGACGCTACAGAAATGATGTAATAATACTGTCTGGTTATCCCAGCTTTCTAAATGTACAATACAACTAGCAGAGAATATATTTATCTCAAGATTCATATTATTTCCAAATCTAAAATAATAGATAAAGAAATTGATAGAACTGTAGTGTTTGAGATGGGGAAGTCTATTTATGACAATAGGTATCTCCACTGAGTAGTTCCACTGAGCAAGGAGCTGCCAACCATACTAAGGACCAACTTTACCACACACAGTAGACTGAGGTATGTGTGTGTGACTGTTAAAGCTATCTGGGCATAAAGAAACAGCCTGCCCAACCTTCAGCTGCCTGGTAGGTTGCTAAGATCAATTGGAGAAACTCTCGTTGCCAACTTTTGGTCAAGTAGGGCTTCTGTGTCTTAATATCTACCTAAGAGATATTAACAGATGGAAACCAGTGCAGACTTTGTTGTTCTTAACTGCCGTCAAGTTGATTTTGACTTATGGCGACTCTGTTAGTGAGAGACTTCCAAGTCATCCTGTCATCAATTCAGGTTTTGCAGACTCAGGGATGTCTATCCATCTGTAATGTGGTCTTCCTCTTTTCCCACTGTCTTCTACCTTACCAAGCATTACTGTATTTTCTAATGAGTCAGGTCTTCTCATGATATGTCCAGAGTACAACAGTCTCAGTTCAGTCATCTTGGCTTCTAGGGAGAGTTCAAGTTTGATTTGCTCTAGAACCCATTTTATTTGTTTTTTTTAACAGTCCACAATATCTATAGAACTCTTCTCCAGCACCACATTTCAAATGAGTTGATTTTTTTTCTTATCAGCTTTCTTCACCGTTCAGCTTTCACAATCATATATAGAAATGGGAAATATGATAGTACGGACAATCCTAACTTTAGCATTCAATTATATATCTTGACACTTGATCTTGTCTATATCTTTCATAGCTGCCCTTTCAAGGTCTAGTCTTCTTCTGATTTCTTGACTGCAGTCTCCATTCTGATTAATGACTGAACCAGAGTGTGGAAAATCTTGAACTATTTCAACGTCTTCATTGTCTACTTTAAAGTTATGTATGTAAATCTTCTGTGGTGATTATTTTTGTTTTCTTAATGTTCAACTGTAAACCTGCCTTTGTGCTTTCTTCCTTGACTTTCTTCAGTTATTGTTCCAAGTCTTTGCTATTTTCTGCTAGTAGTATGGGGTAATCTGCATATTTTAAACTGTTGATGTTCCTTCCTCCAAGTTCCATGCCTCCTTCCTCCATGTCTATTTTCTTTTGAAATTCTTTGGTGTGGTCCATTATTCAACATATGTTTGCAATAAGACCCCTAGTGCCTCTTCCTTTCGTTAACCCAGCTTGGACAGCTGTCATTTCTCACTCCATATAAGCATATACTTACCACACTTATTAATTCTTGCCCTTTCATGGAGGTATGGATGGCGTGGGAACCCTGTTAGGAAAAACATCAACAAAGAAGAAATAGGTAGGCCAAATGAGAAGGTCTGTTTTGAAGAATTAAGAGGCAGGATTATGCTTTGGTTGTCACTTATCCAACACAGAACTACATAATAAAGCATAGCGGGCCTGAGGCAAGGCTGATTGATTGTTTACTTCACTGATCTCTCATAAACTAATTTAACCTTCTCATATATGAGGTCTGTCTATTAAATAACGAGACTGTGTTTCTACCTTTCAGACAAATCAGGGAGAACTGATTGTGAATGCTTGAGTGGTGACCCTGAACATGTCTGAACCTGCATGACAAACATCAGCGCTCTTGGCCATTCAGTTAATTGTCAATCATTGTTTAAAGCAGCTGTGTTGTCTGTTATGTGCCGGAAAAATGCTAAGTTTAAAAGTCGAGCAACATGTCAATTTGACATTTTTAGTAAAATTGAACAAAACACCAACAGAATCTTTTCAAATGCTTACTGAGGCCTACGGGGAAGGCCGCATGTCTCACGCGTGTGTGTTTGTGTGGCAAAAAAGATTTAGGGAAGGATGTGACAACTGTGTAACACGATGAACACCCTGGATGACCTTCCACTTAATGAACTGAAGAAACTGTGGAAAAAATCAGCCAGATTTTTTGAGGAGACCACCAATTCAGTGTCTGAATGATAGCTGAAGCTGTGAACATTGACAAAGATACTGCATGGAAAATTTTGCATGAGGATCTCAACATGAGAAAAGTCTGTGCCAAGATGGTCCCTAGGGTTCTCACACCAGAGCACACCACAAGGAAGTTTGCGCTGACATTCTGCAGCAACTTGAGGCAGACCCAAACCTTTTTTTAAAAAAAATCATCACTTGTGATGAAACCTGGATCTTCTAGTATGATCCTGAGACAAAATGACAGTCAATGTACTGGAAAACACCATCATCACCAAGAATGAAAAAAGCACATCAAAGCAAGTCCATATTCAAAGCCATGCTCATTGTTTTGTTGTTGTTATTGTTTTACATCAAGGCAGTAATTTTGGCAGAATGGGTTCCAGAAGGCAGAACAGTAAACCAGCATTGTTATAAGGAAGTTTTGACAAAGCTGAGAGAAAGAGTTAGAAAAAAAGGCCAGAACTGTTGAAAAATGGTTTCATTCTTCATCAAGACAACGCGCCTGCTCACACAACACTTTATGTGAAGCAGTTTTTGGCCAATAAATGCATTACTACACTTGAACATCCTCCATATACCCCAGATTTGGCACCATGCAACTTTTTTCTTTTCCCAAAAGTGAAATTGGTGCTTAAAGAAACACATTTTAAGTCAATCTGCTGCATCAAGCAGAGAAGAAAACAACATGTGTTGAAACAGCTGACAGAAATGGATCTGCTCCACACCTTCAACCAGTGGAAAACAAGACTGCATTGGTGTGTATGTGTGAACTGGGAGTATATTGGAGGGGACAAGCATTAGAATTGTAATACATATAAATAAAGATAGGTTATTGTATCAGTCTTGTTATTTAATAGACAGACCTCATACTTCTTGCCTTTCAGCCTGTCATCCTATACCTATATATCTGGAACTCAACTTCTGAGCAGACTTGTATCTGTATAGGACTGCACTATTTTTAAATTAAATTATTTTCCAGTTTTACCTCATTTATGCTTTTTTTCCCCACTTACTCTCTGAAACATGAAAGTCTGGAAAGTGATTGAGGTGAGCCTTAACTTGTATTTTGGATATCCAGAAAACTAGATTTGTCTTTACATCTCTAAGTGACAAAGATGCACATTCTTGAAGAGCTATTGGCAGTTTCTTTTGCAAAATATGGTTAATATTTCTTTCCTGTCAAGGATATTTCCAGGTACACATAATTAACTTTTTAAAAACTTACTGTTAACCACATTTTTGTTAATGTAATTATCCATGTGGAGTTGTACAGCATTTTATAAGCTAAGGTTTGAGTTTCAGAATAGATTGAAGAATGTATTTCTTTCCAGGGAGCCTGGCTGTTAACATATAATCTTTCAGGGAGCAAATTGGCCTGAGAAGCATATATCTGAGTTATTATGTTAAGAAATCTACACTAACACATACAACCCCCCCCCACAGACGCATATCTGTTACATTTTTTAAAAATGCAGAATATTGCAAGAAAGTCAAAGCAAGAATGCCAGATGTCCCTAACTATAAGGGATGTCCTTTATTTGCAGGCTGGAAAGTCTGTCTTGTAGGACTAGCAGATCTCTCTGGCTTTTTTTCGCAAACGAAGATTCAGGAAGGACTCATCCCATGCTTTCTACAAGCGCTCTGATGACTAAAAAGACCAATCCGAGATAAACAAGTCCAGTTGCAGAAAGCACAGAAGAAGGTCTCCTTGAGTGATGTTTTTGGGTTGTGATTCTTTCTGCGTTGTCGTTTCTCTTCAAGACTTGTTCGGCGTGAGTTCTCAAATAAGGCTGCAGCATTGTGGATAGTGCGTCTCCATGGCTCCCGATGTGAGGCCAGGGTTGGCTACTGTTGGTGATCAGTTTGGCCGAGCCTGAGATGTTGTTTCAGGGAGTCTTTGTATCGCTTTTTTGGAGCACCCCTCTTATGCTGACCCGTGGCGAGTTCACCGTAGAGTAGTATTTTTGGGAGGCAATGGTCCTCCATCCTAGAAACGTGCCCTGCCCAGCGCAGCTGTGTTCTCAATATCATGGCCTCAGTGCTGGTGATCCCTGCTTGCTCAAGGACAGCAACATTCATCACATAGTCAGTCCAGTGTATATTTAGGATTGTGCGTAGACAGCGCTGATGAAAGCGTTCGAGGAGTCGTAGGTGGTGGCGATAGGTGACCCATGTTTCAGACCCATAAAGGAGAATAGACAGTACAATGGCTCCATACACACTGATTTTTGTGCTTTGCCTCAGGTGTTTATTGCTCCAGACTCTTTTGTGAAGTCTTCCAAATGCACTATATGCCTTTGCTAATCTGTGATCAATCTCTTTGTCAATCTTGGCATCTGAGGAGATGATGCTTCCCAGGTAGGTGAACTGCTGAACGGACTTGAACACAGATTTGCCGAGGGCAATGTGGGGATGGTGGTGTTTGTCCTGTGGTGCAGGCTGGTAAAGAACTTCTGTTTTCTTCAGGTTGACTTCCCGCCCAAACAGCTCTGCAGCTGTTGCAAAGCAGGATGTTAGGCACTGCAGAGCTGCTTATGTGTGGGCAACAAGGGCAGCAGCACCAGCGAAGAGCAGATCACGGACTAGATAGTTTAGAGTCTTAGTGTGAGCCCTCAGACGGCTTAACTTAAACAAGCTACCATCAGTACGGTAACGTATATAGATGCCGTCTTCTTCTTCAAGCTCTGTCATAGCCCTTTGGAGCATCATGCTAAAGAAGATTGTAAATAAAGTTGGTGCAAGAACACAACCTTGCTTCACTCCATTAGTTATTAGAAAGGGCTCTGAGAGAGCATCATCATATCTGACTTGACCACACTGGCCCTCATGTAGCAAGATAATCATTTTAAGGAATTTGGGAGGACATCCTAGTCTTTCCAGGATCTGCCACAGACGTTTTCTACTCACAGTGTCGAAGGCTTGGTGAGGTCGACAAATGTTACAGAGATACCCTTGTTCTGCTCCCTACATGTTTCTTGCAATTGTCTAAGGGCAAATACCATGTCTGTAGTACTGCTATTGGCTCTGAAGCCACATTGGATTTCAGGGAGAAGTTCTTCTGCAATAGCAGAATCTGTTAATAATCTGTTCAGGAGTATTCTTGCAAGGATTTTTCCAGCAATAGAGAGCAGTGTTATGCCTCGATAGTTTGAGCAATCGGGTTTTGCTCCTTTTTTCTTGTACAGGGTGATGATGACTGCATCTCGGAGGTCTGATGGCAGTTCCCCTTTTTCTCAGCAATTCACAAGGAATTCGTGGTATTTATTGTGGTGTGCATGACCTCCGTGTTTCCAAGCTTCAGGTGGGATTCCATCAATCCCAGCTGCCTTGCCATTTTTCATCTGCTGTATGGCCTTAAGGGTCTCTTCCAAAGTGGGAGCTATGTCCAATTCATTTTTCATCAGTTTTTGTATCATATGTTGGATAGCTGAGCCTTGGACTACTCACTTGGCGCTAAAGAGACTTTGAAAATGTTCAGCCCATCGATTCAGGATGGAGGCTTTATCAGTAATTAATGTTTGACCATCTGTACTGTATAAGGAGCTTTGGACCTGATAAGTAGGTCCAAACACTGCTTTAAGAGCTTCATAAAATCCTCTATGATCACCCAGATCTGCACAGCATTGTCTTTTCTGCTATATTGATCCACCACTTGTTCTGCATGTCTTGGAGTTTTTGTTGAAGTTTACTACATGTGAGGCGGAAAGCTGCTTTTCTTACATAGCAGGTTGGCTGGGTGAGGTATGCCTGGTGAGCAGTTCTCTTCTTTGCCAACAGCTCCTGAATCTCTTGGTTGTTTTCATCAAACCAGTCGATTTTTCTTGTGGGAGAACCTGAGGGATTCTTCTACAGACTGGAGGATACTGTTTTTGATATGTTGCCAAAGCACTGTAGGAGAAGGATCTTTAAGATGGTCTTCAAGTTTTGTTTGTACATTTGCCTTGAATTGTCTCTCATGGTAGCTTGTTGAAGATTGTTGACTTGGAGTCTCTTCTTTAAGATGCCACCCCTCTTAGGTTTGAACTTAAGCTGAAGATTTAGTTTACATCTGACGAGGCGATGATCATTTTGACATTCTGCACTGGGCATCACTCGGGTATGATGGACATCACGAATGTCTCTCTGACGGATTAGAACATAGTCAATGAGGTGCCAATGTTTGGATCGGGGATGCATCCAGGTTGTCTTCAAGCTATCTTTCTGCTGAAAGATTCTGTTTGTAATAGTCAGCTGTTGTTCTGCACAGAACTCTAGCAGGAGGCATCCGTTATCATTTTCCAACACCATGCTTGCCTAAGACACCTTTCCAGGCTTTGAAGTTCTTTCCTACTCTGGCACTGAAGTCACCAAGGATAATAATTTTATCTTCTACAGGGACTTTTTATATGAGTTGGCGTAGGTCTGTGTAGAATTTGGCTTTCTCTACAGGGTCGGCTTGCATAGTTGGGGCATAGATACTTAAGAGAACAACATGTGGGAGGCATAAGGAAATAATGCGATCAGAGTGTCCTGTTGGCAAGGTTTCGAGTTTGGAGGCAATGGAGTTTTTAATCATAAAGCCTACTCCTGAAAGATGTTTTTCGGTTTTGGGTTTGCCAGACCAGTAAAGTGTGTAGCTGGCGCCATGTTTTTTAAGGCAGCCTTCTTCATGGAAGCGAACTTCACTAAGAGCAGCAATGTCAATGTTAAGTCATGATAGTTCATGGGCTATTAGGGCAGAACGACGCACAGGCCGTCCACTATCTTCAGAGTCTCGCATGGTTCTGTTGTTCCAGGATGCAAGTGTCAGTTTATTTACACCTTTGGAGGCCGGTGTGTGCTTTTGTTTCTTTGCCTTGGTTTGACCACATCAGAAGATGCCCGTTGGCCATGGCTAGCCAGGTAGTTGGGGATAAGCTTTCGTTAGGCCACCTTTTCTAGGCCCCTCTCCATATGGAGCAAGCAGTGCTCTCCTTAAAAAAGGCTGCTTGGTCGTTCAAGATGCTGCCGAACAAGACTGTCATCTCCCGGGTCAGCCTCGAGTGACCAATGTCCTGAACTGCCTGCATGCAGGGTTGGGTCTGCAGCTTCCACAGTGCATCTTTACACCTGCCGTTTCGTCCCTCGCCTATCACCTATCGCCACAGGGCTTTTTTGTCCTTCAAGCCTATGCAATGGATTTTTCTGGTGGAGCGCAGCGTGCACAGAACTGGCCTTACCCTTTAAGCCAAAGGTCCATCTGCTGTGGCCTTGCAAGCATGGACGTAGCAGTGAGGTCCTTGGGTCATAGGTTTGATTAGAGTTTCCTTCTCTTAGATGGTTGACCTTACAGGGTTGGACGAGCACCATCTGCCCAGGTTTGGGATTAGAGTTTTCCTTCTCCTAGGATGGTTGCCACAAGGCTAGAGAGCCCATCCTGCCCTTTGACGCTCTTTGTCAGACCCTTCGGTTTTGACCTGTCTGGCATGGGAGACCCTACCGGTGGCTTTATGCCACCGCCAGCATAGCTCAAAATATCATTAGGGTACGCAAGCCTCTCTCCCATGACAAGGGGACGTCAATGGAGAGGTCAATGGACTAGCAGATATCCCGTATTATAAAGGATGTCCCGTATTTGAGGGTTGGAACTCTTTTCCTTTTATATAGACTGCAAAAGATGCCCCCCCCCCCGCAATCTCATATTTTGCGGCATGGGCCCTTCATAAAGACAGAAATGTCTGCATCATGTAATTTATGAATGTAGACAATATATTAATTTTACAGAGAAACACATGACTAGGTTAACTGAAATCAATACTTTCAGGTAGAACACAAACTAATTAATAGCTGCTTCCTGACTGTTAACACTTCATGAATTTTGACTGTCTCTTCTTGCTGTTTTGAAAATCTGGCAACAGTAAGTCAAAGTTCTATGAGATATACACAAGAGCAACAATGAAGTACAGTCGTCCCTTCACATTCGCGGGGGTTCCGTTCCGCGGACCCCCGCGAATGTGAAAAATCCGCGAATAACAAACACCCCTCCCCCTCCCTCCCAGGCCTTCGCGGGGCCTTGCTAGGCCCCGCGGAGGTCTCCCCGGCCCTCCCTCCCTCCCTCCCCAGGCCTTCGCGGGGCCTTCCTAGGCCCCACGGAGGTCTCCCCGGCCCTCCCTCCCTCCCTCCCCAGGCCTTCGCGGGGCCTTCCTAGGCCCCACAGAGGCCTCCCCGGCCCTTCCTCCCTCCCTCCCCAGGCCTTCGCGGGGCCTTGCTAGGCCCCGCGGAGACCTCCCCGGCCCTTCCTCCCTCCCTCCCCAGGCCTTCGTGGGGCCTTGCTAGGCCCTGCGGAGGTCTCCCCGGCCTTCCCTCCCTCCCTCCCTCCCCAGGCCTTCGCGGGGCCTTGCTAGGCCCCGCGGAGATCTCCCCGGCCCTTCCTCCGTCCCTGCCCAGGCCTTCGCGGGGCCTTGCTAGGCCCCGCGGAGGTCTCCCCGGCCCTTACCCCTCCCTCCCCAGGCCTTCGCGGGGCCTCCGCAGGGCCTCCGGGGGTCCCGCGAAGGCCTCCCCACTTCTCCCCAGGCCTTCGCGGGGCCTCCGGAGGGCCTCTGGGGGTCCCGCGAAGGCCTTCGCACCGCTCCCCAGGCCTTTGCGGGGCCTCCGGAGGGCCTCCCGGGATCCCGCAAAGGCCTTCGCACCGCTCCCCAGGCCTTCGCGGGGCCTCCGGAGGGCCTCCGGGGGTCCCGCGAAGGCCTCCCCACCCCTCCCCAGGCCTTCGCGGGGCCTCCGGAGGGCCTCCGGGGGTCCCGCGAAGGCCTCCCCACCCCTCCCCAGGTCTTTCACGGGGCCTCTGGAGGCCCCGTGTCGCGGTTTTGGGGGGGCCCGGGGGGGCCCTCCCAAAACCGCGAATAACCGAAACCGCGAATGTCAAGTTCGCGAATGTGGAGGGACAACTGTATTGTATTTTTATCCCAAGCCCCTAAGGAGAGTTCCTGTTTAGGATTCCAGCCAGCCTGGATCAAGAGCCTTGTAGCCTTCTTCAAGGCTTGTCAGAGAGAAGGCAATTTCAAGGGAGGGGAAAGAAAACCCTGCCCATTTTTCTCTCTTTTTCCCCTTGAATTCCCCTGCTAAGTGATATTACACTACAGTGCTTTCAGCCTGGAACCCTTTATAGATATATAGCAGGGGGAGTCAGGCTGCAGACAGGATGTAGGGGTGACACAGATTTTCTGGATAGGAATAAAATTAAATATCTCTGCATAGTGTGTGTGAGATATCTCTTTGTATCACTACTACTAACAGCAACCCCGTACTCTCCAACTATCCTGATTTGGAAGGGACAGTCCCAATTAATCTTCTGTCATACCGCTTTTCCAGTTGCTTTTAAAATATTTCTGTTTTTCTCTCTACTTTCTCCCTTTGTTCTCATCTTATTTCAGTTGCTGCAAACTGAGATCAAAGTGCAAAAGTAGTTCACACTCCATTAACTTTGCAGTGAAGAGTAGAGAGCAAAACCTTGCAGATACAAACAGCTACATTCTCTCTTAGCTTGGGAGTAAGAATGAAATGGGTGTTTCTAAACACATGAAGAGTCACTGTCCTGCATAATTAAATAAGCACAGTCAACCCACAAATACATGGAGACCTTGGTATCCACTGGGGTTTGATCCCAGGACCCCCTGTGGATACCAAAATCCATGGATGCTTGAGTCCCATTATATACAATCATGTAGTAAAATGGTGTCCCTTATGTAAAATGGTGAACAGCAAGTTTTGCTTTTTTTGAATTTTTTTTTGGGGGGGGGGGAATATTTTCAAGCCATGGATGGTTGAATCCGTGGATGCAGAATCTGTGGATACGGAGGGATGACTGTAAATATGCTAGAATTAAAGGGCCATGTTTTGCTTCTAGGCCTAGGGGGCATACAAGAGCCACAAATTGTCTTTTAGTTCTAGATGTCTACACTACATAGTTATAGGAGTGTGATACTACTACGCCATGGAATTTAACCATCCTATGGAATTTGGGGGTTTATAGTTTGGTGAAGCACTGAATTCTTTGTTAGAGAGAGTTCTATTGCTGTGCTTCAGGGAGTAGACTAGAACTTCCTGGCAGAGAATTCTAAGTACCTCACCAAATTATAAACCCCAAGACGTTGTAAGATAAACAGCCTTGACAGTTAAAGTATGGTCAAATTCCTAAATTAGTGTTGTGCAGATACATTCCTATTGAAGCACCAACAATTAAAAGAAAAAAAATCCTTCCAGCAGCACAAGACTGGGGCTGTGCTGCCTATTGCAGTTCCCTTGCCATTGTGTGCTCTGAGCAGCCCCTCCTTCTGCTGCCCATACATGCGGAACACACAGTTGGCAGCAGGGAGGAAACAGTGCAGGGACAGATGAACACGCAAGCTCTTCACTATCATAGCCAGCTCCTCCCATTTGGCCGAAAGGGGCTCCTACCTCAGGTAGCAGACACCGTGGGGCAGCAATAGCATCTCCTTGACTGTGTCTCACAGATTCAATGACCAGTACCTTCTGTTGGAAGGCAGAGTGGTGGGAAGGATGCTATCTCAGCCCCAGTGTTGAAATTTAACCAAGCCAGCTCAGTTTGTAGGTGGAATGGTGGTAGTGATGAGGAACCATCATCTCTATTTCTTGGGCAGCACTACGTGCAGTCATGATCTCTGATGTTTATACTCTATGTAAAGATGCCAGGGACAGCTTTAATACCCTAAGGGCACCAAATCCTGCCTGACCTTGGAAGCTAAGCAGAGTCAGCCCTGGTTAGTACTTGGATGGGAGACTGCCAATGAATCTCAGATGCTGTAGGCTATATTTCAGAGAAGGATCTGGCAAAACCACCTCTGATTATTCCGTACCTAAGAAAACTCTATGAAAATGATGGGGTCACCAAAAACCAACAGGCAATTTGAAGGCGTGCGTGCACACACACACACAGATGTCAAGGGATGAGGAGTGGGTTACCTGCTTACATGGTGCAGTTGCCACATTTCATATATAGTGAGTTCCACCTTATTTGGGAGTAAGGTGGGATATAAATCAAATATAGAAATAAATAGTGCTTAGTGAACATTGAATACCAATCATCCTCATGGAAGAAAGAACTGTAGGCACAGAGCAGCAATCAACATTATATCCATTATATCACTTCCAGCTGTTCCAGAGTTATCACCAGCTATCAGGTGTTTTATTGTTCTTGCTCTAGTTTTCACAGCTCTGATGTTGCATCCACATTATTTACAGACCTTTAGATCCATGTTGCAGACACCCTTTCATTTTACTACCTTGAGTTCAAATGAGGTTACATTACATCGTATTATTTGTTGTGACCATGAGGAAACTTTTCCTTTTTCTTAATTGGGATATTGTTGGAATTATATTTCCCTCTGCTTTTCAGGAAAGCAAACACAAAGGCAAGGTGGACTTGTGATAAATAAATAAATAAATAAATGGCAAATGAAGATACAAACAAAAAGAAGAGAGGAGTTTAAAATAGGATTTGGATAGGGCAGCTCTACCATTAAATAGCAGATTTGGGCTTGTCATAAAGGATCAGACAAATTTTTGGTCGCTTAATTTAGAGTGGTTGTGTTTTTAGTGCCTGGGATAGGGAGAGGTGCTTGTGGGATTCTTCTGCCTTAGGTGCCAAAATAACTTGCCTGGCTTTGGGTACTACTCACCCTGACTTGGTGGTGAAGGCCATTTCCTGTTCTGCCTGTGGTAGCAAAGTATTTTTGGATACTTTCTAAACTTGGGTTTAGAATGCATTTTAACAGTATCAGGAAAAATAGGATTTATTATAACAATTTCCCCCTGTACCTGCCTTATAATTTTTTATTTGGCCAGTGTCAGAGAGGCAGAAAGCAGACTGAGGAACCCAAGCATCTCATATTTTATTTGTTTTATCTAAAGAGAGGGTAAGATAAGTAGGAAGACATTGGTGAGGCCAACAGGTCAGCTTACAAAGCAAGATTACTAAGAGAATCTTTTAATTTTCCCCAAAGCTATACTCACATGAAATACTTTGTTATACAATCCAGAAGCATTATTTTTGTAACCAAGCTGAGCATGAAAATCCACAAGATGCATAATTCCAGAAGAAGACAAGGAAACCTTACATGAATACATTTCTCTGCCAAGTTGCCTTGTGTTTGACCTGGTTATCCCAAATCTGCTGCAGGTTACTCTTTGCTGGCTCTAAAGAATGTCGAATGCAGATGTATGTTTTTTCTTTCTTTTTTGGAAACCATGCTTTGCATATCAAATTCAAACAATAGCTTCAGAATGAAATGTGTAACTAATCCTTACACCATAGTTTTTAGTTATGACACTTAACCATTAAGGTTATATATTTGCATCAAAGAACCAAGAGACATGTAACCAGATTCAACCAAATGCAAAGCGCTTGTATGTTTGATGAGAAGAGTGCATTCCAACAGGTGACACTGTTCATGGGGCAACCCCAGTCAATACACACACATATACAGCCTCTAAAATCAGTTGCTAGACATCTTTAGCGAATTTGTGAAAAGGGCTACTGTATTGTTAGGATTGATCTACTGTAGTTGCACATACCTTCCAAGATTTCACAAATTAAAACCAGGGTATGTGTGGCCAGGCAACATCAGAGTGTGTTCAAGAAGGCAAAAGTTATTGATGAGAAAGATCACAAAAGGTAGGAGAGGTTAAAGCAGTTTGCTTTTGCCTGAGCCTAATAGGAAGGGCAAGATTTTGCCTGCTCTACTCATCTTCCCTCTTGCTGAATTAATTGAATGCAAACTACCTTTTCTGCAATTGAAGTAAACTGAAGACAAAAGAGAAAGTGGAGGACACAGAAGCTATGTGTGTGTCCTTCTCCACATGTGGTGATCCATAAATTTCATACGGTTTACTTAGAGGTGGTTTTACTAGTTCCTTCTTTTGAAATATACCCTACAGCACCTGGTATTTGTTGGTGGTCTCCCATCCAAGTTCTAAGCAGGGCTGATTTTGCTTAGCTTCCAAGATCAGATGGGATCTGGTACCTTTAGCATATTTAGGCCTTATAGAGAAACCATACCATTTTAAAAGCAGCTGGAAAAAGTGGGGTGACAGAGAATTTGAATGATTGGTTGGTTGAATGTATACTCCACCTTTCTCCCCAAAATGGGATTCAAGGTGACTTATAATAATTTTATTCATTTATTTAGAGTATTTATACCCCACTCTTCAGACACGAAGGCTCAGAGTTGCTTACAAATTGTTAATTTGACATTTAAGGATTAATAAAGACTGTCCCTTTGAAATGGGGACAGCTGGAGGGTATAGTTGAATCTTTGAAAATTCATTCAACACAAAGAAAGAAACCATAAGGTGGTGGACAAAAACCACCTCATGTAAAAAAAATTTTTTCAAGATCACCCCCTTTTGCATGCTGAAGGAAGTATCACATCCCCAGTGAATGGCAATGTGGTTCACCACTTCCTGGAAAATACATCTAATTTAAGTCGGGAAGTCTTGCCATGAATCAGTGAGGAGAAAACACTGATCAGGTTTTCCCACCTGGCTCCTTCCAGATGTTTTAAACCACAATTCCCATCACTCCCAGCCTCCTGATAGTCAGGGGTGATGAGAGTTCTAGTCCAAAGCAGAAAACATCTAGAGCAGAATACTGCTTTCTCTCTACCTCACTTTTCATTTTAATACTCAAAGGTGTCATTGATTCACACTCTGATCTCCTGGCTGAAACTAGATACATTTTCCAGGAAGTGGTGAACCACATTGCCATTCACTGAGGATGGGCTGGCTCCTTCAGTGTGTAAACTGGTGTGTGTGGTGGGATCACTTTGTTGCTGTTGTATGTCTTTTTCAAGTACTTTCTGACTTATGGCAAGAACCTATCATGGGTTTTCTTGGCAGAATTTCTTCAGAGGTTTGCCATTGCCTTCCACTACAGACTGATAAAGAACTTTATCAGACACAATAAATATGGCATCATAACAATGCCCCAAAAATACAAGGGGCACACATACCACACAACATTGTCCTTTCGTGTTGTGTCCTGGCCAAAACCCGTACTTTTTAATTGACGGCTGAAGCCATCAATTGATCCTGTGTTGGCACTTTAGTGCTGGCATTGCCGGCGTATGAAACCTCGTGCCATTGTACTCATGTGAATGAGGCATGAATGCCGGTCTGGTGCAAACACTTCCGGGTGAGATTGCTGCAGCCAGGTAAGTGACACACTTTTTATGACCCCCCCCCGGGTTACTTGGAAGTTTTTTAGTGTGTTTAGGTGCTTGGTGTAACTTTTGTAGTGTTCTTTTTGTTTATTTGTTTTTGAATTCCCTGCATGAGCATCTTCAAATGAGAATCCATGGGATTTTGAATGAGGAAGTGAAGGGGGCTCCATTCACTTCCTCTTTCATTGCCGGGAAGCCTTTGACGGGAGAGAAGGTAAGTGTGGTGGGGAGCGCTCTTTTGCTGGAATAAAAATGGATTTTTTTTATGTCAGCAAAAGAACATTTAAAGGGGCTCGTCTGATAAAGTCCAAAACATGATAAGTGGGAGCTGTGATCAGAGCCAACTCAAGATGTTTGACTAGCTTAAGCATTGCCCACATTATGTCCACTGGCCTAGGACCATGCCTGATTTTGAAAATCATACCCTCCAACATGTCACAGATGAAATCTGTGCAGTCAAGAGGACAAAGTTATTAATGAAGAAGAACACACAAGCTAAGAGAAGCTGCAACAGTTTGCTTTTGCCTGAGCCTCCTGGGAAGGGCAAGATTCCATCCTCTCTTGCTTAGTTAACTAAGTGTAAATAACTTTTGCACTTTGAACTCAGGTTGTAGTAATTGAGGTAAGCTGAGGGCAAGGGGGGATGGGAGGTTGAGAGAGAACCTGAGACATTTCAAAAACAGCTGAAAACGTGGGAGGACGAGGGAGTAAAAGGGAGTAAAACCAGGGGCTTGTCTCTATGAGCCCATAAAAAACTGAGGCCCTGATAATAATGACGTTTTGCAGCAGCTGCAATCTGTCCTAATGGTTTTTCTGCCCCCTTAAGCTCCGCATGCCTGCTAGGAAACATGGCATCCGCAAGTGATTTACTCGCATTTGCACTTACCTCAGCTTGCCACTGACGACCTTTTTTAAAAAAGTGATATCCATGGTGCGACTGAGCAATTTTTCACTTGAACACAAAAGCAGGAACCCCCCCCCACACACACAATACCTCATTTTCTCACCTTAGCGCTGACCCGCTAAGGTGAAAATCCAACTTGGTGGCAGCGGGCACTTGTCTTGCTAGCAAGCCCCGCCCCCTGCGCTTGTCCGGCCAATCAGATTTGCGTTTCCTCTCATTTGGGCAAGCAAATCAGATCGACTCGCTTGTCCTAACGAGTGGAAATGCGCACCTTTGCGGGGTTTTTTTTCTTTTTTTTTTAAAGATGGGGAAAGTTGCAAAGGCTTTTCTGGCAAGGGTTTGGCTGGTTTTGGCCCCCCTCCTTCACAATATGGTGAAATCTGGCAGAAAGCCGGATAGGATTTCTGAAAGACAGGATTTTCCTCGCATTCTCTGAGGAGTCTTTTCATTGTTTGGACAACCGCCAGGACAGTTGGAGGGTATGGAATATGGAAAACAGCACTATAAAGAAAGGTCTAAACTTTATAGTTTAGTCAAGGTCTCTCTCTTGGAAAACAGAGTACCATCTAATTTTAAGAGGCCCAGGATTGTCCTTTCTTCTGAGAAAGTAACACCTTCCTCAAAGTGAAAGCTATCATGGCCTGCGTTTAGCCGTGGCCTTCTGGATCTGTCTCTTGAAAGGGTAGTACAAAACATCCATTAAAAAAAAAACTTGTTGAAGCCTTCAGATAATAGACTGCTGTCCACTACCCTGCACCTCATGTTACCACTAAAGAACTGCTTCACCTGTTGCATGGCAGGGTAAATTGGCCATGAGCCCATTCCTCACTGAAATGTCACTTGACTTAATAGCCTTGGAAGACAGTTACAGCTCTGTGCTAGTTTGGTCAAGGACTTGGAATTCTAGGCTGGAGTACTCTAGTGCAGTGCTGGTGGTCCCTGGACTGGGGCTAATCCCTGAGTAATTGGCTGCTGGTCCCTGGTGAGTTTCCAAGACAAGAAAAAGCAATTGTACCTTATGGGCACACATTTAATGATGGTTCCTGACCCATTGGGATAAAAATAATAATAATAGGTGGTCCAGCACATCAGCCTGAGACAAGCACTGCTCTGGTGCAATCCTCTGAATTATAATTGCCAAGATAATAAGAGAAAAGGGATTGGAAATTAAATCAGGGTATTTGGGGGACTGTAGTCCAGGGCAGTGGACTAGAGCTCTCTAGCAGAGAATTCAAAGCTTGGTTCAAAACTACAGATCCCAGGAGCCATGACAGTTGAAGTGGGATCAAACTGATATACCAGTTTAGTGTAAATGCACTCTGTTTTCAGTCTCAGGGCCAACCTTTACAATCCTTTAAGGTGCATCTAGCAGCCATGTTTTTCCCTTTTCATTCTCTCGCAGGAGTGGGGAAAGTGCTGCCCATGAAATGCATGCATCCCATAAACCCCATTTTTGTAGCCGTCCAAGCCCCCCGGGGACCTCAAAGCCCTCCAATCCTCCTTCAATTTTAAAATATTGTGGTTACTTTGGAGAGGGGGATGGACTGAAAAATTGGCCAAGTTGTCTCAAAACTACCTTACGTTTCCTACCTACCACACTTGAGGCCCCATCACCACCATATGGGGAAAAGGATAAATACCAGCCTAAGTGGTAAGCAAAACATGATGTCCCTTCTGGAGTGCCAATGCCCACAGGGCAGTCGTAGGGGTGAAAATCAGCCCTACCCCTGCATAGATGCTCACCCCTGGCCTTGAGTAAGTGCAGGGGACATGATCTGAGGCGGGAATGGAGATGATATAAACATTTGCTGCAACTCTGTGATCCTGATCCAGATTCCATTGAAACATAATGTCACCCTTTGGCAATAAAAATTGCAAATAATGAGCCCCTGTTTTGGATTATAACAGCAGAGGCAAAAAAGGTTTAAAGTTTTCTATGTACAACATGCTGGTCCAAGGCTGGATCAGATCTCTAGCAATTAATCTAGAGTAGAGAAGCAAAATGGATGCAGCCGGTAGTTGCATCTTTAGACACACAGGAGTGTCTAGTTTGACTTACAGAAAACCTATAGACAGAAAACTCTGAAGAAAACTTCTTATGATCCCCAGGACTGTAATAAATGTTGACTAGTCACTAATAGGTTGGCTCTGTGTGCTTTTAGATGAAATGAATTACCTGGAGCCAATTCTATCACCTTCAGGTCTAGTTTTGATACAGAAACTGCCATGGCCAGCCAGATGCAAGGTGTGGTAGAGCCAAGACTTACAATGGGGGTGGCGGCCTGTGGTCCCCCAGGCTGTTGTTGTGAACCTTAGCCCCCCCCCGGAGGTTATTTTGGGGGGCAAAGGTTTCTCCCATTTTTCTCCAAAATAACCTGTAAGGGGTGTAGATACCATGGTTTGGAGGCCCCTGGCCCCACAGTGGGGGGGGGGAAGGAATTTTCCCCCAAGAAATGTGTTTGCCTCCAAACGTCCTCTAGAGGGAGGGGATATTTCCACCATATTCTGACCCTCCCAGTCCAGGAGAGGCCATTTTGGAAACAGGAAGTGACCAGGAAGAAACTCCCACACTTCCTGTTTATCAAAAGGCCTCTTCTGGGCGTAAAATGGCCCAGGTAGGCCCCCAAACATGATAAAGTACTCCATGTTCCTTAGAGGGCGTTTGGTGGTATTTGGGAGCAAAAGATGATGGTGGTGGTGATGATGATGATTTGAAGGAGTGGGTATAGAGGAGGGGTGCAGCCCTCCAAGGTCTTCTTGGTGGGTCACACAGTCCCTTCGTGCAGTTGCAAAGCTCCGGTTTACAGGGACAGATTGCTAGGACATTCTACTTAGCTGTTACAATAACATAATCCACCATTCTCTAGGCTTCCCTCTGAGTTTAGCTCTAATTTTCAAAGTTGCTGGGTGAGGATGATTTTTGCCAGCCGCAATCCATAGTTGTGAGCTATCCCTCTTGAAACATTTTGGTATTTGGGAGTGGCTTGATTTTGGCTGGGCAATTATGACCCATTCACTTTACAAAATATCTGCTCCAGGTGGAGATGAAAACTGCTAGAACTGGTTTGTTGATATCAATCAACACTGCTGCCTGCATTTTTTTTTAAAAAAAATTCTACTTGGGAACATAGCTATGAGAACTATCATGATGAGCAACTTACCATTCCACCACTGTCCGGATGAATAATCTACACTGGGAGAGAAAGAACACAACCTTGCTAATTCTCCTGGATCTCTTAGCACAGGGGTGGGGATCATGTGGCCCAGCAGATGTGTTGGGTTGCAGCTCCTGTCCTCCCCTGCTATTGGCTATGATGTTTAGTGTTGCTGAGAGCTGCAGTCCAACAACATCTGGAAGGGCACATGATTCCCTCCCCTGTCTTTTCAGTATGCAACATCGTTGACAATGGTGTTCTGGATGGAAGCATGGTGATTCTGGTACTGCCAGGAAATCTAATTCAAAAGCTGGTCCCATAGGACATCTGTTTGGTCCTGCAGCCCATACACTATTAGAGGTCAAAGTGCAGCCCTCCAGGTATTGCTGAATTGCAAGTCCCATTAACCCTTGGGTTCAGCTAGATGGGAGAATTAATTGCGGAAAATAATTTCATTACCTCAGTATCGCAGCAGTGTTCATTTGTCCCCATGAATCATTTGCAAGATCGCTGGCATGGAAAGCTATCCAAGTTTGCAGTTCACATGGAGCATGCCCATGAGAAAATATGGTGGTAGTGAGTGAATTACCTGTCTTATTGTCTCCCGAAAATCTCCCTCCTTGCCCCCTTTTTTTTGCTGTTAAATGACAGATGTGGAAGAGCAATCTTCTGCTTACAAACATTTTTATTTGCTCTGCCACTTGAAAATAGTGCTTGATCGTGCACTCCATCATGTCCCCGAAAACAATGGCGGCTCTGGCCGCTTCGTCGCTGCCAAGCTTGCCCCTGAGCACATCCCACCAATCATGTTTCGACTTTCTGGATGTGCCCAAATTTGAATTGGTTGTTCAGATGGCCTGTTATGCACATTTTTGCATATTTTTTAAAAAAGATTGTGAGAAACAACAAAAGCTGTTATTACGAACTACTTGGAGTTTTCAGCCCCCCTCCTTCCCCATATGGCGAATCCCAGCAGGAGCTCATCTGGACAAAAGGTATTCTGCCTGCATTCTTTGAGGACTTTTTTTGTCATCAAAACAACCCCCCTAGTCAGCATAGCCAGTAGCAAGGGGTCATAGGAAGTACAGTCAAACAGTACCTGGAGGGCCACACACTCTCTACATCTGACCTACCTGAAGGGTTCCATTTTGTCTCTTGTCCTTTTCAGCATGAAACAGCTGAGTGAGGTTGTCCTGCAGAGCCAGCCCTAACATTAGGTAGAATGAGTCAGCTGCCTTAACCAGCAGATTCTGCAAGATGGAGGTCAGAGCTCTTTCTGTGTTGTTGTTTGCCCTGTGCCACTCTAAATATGCTGACTGCTCACTGGTGTACTATCCCATGGCCAGTGTTGAGTAAAATTCAAATACGAGTTTAACTGGTTTTTTTGTACATGGAATGGGGTGGCAGTGCAAAATGATAGGTAGCAAAATGACTTGGGGCCTGCTTTATCATCTGTTACTTTGGGTTGATGTCATCAGTATTGCAGATAACATTAAGTGCCATCTCTCTTTGACATTGGGTTTAGGTGAGGAGGCAGAAGTGCTGAATTGGACACTATGGTGAACTGGATGGCAGTCAATAAACTGAAGCTCAACAAAACAAAGGTAATGCTGCCAGGTATTTCATCTGTCCAGGGAGAGTTTGAATGGCTCTGGAAGGGGTTGCTCCTCCACCTCTCCCCAATATTAGGTTTATAGCTTCGGAGTGCTTCTTGATCCAACTCCGTCACTTGAGGCTCAATTGGCTTCAATAGCCCAGAGAGTTTTTTACCAGCTAAGATTGCTGTGTGTTTCCCTGGATAGATAGAGTCTGACTACACTTATCCATGCTCTGATAACCTCTAGGTTAAGAACTACTGCAATGCCTTCTATAAAGTGCTGCCTGAAAATGGCAGTTAGTTTGAAACACAGCACCTAGACTGACTAAATAGGACCAAATACAACCAGTGCTTAAAAAAAACTGTGGCTTGGGATAATGGAGGGAAGGTCTTCTCCTACTTCAGCCTGCCCATACACTAGCATCTTCTTAAAGGATTTAATTCAAGGAACCTGTCTGAAATGAGGGGGTGGAAATGGGGAATAGGGACTTTTGGGTTGTGGCACCTTCCTTGTAATTCTCTCCCTGAGAAAGGCTCGGCTACCACCTTCCTTTATGTCTCTGATGCCTTCTCTATTTCTGCTGCAGATATTTTTTTTGGGGGGGGGTTGTGGGTGCTACCTTTAGTGCTGCCTTTTCCTTTCCTTTTCTTTTTGTGCTATTAACTGTTATATTATGCATGTGGACAACTGTAAATCTCTGTAGGAATTTGATATTGAATAGTGGTGTAGAAATGTTTTCAATCCATCAGCCAATACCATGCAAAGCTGCGGTGAAGTTTACTGAGCACAAGAAACTCTTGTAAAGCTTGAGGTGTGCTATATAAATACAAATAATGATTATTGTTTGCTGAAAGGCTAAATTGCTGGACTGTAGGGGCCTTTTCCCCAGCATTCAGAAAAGCCCTGACACCGCCACCTGTTGACATAAATTGAGATTGCACATGACTGAAACATGATATGACATGATGCAGATTTAAGGGCTTTAGCAGTAGAAAGACTTTATAGTCCGCTGTCACATATTTCTTCAGACTCTAAGCCCAACTTCTTATTACTTCACATTTTTCTATTTCATTTCCATTGTTATTAAAATAATAAGGCACATGACATTGATAACAGTTGACATTATGCTTATGAAAGACCTGCAGTCCATACCATAACTTCATGGTGTAAGCATACTGACTATGGGATAATACAGTCAAAGTTCAGCATCCATGTCCCACTGAAATAAAGTCCAATTGATTTCTATGGTGCTTACTTTCCCCATTTTAAATCAATGTAACTAAAAAGTGCTTAACTTTGCCAGGACTGTGCCCAGTGCATTTTATGTCAATCCTATTTTATGCATAGGTTATTTATAATAAAGTTTTATTATAAATTATGGTGATCCTGATTTATTTATATTTAATTTATTATAAAACAAACCATCCTGGGTGTCAGGGCTATGTACAAATATAATTAAAACAAGAAAATAATTAAGACAATAATTGTTTAACATGTAAATAAGAAAAGGAGTGAAGGAAAACGTCATACAACTGAGTCATTCTTGGAATGACATGACAGTTATTTTTTTAAAACCTGTAATTGTTTTACATTTCTTTCATTTGAAAAAAGAGGACAATGTTGTTTTCTTAATTCCTAAAACCATTTGAAAAATGAAGGAAAGATATTCTTAGTCAATTATAAGCTAATGTCAATACATTAAGATGAATCGAATTAGTAAGTAAGGTCAGCCTTCTTGTCCATATGTATGTTATATATTTGTCTTTAGAATGGAATATAAAAGCTTGAAAGGAAATTGTATAGACATATCAACCAGCTTCCTAGTTAGAAGAAAAGAGCTTGGCAAACTTTCCAGATCTCTCTTTAAAGCCTTTTTGTAAATGTAAAGTACATTTTCCAGCTTAACCCATTGACCTCCCCCTCTCTTCCCTGCCAATGCTGCCACAATAATTAAAAATCCCATCTACGTGCAAGTTCTTGATACAAAATCAAACCAATTAATTAAGCACATATTAGAAAAAGTCTTACCAGACAAAAAGTCTCCCTTTAGCTTCAATTTCTGGTTCACATTCCTTTTGACCAAAGAAATATTTCTTGTCAGGAATATCACTTTTGACAATTATACTGTACAAGCTATCTTAGCTACATCCTTATGGAATGGTTGCATGTTTGTGCAGTTCTTACTCACTGAAGGCATTCAGATATTGGGAATGAAGCGGAGCCACATCTGTGCTTTCAGAGTACCTTACAGTGGGAAAGAATGAGCAAGGGACAGAGGGTACATCCACACTATATAACAATAGCACTTTGATTCCACTTTAATTTCCAGGGCTGCATCCTATGGAATCCTGAGATCTGTAGTCTGGTGAGAGATTTAGGATTCTCTATGGAGTCCCTTGAACTAGTGGGGAAAAAACTCAACATGTGTAGATAGTGTTTTGAGGTCCCCCCCCCCTCAGATTTGCTTTGATCACTTAGGAGATTATCAGATGGGGACAAAAATAGTGTCCCCGTCTCGCTATCTCCTCTCCCACCCCATCCCGTCCCGAGAGTGAAATATTTCAAACACCTACTTTTGCCACTTCTTTCCCTCCCCATGGCAGCCCAGGAGTGAATGCAGCTCTCCGGAGCTGCATTCACTTCCTTGTTTGAAACCCCGGGCTGTTCTTGCGAGACGACGAGCATGCGGGAAATTCAAAGTTAAAAAGAAAAATACACTTTAAAAAATGAGAGCAAGCAGAAAAACACACTTTAAAAATACCAAGTAACCTGGGGAGGGGGAAAAAAGGGTGTCACTTACCTGGATGTCCCAATTGCACCCAGAAGTGTTCTGGAATGGACCTCCCACTGATGCTGGCATTGCACCAGCATAACATTGCACCTTTTTGGTCACCCATTGTTCCATCATAGAAACAGAACAGGTGATCCATTCATGGCTTAGCCCATCAATAGAAAGAAACGATGGTGGAACAGGACCAGCATGGAAGCATAGCGACACAGGAACGATGTCATGTGAAAATCAAGCCCTTTAGTGATCTTCTGGTGTCGTGATAACGCCATATTTAGGTCGTCTGATAATCTCCCTAGAAACTCCTGCTGGAAAGAAGACATATTGCATCATACAGACAAATAGAATTATTTTGTGGAGCCAAACTTATGAGCCCCAATGCAAAAATAATGCCCTAATCTGACTAAGCCCAAATTGTGTGTAGAAACTGACTTCTGCATATATACTCCTAGCTGGAGGAGGAACCAGGTGTGCAAACAGGTTATCTACAAGTGACAATCTTCTCCAGACCAAATGCCAAGGTTCTGTGGGCAAATGCATGTTTACTATTAATTGAGTACAGAAGAGTATTTATTATAAGGACAGATATCTGTCTTTGCATTCTGAATGATGAGGGCATCTTATTATGGCAATTAAAGTACACACACACACACCACAATGAAATAACACTAAAATTCAATAATAAACAACCACAGTCAAAGGTTTTTTTAAAAAAAAACAACACCAAAAGCTTTAAATAATTTAGCTGAAGAAAAGCAACCAACATGACAGGCTGAAAGCTTGCTAGGAAAGCATGGTGTTTGCAAAACAGCAGAGTGCCAAAAAGAAGAGGGCGGGGAAAACTTCCCCAGAGAAGAAGTCATAAAGTTCTTTTTAAAATGCAAATATCCCACCAATGAACTCTTTGTGGGAAGGAGAGATGAATTTGTTGGATCCAGTCCCAAAATGTTGATACTTTATTCCCTGGATGGAGTCAGGGTGGGGTGATGGGGGAGGGAGCTAAACACACACACAGCCTCAGAAGTGGGACACATGCTGTATCGGGTGGAATCCTGAGTTAACCTTGATGGTGCTGCCAGTATCTATTCTGATTTTGCTGCTGATAGACTTAACATGGCAGTTCCCCCGAGGTCATGTTAATTTGCCCTTAGCTGTTCACCATGCACAGAAGCTGCCAGGGCAGCCTAGATGAGCTGAGAGCACAGAGCGTAATTGTTATGCTAGATGGTGTTGTCTTTCCATGGCACGATGTGCATAAAAATGTGTGATATCCACTGAATAGAATTTAAACAAAGAAAGCCTTTCTTACAAGCAGTGGTGGCTGGGGGCTTCCATGTCGGTGGGGTGGTGGATCCATTCCAGATTTTAGTCTGAACTTTAAAAATAACTTTCCAAAATGCCAAACCCCAGCCATCAAATAGGTTCAGCACCTTGGCTGAAACAGTTCAAACTAAATCATAAAGGAGATTAACATATGACATATGAGCTAGTGGCTGCAACTGTCCTTGAGACTGCCACTGTCCTTAAATCTAAGGAATGCATACTCACTGGGTTGAATCTAGACTGAGGCGCTTGCAACTAGACTCACAGAAGTGGATGTCTTGTTCTTACTATGGAAAACCCTCCAGTCCCCTGGGAATACCCAGGGGATTGGGGGAAGCCACAGAATGGGATGAACTGTAACACAGGGGAGGGAGATTTTCTCACAAATAGGATGGAGGCACCTTATTTCTTTACTTCTTTGGTTTTTATCCTCCTGACTTAGTCCCGAAATGGAGACCCAAATACAAATAAGTATATAGTAAGCTATATTATTGAAACAGAATCAACCTTTGGTCAACATAGTCTTTCCTTCTAGGCTGACCTAGGCTCCAACCCACTGACAGTTGTGAGTAGATTTGTACTGCTCTGTGTGGAAAATAGTCCCCAAACCGGTCATGAGAACTGCTTGTGAATGTTTCTTCCCTCCACTGACACCCACCCATTCTTTGCCTTGCTTGTGACTGATAAGAGGGGGGAACTCTACATCAGGGTGAGGGACTTGCAGTCCACCAGAGGTTACTGGATTGCAGCTCCCACCATCTCTTACAGCAGTGCTTCACAAACTAACTGATATGGCAGAATTATGGCAACTATCTTATATATGGCAATTATTTTTCTTCCAGTGTGCCAGGAACTGACACCATATTTATTCCCCATTGACTCCTGTTGTTTCTTTCTGGAAACTCACTAGGAACCAGCAGCGAATGGCTTGGGGACTGGCACCAGTGCAGAGACCACCACTTTGAGTAAGCACTGCCTAACAGTTGGCTATGATGATTAAGGCTGATAGTCCAACAAAGCCACAAGCTGCCCACTCCTGCCTTACACATTAACTGTGACAGTGGCAGCACTGGGGGGGGGGAGTTGAAGAGAGGCTGGACCACATCAGGTGACACCATTGGGGGAAGTTCTGACATCAGTCTTAGTGATGCCACAGATCTGTGGCCTGTATTCCTATCATCCTTGTTGCCATCATCCTAAAGAAAAGAAAACATTTGGCTTTTTTTGGGGGGGGATTGACTCGGGGAGCATCCAGAATGATTAAAAAGATCAGAAAGTCACAGATTTTGTTCCTATTCTTTCCAATTTTACCGTGGAGAGCCATACACCTTTTTGTTTATCCCAGAATATTTTCTATCAGCTCCTGGTATGAGCAGAGATTTTTTTAAACCAGCTCCCCAGGACAGTTTATTTTAACCCAGTAACAGCAACAAAATCTGGGGGCCCGTTTTTACACGACAAAAAACAAAACAAAACAAAACAAAACAAAAAAACCCTGAGAAGAATTCATGTTGAACCCTATTTGTTTACACACATCACGGGCTATTGGGAAGGAGGGGTAGCAAAAAACCCAGTTAACCTGTGACTTTCCATCCCTCTATTTTTCCAGGGACTTTTTAAAAAATCTGGGACAACCTGTGCTATTGGTTGTCTGAACAATCAGCAGCCATCCCGGGACATGGGCTGAATATTGATGGGTTGGACTTTGGAGGGGGAGGGCTTGCAAGGGAAGCCTTGCAATTCTTGATGCCCGGCTGGCAGAATCTGCAGCCAGTTGAGAGTCACCGGCCCCTCCCTCCCACCCTCCCTCCTCCAGGCTGTGGCTCAGCCTCGCTTAAAGTATTGCTTTCTATTGGAAGGAAAAGAAGTGGGGGTGAAGAGTGGGGTGGGACAGAAAGCACTTAAAACATTGCTTTCTATTGGAAGGAAAAGAAGTGGGGGGAGATGTGGGGGGGACAAAAAGCACTTAAAGCATTGCTTTCTATTGGAAGGAAAAGAAGTGGGAGTGAAGAGTGGGATGGGACAGAAAGCACTTAAAACATTGCTTTCTATTGGAAGGAAAAGAAGTGGGGGGACAGACAGAACTTAAAGCATTGCTTTCTATTGGAAGGAAAAGAAGTGGGGGGAAGAGTGGGGTGGGACAGAAAGCTCTTAAAGCATTGCTTTCTATTGGAAGGAAAAGAAGTGGGAGGGAGAGTGGGGTGGGACAGAAAGCTCTTAAAGCATTGCTTTCTATTGGAAGGAAAAGAAGTGGGGGGACAGACAGAACTTAAAGCATTGCTTTCTATTGGAAGGAAAAGAAGTGGGGGGAAGAGTGGGGTGGGTCAGAAAGCTCTTAAAGCATTGCTTTCTATTGGAAGGAAAAGAAGTGGGAGGGAGAGTGGGGTGGGACAGAAAGAACTTAAAGCATTGTTTTCTACTGGAAAGAAAAGAAGTGGGGGACAGAAAGAACTTAAAGCATTGTTTTCTACTGGAAAGAAAAGAAGTGGGGGACAGAAAGAACTTAAAGTATTGTTTTCTACTGGAAAGAAAAGAAGTGGGGGGAGAAGTGGGGAGACAGAACTTAAAACATTGCTTTCTATTAGAAGGAAAAGAAGTGGAGGGGAGAAGACCTTGGGGGTCACTCCAGACTGGCCGCCCTGTCTGGCTAGCCTTGGCCATAGCCTGGCTCTCAGCTGGCTGCAGCTTCTGCTAACCAGGCTTTGGAGGCAGCAGAGGACCCTACAGAGGGCAATACAAAAATGGTGGATCCTGAATTGCCAGGCTTCCCTTGCAAGCACGCCCCTTCCAAGGTCTGACCAATCACAATTCAGCTCTGCTGTTTGCCCCTTTCCTGGGATGGCGGTAAATGTAAACAACAATCATAAAAACCCAAGACTTTTGCTACCCAGGACAAATCGTGGGAAAAATATGAGACAGATTCAAGATGAGGATATCTCGATTCTCCCAGGATAAAAACTGTCATGTAACAGAGCCCTGGTACTTTTCAATCAATCTGGAGACACCTTCAATTAGACACAACTAGAAAATGTCACTGTGCCAACCATAGCTGTCCTAAGAGAAGAAGTAAAGTAATTTCAGGTTAAAATGTCCTAGTAATTCTAAAATTAGGTTTTCTTTTAAACACACACACCCCTGCACTTTTTGGTAAAAAGCTGTGTTTTACCCATATAAGTTGAGGGGGCATCTGCTGCAAATATTTCCCAACATGGCATCTTTATCTTTTAAGCCAGAAGTGTTTTTTTCCCCATTGGTTCACTTCGAAGCTTACTGCACTCTGAAGAAAAGCAGCAAGGCAGCAGGAATGTTCTGTCTTCCCTGCTGCCTTACTGCATGTTGTCACAGTTCTTCCAGCATTCTTTCGTTCTGGTCCCATGGGAGACAAGCTAAAACCACATCTTTTAGCTAACGGGTTTTTCTGGTTAGCAAAAAGACACGGTTTTACCTCAATTCCTCATGGGACTTGTGGTGGTGGTGGGAATGACAAGGAAGACAACATTTCTGCTGCCTTGCCACTTTTCTTCATAGTGAGGTAAGCTCCTTACTTTCTGCCACATGAAATACAGAACACTATGCATAGCAGCTAACTAAAAAAAAGTCTCAATTTCCCTCATTTTCTGGGTGGTATTTTAAGATTTGAAGGAGTGTGACATAGCTTATTAAAAGGGATTTCTACTCAAACAAATATCTTGAAAGGTGGATATTAATTATTTTCTTGAATAGTAAATTTCACTATAAATTTCACCCATATAATTATTTTCTCAACTATGACAATTTTTCAAATGTTTTAAATAAGGAAAAGAAAAGAAATTTGGGGACCTTGGGGTTGTAGTCGAAAACATTTGGAAGGTAGTGGCTGTGGAAAGCTGCCCTAGGAAGTGAGTTTTGGCTTCAGCTTTACCAAGAAGTAAATTCTAGCATGGGATTTACTCCTCAGTAAACTTATTGCATTATAAGAAATGGTGAGCTGAACAGTTACGTAGAAAGGAAAATGCTTAAGTACAAAAGCATTTTGCTATGGCGTTATAATTTTGGCACTGGTTCCTTCTCTAAAACACAGTTCTTCGGCTGTCAGCTGTGGCTTGGCAAATTCAGTTGTAGAGTGGTGCCAGTCAGCTTTATCATCTCAAACCATGAACGCTTGCATATACTATATAAAGCTGCTTTGCTTTCCTATGGGATGGCATTCTCAATGTTGGATTACCAAACATGTCCTCACAAAATAGGATGCAAAAGTCAGGGTATTAGTGAAACCTTTTGTGGCATGGAACGGCTCCACAGAAATGTTATACCTGTAATGTCTCCTTGATAAATGCCAACTTCTGGTCTTCTAGTCTGCCCATTTGGTTAGCCACAATGGCTATGTTGTCCTTACTACCCTATTCTATGATAGCTGTCATCCATCCCCAATGGTGTAGTGGTATATTTTGCTTTGCAGCCCCCATAGCCAAGCACCAAGGAGAGTAAAAAATGCAGGCAGTTGTGTTGCTGCATGTCAACAACCAATTCTATAAGTTTTCATCTCCACCAGGAACAGGTCTTCTGTAAAACAAATGGGTCTTAACTGCATATCCAACACCAAGCATCCCCAAATGCTTTGCATTGCAAGATAGATAGTTCTGCCTTAGAAAGAACCCACCAAACTTTCCCTAGCACTTTTAAAATTTTTTCTAAGTACTGCTTATAAAATATGGGGTTGTAGTCCAACCAAAGAAACTTTTTCAAGCAATGAGACTCCACTTTTAATAGATTGTTCTCATTAACCTCACTGATCTATTTTCTTTTCTTTTCTTTTCTTTTCTTTTCTTTTCTTAGTCAGTTTGTGAGATCCTCTCTCATCCTCTCTTGCAAAAAATCGTGGCAATCATAATGATGCTATTACTAATCACCAAATAATAATCTGTCAGGAGGAAAAACTGCCCAGCTGGCTCCTGAGGTGCTCAGCCATCAGCAGAGCAGTATTTTCCATCAATGGAAAAAGCCGGCAACAGACATTTTTCTCTTCTGTCTCTTGCTACTGCTACTCTTTGGTCCAAAAAGTCACCAAACAGATTCCAGCCATTATCCCTACTAAGTCTTGGATCCTTGACCACACGGTACTGATGTTAGCACTCATAATATAGCAGGTATGGTTCCAATTTGTGACAGTTCAAAGACTACTTAGGCACAAAGAAACATATCTCCAGGGGTTGCTCTGCTCCTCAATAATAAAGTGAATCATATCTGTGGGTGCCTGAGCCGGGTTGTATGTAGTGACTGCCAGGACTGCAGCAAGATAGTAGGGAAATAAAAGCAGCAGTTATAGTTTAACAGGGCCCAAGGAGTGCCAAGAACTGGTGCTGGAAACTATTTTGTCGGCAGTTTGTCAGCTTTGTTTTTGCATCTGTCCATGATTTCCTGCTGTCTCGCCTGCAAATGAAGAGGCTGTAACTCAGCAGAGTGTGTATTTCTCAGGCATGAAAAGGCCCAGGTTCAAATCCTTGAATCTTCATGTAGTATAGCCATGGCCCACCTGGATCTTTGGCGGTTCCCCTACCTACTGCTAAGATTAAGGGCAGGAAGATCCTCTACAGGATTTAGGATAAAAATTAAAATAAGTCAGTTTAAATGATGACACCAAAGTAATATTTATATTTTGATAATAAGCAAACAAACAAATAAATAAATAATGGATTTACATAATAAAAACTTACAATTATATAATGCCAGGCCCCATCCTAATCCTGGACACCTGGGCCCCTAGGCTAGAGCCCTGTCAGCCCCCCTTGTGGGGGCCATGAGTATGGCACAGAGAGGGAGAGACTGCAGCTCAAGACCCCAGAGAGCTCTGAGCAACATTGAGCTTACCCAAGATCTGGCTCAGTATTAGGACTTTAGCAAACAAGGCAAATAAGGCATCGTAAGGACTCCTAATGATAACGAAAGGGCGCAGGTACCACACAACGTCGCCCTTTCATGATCATGTCCTGTTAAAAAAATGTACTTTTTAATTGACGGCTCAAGCCGTCAATTGATCCCCATGGTGCTTTTGTGCTGGCACTGCCAGCATTTGAAACTTTGCACCATTGCACTCACGTGAATGCAGGGTCAATGGCCGATTCGGCGAAAACACTTCCAGGTGCGATTGTGACATCCAGGTAGGCGGCACGCTTTTTATGACCCTCCTCAGTTTACGTGGAAGTTTTTAAGTGTGTTTCTGTGCTTTTTGAAACTTTTTGAGTTCTCTTTTTGTTTTTATTTTTGAATTTCCTGCGCTAGGTATTCTTGTGAGAAGCTATGAGATTTCAAACAAGGAAATGAATGGAGCTCCATTCATTCCTCGTTCATTGCTGGGAAGCCTTTTGCCTGAATTACAGGTAAGTGTGGTATGGGGAGTTCCTTTGCCCACATAAAAATGGCAAAGTTATACTGGCAAAAGAATGAAGTTTTGGGGGGTGGTCTGATAAAGTCCTTAGCCCAGCCTTTCTCAACCTTTTTACCCCGGAGGAACCCTTGAAATAATTTTCAGGTCTCAGGGAACCCCTACGCAAAAATTATACCTAAAGCTCCTTTTTAAAAAAATTACAGAAACAGTGAAAAAAATAGATGCTTATCATATTCCACATTGCTAGCAATACATATTTGATACTTGAAAGTAATAGGCCTGAAAGAGCATACTGGCAGAGAAGTATTTATAGCATTTAGAATCATAGAATCATAGAGTTGGAAGAGACTACAAGGGCCATCCAGTCCAACCCTGTGCCATACAGGAATGCACAATCAAATAATTCCTGACAGATGGGCATCCAGCCTCTGTTTAAAACCCCCCAAAGAAGGAGACTCCACCATACTACGAGGCAGTGTAGTCCACTTCCAAACAGCTCTTACTGTCAGGAAGTTCTTCCTAATGTTTAGATGGAATCTCTTTTCCTGTTGTTTGAACCCATTGCTCCGTGTCCTAGTCTCTGGAGCAGCAGAAAACAAGCTTTCTCCATCCTCAGTATGACATCCCTTCAAATATTTAAACATGGCTACATCACTGACTCTGACCCAAAGATTGAGCTCTGAGCTAACAGACCTTGCAAAAAGCAGCAACTAAGCAGCTAGGTGCAGGCTGAGAGGGAGGCTGTAGCTTCCTGCCAAGCCAGCGTCATGGTAAATGGAAGGATTTTTTTCAATAATATGGGAGTTGGTCAGTCTATTCCTGACTCCCACATTCAGTTACCAGACCCACACTTTAAGAACCTGTTCTCTATAATGACTCATTTACTGTAATGGCTCTGCCCTCTCCAAATCTGGTTTAAAAAGAATAAGCCTTAAGTCACTTTTATCAGAGTTTTCCCATCCACAGCTGGCACCTGAGTAGCTGACTGACCAGGGGGTTACTTGGATTACTTGGTCAGTTTCCCCCAATTGGGTAAGAGCTGTACAGTACAGTTGCCCCTCCACATTCGCGAACTTGGCATTCGCGGTTTTGATTATTCGTGGTTTTGGGAGGGCCCCCCCGCCCTCCCAAAACCGTGACACGGGGCCTCCGGAGACCCTCCGGAGGCCCCGTGAAGGCCATGGGAGGGAGCAGGGAGGGTTGCGGAGGCCTCCATGGAGCCTTGCAAGGCCCTGTGAAGGCCTTGGGGGCGGAGTGGGGAGGGCTACGGAGGCCTCCACGGGACCTCGCGAGGCCCCGTGAAGGCCCTGGAAGGGAGTGGGGAGGGCCAGGGAGGCCTCCATGGGGTCTCCGGAGATGCTCTGGAGGCCCCATGAAGGCCCTGGGCGGGAGGGGGGAGGGCCGGGGAGACATCCACGTGGCCTCGGGAGAGTCTCCGGAGGCCCCGTGAAGGCCTTGGGAGGGAGTGGGGAGTGTGGGGAAAGCGACCATGGGGCCTCCAGAGGCCCCGTGGTCACTTTGGCAGGGGAGGGGGGCAATCAATATTCACAGTTTTTTCACATTCGCGGGGGTCCATGGAACCTAACCCCTGCGAATGTGAAGGCATGACTGTATTGCAATTCTCTTTCCATTGTTCTGAATTAAAAATAACAACCTCATTTTGCATTTGTACCTTTAAATCAGTTTTATGCAAACCAGCGTTCTTTTTTGTCTTCATTTCTGGCAAATGACCTTTAGCTGCCAGGCAGACATGAGGAGCTTGATTAGCATATCTAAGCAGATCAAAAGCTGGGAGGGAGAGCAAGGTATTTGGTGTGTAAACATCTTTTTCCCTAATTGACCCATAAGAGGCCCCTCCATTGGTGTGAAAATATTCACACACTAATTCCTTGTCCGGCTTTCTCTGTTGTGGAGCAGAGAGAGAAGCCATTTCAGCTCACCACTTCTCCATGTTTTATTACTATTGTCTCGCAGAACCCCTGGCAATCTCTGGAAGAACCCCGGGGGTTCCATGGAACTCCTGTTGAGAAATGCTGCCTTAGGCAGTGCTTGATGGGGGAAGAAAACTCTTCTAGATTATAACTTCCAGATTCCTCCAGCTAGCATGGCCAGTGAAATTACTGGAGTCCAACCCATCATACTAACTAACTAGTAACGGTGTGAAAGCTACTGTGGTGAAGCAGCTGGAGTGCTGGACTGGGATTTTGGAGATTCCATTCCTACTTTGTGTATGATAGCTTTCTTACAGCAAGGAAGGCTAAAAGAATCTATGTAAATCCAGGATTCCTCTGGCAGCCACAGTTCCTAGCAATTCTCCCCTTATCATGGATAGCACACCTCTCTACTGCTACACACATTTATTCTCCTGAAGTATGGACCACATGGAAATATTGGAACTACTTGAAGTAACAGCTCAGGTGGCCACACGTGGCCTTCAAGGCTCCCCCCAAAACCATGCTGCCAAAGTTCAGCAACAAATTGCACTGCACTGCTGAATTTTTCTCTGGCAAACCACCAAAAGCTACCGTATATTCCTGCATACAAGACTACTTTTTAACACTTGAAAATCTCAAAAGTGGGGTGGTGGTGGTCTTATACCCCAGTAGACCTTTTCCCCTGCTGTGAGAATGATTGAAGTGTTAAATGGCCTGGGCAGTTTTCTCAGCAGATCCTTCCTCCTGCTGTGAGAATAACTGCTTTGCCTTTGAAGAGTTAAATGGCCCTCCATTTAGCTCAGGAGAGTCAAAATGATGTTTCTTTTCAGGACAAGTTAGCCTAAAATTAGAATTTCTGGATTTAAACTTATCATTTTGCATCAAGTTTTGTCTATGGTGAAATTCTCTTGTCTGCCAATGTGGCTCTAAAATCATTAATGTGCTCATTCATTAATGTGCTCATTCAAACATTTGGGATTTGATAGCTTCATATTAACCAACTTACAGTATTAATGCAACCTTACTTTCCAAAGATTGAACACCACAGAGATTTTTCAAAGTATCCCATGCTTTTTTAGCTGTTCTCAATCCTTTAATTTCACAGACTATTCCATCATCTACAGCCACTGAGCTGGCTGGCTGGTGGGGGACAGGCTTTCCAGCCAGGTGGCTGGCTGGCTGTGGGGGGGGGCAAACTCTATATTTTAACTTAAAAATTGGGGGGTCGTCTTATGCGCCCAGTCGTCTTATACGCCGGAATATATGGGTATTAAAGGAAGCCAAAGAAAGGGGAAGAGGAAGAGGAAGAGGAGGGAGGGTTTGCTTTGATAGAGGCTTTGTGGTTTGCCATGAAATTTGGAAGCAAACTGTGAGAACTCCATTAAGACAAAGATTTCCTGCTTGTTTGAATGGCTGTGTCTAGGGTGCTGGTGAAATTTGGCAGTGCAGCAGTAGCAACGATAGAGAGCAAGGTATAACCCGTGGAATGAAATGGACTTGAAACCAACTAAAGTTGCTCAACTTGGCTTTAGGAGTCTGCTTTCACTGAGGATTTAGCAGAAATTTTAGGCTCTCAGTCTGTCAAGACAACACTATTAATTAGCAGCCTGCACTAAAGCCAACCTATTAAGGGAAACTATCACTAATTTTTTAGCAACAAGACAGTTCATTAAACAGCTGGGTACTGTGGCCTAGAAATAAAGATGATTAACTTTTGTATGGTTCTGTTATACCATTGGCAACCACACGCTCAACTGGGAATACATTGGTGGCCTTAGGCATGCTACTATCTCTCAGCCAGCTCCCATCAGTCATGCCAAAGAATATACAGTATGATCAGCTGGGCAAAAAAGTGGGCCATAATATTCAAATAGATCAATGGGAAGATATTTTGATAAAGGGGATAAAATTTACCTGCTCATACAATCTTAAAGAAAATGTGTATCAAATGATGTTTAAATGGTCTCTCACTTCAGAAAAATTGGCAAAAATTTACAAAGGGGTTAGCAATTTGTGTTGGAAATATGAGGTGGGGGAGAGGGAAGAGGCTCATTTTCACATGTGGTGGAAATGTAAGAAAGTAAAAAAAAGTACTGGTACAAAGTAGGAAAATGGATACAAAAAATTTGGGGGTTTAAACTGACTTTGAAACCGGAATTATATTTGTTAAATATGATCAAGAAAGAGGTGGGGGGGGAAGGAAAGTAAGCATAGGGACTTAATAAGATATATGGTAACTGCTGCTTGGGCGATATTTGCAAGATATTGGAAATCAAAAGAATTGCCAAAATGTGCAGAGTGGATGGAAGAATTGATGGGAACTACAGAAATGGATAAATTAACTAATTTGATTCAAGGGAAAATAGTAGAGAGGTTCTTAGAAACCTGGGGACTTTTTGAAAAACCAATGTGGGGATGTTAGCATTTTTGGATTTGAAAATTAGGTGATGAAGCAAGTGCTGTATATTATTTTATAGAAGGTAGTGCGGAATTAAAGATAAACAAAAGGAAAAAAACAGACTAAAGATTTATAGTTTATGTTCTGAAATTAGATGGGTTAGAGGATTGTATAAAAAAGGTACATTTTAAGAGAAGTGGAAGTTAATTTTAATGGTGGGAGGGGACAAGGGACTTCAGTAACATATTTGTAAGTGTGTGTGTTTATTGTGTTTATAAGTGTATTGATTTACTGATATGTTTGTAAATTTTGTCTCTATTTTTTAAATTCCTTTTCTATTTTTTCATTTTTCTTGTTGGATGTTGTGTTATGTGTTAAAGAAATTCTAAATGTCAGGACAATGGGGAACATGCCAAAATCTCAGAAGAAAGCATTAAGTATGATTAGTCTAGTCAGGGTTATGAAAGCCAAGTCTTTTGTATCTAATTCATTGTACCATTAAGCCACAATAAAGTTCCCAAAATGTAATGTGTTTGCATCAGACAATGAGTAATGAATGTTTGGCCATAAAAACATATTTGCCTTTGTGTAATTAGAATGAACAGAGGGGATTCCTGGCAAAATAAAATAGGAGAAATATTGGAGCCCAGTTCCTCATACTAACTGCTGTTATGATCACAGTTTCACTACAGAGAAGTCAAATCTCTGAAAGCATGTGTATGCACCCAGGTGTGTAGCTTTGGGGTGAAAAATGAGGGTATTGTCCCTCTCAAATAAAAATCCAGCCTCACCAATGAAACTTTCCTTTTTCTAGACAGGCAATTTACCCCATCTTGCCCCCGTCTTAGAGTCCTACCGTCCAAACAACACAGAGCTTTTGTTCTAGGCGGTCCTCACAATCCCTGGGGCAAAGAAAGAAAGAAAGGGTAAAACCTATTAAACCATTATAGCAAGATACCCAGGAAAAAAAAGCTTTATTGAGGAAGACACTGTTTGGGCCCTGTGGGACCTCAGGAGGCCATACCACCACGCTGGCCTGTCTCTGCAGCTGCCATCCACATTGCACTCTCTGCAGCCGGGAAGCAGGCCTGCAGCATGTGGCCAAGGCTTGCTCAAGTGCTTCAGGCCTGCTTTCTGGCTTTGGAGAGTATGATGCACTTGGCAGCTGTACAGGTGGGCCAGCATGGTGGAATAGACTCCATCCTGTTTCATGCCTGTAATGGAGGAGCAATGGGCTTGATCCGGGGCTGAAATATGTTAGTGGGGAGCTGACATATTCTGCCCGTGTAGATGAGGCCATAGAAAAACTGTCCAGGTATCCAAAGAGAAAGGGGCAGGCAAAGTTACAAAGGACATGTAAACATAGCAAATATGAGAGTTCTGCGTGTGAACAGTTTGCAGTGTCTCTGTCTCTGCAATCAGGGCTGGTTTAAGGAATTTTGGGCCCCCCTGCAATGCTTTATTTTGGGGGCCCCATATGTTTATCTCAGATCAATGTAACCTAACCTATTCACTGTACAGGATGTTCAGATTATAGTAGGACCCCTGTATCCATGGATTCATTATCCATGGGACACAAAACAGCACACCTACCACAGAATCTTCCTAGAAAATGTGTCCTCCCTAGCCATTTTCTAGGCCCTCCAAGGCAACTATATGGTATTTTAAACCAGAAGTCCCATTATTTTCAATGGCGTTCACTATTATTCATGGTTTTCAGAATCCACTCCCCACCCGAACCAATCCCCAGTGGATAAGAGGGGCCTACTATATTACATAATTTGCCACCAATAATTTAGTTTAAAAACTATATTATAGGCACTAACATAATATTTTTCGTTTATTAGCAATTAATGTAATGGTGTAGATTTCCTCAAAGAAAATAAAGAGTAGACTACAAGCTAAACATGAGTTAGCAGTGTGATGCAGCAGCAAAAAATGCCAATGCGATTCTAGGCTGCATTAATAGGAATAGTGTCTAGATCAAGGGAAGTAATAGTATCACTCCATTCTGCTTTGGTCAGACCTCACCTGGAATACCATTTCCAATTCTGGGAACAACAATTCAAGAAAGATACTGAGAAGGATGGTGCGAGGTCTGGAAGCCATTACGCCCTATGAGGAACGGCTTAGGGAGCTGGGTATGCTTAGTCTGGAGAACAGAAGTTTGAGAGGGGACATGATAGCCATGTTTAAGTATTTGAAGGGATGTCATACTGAGGATGGAGCAAGCTTGTTTTCTGCTGCCCCAGAGACAAGGACATGGAGCAATCAACTCAGACTACAGGAAAAGAGAATCCACCTAAACATTAGGAAAAACTTCCTGACAGTAAGAGCTGTTTGGAAGTGGAATACACTGCCTTGGAGTGTGGTGGAGTCTCCTTCTCTGGGTTTTTTAAAAGATAGTTTGGATGGCCATCTATCAGGAATGCTTGGATTGTGTGTTTCTGCAGGGCAGAAGCCGATTGGATGGGATCGCTGTTGGGGTCCCTTCCAGCCCTATGATTCTATGATTCTAGGCTGCATTTAGAGCCTGGGAAAATTACTCTTGGATTACACCTCCCAGAATCATCCTGCCAGCACCCTTCTCAAGGTCTGGTTGCATTGTTCCTTTTCTAGCATTCTCTAGCCTAGTGGTTCTTAACTTGGAGTCTGCAGTGTCCTCACAGGGGGTCCACAAAGGCTTGAAGACTGCTTGGCCCACCTCCTCCCTGTAGTGGAGTAGCCATGTGATAGGAACCAAGGCAAAGGCTGGCTGGCTTGGCCTGTACATTGCCATTCAATCCACTCCAGCCACAAACTTGCAGGAAGAAGCAAGAGTGCCTCTGAGGGAAAGTTTAATGGATGGTGCAATTGTATTGTTGTTGTTGTTAGCTATTATTATTAGGGTTTTAAATCTTAAGTCTTGGGGCAACAAAAGATATTTAAAGGGGGTCCCTGGTAAAGAAAAGGTTAAGAACCACTGCTCTAGGCCAATGCCTCTCACATAACAATAATGCAATACTGGTGTTTTAGTGACAACAATAAAACCATTGTTCCCAGTAATATTACTCCAAATTTTAATTTATATTCTTTATATTCTTCTGTTAAAAGAGCTAGAGTGTTGCAGAAGTTTCAGCATTGCTCTATGACTGTGGAGACCAGGGTTTGAGTCTGACCTTGGGCAAGTCACACTCTCTCAGCCTCAAAAGAAGTCAAAGGCAGACCCCCTTTGAACAAACCTTCCCTAGAAATCTCCATGGTAGGTTGGCCTTACTCAGAAATGACTTGAAGGCACATGGGCAAACACACACAAATTTCTTTTGCAGGCTGAACTCAGTTGGCAGCAAGGGGAGGAAGCTGAACAAGACCAAGGGGGAAAGGGAGGGGAGAGGAACCAAGACATGTTAAAAGGAGCTGGAAAGATGGGCTGGAGGGGATCTATGTGCAAGGAAGGAAAGGAAAGGAAAGGAAATGAAAGGAAGGAAGGAAGGAAGGAAGGAAGAAGCCCTTTCTGAGGGAGACAACCCTCAAATTCACTGTCTCTCCCTCACACACACACTCACCCTCTCCGACATGCCTCTCCCTCCAGCTTCTGCCACGGAGGGCTGCTGTTTCTTTCTCTTTCTCTTTAGTTTTCGAGAGGCTGTTTTGTTTGTTTTTTAAAAAAAGTCAGCAGGAGGTTTTTGGAGGAGGAGGGTAAGAGGGGGCTCCTCCCAGCTGTCTCCTTCATCAGATTAAGGAGACCAACACGGGGCCCTCTCTTGACCTCGGGGCCCCCTCTTGATCTCGGGGCCCCCTGCCAATGCTGATTTGGCAGACAGGTTAAACCGGCCCTGACTGCAATGCTACAGATTTGGAGACTCAAGGAAGATTTCATTTTTGGGACGTACAATTCTTATTTGGGTGGCAATGCTCTCATTTTACCACCCTCCCTGTAGCTATGTAAATCATAGGACTTTATCAGATGCAGCCTCTTTAAACGTTATTTTGCTGGCACACAAAAAAGCATGTTTATGCCGGCAAAAGAATGTTCCCCACCACACTTACCTTGTAATCCTGGCAAAGGTTCCTGGCAATAAAGTGAAAATGAATGGAGCCCTGTTCTTCGTTTGAAATCTCGCGTGATTTTATTGTGCAGGAAATTCAAACTTAAATACAAAACTAAACATTTAAAAGTTACACTAAGCACCCAAACACACTGTAAAAGTCCCAAGTAACCCAGAGAGGGTTATAAAAAGAGCAAAACTTACTTGGACGTCCTGATCTCACCCAAGTTTTCATGCCAGAGCGGCTATTGTTGGGGTAAGTACATGATTGACATTATCCAAAATATCGCATGCCAGCAATGATGGCAAAAAGTGGCAGGGGGATCTATTGATGGTTTAAGTCATCAGTTTAAAAGTACAGGATTTTGCCTCTTTATAACCATGAAAAGATGATATTGTCTGATTTGCATGCCCTTTCACGGTTATGTGGCATCCTTATGACACTGTATTTTCCTTGTCTGATAAAGTCCTCTGGCAATTTTACCTTCCAGCACATCTCTCCTTACCACAGGATGCAAAAAGCTTTAATTCCAATAGCTTCATCCAGGGCCAGTTTAAGGCACCGGCGGCATAAGCATCCACAGGGGGCCCCATCATTGTGGGGGCCCCCATAGTAACCCTCCTCCTGCAAAAACATTATTAGTAATAATCTGAATATCCTGTACTGTGAATAGCTTAGGTTGAGTTAGGTTACATTGACCTGAGATAAACATATGCCCCCCCCAAATAAAACATTGCAGCCCCCCCCCAATTCCTTAAACTGGTCCTGCCTTCACCTCACAGTTCTCTGCTACTCCATATATTTATACTGTACTCCTAAGGTATGGACCACAATGGAGTTATTGGAATGACGCCAAGTTACTGCTGGCAAAAAAGGGACAGTCTGATAGTTTGAACAAATTCTTTCTCTGGGGTACTTTATGTTTCGTTTTATATTTTTATTTATGAACTATAAGAAACTGCAATCCAGTGTGGAGACACAATAGGATTAGCACCGAGAAAAAAAAACAACAACAATAAACGTGCAGGAGGATTTTCTGTTTTGTTCATAAATATAAGAACATTAGATGTATTTGAATATCAAGTGCTACATGATTTATCCCAATGGATTTTGTTACATGTTCATACTAGTCCTTGGCAAAGCCTAGAAAGTTACTTTTAAAATTATTTTTTTATTGCTATAATTCCAAGGCCCACAAATACTTAGTTGCTGCTAAAGTTGCAATTTTTTAAAAAAAGTAATGCTGCCCCATTCTCCAAAAGTAACTACGATAGATACTTTTTAGTGGCTTTTTAAAAAAGTCTCAATGCTATAAACTGTTGGCCTGCGGTTACATCCTTCCTCTTTTTATTGCCTCAGCACCCACAACAGACTGTGAGGTAGAAGCACAAGCCAGCTCATGAACCATGCGATATCCCTCCTCCACTATTTAGTGAGCCCCCATCCCCATAAGTATAAGAGCAGCTAAGAAGTTACTGATAGACTGCAAAAGGAATGAAACTACCCCTTGTTTCTACACCCATAATGTAATATAGTTTCACCTCAATTAATGGGGAAAGGAATTCATTACAAGTAGCTGGTTGCTTATAATTAGTTGCTTCTAAGCTTTATATTGTAAGTCTCCTTAAATTGAGGGGGGGAACCAATGGAGGCAGATGGGAAGCTTGGAAGCACTCAACCTTATCAACAAATTGGGGTGGTAGACTAAAAGAGAAAAGATTGAACAGGGACATTCTCTTTCCCTCTACCAACCATTTCATGCATGAAGGTGGCTTGAGAAAGAATCTATTCTAGAGGAATCCGAAAGCTGCAGAAAAAGTGTTTGTCATAAGTATTGTCCCATGTAATTAAAAAATATGCCCGGTCACTAATTTAACTGGGCCTGCTGAAGAACAAATATCTATCCTCTGGAGCCATGGCAAACTTGCATCAACTGTAAACATGGTTATGAAAGAAGAGCTCAGAACATTTCCTCTGCCACTTGAAGACAAAACATATTTGTATATTGCAGAGCATTAAAAAAAAAGCCACTGCAGAGGAAAATAAATATTTTCAAGCTCTTTTGTAGAATATTGCAAACACCAGGGAGTATGGAGAAAGGTATATAAAAGTGAGACCCCATGTTTCATTTCAGTCCTTTCTTTATTCTTTCTCTGCTTAATGCCATGCATAATAGATTGCCAAGCTGCGCGCAGGACTCAATGGAGTAATTTTGGAACAGCTTTAAAAGAATGAACAGAATAAATAAATAAAAAAAGAATACTCCAAATCATTCTAGCAATACCTCTTTAAAAAGTAGAACAGGTTTTCAAAAACCCTGAAAGCTTCCACCATGTTTAATTGCCCTGGACTGTCTTTATTTTTTATATCTCATTATTAGCACCCCCCAACTATTTGCAAGATTTGTATTTGAAAACTCATGTGTCCTTTCCACTGAATTAAAAGTGCTCCCAATTTCCTGCTGTAACTGTCAACAAGTTGTAATCCTAAGAGAGCATGCTGTTAGAAAAGCATTTGTCACTCACACATAGAAAACATATCAATTCTTTATGGGTCAAACCTGACACCAAGGGGGGAAAGACATATTCTTTGGAATGAACCCATTTCTCCTCTCACAATAGGATTTCCTCAAAGAGAGGTACTTCAGGAATCAGATTTGCAAACTAAGCCTGTGCTTACCTTCCAATAACCAATCACAAAACAAGAAATGCTAAATGCAAGATACATAGGTGTGGAAATTCACATGCTTTGACAAGCAAACATTTTTTAACCACTTGGGAGAGTACCTCTGCAAAATATATGGCAAATACATTGTCTAGTTTGATCAATAGTAACTCTCCTACTCTTTTCCAAGAAGCTCAGGCTGGCATATGTTGATCATCCCAGTGAGACCAGTCTCATGAAACTCACTTGGGCCAGTCACTGTCTCTCAGCTTGATATAGCTCACAGGGTTGTTGTGTGGATTAGAGGAGGAGGGGGAATGCCTTGACTTCCCTGGAGTAAAATTGGGATATAAAAATAGCAAATAAATAAACCTTAAGTTTATAATTACAACAACCTTGTGATGCAGGTTAGAGTTTGAGACAAATGGGAGTTGGCTTTTCTAAGCCTGTGAGGCCAGTGAAGCTGTAGCCTACACAATATTCTGTATCTTTCAGAGACAGACTGTCATCACTCACGTGATAAAGAATTACTTTTATCCTGGATACACAAGAATCCAGGTCTATGATTTGTATAGACGGAAAAAGATAGGATCCTTTTCCAGAATTTCCTTTAAACTCCTTAGACCAGGTGGGTGGGTAGGTAATATGGTTGAACTGCATCTCCCAGGTTCCTCACTACTGGCTATGCTGACTAGGGCAGCTGGGAGGTGCAGTTCAGAAAGACATGGAGGGCTGCATGATTCCCATCCTGGCCTTTGATGAAGGCAACTGTGTTTGCTAAGCAGGCTGGTGTGTGAGTGAGGGCCACTTTCAGACTAGCCAAAAAACAAAAACAAAACAAAACAAAACCACAAAACCTGAGGTTAGCTCCAGTATATTTACCCAAGAGGCAACTGGAGAAAAGTTCAGAAATGCTCCAAGACTTTTGATAAATAAGAAGAAAGATTATGGTTAAGAGAGGGTTAGTAAAATCATTGTAATAAACAAAAGCAACCAGGGAAAAGCGGGAAGCTAATTTTAAGGGGGGGAAGGGGGGAAGGGAAATTTGTCGATTTGGATTGTGTATGTCAATATGTCACGCTTCTTACGTTTGTCCACTTGTTTTCTTTGTCTTTTTTCTGTTTTGTGTGTTTTTTTAATTTAATAAAATTTATTAAATAAAAAATAACAAAAAGAAATGCTCCAAGACTTTTAAAATGAAACTAAAGAGAGAATTAGTTCACATCAAACTCCCCTGGAGCTCTGCAGCATGGTTTAGTTTTGTCATGATTTTTTGCTAGCTGTGTGAGGACAAAGGCATATTTCTCAAACAAAGGTGGCCCAGTGTGATGCCTCACTGAGTGTGTATCATGTTGGCATTGCACAAACTCTGGTGGCTACCTGTTAGCTCTTAGACCATTCTCAATAGAGGACTTTATCAGACGAGCCCCTTAAAGCATTCTTTTACTGGCATAAAAAATCCATTTTTATGCCAACAAAAGAATGCCCCCCCACTGCAGTTACCTCTAATCCCAGCAAAGGCTTCCCCAGCAATGAAAGAGGAAGTGAACAGAGCTCCATTCACTTCCTCCTTTGAAATTCCACGGATTATTGCGAGACTTCATCACATAGGAAATTCAAAAAACAAAAAGAACACACAAAAAGTGACACAAAGCACAAAAACCTCACTTTAAAACTTACAAATAACCTGGGAAGGGTTATAAAAAGTGCATCACTTACCTAGCTATTGCGATTTCACCTGGAAGTGTTCACGCCAAACCATTCTGGATGCATTGACGTGAGTACAATGGCACAAGGTTTCACATGAAGGCAATACCGGCACAAAAGCGCCACGGGGGATCCATTGATGGCTTCAGCCATCAATTAAAAAGTATGGCTTTTGGCAGGGGCATAAATGTGAAAGGGCAACGTTGTGTGGTATGCCCGCCCTTCTGTGTTTATGTGGCATCGTTATGACGCTGTATTTTATGTGTCTGATATTCTTATTGTTCACATATCATGGACCACATTACTTGTTGTTGTTGTTGCTGTTGTTGTTGTTGTGTCCCTTCAAGTCATTTCTGACTCAGGTGAGTCTAAGGCAACATTATCATGGTTTTGCAGGGGCAAGATTGGTTCAGAGGGATTTGCCATTTCCTTACTGTGATGCTGAGAGACAGAGTGACTTGCCCAAGGTCACCTAGCTGGTTTTCATGGTCAAACAAGGATTTGGACCCTGGTTTTCCAGGGTCCTAGTCCAGTGTTCAAACCACTATACCACACTGGCTGTGCTATCTGAGTGTATTCTTCCCCTTTTATAGACCCACAAAGAGCACTACTGTCATGTGGGGAGATTTTTCTTTAGGGATCAGAGCTGGTTGACCATCATCTGACATTCATTCAGAACTGATGTTTGCCTATGATAACATCTGTATACTTAAAAACACGCCACTTGCCTCCTTACATGAGAGGCAGAATCTGCTATGGGTTTTAGACACCTGCTGAACATCTATTTGTTTATGGAAGCTTTTCACTAGGTCTTGTTTCTACTTTTTAGATGTTGTATTCTGTTTTATCACTTTGAGTCTATTGCTCTTCTACTGCTGCATGATAAACATTGCTTTATGATAAGCAGTCTAGAAATTTTGCTAAATAAATAAATGAAACACATACATAAATTTCAATATGAAAGGTATCCCCATAAGAGAAAAAGCAGTCGCAGAGATACTAAATCTATGGTGAATCAGGTTAGGATGTTTGGAATTCCAAATCCCGAGCAAGGAGAATTCAGAGAAAATGCCTGGGGTTTAGAGGTTGCCTCTTCAATTGAGTTTTAACCTCTGCAAATTGTCTGGCCTGTAGAGTCATAATTCTGTTTCCCAGCATGAAAGTGTTAGCAAAGGAGAGAGATGAACTACCTCTCTTTCTACAGCTGTTGCTTGAACGGAAACACAAATCAATGCTTCTTCATTAATACAGGAACAACCATGACCAAATCTCTCAAAACACAAGGAGGGGTGTTGGATGGGTGGGTGGGGGGTGAGAGACAGAAAGAGAGAAAGGGAGGGAGAGAGGTGCTATTTCCATAGCTCCACACATACATGGACACACAGAGCAAAGCTGGACTGAACCCTTAATTCTAGATTTTCTGCCCCAGGACCTTTCAGGCACCACATGGACTTGCAAGGATGCAACAGTCACCACAACACAACCTTGGAAGTGGCCAGATGTTCACTTCTTAATGTGAAAAACAGGCATTTTGATGTTAATTTTGATGTTACAGAGTGGTTGTGGTGGGGATGAATGCAACCTCTTTAGAAGGTCAATTGCGACTCCTGAAGGCCTACAAGGGAGGCTATTCATTCTCCTCTTTTTCTTTTTTCTTTTTTCTTTATTTTTTTCTTTTTTTGGCCAGAAAAGGATGGTCTGGTGAATCTGATAGGTTTGAGGGCTGCAAAAATAAGCTTGGAAATTTGTGTGGGGTCTGTTACCCACATTGTGTGGGGGTCCGTGAGGATCCCACTAGTGTCCAAATTCTAATATGGGGAATTTTAATTAGCTCAAGATGACAGCAGGAGTTTGGATAACTACTGGATCTTTTGATCTATGTATACCGGTAGCAACTGAAGAGACTCCAAGCCAGGGGATGGAATAAAAATGGCTTTTATTGACAACTAATCAAAGGAACACACACACACACACACACACTCAGGCTTCAAGCAGTCACACCAGGCTAATGAAGAAAGTAGGAAGTATTTGGATAGAGGAATAGATTGAGATGGATGGAGGATTGAGCATACTGATCTGAAGAGCAGATCGCACAGGAAGCCAGCAGTCTGGGAGGGAAGAGTGGTGACACAGAATGATGTGGAGATGGAAGGAGGGGGATCTGTGCACCTGGTGACACAGACTGACAGTGTCATGAGGAAGAGAAACTGTGCATACTTTGGCTGTGTTTTAGGGTGATACTTATGGTTGATTCCCCCCCTGAAGGGGTGACTTTGAGCGGAATACAATGTCTGCTGGAGTTTCCCAGTATTAGACAATGGATTCTCTGGATGTGCTAATGATTGCTAATGGTTGGAACATTAAAACTGAGTGGTCTCAGACAAATTTCTATTGTTTTAAGACCAGGTGTGAGGAAAAAACGGTTTTACAAGCAATGAGCACTCAGCCACCTTAATGGGATTAGTGAGTGACTCACTTCCAGAGATGCCCAGGAGGAATTAGCTCATTTCTTCCTAACTAATCAGTTCCAGGGGATTCTATGTAATTCTCACTTGGGTCTGGGTTTTTTTTAGGAATTTTAGTAGGCTACTTCCTTAGGTTTTCTGAGCAAACTGTGGCTCCTTGTTCTGGGGGTCCCTGGTATACCTTTAACCATGTAGAGTACCACTTATAAGCCAATATATATGAAATTTAGCCAATTGATGAGTTATAGTGGGGGCCTCTCGGGGTCCCCAGGGCTGCACATTGCTTGCCTGTGCTCTAATATTCCCCCATTCAACCATCATGGAGACCAAACATGGGACCCACAACACTTCCATGCTCCATTCAAGACTTGCCTTCCCTAGTCTTTCTCAGAGGATGACTGAGCACAGTGAGAAGCAAAGTGCCAAATGCACTCCAACCACTAGCCATATTCATTTCTCAGAATGCCTCTGGGCTCCATGTGATGTGATTTGATCAATGGTGTATTGTGGGGTTGATATCTAGTTTCTCACAGTCAGGAGAGCACAAAAGGATCACCTGGACAGCAGCGGGTGAGGAGGACAGGGGAGAACAGGCACGGGTGTCAGCTCCTGAGCCAGAACAGTCATGCAGAGCCTCACCAGGGAAGAAACTGATTGTTGGCTAGAGCATCTGTCTTTCTTTTTATTAAAAGAGACAGACAGGCAAACATTTTCTAGTTAAGGGGTTGCCAGCTGGGTATGTACATCTTTACAGACATTGTTGTTGTTATTTTAAAACTATATGGCCCTTTGCTTTTTTTTTTTTTAAATCAGGATTGGGGGTGTAATATCACATTACATGCACAACAGGGTTGAATGACAGTATCCATATTTGCAGGATTAACTTTTGTGGATTTGATTTTTCATGGATTATTTGCTGCCACCTCCACTGCTGCCCTATGCCATTTTAAACAGGGACTGCAAGCCTTGCGAGACTTTGAGAGACTGCGAATGTGCACTGAGGCTTGTAAGTCCCTAATAAAAATGCTGGAGGGCAGCAGTGGAGGTGGCAGCGACCACTGCCCTCTTCTGCCTTGTGAAGGGACCCTGCCATCTTGAAGGCATCTGCGGTAGACTGAATCTGCGGATTGTACTTTTTGCATGTATGAAATATGATGTGGGGGGAGACTAGTTTTCCCACTTTCACAGGGTCCTGTGCCCCTAGCTCTAGAGAATATGGAGAGCCAACTGTATTGTTGGCATCCTATGTGAAAATCACAACGATCTATAAAAATCTGTGCCTTCTCCTCCTCTTCATCCCTTTCTGATCCCAATGTTTCTCTGATCCCTCCACCAGTGACAGAAGTGTAGTATGTGGGGAAATAATCATTGTAATGTAAAAGCAATCTTGTGTACCTCATTCACATCCTTAGATAAGTCTAGGGTTTTTCCCTGCATGCCTTTTGTTCTCCCAAGTTCCCTTTCTCTTATTTCACTGGGCACTTCCAGCCAACTGGAGTGCTGGGTCATCCCACACATGACCTAATTTAAATTTTATTGCTGTGTGTAAGTTCTCTTTAAGTTTGAGTCTCCATGAGGCTGGAGCCATCTCTTTAGCCATCTTGAGCCACCTTGGACATCTTAAGCCTTCCTGAAACCATGATGCATCGCAAGCCAGCCTCTTACTGCTGTAGGCTGAGTGAGTTTTTTCCTACCCTAAATACCATTAGTTAGGAACCTCTTTTTTAAAGTTTGTTTTAGTATGTAGATTGAGATTGATATACCTTCAGTAAACTTTGATTTGCATTTTAAACCGACTCCTTTGTTTTGTAATGAGTCTAATTTAACTGGGTGATCCCACACCTCTGAATACACTTTTCTTTTAAATGTTAATTGAGCTTTATAAGTCAGCATTCCTAAGCGCACTCTGCATGAAGTTAAAAGTAAATGAATGATTTTAACTCTTTTTAAATGAAGATATTTCTTGTTGTTTTTAAAAGGACTAGATCCTGGAATTTTTTACTACAATTTTATTTTTTAGACTCATTACTCCTACAAGAAGGCCCATGGAGAGGACTGCAGCAGCTCAACTGTCAGTCTGTAGTGTGTTGAGTGGACAGCTGTAGTGTAGTTCTGCTTGTGGACACTACGCAGTGCCATACAGGATCTCAGCAATTGTGTGTTTTTGTACATCCGATGGCTAAAAAATGCCACTTACTGTCACTTCTTCTTTTACTTGAAGCTGAGCTGTGGCAAAGCACATTCTCAGCAAGAGACGGGGAAAATGAGAAGTACAAAATGTAGCCATGCCGGGGGGTCGGGGGGCTCAAAATGCCATTGTCCCTCCAACTAAGAATTCTACTCCTCCATGAAATTTTCCTTGTGACCCCAAATATCTGATAATTATTCATCAGGAACGCTTATATTTGCCATGTGTTCCCATTGGATTTTTAACTTTGCCTGCCCCTTTTTGGATGTTTAATCTGTATTTCTAAATGCTCAACTGATGTTTTAAGTTCTTGCAATGCTAGAAATCTGGAGACTGAAGGAAAATATCACTGGGGACCAGACTTCTTATTGATGCACCACACATCAGAAAGGACTGTCCCTATAAACATATTGACTAGATAGGAAATAGGGATCACTTTGACATAGGACAGCAGCAGCAAGAATATTGTTTGTTCAAACTTGGAAATGTACTGAAGCACTGACAATGGAAGAATGGATTGCTAAGGTCACACTGAGTTAGCCCAAATTGCCAAACTAACATGGGTTCTAAAGGATAAGCCAATTGAAGATTTTCTGAAAGGTTGAATACCTTTCATGGACTTTCTGAGCAATAAGAAATGTAACAATGCAATGAGCTATGGTTGTGATTATTAGTAATTAGTAGGATTATTTAGTTGGACCTGTAATGGCAGAGTAATATTTTTTTCTTTTTTCCTACAATAGAGCGTGTCAGGAAATGACATGGATGTGACCACAAGATGGAGCTGTAAGCTCAGTAATGAAAGTAGTTAAGCTCCAGTGGCAGGTGTGTGTGTGAGTCAGCACTTGAGAGTATGCACACCTGAGATGCCTGATGTAACAGGCATTGTTTAACTACCTATAAAAAGGAGATGGGAATTATCTCCAGTGTGGGTTTGTTGTGGATGGTGTTTGGTGAAGCAGTTTGTTGGTTTGAGAGAGATTTATGAGTATTAGAGACGGCTGTCCTATGCTCTGTTTATATATTGTAAATATACTGCAAACAAAGATTAAAGCCCTCAAGTTGAGTGAAGGCTGGCCTTGTTGCTGTCTTTATTTGGCAAGCCAGAGCTCAAGGCAGTGTGCTGGGGTGAAGGAATTTTTCCTTCTCAGCCTGAAGTCTTTTGCAGAAATCTCTCCAGAAAACCTTCTCCTTGGCATCCTGTCGACATGGAACAACTCTGCAGGTGGTCGTGGTGGACACAGCGTGTCTTTCTACACCCTAACAGAGCGCTATTGTTTCAGTTAGTTATTGTTTGGCATTTTAGTATTGTGTTTTAATTTTGGTTATATGTTTGTTTTCTTTTCTCATCTTTTTTCTGTTTTTTTCTTTTTTAAAATGTATATTTCTTTGATTGTGAATTACTGTTTGTGTTAAAAATTAATATTTTAAAACACACACACACACACACACACACACACACATATTGTCCAGAGGTGGTTGAAGGTGGTTTTAAAGTGACTCACCAGCAATGCCTCACTCCACAAGCTTTTCTGGCCTATCGTTCTGAATAGTGCCAATATGACAGTGAAGAGGAGGAGGCAGAGGGAGAGGGGAAGATGTAAGGAATGCCCGAGGCCTCATGTCAACAGGATCTAAAGTGCTTGACATTCTAATGCTGAAATGCCAATGAACAGATTAGCCAGGGCTCACTTTTTCTTACAGGGTGCAGGCTTCAGCATTCTCTCACAGGATGGCTCTGCAAACATTTTAGCAGCAAGGTGTGGGAGCAAGGAGTGGCTTGGCCAATGCCATCTAATAAGAGGAAGGCAATTTGCTGCTGATACAGATGACAGTGTATAGTGTACTATATGGTGCTGTTGTGGGTCATGACATTACGTTTGCACAGCCCACTCCGTTACATTCACCTTTTACCCTAAGAGGTGGGGGTCCATGGGGAGCTCATCTGTGGTGCCCCATTATTATATGGGAGAATTATTAGCTCAAAATGGCTGGCCTTTGAGAGGAGGATAACTTTGGGACCTTTTCACCTATGTATATCGGTAGTAATTTCAGAGAACTCCAGTTTTAAAGTGAAATAAAATATTTTATTAGAATAATATAGACTATCACACAAGAATATGCACTCTTACAAACCATACAAGGCTATTAGAAGAGAAAGGCAGGAAGGGCTGGATAGAGAGAAACTGGGGGTGCAATTGTGATAATTGCCTGTCTTGGAGAAAGAGGTCTGGATAGCGAAGAGGGGCTCAGATAGGATTCTGAGGGTGGCACAGCAAAGCGAGAATGATGGGGTCCATCTGTGGCACACTTTGCTGGGGTCTAGGCTGGGATATTTATAAACTGTTTCATATCATGAAGGGGTAGTCTGGCTAGGACAATGTCTGGATGGTTTCCCCACCAGATAGACAAAGGGGAGGAAACTCAACGGATTGCTTTCACAAAGGAAGCTATAACTCAACTGACTGCCTGAATGGCTGGGAGATAGGAATTGATGGGTTTATGACAACCTCGCAGTGCAGGACAAGAAGGGGCTTAGCTTTTCTTGGAACTGGAGTTGAAAAGGTCACTTGATTGTTTGGTTAGATGACTCATTGTTTAGGTGACCAGGAAGGGATTAGCACATACCTCCCTAATGACTTTGTTTACTGGGGGCTTTCGCATAATCCTAGTTTGGGCTGATTTGCTAAAAATATTTTCTAAGACACCTTTCCAGGTCCTTGTGACCTCCACCTGACCTCTTTTTGGATCACCCCAGTCAACTTGACCCCTTCAAAGTGCCCAATATTTCCAATTATGAGATATTATAGGGAGGGAGTACTAAGGCATGGTAAAACAGCGGTCTGAATCCTATTGTTGGTTCTGACTAAAGTAGACCCATTGATTCAATGGGGGTTATCTATGTGTCAGCTCACCAGCCAATAGCTGATTCAGTGGGTTTGCTGGGGATAACCAGTAGGATACAGAGTATTGACCTGCCTAGACCACAAAAGCAACAACCAATAGTGTAGTGGACCCTGGGCTTGTCAGGTTGAAGCCCTGGGAGTTTTTGCTTAGCTGGATCTACAAAATCATCTGCCACCCCCTTGGTCTCCTCTGTTTCCTGAGTTTTGCTGTAATCTTCACAAATGGATTTCCTAACAACTGTATATTATTCTGAGCGATTCCTGTTGTAATCCAAAGTATTTACAAGTCTCTTCAAGGCATTTTAAAAGTGGCAGTTGTGTGTCCAAATGGACACCCAGTTCTAATTTTTGGACATCCAGTGGAGACAAAGGGACACATACAATTTAATCAATGAACAAAGTACACAGATTCCGATTGGAATCAATGCTGTCTAATGCTAAAATAATCATGGCTTTTTATAAAAGCTTTTGGGCTGTTATGACTGCATCCAAATCTGTATATATACAGTACATGGTTTCTGGTTGTTTAAACCTTATCTTTCTGAAATTATTTAATTTTTTTAAAAAAAAAATGTTTAAAATATGTGTATTGTTTTTAATTGTTAAATTTAAACAATTTAAATTGATATTTTTTGTGAGGTGCTCATAGATCTTATCATATGGGGCAAGAGAAAAATATTTTAATAACAACAAAATGTGTGCAAATGTACTTGTAAATCTGTGTTTAATCCCTGATTTTTTAAAACATTATGTTTGCCTCAATCCGCATGTCAGGATTATACTGTATATAACAGAGAAAGTTCTACTCTTGAACCATCTGAATGAGAAAATGGTCACTGAGTAACGATTTCTTTAGAAATGCTTTTGGTGGCTTTGCAAATGACTTGTTCCTGGTAGAGATAAAAATGGCTAAGAATGGTTTTAGATCGACACATAGACTCCCCATGTGGGTGTCACCTTAGGAAATGTTCTGGTGGAGGCCTATACTTCAAATGTTACTACTAAACCACCACCACAACCACAACACCAGAAAAAGAAGAAGAATGCCAGAGTGAATTGAACTGGCCATAGTCTCAAAACCTGTTTTATCCAGTGTTACAGCCTAGAGTGCTTCCAATCAAGATTTTTATTATGACATTGACCTCCTTCATATGCTGGGGAGTTCAGTTGATGTTATTCTCCACCAATGAACCTTCTTTGCTTTTTTGCCTCATTTGGGCTGGCTGGGGGCACATTGGGGTAAATGCCTGCATCATCTGGACTACAGGGCTCTGGAATGGAAGCAAGCTGTGGTATTCAGATGGTGTAGACAGGCTCAATGCTACACAATGCCTTCTGATTGGTAAGTATGGAGCTTGCTGTCAGGACATGCCCTTCCAAAGCCATCTCTATCATAGAGGCAGACCAAGCAGCTACCTAGGGTGGCACACTTCGAGGAGCACCTGCCATATTGGAAGCAGTGGGTGGGTCCATATTTTTACACTGCTTGCAGCTGATGATTTGGACTACAACTCCCAGAATCCCCCAGTCCACAATGCCAATAGTGGATTCTAGGAGTTACAACTTTCCCCATGTCTGTCTGTTCCCCAGGTGATCTGGTAGAGAGATCCATAATTCTAAAAAAAAAAAATGGTCAGACCTCGGGGTGGGGGGAAAGTTATGTGAGTAGAACTTCCAGAATCTTCAACTTGATCTCTTGGAGTTATAGCTGAGAAAATTAACCTTGGATGTGAACTGCCAGTGGCTCTAGCCAGCACAACCAATAGTCAGGGATTTGGTAAATTGTAGTCCAACAATATCTGGGAATGTGAAGTTGAAGGCTTTCATGGCAAGCATCCATAGGTTTTCTAATTTTTTTTTGCCAGGCTGTGAGGCTGTGTTCTGGAAGAGTTTATTCCTGATGTTTCGCCTGCATCTGTGGCGGGCATCTTTAGATGAATCTTTAGATCTAAAGATGCCAGCCACAGATGCAGGCAAAACGTGAGGGATAAACTCTTCCAGAACACAGACTAACTGCCCAGAAAATACCCACAGAAAACCTAATATCTGGGAACTCAAGAGGGTGAACCACTGATAAGGCAGTATTTTGGACTTGATAAAAGAGTGTTGGTATCCCATAATATTCAACATCTGTACCTCCACAGGAACTATAACAACCCAAGAAAATTAGATGTTCAGAGAAGATGGCATATCTGGATTCTCTTCTTGAGCCAAGCAGAAGGTGTAATTTGCCTGTGTGTGAAAAGAGCCACAAGTTCACACCAACTATATCTCCCTCATAAGGGCATTCCAAAGTCAGGGTGCCACCACAGAAAAGGTCCTCTGTTTGTAAGTGGATAATGTATTCCTTCAATTTATGTTACTCTGAAATGGTAGCAACGAATTCAGGAAATCTTAATAGCAGGATGACTACCTGAGGTTAACATCAGGATGAGGATAAGTTTTGCTGCTCTTGGTGACCCTAGCCATCAACAATCAACACTCCTTTTGTCTGCCTAGCCCCATCCTTGGCTCTGTTTTTTAGTCATACTAGAGAGGATGTGAAATATTTGGAACTGAGTTTTAGATGGGATCAGTCAGAGAAGGTTGCATTTCCACAAACATAGTTTCTTGCTGTTTTTGCTGCTGAAAAGATGTCTCTCCCAAAAGTCAAGTATGAAGAAGAAAGAAAAAACATATAGCCCATTCTGTTCTAAGTAGAAGTTGGCTTAATCTGTGCTGGAATGCTGAATTTTATGGTGCGATAAAATGGATTCTTAGGAATTTTAAAATGTCCAATGTTAGGCTTTTCTATGGAACATGGTACATTTAACAGGTTTGTAAATACCCTTCTTGCCTCTGTTGCTAGGGAAAATGTACAAATGTCTCCTGTTAAATCTTTAAAAATTATAACTCTGTTTCCCATTGGTTTGGTTAGCTCTTTAACCATTTGGGAAGTACTGTCTCTCCCTGTTTTTGAGGCAGAGGGCTCATCTACAAGAGTCAGGATATGCTGATTCTCCGATGGTGTATCCTGGCCGCAGATCAGGACCGTTGTTCCCCTGTTACCACCTCCAAATGGTCCAGAGTCCAGAGAGGCACGCCAGACCATTGTTGCAGCTGCCAACACTATCTCCCTTGCTGTCTTGGAAGGCAGGAAGCCAGCCCACAGCATGTGACCAAGGCCTCCTATATGTGACCAGCTTTTGTCACATGCTGTGGGACTCCTTCCTACCTTCCGGGAGAGCAAGGCAGAGCAGTGGCAGCACTGAGGGCCAGCCTGATGGGATGGGCTCTTGAGGTCTCATGGGGCCTGATCCATTCCTTCCCAATGGGAACGGACTAAAAGAGGTATTATTTTAAAACAATGTGTCGGGCCCTATCCCAACTGACCCCAATCTGCCCCGGGGGTGGTGAGGACTGATTAGGGGCAGAATGGGACAAATGTCCTGCATCATTAGGACTGCAAGGCTTTAAGATGGGGGCAAGATGGGGTATATTGCCTATCTGTCCCATTCCAAAATATTCTGGTAATTAGAGTATCTTGGACTGCAAGTGTGCCACATTTCAGGACTGTAGCTCAATGAGAAGCAAAGTTAGGAAATATACTTTAAACAACTAATTACTTGTAGTTATAAGCCTTAATTCAGTTGGCAGTGCTCATTAAAGGAGATTAAATCAATTGGATTTTCAGAACTGTTGGCTTACCATTCAATGGGTCTACTCTAGCTGAGACTACCAATTAGGCCATTGTTCTTAATCCCCATATCAGTAAGTTGTTATCATTATAGTTAGAGTTTTTACTTTTTACTTTATGTCTTTGTTTCTCAAAAAGTACCTACATAGTTGCTTGTTTTTTTTTAAAAAAATATTTTTTATTATTTTAAACTTAAAAAGATACAACAAAAAAATTCATTCTTTCATTTATATTAAATGATACATAATTTTCATCTTAATTATTGACATAATTTAATTACTCTCACCCCACTACAAAGTGCTTCCCACCCCCAGGACCTTCTATACCATTTATTTATTTCATTTCCAAAAATTGCAGTGATTATCTTGGAGGTCCTGTATATGCCTCTTTGATCTTAAAAACACATATTCTACAAATGACTTCCATATTTCATCAAAATTACAACTTTTCCAAAATCCTTTTTTAACTTTCAGTCTGCATGTTAATTTATCATTAATAACAATATCCCAAACTTCTCTATTCCTATTTCTCCATTCCTCTGTTTGATAAACTACATAGTTGCTTGTTAGCTACTTTAAAATCTGAATGCTACAAGTCACTGTGTTGCAGTAAAAAACAAACAAAACGCAACCCACACTTTTTTCCACCTGGCTATGACCTCAACACCCAGAGGTGACCATGAGGTGCTGTACAAACCAGCACTTGGCCCATGTAATATTCCTCCTCCACCATTTAGTGAGGCCACAACCTTTATAGTAGCATCTCCGTATCAACTGATTTGCCATCCCCTGAGTCAATTATCCATGGATAGCAACAGCAGGGGGTGGTGGATGGGGGAGGGAGGGGAGGAGGAGAGATCTTGCCTCCCTGGGATCACTCCCGTAGTGGGAATGGCAATGGGGGGAGTTCCCTATTATCTGCAGATTTCATTATTCACAGGGGGGGCAGGGTATGGATATGGGGGTCCTACTGTAACTGCAAAAGAAGCAACATTAACCTTTAAGTTACAATTCTAACATAAAGTTGTTTTGTCTCAGTTATTGGGGAAAGGAACTAAATATAAGTAAGTACAGTTGGCCCTTCACTTTCATGGGTTTGGCATTCGTGGGTCTGGCAGTCACAGGTTTGGCATTTGCGCCCCGTGCTGGCAGACCCTGAAGGAAGGAACACCCCCACTCCCTCTTTGGAGAGGCTTTCCACCATGGCGGGGAAAGCAGAGGACGACAGGGCTCCTTTCTGGCTCTCTGGGCATGGACTGAGCTCTTGGAGTTTACTCCATGCTCAGAGATGCTGGAGGAAGGCAAGCCCTCCCCCATTTCTTTGGTGGCACTTTTGGAGCTTTCTTCCATGGCGGGGAAAATAGAGGACAGAGGGGCTTATTTCTGGCTCAGCAGGCATGCAATAAGGCACACAGCAACAACAATGACTAAAAACATAATCTGCAAGTGTGCAAAATTCATTAAGACCTGCCTTCCTGTCATGAGCCTTCTCCCCCCAATAAAAATAACTCCAGGATCCTTGAATCAGGGTCTTTCACACAGCTGGCAAATCATCTTTAAAACAAACACACAGCCTTGCAAGAGGACTAGTGCTCAAGGTTCATGCCCACCAGGGCCAATTCATTCTCCCCGTGGTGTGTGTGTGTGTGTGTGTGTGTGTGTGAAAGAGAAGCCAAAGTTTCCATGTGCTACATTTCATCATCCATCTCTCCTTGGAGAATAGAAGAAAGGAGGCAAGGAAGGAGAAGTGGGTGAGGGGCAAATTACCTCAAGGAGGAGGAGGAAGAGAGAACCGAGTCCCTGTGTGCGCCTGGCTTCTTCATTGTATCCAGCTGCAGCCATGCAGGGCTTCACGGCATGCTTGCTGCTGGTATTGCTGGCTGCTTTCTCCTCCCTCTCCTTCTGCCTTCCTCTAGTGTCTCCAGGCACAGAGTAAACTCCAAGAGCTTATTCCATGCCTGGAGAGTAAGAAAGAAGCGCCACTGCTTTTTCCTGCCATGGTGGAAAGCACCGAAAGTGCTGCCAGAGATAACAGTGGAGGAAGTTGAGGCTTTTTCCTGGGTCTGTCAACCCTTTTTAATCTCACCACCCTGGCAGCCAGTGCGAAACTGCTGCTACTGCCATTTTTTAAAAACAGGTATTACAAAAGGCCAAAAGCAGCACAGTGTCAGCAGAGGCACCACATTGATTCGGCTGTAAGTTGACCTAGGATTTTGAGATTTATTTAATTATTTTGCATAAGTTTTTATTCAGTTTTTTTTTCACTTTTGCGGTGGTCTTGCTCCCCTAACCCCCACAAATGTGGAGAGCCGACTATAGTTATTATAAATACTGACTTCCAAGCTCTGCAATGTCAACAGGCTCCATGACTGACCAGTCATTCAGTCAGTGAAAAAGTGAGGCCTGAATGTTTTACATGATATAGATTGCCTCATTTACAAAACTGAGATGCTTAAAAGCAAGGAAATTAATCATAAAGGTGATGAAAAGAAAATCACATACTGATCACATAAGCAAACATGTTACTACCAGCTACATTCCATCACCAGCTAAACTCAGACTGATGAGGTGTTGATTTAGAAAATGGATTGTTTGTTTAAAAACCATAATATTTTACTGTCATGGATTTTGTAACAATGGAATGTTAAGTGGCACATCAGTGAATCCAGTTCCATTTATAAAGTATTTGCATCACTATGTCAGCATGGTTGATGTGCAGATGAAACAGCAATGAGATAACACTAAGAAAACTTTTTACCACCTAGTGCAGCAGAAGATAGTTGAAATGTATTTAAATTCACAGTGAGTGAGTTATAAGCAGTTACTGTCAGCAGAAGGGGAATAGTCTTTGGGGAATTGATTATCCCTGTTAAGCAGTGGTAGGGCATTTAATGGTGTAGGGGGATGCAATGAACCCTCCACCCAGAAGGAGGCAGCATTGCTCTCTACTGAATAATTAGCAGCAACTTGGCAGTAATTTGCAGGTAGCAACAGCTGAAATGTGGCAGCAACCATGGAAGCTCTCTGGTGTTATAGTGCCATTGTATCTTCTGCGTGAAAAGGTGTCATAGTGCCTTTTCTCATCATAGAAAACAGTGAACTGGAAGGGCAAAGTGCCTCCTTCCCTTCTGAAAGCTAAAGTGGAAAATACCTTTGGGAAGGGATTTTTCTGTTATACAACACTGCCAAAATTCAGCAGTATGTTTTTAATGCCACTGCCAATTTTGACAGTGGTCAATGGGGGTGTTGTGGACCATGCTTCACTCACCCCTACTATAAAAGTTGGTTCTCACCACTTCCGTATATTATCCATTACTTACTTGTTCCTTCATTTTTGCAATTCATTGGAGTTTTCTAATTAATAGCTTTTAGAAAAATCTACTGTTTCTCCTCCTTCTCCTTGATTTTTCTCAAGTCATTCAAAGCAGTTTGCAAAAAATCCACCCTGAAGTTCCCCTCCTATACAGCCACTGAGCTGGTCTGGAGAGACCCTTTGGAGAAGATATGAACTGTAGGAGAGGAGGGGAAGGAAAGCTCCTGTTGCACAAGTGAAGACCTGCAGGGTGCCAGTTACACGACAGAAATTGTCGCGGTGCTTACTGTGACTTTGTGATCACGAATCCGCCCCTCGCTGTTTATACGATTTATGTCACTGATCTGGATATCCCGGGTGGTCCCGTGACTGATATTTACACGTCCAAAGTTCCGGTTTTGTTTAGGTTAAAAAAAAATTTTTTTTGGCTGTCAATCAAAGATGTGATTACTTGTGTTTTCACAACCTCGGTGATGCACTTCCTTTAGAGTTCCGCGCCAGGAGCGATACTATTGGCTGGCTGGGGGGAGGGAGAGAGGGGGGCAGAGGTTTGTTATTCCCCCTTGCTTCTTTAAAATTTTAACCCTTTCAGAAGAGGCAGAAAGCATTTTGAAAGATCCAGACAGATCTTTCGCTCAGATGCAGGGCTTTCCTTTTGAAATCAAGCTGAGTGCTTTGAAATCAAGCTGAGTGCTTTCCTTTTGAAATCAAGCTGCTTGGGTTTCCCCTTGCCTCTTTAAAATATTAACCCTAACAGCACGCTGCAGAGATTTCAAGCCGGCTATAGGCAGGCGTTTTGAAAGACACAAACACAGAGAGGGGGAATTAAAGGGTGCTAATTCGCTCAGAGGCTTGAATATTTTAATGTGCCCGTTCTGACCCAGGGAGGTGACCAAGGCAGGGGATGAATGGGTAACGACGATCTCTCTGTAACATGCAGTTGAGGAAAAGGTAAAGCTGAAGGGTTTGCAGTATAGAAATCCATTTAAAAATGTGATTGAGTACACGCACGTGCGCACGCACACACACACATCAACCTTCGTGCAGCTGGAAGGGATGCCTTTGTTTTCGGCTGTTGAGTCTGGATCTGCTGAACGGGTGACTGACCCCTCCTTTTCTGGTCGCTGATCTCTAAGCCCGCCCCCACTCACCATTTCTGGTCATCCCAGTACCGAGACATTTTGTCCCAGGCTGTTTACATTTCCGATTTTCCGAATCCTCCCGTGACTTTTTTAAAAACCGGCACAAACCGCGGGACTGGAAGTCCCGCAGGTTGAGGGATAAAAGGTGGCCTCCCTTCCGAAAATCACGTACCCAACCCGATGTACGTGTAAACTGCCAGGGATCGACACAAATTCTTCCCAGGACATTTTCATCGTGTAAATGGCCCCCTGGTCTTCAGCCCCATGTAAAATTCCCTAAATGCACCAGATCCCAGCTGATACTGACTGCAAAGCAGGATCGGCCTTGGTTAGTACTTGGATAGGAGATAACCAACAAATACCACATGCTATAGGCTATATTTCAGAGGAAGGAACTGGCAGCACCACCTTTGAGTGTCCTTGCCTAAGAAAACTCCATGAAATTCTTGCAGTCACCCTAAGTCAACAGGTGATTTGAAGGCAGTGTGTACATGCGTGTGCATACGCACGCATGTACACATACACAGAGTTTCAGTTTAGAAAATCACAAGAGTCAGGGATGTTTGAGAGTTGTGAGAGGTGGAGTCACAAAGTTAAGTCTGGGATTATTCTTCCTTGCTTTTCATGAAGGATATAAAATTGCTTCATCCCAGTAGCCACTGGGCTCCTGCTGTTATTTGCTTTTGTTCTTGTGAATGGTGTTGATTTTGGACTAGTGCAGTTTATGCAGTTTTTAGTAGAATTTGTAAAAAATGAACTTTTGGGATTATAGCTCCCAGAATCTCCCAAACACCAGCATGCGTTCAAAAGAGTTCCTTAATAAGCATACAAGTGAAGAATTTACCTCTTGTCTACAGCAGGAATGTGACCTGCCAGATAGTGTTAAACTGCAGCTCCCAGCCAACACAGCTAATGGTGAGGAAAGCTGGGAGTTGCAGTCCAGCACCATCTGGAGGGCTACACAATTTCTATCCCTGGTTTGGGATGAAAGCCAACATACAATAGCTTCTTTCTCAGTTTCATTCATCATGTAGGTAAACGAGCTGACATTTATTTACACAGTAGTTCCTTTGGCTATCTTCCCATCCGGCTTGGCTCCTCCTGTTTCCCAAAATACATTAAATCAATCCTAACCTTAAGAACAGAAAATATATATCGGGAGTGATCATTTTGAATCCCTTCAGGTGTTTTAGGCAGCAAATCTCAGCATTCCTCAACATTGGCTGTATAGGTTAGGTCTCCTGGGATTTGCAGTCCACATCCTGCTGTATATATTGGACTCCTTAAGGATTCATGTATGGCACTTGTGAAGCAATTGAGAACCACACCCAACTTGTTACCAGCCAGATGTTTGGGACTGCACCTCCCACCAACCACAGGAGAAGCCAATACATCTCAAGCCAGTTGTGTTGTTGAAAGCTGAATGAAGTATCCAAACACTTGGCCTTTTCTTGCTATTCACACAAATTTACTACCAAATCTGTTGTGAGTCATCAGTGATTTCTCAACAAACTGTCACTACTGGCTGAGAGCTGGCTTATTTATGATTTGGAAGGGGGAAAGGAAGCTAAATAAAGACAAGACCAGTTTTTAAAAACTACTGATAATCCTGAATATAAATCAAAGGAGTCTTCAGGAACCATGGGCTGTTTGTTTTTTGTTTCACTACCCTTAAGCAGTACTCAAGCAAGTGATGCTTGAAGAGACAGCATATTTGCTATACATAAATCCCACACTCACTTTTTCCCTTTTCTGTACTGTGGACTACCAGTGTAGCTATCTTGAGTTGGGAAAATCAATGTACTCCATCTGTTCATCCACGCTCTAAGAGCTGTGCCAGATCTAAGCCTAAAGCTCCTTTTTATATCTTACATTTTAATCCCACCTTTCCCTCAAAGGGCATAGGGGCCAATTCCTCTCCCAGGTCCACCTGTGGGCTGCACCCCCACCACACAGGAAGCCCAGATACCTCTGATTTCCTTTTCAATGCCTTTTGAAATGGTATCATAGAACAACAACCAAAAGAAGAACTATATTTGAGATAATCTGATCTCATATTACAATGATGTAACACAACATGTGCCATTCAAAAAGGATTTCTTGTTGCGCTCATGTCTTCTTGTGAGAATTGGTGAGATCTCAAACCAGGAAGTAAATGGACCTCCATTCATGCTCCATTTATGCTGGGGCTGCCTCTTTAAGGTAGGTCTGATAAAGGGGGTTCTTTTGCTGGCATAAAAATGGTTCAAAATATGCTGGCAAAAGAACATTTCTGGAGGGTGGTCCTATGTTTCTTGGCCAGTGCAATTGTCCAGAGTCTGTTCAACCAGGAACACACAGATAAATTATTAAGCGCCTTTCAGTATTGGGTTATTTCCATATGTGCCACCAAAAGCAGAAAGGAAATTAGTTCCTTTTGGTGCAAGTTTGCTGTTTTCACCCTGAAAGATGATTATAGGTGTAAATCATTACAGTGTTTAACATTTTGATTGGTTGCATTAGCAATTACCTGCATAACCTCATTCCAAAATTTGCTAACCTTTGGGCACTCCAGTCAAAAATATTTTAGGGTACCTCTGTTGCCACATCCCCTCTAGCACAAAGGGCAGACATCAGGAGAAATATTAGTAAGCTTGACTGGAGTCCAGTGCCATCTATGGGCTCATTTTAGTGTACACCCCTTGCTGCTGGGGCAGATGGAGCGGTAGGGGAGTGAGGACCAGATTTTAAACCATTGTTCATCCATGATTTCTATACCAAGATCCATTTCCCTGGCATTTTTTGCAAACTTTGGTATGTCCATTATAAGCTTATAAAGCACAGAAGCTATGATTTTAACAGAATCACCATATTTAGCACAAATCTGTTTGAACTGGGTGAATGCCTGTGGAGTCCCATGGTGCCTAACTCACATGCTGGCAAATGAGTTTATTTGGAGCAATTGTAGCCATGAAAGTTGTAAATCTATTAACTTAGTTCAAATGTCATTGAGATGCATGGGCTCTCCATTGTCAATTAAGTCACCAATCGTCCAAAAATTGGATGTTCTAAGGGCCCTGAGCTGATTATGTGTGAAGTTGTGAGGGCACAGGGGGTGAAAGGAAAATGGTTGCACAGAAGATGGTTGGGTTGTCAAATATGTTGCCCATCGTTGCCAGACAATCAAGGCTTCTTTTAAGAAAGGGATTCCATATTCTGCTTAAAGCTGTCTTGTTTAATTTTTGAAAAAAATGCCTATGTTTAAGCCATACTCAGAGTCTAGTTCTATACGGGTCCACTGTGGATAGACCTCCGATTTAATAAGAACTGTGTGTTTTAACTGAAATGCTTCAAAATACAGAGACAAAACAGGAATGGACAAAATCCCTTTTCTAGATTGTGTGTATTTTACTGAATTAATAAATCTTTACTTCTTTCGACTGCCTATGAAGTTGCCGATTTGCTTCTGCCATAGCTTTAGTATTTTTTAATCTGAGGGCAAAGGTAGAATCTGAAACAAGCAAACAAAAAGAATTTTGGGAGGAAAAACATTTTAATCAGAGCCAATTTTCCTAATAAAGAAAAATTCAGGTGCTTCTGTTGAGTGAGTTTTGTCTTCAGCCATATATCAAGGGGCTTGTATTTTTTCATTGCCAATTGTGACTACTCTTTAGTTATGAGAATTCTGAGGTATTTAAGGCAAGAAAATTGCAGTAATAAATTAGACTGTTTTTGTACTTTGTGCTGCACCTCTAAAGACAAATTAACACAGTAATCTGGATTTGCTATAATTAGCCCTGAAACCAGAATGTAGCCCATTGATATTGAAAATCTGTTTCAAAGATGGCAAACCAGTATCTGGGTTTGTTAGGAATAGTAATGTGTCATCTGCATACATGTAAACCCTGTGTGTACACCCCCAAATTTGAAACCTTTGATATATGGACAGTTTCTGATAATCTTAGCAAGTAGTTCCACTGCAGTTATGAACAAAAATAGTGATAAAGAGCAACCCTGATGGTTGCCCCTAGAAAGGCAAATTGGAAGTGAGTCTAAATTATTGATAAGATCAATTGCCTTTGCTCCCATGTATATAAGTTTCGAATTGGATTTACGAATTTTCCTCCAGACAATAGTTTTATGTCGTAGTCTTAGTAAAAAGCTTGATTCCCATCCATTGAATGCTTAAATGCCATCTAGGGATAATAATGACAACTGATGATTAGCAGTTTTTGCATGATTGATTATGTTATAAGCATGGCACACACAATCTGTCATTTGTCAGCCTGGCACAAAACCAAATTGACCTGTAGAGATGTACTTTGAGATGAAATAATTCAACCTTTTGTCATTATTGATGCAAGAAGTTTGTAATCTACATTTAGTAAAGAAATTGTTCTGTAAGAGCTCACTGTGAGTGGGTTGCCTCCACGTTTTAAAATTACACACTTTTGGGCCTATATCTCATGAATGGAGCATAACTCTCCCTTCCAAGACATCATTAAATATGACAGCTAAGTAGGGGGTTAGAGTCTCCTGAAACACCTTGTAAAATTCACCACCAAGCCCATCAGGGTCCAGGAATTTACTGTTTTTCAACCTTTTTAATGCAGCAGTGACCTCTTCTAGAGTAATTGGGCTGTTTAGCAATTCTCTATGTTCAGTGCTGATGGGTTTGGTTGGTAAAGAACACACATAGTGCTCACGATCGTCCTCCTCCCCCATTAACTCAGAAGGATATCGCTTTTCATAAAACTCCCTAGAAGTATTTAGGATTGTTTTAGAATCAACTGTAGTGCTTCCATTGCTCTGTCTTATAGCTGGGTTTTCCCATCTTTTCCTCTTATTGACAAGGTTAGCTAGCATTTTAGATGACATAATAGTCCTCTTTGAGATTGACCAATGATGTATGGCTTTTATCTGTATCTAATGCCATCAGCTCAGTTTTTTTGGCAGAAAGTTTAGAGGCTAGTTTGGTGCTTCTACTGTTCTTATGTTTATTAATTCTTGTCTTTCTCCCTTCTATGTTTATTGATATATGCTGATTAAAGCTGCTTCTGAGGATGGTTTTTAAGGCTTCCCATTTAATAGCATGACTGATCCCTGGTTGCTCATATCATTAATAAAATAATTATTAATACCTATATTGATTTTGGAAACAAATGTTTAGTTTGCCAGCAAGCTTATTTTCAGCCTTCACAGATGAGTCCTACATTCCACTGTGTTCCATCTTCAATTTAGTAAGAGAGGAATACGATCTGACAACCAGGGCGTTCCCATACAAATTTTTTCCACTTGTGCACACATCAAGGGGGAAGCCAAAATATGATCTATCCAGCAATATGAACTGAATCTTGCCAAAAGAATAAGGATAGTTCCTCTCTAACAGATGCTTATCCCTCCAAACATTGGCCAAATGGTGAGAGGAGAACATCCAGACAGATGAAACAGTTGTTTAACTTGTGTGAAACTTGTTGCTATTTTTTCTTGCCTAGTGTCCACCATCACCATATTTGAGTGGCACATGCCCCATAAGAGTAGCCCCTCAGCAAAATCTGCTAACTTGGAAAACATGAGTAAAAAATATTTTTGACCCTGTGTGGGAGCATAATAAAAGCAAATCATGAGAATCTTGCCTGCCATGGTGCCCTTTACACAGACACATTGCCCATCTGGATCCTGAAGATCCCAGTTTCTTCAAAAGTGCAGTCCACAGATAGGAAGATCACTGTTCCTCTTGCTTTGGATGACTCACCTGAAGAAAACTGTTTACCTAAGCAGCTATGAGATAATATATTCTGATTGCTTCTGTGCCTGTGGGTCCCCTGCAATAGGATAATATCTGGGTGGTTGGATTTGATTACTCTCCATTTCTTCACTGGGGAACCCAGGACACTGACATTTAGTGACAATATTGTGAAATTATTCATGGGTCAAACTGGGGAGACTCCCCTATTGTTGGGGGCCCTGTTGGCAAACCTAGGGGTCAGCTACCTTTAGGAGACAACAGACGGGGGGGGGGTTATATGAAGCTGGGGATAAATTGTTGCACAGTCATTAACAATGCCCCAGGATTACCCAACACAAGATTAACAGAGTACATTCAAGCACCCTTCCTCTTCCTTTTTTGTTGAGGCTGGTTCCCTATTGAAGTCGTGGTCCTTGTGGGCCTTTCTCTCACAGGTTTTCCTTTCTGTCAGCTCCTCATACTTTTAAAGCAGTGGAATATCCAGGCTTTCACATATCACTGGTATTTGAGATGTGAAGGGCACTGTTAACATATGTCTATTCTTATGTATTGTGATCTTGAAGGGACACCCACAGTGATAGAGGATTCCTTCTTTGTGGAGCTGTTTGGTGAATGGGTGGAATTTTTACAGCATCTAATGGTGTCTGCAGAGATGTCCTGGTACACCTGCACACCCACATCTCCATACTGCAAATTAGGCAGAGCATTAAGCACATTCAAGACTTGCTTTTTATGGGGCACTGTGCAAAATTGTATGATCACATCTGTCACTCCTTCTAGTGCCTGAAACTTGGCCTTTGCACCAGGGATCAGTATGCACATCCAGGTCTCCTTTGGTCAGCCTCAAGTCAGGGCAGATTTGGGCAAGTCATGCCACAACCAACTGGGCAAGATTACCATTGTTCTCTTTACCCTTGGAGATTCTGTGAAAACAGAGGTTAAGCCTATGACTTCTGTTTTCCTGATCCTCAAGCTTACTCTTGAGGAGAACTGAGTATTCATGGAGCTGATTGAGTAAGTGTTCATGTTTTAGACTGTGTTATAATGCTTCTGACACCATGATTTCAATTTTAGAAATGCTGGCTGTGAGTTTGAGATCTAGGGTACTGTTCATTTCTTTCTTAAAATCTGCCTACTGTTCTTTTAAGACTTCATGCAGGTGGTCATCCATTTTGGGATCCAGTCTTCCCATCATAGCCTTGTTTCTTGCACCACCAAACACCATATTGTCCTCCTCTAAGTGAAAAGGGAACTTGGTCTGTGCAGTCTCTTTAGGCATAAAATAACTAGTAAGGGCAGGGGTCCCACTTCTAGAAACTGGCTGAGACATTCCCTGAAGTGGCTCACCAAAAATTATTAAGCTTAATACTCATTCTGCAGAGTAGGTTGCAAAACAGTGCTGGGTGTTTCCCTGAGTGAGAGAGCTAAATGGCCATTTTGGCTCACACCATCCCACACCCCACCTCTTGAAATAATGAAAGGAAGTCACACCCTTTCATCATTTTTGAGAGAAACAGCAGTAGAAACATAAGTTTTGGCAGAACCCCAATGGGGTTCTGGGGTGCTGGTGCAGGTTAGATGGGGGCATTTCTATATGTTTTCATGTGTGTGGTTTTAGAGCACAAATTGCTCACAAATCTTGCCATTTTTAAGGCCTGAAAATCATGCCTTAAAGTGCCATATGAGATCCACTTTCTTCACAACAACCCTGTTGAGTAGGCTTTTCTGAGAAACTGGAATCTGAACTCACATTTTTAACACCCTACTTGTTGTTTTTAAACCAGACAGTAATTTGGGACTTAGATCCAGAAGTAATTTAATTTTGTTGGATCTCAGAGCAAATAAGTGCAGCATTAAAGAGAGAAATTGTTATTTTAAAAGGAAAAATGCCAGAAATATTTCATTAGTTCACAGTGTGCAGAATACCTAAAATAAGTGCAGATTTTAAATTGGTATCTAGCTGCCAAACAGTGCAAGAAATATGGACATATATTTTATGTTTGTTCCAGAATCACAATAGCCAGGTTTCCATGTGAAAAAGTAAAGCCTGTTTTCTTCCCTACTGAGACCAAGCGGCCCACAAGAGAACTGCACACATGGCAAGTCTTACACAGACTACTGGGCCGTGCAATGAAATAGCCCTTCTTGGCTCTGAAGTCTAAACAAGACTTTCTTTTCCCCTTAATCCATTTCCATTCTCTTTCTGAGAAGTCCGAAGGGAGACAATCAGATATTAAACACTGTTTCTTTGGAATATAAGATTATATGAGATTAGAGGGGCTTTCTCCCCTTGATGCCTCAGCACATATTAACTATAAAAAGCATGGTCTTGTCAGTCAAGGAATGCAATCCAGTCTTTAGCATCAGGGAGGCAGATGTATCAGCAATTGCAGTTTAGAGATCCTAGAAATAGCTTTTACAAGGATGCAAGACAACAGATTTACATTTCAAGGGCACACTACAAAGGTGGCAATAACAAGGTGCACGGGAATGATTTTAAAATGCATTCTGTTGCTAGATTTATAACAAAATCATACATCCAGTTCACAGATGCATCACAACTGTATTATTTACTTAATGTAGGCATTTTTCAGTGATTACCTACAGATTGGGACACATGAGATGCAGGGGGATAGTAGAGTAAATAGGCCTTGAAACACAAAAGGATTATAGTTGGAAGGTAACAGAGGCAGTAGCAGGAGTTTTGCTCAGTTTAGTACAGATGGAAGACACAACAGTTCTATTTGCCATTACTTTGTGGAATAGCTACAGCTCCAAATAGCACTGTGTGATCATGACAACAGGTGTCTCCCTGCATCTCCACTGATAGCCTGGACTGTGCCATGGTGTATTTTTTTAATGTAGTATCTAAGCAGCCTATTTATATTTATTGGCATTGTGGCTAAGGTTACCAATTGCTTGGGAGAGAATCGCATACTGCCAGCCAATCACCTGGAATTGGAAAGCTCTTGGCTTCCCTGGAGTTCATGCCCTCAAGTTTTAACATTGGTCCTTCTGACACATTGCTTTCTCTGATGAGTTAACTACCAATGCTTCATATGCTTACCACATTCTCTGTTTGCTTTGTGCATTTGATGAAGCCAGTTCCTAAAATCTCAGACTACAAGAAACTTGAAATCTGTCTTTGTATGGTACCAGTGGCAACTCTGGTGTCAATGGACAATAATTGGGGTTTAGTTGGAACTTTAAACTAGCTATCCAAGGTGCTGAACCTATTGGGGGAGAGTAAAGTTCAGCACTTTGGAGAGACTCTTTAAAGTTTGGACTAAAATTTGAAATTACAGTTGCCCCGCCACATTCGTGGCTTTCATACTCATGGTTTTGATTATTCACGGTTTAGCCCAGAGCCCCTTCGGGAAGGCCAGCGAGAGGTGGGGCAACCTCCTGCCTGCACTTCCCCGGCCTTCCAGAGGCGGCTCCAGGGCTTCAAAGCCCTGGAGTCCCCTCAGGAAGGCCGTGGAGAGGCAGGGCAGCCTCCCCCCTCCCGCCCGCTGCCTTCCCCGGCCTTCCTGAGGGGGCTCTGGGGCTTCAAAGCCCTGGAGTCCCCCTCAGGAAGGCCACAGGGAGGCAGGGCAGCCTCCCGCCTGCCCGCTGCCCTCCCCGGCCTTCCTAAGCGGGCTCTGGGGCTACAAAGCCCCGGAGTCCCCTCAGGAAGGCCGCGGAGAGGCAGGGCAGTCTCCCTCCCACCTGCCCACTGCCTTCCCCGGCCTTCCTAAGCAGGCTCCGGGGCTTCAAAGCCCTGGATTCCTTCAGGAAAGCCAGGGAGAGGCAGGGCAGCCTCCCACCCACTGCCTTCCCCGGCCTTCCTAAGGGGGTCCGGGGCTTCTAAGGCCTGGAGTCCCCTCAGGAAGGCCACGGAGAGGCTAGCCAGGCTGGCCAGACACCCTCCCACCGCCTCCCTCCCGCTGGGGGGGGGGTGCTCACGGGAGCAGCATTTTTTATTCACGGTTTTTCCACATTCGCAGGGATCTCAAGACCCTAACCCCTGCGAATGTGGACGGATGACTGTAAATGGGTCGTAGAGCAAATTAGACCTGAACTCTCCCTAGAAGACAAGATGACTAAACTGAAACAGTTGTACTTTGGGCACATTATGTGAAGATAGGACTCTTAAGACAATAATGCTAGGTGAGGTAGAAGACAGTGGGAAAAGAGGAAGATTACATTATAGGCAGATAGACTCAATCAAGGAAGCCATGGCCCTGAGTTTGTAAGACCTGAGCACGGCTGTTAATCATAGAGTGTTTTGGAGGGCTCTCATTTATAGGGTCACTATAAGTTGAAGTCAAATGACAGCAATTAACAACAAGAAGTAGGACTGGATGATGGATATGAAAAATTAAAGAAAAAGGAGAATTCCAGAGAGCAACTTGACAAGTGTCCACTTGACAATTTTTCTATCTTGAATTCAAAAGAGAAGCTTTGTGAATACATTTTTAACCATGGTGTCCAACTGGACAAGCAAGCTATTAACTCTAAATTTCAAAATGGTATAGACTTTATATATTTTACTAATACAAGGCTGTTTACTTAGTAAAGCTTACAGTCCCAAAACTTAGGCAAGCTTTTACAGCCCTTTGTTTTCAAATAATGCCTATAGGTATGATTGATGGCAGATATTCTCATATGTGCAAAAGGGATCTAGGACTCCTAGTAGACTACAAGTTAAACATAAGTCAACAGTGTGATGCGGCAGCTAAAAAGGCCAATGCGATTTTGGGCTGCATCAATAGAAATATAGTGTCTAGATCAAAGGAAGTAATAGTGCTGCTCTATTCTGCCTTGGTTAGGCCTCACCTGGAATACTGTGTCCAGTTCTGGGCGCCACAATTCAAAAAGGATATTGACAAATTGGAGTGTGTCCAGAGAAGGGCGACTAAAATGGTGAAAGGTCTGGAAACCATGCCTTATGAGGAGAGACTTAGGGAGCTGGGTATGTTTAGCCTGGAAAAAAGATGGTTAAGGGGCGATATAATAGCCCTGTTTAAGTATTTGAAGGGGTGTCACATTGAGAATGGAGCAGACTTGTTTTCTGCTGCTCCAGAGACTGGAACACGGAGCAATGGATGCAAGCTCCAGGAACAGAGATTCCACCTCAACATTAGGAGGAACTTTTTGACAGTAAGAGCTTTTCAGCAGGGGACCACTCTCCTTCAGAGCGTGGTGGGGTCTCTATCCTTGGAGGTCTTTAAACAGAGGCTGGATGGCCATCTGTCAGGGATGCTTTGATCGTGATTTTCTGCGTGGCAGGGGGTTGGACTGGATGGCCCTTGTGGTCTCTTCCAACTCTGCAATTCTATGATTCTATGACCTTTGGCCTCCATTTGTGTATTGTGAGGCCCCAGAAATTGAGGATTTGCCTCATTATTTGTTCTTCTGTTCATTATATTCAGAACCGAGAACCAAATTTCTGGGGTCTTTTCTGTCTCATCTACATTCTAATACAGTTTCTGAAAAGATTTTCTATCTCCTATCTGATACTGACTCTATGGTAACTCACAGAGAGTAACTGACTCTATGGTAACTCACAGACCATTTTGGTTATCTTCTCCTGGCTCCTAGGCAAACAGCTCTCTGAATTGGGGGTAAGGATGTGCCAGGCCACAACTGGGCTGCCATTCAGGGTACTACACAGCTGCCTAAGAAGGAGGTGAGGCATATAAGAGTCTGATAAGTCTTAATCTTTTGCCCAGATTCATACATCAAATACTCTGATTTGGGGACAAACATTTCGGTAAGATTTTGCTTTTAGAGTTTTGCAAACTTTAGCTTAGCTTCCTCATTAATACTTGAAGAGAGAGCCACATCAGAGATCATAAACTCCAGTACATGGGGTGCAGGTATTCGATCAAGAGGAGATTTAATCAGTCCTGAAAAACTGATTAGTGATCTCCCTCCAGCCAGCTTACCAACGTCTGAAACTACAGATCTTCCTCAGACCCAGGATAACAATTTTGTACAATCCTTATCCAAGCTGGATTTGCATAATTTTGTTTTGTTTTGGCATTGGCTAATGCCCATAGCTTATCCTCCAGTCAACCCACTGAAAGCTTTGTGGAATCCAATCCGGAGTTCATCCATGCCAGTTTACATTTAGCAAAAAGCTGCAGGTCCCCTCCCCCGGCAATCTCCTACCCCAACCCTGGTTTTCTCCTTCACAATGCAAGACTTTCAGATGGCCCTGTTGCACAAGATACTGAGTGCTTCTTCCTATTCCCTGAGCTGGATCAGGACCTTCACCAGCTCTGTGGCTGTGCATGGACCAACCCTCTAATTTGGGGGTAATGATAATGATTAGGCTTGCACAGAGAGTGTTGACACATATTTATTAATTGCAAGGTGGGGCTGGTTGAGCGGCTGCTAAGACAAACACATGCTGAACAATGAGCACACACAGTCGGTTGGAAACCAGCCAGCCATGTATCAGCAGCAGCTGCAAGAACAGTAAATTACTGACCTGCCAAAGAGATGAAAATCCTACCTTGCGACCTGCTTATTTCACCCCCACCCCTGCTCTGTTCTGGAAACTCTTTTCTCCATCAACAGAATCTCCCTGCATCCATCTCTGGTTGCCACTGAAACAAACGGGCAGCTCTGAACAGTAGACCTTGGGGCTGTGCCAGGATTCCCAGTGATTTAGCTGTGAAATTCCTAGATTACAAATGCCCCAGAGCTGCAGTAGTCCAAGGTTAACTGTGCCTGACAGTATATTAAAGCAGATGATAATGCAAGCCAAAGGTTACTCGAAAGCAAAGAGAAAAAAAATATGTTGCCTGGCTGGGAGCTAAGGGGTGGGGAGCAGAAATTGGCAACTGACAGTGTGAGCTTTCATTTGGATGGGCGTGGGGGTTATGCTGCCACCTCCCTTTGGAGGAGGGTAGAAGGGCAAACTCCCTTTCTTGACTTAATTCATTTCAATGTGTGCAAATTGAATGTTCCTCATAAACAGTAATAAAAGTAAGGGGCCATGTGGAAAAACAACAACAACAACACTGAAAGAAGAGTTTGTACATACATACATACATACATACATACACATATATGTATACAATACTTTTATTAGTACTATTATAATACATAATAAAGTAAAATTATACGTTGCATACCATTATGTATTATTGTACAATGATATAATACTATAATACATCTACTATTATTAAAATATTAATGAAATCAATATTATACAATATAATTAAATAATTTGGATAATGTAATATCTATAATATAGAATCACAGAATCATAGAGTTTGAAGAGACCACAAGGGTCATCTAGTTCAATCCCCTGCCATGCAGGAATACACAATCAAAGCACACCCAACAGACGGCCATCCAGCCTCTCTTTAAAAACCTCCAAAGAAGGAGACTCCACCACACTCTGAGGCAGTGTATATTCCACTTCTGAACAGCTCTTACCATGTAATATGACGGTTGAACCATATAATACGATGGTTGAAATGCTATTACTGACAGACAGACATGCAACTTGGGTTTGCATGCATGTGTGTCTGTTCCCCTCCCTCATTGCACAAGCAAATGTTCATTAGCTTGTCAATCACATCCTGCCTCCCCTCCCAGTTGTCATGTTCTGGGGCTCTGTCACAGCTGTTTCCTGACTGGGGTGGTGGTGGTGGGGATGATCAGACAGTGCCTGTATGGAATAGAAGAGAAATGAGATCACTCTTTTTGATCTCCAGGGTGCCAGTTACACAACAGAAATTGTCGCGGTGCTTACTGTGATTTTGTGATCACAAATCCGTCCCTCGCTGTTTATACGATTTATGTCACTGATCTGGATATCCCAGGTGGTCCCGTGACTGATATTTACATGTCCAAAGTTCCAGGTTTTTTTTAGGTTGTAGGGTGTTTTTTTTGGCTGTCAATCAAGTATGCGATTACTCGTGTTTTCACAACCTCGGTGACACACTTCCTTTAAAGTTCCGTGCCATGAGCGATGCTATTGGCTGGCTGGGGGGGGGAAGACAGGGGGGCAGAGGTTTGGTATTCCCCTCGCTTCTTTAAAATGTTAACCCTTGAAACAGAGGCAGAAGGCACTTTTCAAAGACCTCAGACGGAGGAACAATTAAACCATCTCCTTTCCTTTTGAAAGCAAGCCGAGTAGAGGCTAGGCATTTTGAAAGACCCAGACTGAGATCTTTCGCTCAGATGCAGGGAGATCAAGCCGAGTGAGGTTGGGGGGGTGTTGGGTTTCCCCTTGCCTCTTTAAAATGTTAACCCTTACTTCAGAGATTCAGCAGAGATTTCAAGGCATTTTGAAAGGCACAGACACAGAGGGGGAATTAAAGGGTGTTCATTCGCTCAGAGGCTGGAATACCAGGGAGGTTATCAAGGCAGGGGATCCTCTGCCCACCGCGATCTCTCTGTAACATGCAGTTGAGGAAGAGGTTAAAGCTGAAGGATTTGCAGTGTAGAAATCCATTTAAAAAGGTGATTGAGTACACGTGCACACGCACACACACATCAACCTTCATGCAGCTGGAAGGGATGCCTTTGTTTTCGGCTGGTGAGGCTGGATCTGTTGAACGGGTGATTGACCCCTCCTTTTCTGGTTCCTGATCTCTAAGCCCGCCCCCAGTCACCATTTCCGGCCATCCCTAGTACCGAGACATTTTGTCCCAGGCTGTTTACATTTCCGATTTTTCGAATCCTCCAGTGGCTTTTTAAAAAACTGGCACGAACCGCGGGACTGGAAGTCCCACAGGTTGAGGGATAAAAGGTGGCCCCCCTTCCTAAAATCACGTATCCGACCCAATGTATGTGTAAACTGTCAGGGATCGACACGAATTCTTCCCAGGACATTTTCATCGTGTAAACGGCACCCAGTAAGAACAGAAGAACTGCAGCCAGGTGCTGCCTGGTTGCTTCCCCCTTCCCAGCTATGGCAGTGCCCTTAGGTGGGGGGAGAGAAGAGAAGTATAGAGTTGCCTATGCAGAGCAGAACACTCTGTATACTATGATATAGAATATCAGCCATAGTATAATATAATGTACAGTTTTTTTTGCAAATGAAGATTCAGGAAGGACTCATCCCATGTTTTCTGCAAATGCACTGATGACTAAAAAGGCCAATCTGAGATAAACAAGTCCGGTTGTAGAAAGCACAGCAGAAGGTCTCCTTGGGTGATGTTTCTGGGTTGTGATTCTTTCTGTGTTGTTGTTTCTCTTCAAGACTTGTTCGGTGTGAGTTCTCAAATAAGGCTGCAGCACTGTGGATAGTGCGTCTCCATGCCTCCCGATGTGAGGCCAGGGCAGACCACTGTTGGGAATCAACCTCTCTAGGTATTTTCCAGTACAACTCTATGTTATGTCTCCTATTTTGTGTCCCTTGGAGAAATGAAACTCTGGATATTAGTTCTGTGGATATGGGGTGTGGGAGGGTGGGACAAACTGTAATATCGATTATAACTTATAATTGTTTGTTCTATTGTTATTATATATTACCTACATTTTGTTTCTTTCAACTTACTATAATGTGTTTGTGTATAAAAATTAACATAATAATATACTGCATATATTAAAATGATTTTTTTTGTATTATGCTTCTTTCTGTGTTACTAGTCATTTTCCTGTCTTGCATCAATAAAACTATCCAGCTCAACAACAGGCTATTCATGTGTTGGTATTTCTTCTTCCATACAGAGAGACAATCTGGAGATACACAGTGGAGCCACTGGATCATGATTTAAAAATAAATAAATAAAAAAAGTGGAAGAACAAGAAATAGGATCAGAACAACCCAAGTTTTATTTCTTGCTACAGGAAAGATCAGATTCGGTCTCTAGGAAGCAAGAGAAAGGAACCTGCCTGAAGGGCTGTTGGAGCACATGCGCAAGTCCTCTCTGTTAGTGTTCCTGACAAGCAACCCTAATGTTACAGCCTGGAAATAGGCACAAACATTGCATACCTGGACTGTTCCTAATTATACCGGAAATACTAACATAGAGGTATCTTAGGATACATACTCAACATCAATTCATGTGGGCTAATTAGGCATATTTCAACATTTTGTGTATACAGAGTGGTTGAAGACTGGTGAAATGGTTTTCTGCATGTTTATCAACCATTGATTCTCATTTAGGTTAGTCACTTAGGATCATAAAAAAAGATGTAATACATTACCAAAAAAGGGAGACAAAAAGGACATAACATTTGCATATGTTAATTTATCTGTACAGGTGCAAAGATACAAATAAAGGCTGGCATCCTGTTAGTGATATATGCAGGTGTAAATTTCAGTAGAATTTATGGAGCTTTTTTGGTCATGGCAGAGGTAGGTACTACCTCCCTTACACAATGATCCCACTCCCATCCCCACCCCACAGGACTCACCTTCCTCCTGCAAGGCTCCTGCTCCACAGCCATTTACTGGCTGATGGGCATCAGCATGTACCAGAGAAATGTTTAGCAATGTACCTGTAATAAGTTGCAAAATGACAAAGGTGCCCCCTAGACTGCTTGGAGGTCCTCCAGAGTTCCTGGAGAATGACATCATCATTGTGTGTCTGGTTTTTAAACAGAGGCTGGATATTCCAGCAAGACAGGGGGTTGGACTGGATGGCCCTCATAGTCTCCTCCAACTCTTCCATGATTCTATGTTATAGGCCAGGTGCTTTTCTAATACCTCCTGCTCTCCACTGGCTATTAAATGGCCATAGAAGTAGGGGAGGATCCTATAGAAGGACACTGAGTCCTGTCAAAGGTGAGAGGGGACACATATCATAATTCGTTCTGAACAGAACTTTATAATACATCTCCTGATGCAAGATCATGACCAATAACTATACATTCAGTACAAATCCAATTCATCTTGCTGTAGTAGGGAAGACTGAGACCAGGTGACTTGAGTGTCTACTTGTTCCTGCTGATGTAGGACTTCAAGGCCACTCTCTTTGTTTCTTAAGGTTCTTTATTTTTTAAGCAGATTTAGGACTTTATCAAACCAGGCAAATATGGCGTCATATGATGCCAAATTAACGCAAAAGGGTGCACATATCAAAAGACATCCTTTCGCGATCTTGTATTGTTAAAAAGCTGTTCCTTTTTATTGATGGCCCAAGCCATCAATAGATCTCCCATGGTGCTTTTTTGTTGGCATTGCTGGTGTTTGAAACCTTGTGCCATTGTGCTCACATGAATACAGTGTCAATGACAGAACACTTCTGGGTGAGATCACGACTGCCAGGTAGAAGATGCTCTTTTTATGAAACTCTCTGGTGTACTTTGTGTGTTTCTGTGCTTGTTTTATGTCTTAATTTTCTTTATTTT